>CM055312.2:45893701-47093701 GCA_029255685.2 Silene conica | reverse complement strand
AAAAAGAAATCGTTTACAACGTGACTACTGTTTATGCATAATCTTAATGAGTCGTTATTTAATGGTGATTTTTGCAAGTTGGTCAAATTTCGATCTAAGTGTTGTAAAGTTTTTGTTCAGACCAATTAAGTTGTACAATTTGTTATAAATAAATTCCTTAAGCTTTGCAATTCATTCTTTTACCATGATCGGTTAATTCCTTATATTTTCTAAAAACCATAATAACTCGCAATTAGCTAAACGGTTATTTAATTTATAAATTTTATAAGTTGTGGCATAATGTTTAATTGGTTAAGTTGTGAATTATGTAAGTTTATATAAAAGTTTAATATATTTCATATATTTATGGTATATCGTTGTCTAGATCGTTGAGACAATAACCTTTATAACACCTTCATGTATATTGTTATGTCACAAACTGAACTGCTTTTGCTCTGTTTAAAAGTCTGGCCATTCTAGTTTGAGTTATTAATTAGTTGACATGTGATATATGAAGTACTAGTCTTGTGAATTCGTTACTTTTATCGTTAAAGTTTTCATAAGTCATGAGGAACAAGAACAATGTCCTAGAAAAGAAGAATCAGAATGCCTCCATATAGTCTTAAATCTGAATTGTAGAGGGTAAGATTGTCCTGAATTGAGTTTATAACTGTCACAAACTACCTTTTATTGCTCTAAACTTTTTTTTAAAATATTTTCAAAGGTGACAAACAAGGAAAAAGCTTGATGTCTGATAATTATGATGATTGTATGCAAATGAAAATTCTGTAGCTATGTGTAAATTAAACCCGGCTTAAATGTTAATTGTTGCGCATCGTATAGATCTCTTATTGTACAAATCATGTGTAATAATAATAGCTCCATGATAAATGATGTAATATGAGTGGACAGGAATGTACCTAAGTGAAATGTACTGACTAGTTGATTACTGGGAATGTTAAACGATCTTGCGAAGTCTAAGAATTATGAATATCATGTGAGGCATGTCCATGTTTCATGTTTAATTACGCGCTATGTCTTTTCCTAAATATGGTGTTGCATCAAAATATGGTTATGAACATGAAACCTTTTAAATTGTCAATTAGGAACTATGAGTCTCCTTGATCATTTATGTAGTTGTAAATACCGGCTTGCGTTGAAATTTCATGGGTGTGTAAGTGTTACCTATTCCGAATCTGTTTTACTGCGTAACATGATCTTATCGACCCTAATACTTTATTTTGTTCGAGGTTATATGTTATATGATAGTTGATGAGTTTTTTTTTGAGTACCGATTTGAGTTGAATATTAACAGTTATCCTTTTATTCTGATAATTAAAACTTTTCTGTTGATGTGATAATTCTGTTGGTTGTTAGTAAGTGATTAGTCTGAATTATGTACAAGTTCAGGTTTTATGGCGTACACGTTCGTGTTTTATGAATAAGTGGAATGACGAGTAGGTATACAAGTACGTCAATGGACTTTGAAGGTAAGTACTGATGAGATTGAGTTGATAAGGTCAGTTTGGTATAGCATTTTCTTAAATGGAATATTTGACAATATTGATATCGAGATTGGGATGAGAATTGGTTGCTGGTTTGAGTTATGAGTTATTAGGCCGTTGTGCCACGTTGTGTCTACGGTCCAGTATGACCTTAGTTGTTGAGTTCTGTCCTGAGTTTGATATAGATATTGAGGTGGATATATTGATTTGCGGTCTAGAAACTTTATACTGAGGTTACGGGGACGTAACCATGTTTTAAGGAGGATAGGACTGTAAAATCTTAATGATTTTATGGTATGTCTTGTTGTTATGACATGGTTATTTGGTATGTTGTGATTGTTGAATACATTTGATAATTCTGTTTACTTCTGTTGTGCAATTTTATTTTAATTGTGTTCCGTGAGGTATCCTTTAACTTAGTTATACGTTGAACTTTGAGGACAAAGTTTTTTTTTAGGAGGTTAGAATGTGATAACTCGTGTTTTGAAGTACTTTATTAGTATTTGATGTTATATGATGACCAGTTTGTTGACCATGGGATGGTGAACTTCGGGACGAAGTTCATTTTAAGGGAGGAAGACTGTAATACTCCGTATTGTATCGTATTCTATTTTATTCATTTGTATTATATTACTTTAACGTGTGATAATTAGTGGAACGTTTTAGATCGATAATTAGTTTATCGCATAAGTTCTTATATTTTGTATAAGAATATTGGAGTGTCGGGTACGGGTTTTAGTATCGAGTCACGCTCTAGTTGTGCTTTAAGGTTTAGGGATGCGTGCAAGGTTGTCGATTGGGCCTCGAGGTGCGTGTTAAGGCTAAAACAGCCCAACTCGACACATCACCCACTGCTCAAACCACAACAAATTCTATCTGCTGCCCATACATTTAAGCTCCTCGAAAACCTAACCCTAAACCTAAAACGCCTCCCACTCTCACATCATCTCAGAGCCGACACATCATAGTTCAAGAAGGAGGGATCAGTTGGTGGTTTATGGTGGTCCTTGGTGGCTCGATTGGCGTCTGAAATAGGGTACACGCAATATTCCTCTGGTTTCTTTCAATTTCTGTCCAACTTTAACTCATTAATTCGTGTATGTAATCGTGCTTATATGGTCTGATCTTTGTTTAGTTTTAATCTATGAGGTTCAATTGTCGTATTTGGGTCATAGTTGAGTCACTGTTGGCCTTGTTGGCCGTCGTTTTGTGGTGGTTTAAAGCCTCTGTCAGAGTCGTGGTACAGCAGTTTTATTTGAATCGTGGTGTATGAGGGTGTTTGTGTCGTGTTTAATTTTATTATCTGTTAATAATTTGTATGTTGGTTAGGGTCAGTTGAAAGGTGGTAGTCAGGGGTACATAGGGTGGTTATGGTGGTGGTATTTGGGGTGTCGTGAGGGTGTCTTGTATAGGGCTCGTTTGGGAGACCCATGTTGTTAGAATGACGTCTCAGAATAACAGTTCTGGGCAGGGATTTTGTACGGGTCTTTGTTGACAGTGGGATCGGGTTTTTGGATAAGTGTTAGGGTAGGTTGTTAGGGGGTAGCATGGGGTATGTAATGGTGGTTGTTGCGGAGATTCGTGGTGGCTGAGGTTGTTGGTACAGGGGGTTTTGTTTGGTGTCAGAAAAATGTAAAACAGGTGTTGTGGTGGTGTTGTTGTGTTTGGTACGTCGGTGTAGCGGTTATAGGGAGAACCAGGCAGGGAGATGACCACCCCTGGAACCACCGTGCGTCAGTGGTGACAATGGTGGTGGCCAGAGGTGGTGTGGGTCACGGTGGAGAGAGAGAGGAACGTGAGCATAGAGGAGGTTGGAGTGTGTCGCTGAAAGTAGAGAGGGTTGTGAGTGTGCAGGCTGTTTTGGGCTATCGTGGTGGTAGCTGTGGTGGCCGCTGGTGGCGTACGAGGCGTGGAAGTGGTAGTTGGGAGTACATAGTTCGGTTTAGGACGGTTGGTGGTAGTCGTGGGTGGCTTGGTCGGTGGTGGTGACGCGGTAAAGTAGGCTGGGCATGGGCTGTTGTCTCGGGTTTTGGAGGGAGACCTGTTTGTGTTTTAGTCACGGCTAAGCATGGTTGTTGTCTTGTTGTTGTTCTTATTATTATTATTATTATTATTATTAAAATTATTATTATTATTTTATTATTATTCCTCTTAAGTATTATTCATATTATTACTAAAATTATTTATCATTGTTGCGATTATAAATATTTAATACTGGTATTATTATTATGTTGGTGTTAGTGGTAAAGTAAGTTGTTCTATTAAGGCTATGGTCGTTGTGATGCTTGTTATCATTATTGTTATTAGTACTAATACATGTTGTGTCTATGGTTAATTAATTAAATCATTGTTATTATGGGTTTTATAATGATTGTTTAAATTAATCGTATGACATGTTGGTAAGTCTATATTTAATCGTATGACATGTTGGTAAGTCTATATTTATTATGATAGGTATCACTTGTGAACATGATAGAATAAATGTGGTAATGTTTGATGGTATGGTTAGCATTAATATTAAGTATTATTATAGGAATTGAATTCGAGGTGGAACGATTCTAGCAGCTGTCGGTTGTCATTCTGCAACTTCAGGTAGGGGAGATACGATGCATATTACAATGATTACTCAGTTGTTATTGAAGATTACTATGAATGTTTTATACTAATACTTGGTTGGTATATTATGATATTTGATTATATATATTCTGTGATACGATATGTGGTGCGGAGATAAAAGGGTCTGTGTGGTGCGGAGATAAAGGGTCTGTGTTTGGTGCGGAGATAAAGGGTCTGTGTTTGGTGCGGAGATAAAGGGTCTGTGTTTGGTGCGGAGTATTTTGGGTCTTGTGATTGGTGCGGAGAATGTTGGGTCTTGTGATTGGTGTGGAGTATACTGGGTCTTGTGATTGGTGTGGAGTATACTGGGTCTTGTGACCGGTGCGGAGTTTATTTGGTGTTGGATCGGTGCGGAGAAGGGATGATTGATCCCAATATATTTATGATAGTATTGTTATTTATGTCTTATCTGTTTTACCTACTCAACCTCGCGGTTGACCCTGTGTATTCGTGTGACACCTACGATGATCCGGAATGGGGAGTAGATTTTTCAGGTCAGTGACAGATGGATTAGGAGCTTGGGCATGGAGAGAGACTTGGCATGGACCTACTTAGAATTAGATCACATTAGATATCGTCAGTTGTTTTGTCATTTTATTAATTTTGGACCTCGTAGTTGTTGTAACGCCAAGTTTAATTTAATCAGTATTTATGTAAAGTACTTTGGGTTTGTTTACCTTGTTATTCACTACCTCGGATATTCCGGGATGGTAACAGTCCTATTTATTTGAGAATGTCTTGCTAAAGGCTCTTAAATAAATGGGGGTGTTACACTTGCCCAGCCACCACGACAACCAGTTACCACCACCATAACCCCCTGAGACACCAGACCCACACGACTCAGTGGTAACACCGTGTCGACCTCCCCCGAGTCAACGGTGTTACCACTCCCAATGTCACCCCTACATTCTGACCATAAAAAGGAAAAACAAAAACACAACAGCAGCCTCCCGGCACCCCCTTATCGACTACCCTTAACCACCATAACCAATCACCACGGACCACCACAACCACCCTTATATGACAACCTGGAAAAACTAAAAGCCCTTCCAACACGAGACCCATAAGCGTACTTTAAACACGACCCTATACATACATAAGTTTGGACACCCAGAAATTATATCATTAAGAAACGAACAACAGAATTCATGAACTCATCCCTGTAACGCATATAAACACCCTTCACGACACCCTTTAAAAGCCAACGACCACCAACCAACGCTCTGTATACGTTTACTACATAAACTAGCACAGAATTACATAAAAACATTAAGGATTCATGATGTTATACCTCACTGATTAAGGTATGCAAATAGGCGGACTGACAGGAGAATTAAAAACGTGAGTGTGACTCCCAGTTTCACGACCCAATTCGAACCACCGTGAACAACCCTAAGGCCACCGTGCAAGGTTTCTTTTCGTTGTTTGGTGTGACGGCTAGAGGCGTGTGAACAAAGATTAGGGTTAGGGTAGGGTTTGCACTAGTAGAAACCTATCTTAAGTAGGCTGCTTAACTTGTTATTGCTGAGAAAGATAACACACGCGTGTGGGCTTCCTTGTTTGCACACCAATCGAGGCCCACTCCAACACTCCCATTGATCCCAAGTTCGAACCCCCTTAAACAGCATATTACCACATTCTAATTCGACACCACAAGACCCCAAAACGAGACTCCCCATGGTCTAAAAACAATTATAAACGTACTAGGTTCATGGCTTATTAACGAGGTAAAACATTATGATGCTTGTTATTATTATGTGTAGGTCCAAACAAATACGGGTTATTACAAACACCTCCTCCAAGATGCACCAAGACAATCCCTTAAAGAACCGAAGCCTTGTATTTGCTAGACTAGAAATCGGTTTCTCCTTAAATAATTCTAATCTCTCTTATTAGAATATCAATACTAATATTATAACTTATTATTATTAGTATTGTTATTATTATATCACAATAATAATATTAGAGGTTTTGTGTTGTATTATTTTCTTACACTTAGAAAAATTTCACAAGCATTAGGGATTAGAATGAATATGCAAAATGAGTATCATATACTATTTAAGAGGGTGGTGTTTGGGGTGTGGTGATGGCCGGGTATGGAGGGGAACAAAGGGGAGACAACTCTCTAACCCATGCTACTTAGGGTGGCCTAGATTGTGTTTCCAAGACACACCTTTAAACATGATGATTAAGGTGTGTTTAATACACAATAATCACCTTCAACCACTCCCACCTAGCCGTCCATTTTATCACTTAAAATGGACTTCATTTTATAATTTGTCAATTTTTTAAATTGTACAAAGTATGACATTTTAATGTTACTAGGAATACAATTATAATTATCTTATTATAAATATTTATCATATAAATATTGTATATTAAATAATTCATATTTATCAAATGACATGTAATTCGAAATTAAAAATATAAAATGAATAATTTATCGTCAATACGATTTACAACTTTTGTATTAATTATAACCCGATTCATTCTAATAACGATATAATAAAATATCGTTCAATGTTTAACAATTGAAACGTTTCAATTTTAAACATAAATCTTACAATAAGATTTAACCTCTGATTTCCCGATATACGGGTTTAAGGAATATGATCGAATCGTATCAATATACATTTGATCATTTTATCAATTAAGGGAATTGTCCTAAAGGTGTGACCTAAAGGGATCAACTGACCACCACCGTCATACGACAGTAATGTCAAACTCTAGCTAGCCAATCATTACCGATTAATGTTGGTCAGTTGACTAATATAAATCGTATCATCCCTTGCGCATTCTCGTCATGAGATTTAATTACATGAACGCACTGTTGTTGAGGACACATTTCCCAACAGTGTTGTGGTGTTTATTGATGGTATCCTCATTTATTCGAAGACCGATGCTGAGCATGCCGAACATCTTCGATTGATACTTGGGATTTTACGTCGACAGAAGTGGTTCGCGAAGTTTTCTAAGTGTGAGTTTTGGCTATCTAAGGTTGCATTTCTTGGACATGTGATATCGAGTGAGGGAGTTATGGTTGATCCCGCTAAGATTGAGGCTGTTATTGATTGGGAGAGTCCCAAAGATGTGGGAGAGATTCGTAGTTTCCTCGGTTTGGCTGGATACTATCGTCGATTTGTTGAGGATTTTTCGAGATTGGCTCGTCCGATGACTCAGTTATTGAAGAAAGAAGCTAAGTTTGTTTGGACAGATAATTGTGAGAGCTCATTTCAGGAATTGAAGACTAGGTTGACTTCTGCCCCAGTGCTTGCTTTGCCAGAGATTGGTGTTGATTTCGATGTTTACTAGCATCTTCGGCCGAAAATCGGATAACCATGTAAAATTTATTTATAGTTGTTTATAGGGTTTAGAATTGAATAAGAAACGTCATGATGCGATTTCCGACACGTGATAGAAAAACAAGCTGAAAAATAAAAAAGGCCGCTCCGACCACCCAAAACAGCTCGAATTGAAGCATATATAATACACGTTTTTTAGGCCTCTGAATTCCTGAAACAAAAATTACCGAAAATCGCACGGATTGTTAATCGACTCAGATAAAGCGGTCACAAAAATTTGCAGAAACATCAGAAGACATTTAACATTTAACGGTATGCGATAAACCAGTTTCGGCCGAAAATCGGATAGCCGTGTAAAAGTGATTTATAGTTGTTTTTATGGTCTAGAATCGAATAAGATATCTCATGATGCAATTTCGGACACGTGGCAGAAAAACAGGCTGAAAAATAACAATGGCCGCTCCGACCACCCGAAACGGCTCGAATTGATGGGTAATACACGTTTTTTTGGTCTCTCAGCTCCTCGGAACGAAAATGTCCGAAAATCGCATTGATTGTTAAACGAGTCAGATAAAGCGGACTCAAAAACTTTCAAAAACTCCGGAAGACATTTGACTTTACCGGTATGCTATAAACCAGTTTCGGCCGAAAATCGGATAACCATGTAAAATTTATTTATAGTTGTTTATAGGGTTTAGAGTCGAATAAGATAGCTCATGATCCGATTTCGGAAACGTGGTAGAAAAACAAGCTGAAAAATAAAAATGGCCGCTCCGACCACCTGAAACAGCCCGAATTGTAGCATATATAATCCCCGTTTTTTAGGCCACTGAACTCTTGAAACAAAAATTACCGAAAATCGCACGGATGGTTAATCGAGTAAGATAAAGCGGGCACAAAAATTTAGAAAAAGCATCAGAAGACATTTGATGTTACCGGTATGCTATAAACCAATTTCGGCCGAACATCGAATAACAGTGTAAAAGTGATTTATAGTTGTTTTTAGGGTCTAGAATCGAATAAGATATCTCATGATGCAATTTCGGACACGTGGTAGAAAAACAGGCTTAAAATAACAATGGCCGCTCCGACCACCCAAAACGGCTCGAATTGATGTGTAATACACGTTTTTGAGGCCTCTGAGCTCCCAGGAACGAAAATGTCAAAAGTCACATGATTGTTAATCGAGTCAAATAGAGCGGACTCAAAAATTTTCAAAAACCCCGGAAGACATTTGACTTTACCGGTATCCTATAAACCAGTTTCGCCCGAAAATCGGAAAACCATGTAAAAGTTATTTATAGTTGTTTATAGGGTTTAGAATTGAATAAGAAACGTCATGATGCGATTTCCGACACGTGATAGAAAAAAAAGCTGAGAAATAAAAATAGTCGCTCCGACCACCCGAAACAGCTCGAATTGAATCATATATAATACACGTTTTTTAGGCCTCTGAATTCCTGAAACAAAAATTACCGAAAATCGCACGGATTGTTAATCGACTCAGATAAAGCGGGCACAAAAATTTGCAGAAACATCAGAAGACATTTAACATTTAACGGTATGGGATAAACCAGTTTCGGCCGAAAATCGGATAACGGTGTAAAAGTGATTTATAGTTGTTTTTATGGTCTAGAATCGAATAAGATATCTCATAATGCAATTTCGGACACGTGGCAGAAAAACAGGCTGAAAAATAACAATGGCCGCTCCGACCACCCGAAACGGCTCGAATTGATGGGTAATACACGTTTTTTAGGTCTCTGAGCTCCTCGGAACGAAAATGTCCGAAAATCGCATTGATTGTTAAACGAGTCAGATAAAGCGGACTCAAAAACTTTCAAAAACTCCGGAAGACATTTGACTTTACCGGTATGCTATAAACCAGTTTCGGCCGAAAATCGGATAACCATGTAAAATTTATTTATAGTTGTTTATAGGGTTTAGAGTCGAATAAGATAGCTCATGATCCGATTTCGGAAACGTGGTAGAAAAACAAGCTGAAAAATAAAAATGGCCGCTCCGACCACCTGAAACAGCTCGAATTGTAGCATATATAATACCCGTTTTTTAGGCCACTGAACTCTTGAAACAAAAATTACCGGAAATCGCACGGATGGTTAATCGAGTAAGATAAAGCGGGCACAAAAATTTAGAAAAAGCATCAGAAGACATTTGATGTTACCGGTATGCTATAAACCAATTTCGGCCGAACATCGAATAACAGTGTAAAAGTGATTTATAGTTGTTTTTAGGGTCTAGAATCGAATAAGGTATCTCATGATGCAATTTCGGAGACGTGGTAGAAAAACAGGCTTAAAAATAACAATGACCGCTCCGACCACCCAAAACGGCTCGAATTGATGTGTAATACAGGTTTTTTAGTCCTCTGAGCTCCCAGGAACGAAAATGTCAAAAGTCACATGAATTGTTAATCGAGTCAGATAAAGCGGACTCAAAAATTTTCAAAAACCCCGGAGGACATTTGACTTTACCGGTATCCTATAAACCAGTTTCGCCCGAAAATCGGAAAACCATGTAAAAGTTATTTATAGTTGTTTATAGGGTTTAGAATTGAATAAGAAACGTCATGATGCGATTTCCGACACGTGATAGAAAAAAAAGCTGAGAAATAAAAATAGTCGCTCCGACCACCCGAAACAGCTCGAATTGAATCATATATAATACACGTTTTTTAGGCCTCTGAATTCCTGAAACAAAAATTACCGAAAATCGCACAGATTGTTAATCGACTCAGATAAAGCGGGCACAAAAATTTGCAGAAACATCAGAAGACATTTATCATTTAACGGTATGCGATAAACCAGTTTCGGCCGAAAATCGGATAACGGTGTAAAAGTGATTTATAGTTGTTTTTATGGTCTAGAATCGAATAAGATATCTCATGATGCAATTTCGGACACGTGGCAGAAAAACAGGCTGAAAAATAACAATGGCCGCTCCGACCAACCGAAACGGCTCGAATTGATGGGTAATACACGTTTTTTAGGTCTCTGAGCTCCTCGGAACGAAAATGTCCGAAAATCGCATTGATTGTTAAACGAGTCAGATAAAGCGGACTCAAAAACTTTCAAAAACTCCGGAAGACATTTGACTTTACCGGTATGCTATAAACCAGTTTCGGCCGAAAATCGGATAACCATGTAAAATTTATTTATAGTTGTTTATAGGGTTTAGAGTCGAATAAGATAGCTCATGATCCGATTTCGGAAACGTGGTAGAAAAACAAGCTGAAAAATAAAAATGGCCGCTCCGACCACCTGAAACAGCTCGAATTGTATCATATATAATACCCGTTTTTTAGGCCACTGAACTCTTGAAACAAAAATTACCGAAAATCGCACGGATGGTTAATCGAGTAAGATAAAGCGGGCACAAAAATTTAGAAAAAGCATCAGAAGACATTATATGTTACCGGTATGCTATAAACCAATTTCGGCCGAACATCGAATAACAGTGTAAAAGTGATTTATAGTTGTTTTTAGGGTCTAGAATCGAATAAGATATCTAATGATGCAATTTCGGACACGTGGTAGAAAAACAGGCTTAAAAATAACAATGGCCGCTCCGACCACCCAAAACGGCTCGAATTGATGTGTAATACACGTTTTTGAGGCCTCTGAGCTCCCAGGAACGAAAATGTCAAAAGTCACATGATTGTTAATCGAGTCAGATAAAGCGGACTCAAAAATTTTCAAAAACCCCAGAAGACATTTGACTTTACCGGTATCCTATAAACCAGTTTCGCCCGAAAATCGGAAAACCATGTAAAAGTTATTTATAGTTGTTTATAAGGTTTAGAATTGAATAAGAAACGTCATGATGCGATTTCCGACACGTGATAGAAAAAAAAGCAGAGAAATAAAAATAGTCGCTCCGACCACCCGAAACAGCTCGAATTGGATCATATATAATACACGTTTTTTAGGCCTCTGAATTCCTGAAACAAAAATTACCGAAAATCGCACGGATTGTTAATCGACTCAGATAAAGCGGGCACAAAAATTTGCAGAAACATCAGAAGACACTTAACATTTAACGGTATGCGATAAACCAGTTTCGCCCGAAAATCGGATAACGGTGTAAAAATGATTTATAGTTGTTTTTATGGTCTAGAATCGAATAAGATATCTCATGATGCAATTTCGGACACGTGGCAGAAAAACAGGCTGAAAAATAACAATGGCCGCTCCGACCACCCGAAACGGCTCGAATTGATGGGTAATACACGTTTTTTTGGTCTCTGAGCTCCTCGGAACGAAAATGTCCGAAAATCGCATTGATTGTTAAACGAGTCAGATAAAGCGGACTCAAAAACTTTCAAAAACTCCGGAAGACATTTGACTTTACCGGTATGCTATAAACCAGTTTCGGCCGAAAATCGGATAACCATGTAAAATTTATTTATAGTTGTTTATAGGGTTTAGAGTCGAATAAGATAGCTCATGATCCGATTTCGGAAACGTGGTAGAAAAACAAGCTGAAAATAAAAATGGCCGCTCCGACCACCTGAAACAGCTCGAATTGTAGCATATATAATACCCGTTTTTTAGGCCACTGAACTCTTGAAACAAAAATTACCGAAAATCGCACGGATGGTTAATCGAGTAAGATAAAGCGGGCACAAAAATTTAGAAAAAGCATCAGAAGACATTTGATGTTACCGGTATGCTATAAACCAATTTCGGCCGAACATCGAATAACAGTGTAAAAGTGATTTATAGTTGTTTTTAGGGTCTAGAATCGAATAAGGTATCTCATGATGCAATTTCGGAGACGTGGTAGAAAAACAGGCTTAAAAATAACAATGACCGCTCCGACCACCCAAAACGGCTCGAATTGATGTGTAATACACGTTTTTGAGGCCTCTGAGCTCGCAGGAACGAAAATGTCAAAAGTCACATGATTGTTAATCGAGTCAGATAAAGCGGACTCAAAAAATTTCAAAAAGCCCGGAAGACATTTGACTTTACCGGTATCCTATAAACCAGTTTCGCCCGAAAATCGGAAAACCATGTAAAAGTTATTTATAGTTGTTTATAAGGTTTAGAATTGAATAAGAAACGTCATGATGCGATTTCCGACACGTGATAGAAAAAAAAGCTGAGAAATAAAAATAGTCGCTCCGACCACCCGAAACAGCTCGAATTGAATCATATATAATACACGTTTTTTAGGCCTCTGAATTCCTGAAACAAAAATTACCGAAAATCGCACGGATTGTTAATCGACTCAGATAAAGCGGGCACAAAAATTTGCAGAAACATCAGAAGACACTTAACATTTAACGGTATGCGATAAACCAGTTTCGCCCGAAAATCGGATAACGGTGTAAAAATGATTTATAGTTGTTTTTATGGTCTAGAATCGAATAAGATATCTCATGATGCAATTTCGGACACGTGGCAGAAAAACAGGCTGAAAAATAACAATGGCCGCTCCGACCACCCGAAACGGCTCGAATTGATGGGTAATACACGTTTTTTTGGTCTCTCAGCTCCTCGGAACGAAAATGTCCGAAAATCGCATTGATTGTTAAACGAGTCAGATAAAGCGGACTCAAAAACTTTCAAAAACTCCGGAAGACATTTGACTTTACCGGTATGCTATAAACCAGTTTCGGCCGAAAATCGGATAACCATGTAAAATTTATTTATAGTTGTTTATAGGGTTTAGAGTCGAATAAGATAGCTCATGATCCGATTTCGGAAACGTGGTAGAAAAACAAGCTGAAAATAAAAATGGCCGCTCCGACCACCTGAAACAGCTCGAATTGTAGCATATATAATACCCGTTTTTTAGGCCACTGAACTCTTGAAACAAAAATTACCGAAAATCGCACGGATGGTTAATCGAGTAAGATAAAGCGGGCACAAAAATTTAGAAAAAGCATCAGAAGACATTTGATGTTACCGGTATGCTATAAACCAATTTCGGCCGAACATCGAATAACAGTGTAAAAGTGATTTATAGTTGTTTTTAGGGTCTAGAATCGAATAAGGTATCTCATGATGCAATTTCGGAGACGTGGTAGAAAAACAGGCTTAAAAATAACAATGACCGCTCCGACCACCCAAAACGGCTCGAATTGATGTGTAATACACGTTTTTGAGGCCTCTGAGCTCGCAGGAACGAAAATGTCAAAAGTCACATGATTGTTAATCGAGTCAGATAAAGCGGACTCAAAAATTTTCAAAAACCCCGGAAGACATTTGACTTTACCGGTATCCTATAAACCAGTTTCGCCCGAAAATCGGAAAACCATGTAAAAGTTATTTATAATTGTTTATAGGGTTTAGAATTGAATAAGAAACGTCATGATGCGATTTCCGACACGTGATAGAAAAAAAAGCTGAGAAATAAAAATAGTCGCTCCGACCACCCGAAACAGCTCGAATTGAATCATATATAATACACGTTTTTTAGGCCTCTGAATTCCTGAAACAAAAATTACCGAAAATCGCACGGATTGTTAATCGACTCAGATAAAGCGGGCACAAAAATTTGCAGAAACATCAGAAGACATTTAACATTTAACGGTATGCGATAAACCAGTTTCGGCCGAAAATCGGATAACGGTGTAAAAGTGATTTAT
Organism: Silene conica; assembly: GCA_029255685.2. Taxonomy (NCBI): domain Eukaryota; kingdom Viridiplantae; phylum Streptophyta; class Magnoliopsida; order Caryophyllales; family Caryophyllaceae; genus Silene; species Silene conica. Next base: position 47,079,683 of record CM055312.2, on the reverse strand, counting down.
AGTTGTTTTTATGGTCTAGAATCGAATAAGATATCTCATGATGCAATTTCGGACACGTGGCAGAAAAACAGGCTGAAAAATAACAATGGCCGCTCCGACCACCCGAAACGGCTCGAATTGATGGGTAATACACGTTTTTTTGGTCTCTGAGCTCCTCGGAACGAAAATGTCCGAAAATCGCATTGATTGTTAAACGAGTCAGATAAAGCGGACTCAAAAACTTTCAAAAACTCCGGAAGACATTTGACTTTACCGGTATGCTATAAACCAGTTTCGGCCGAAAATCGGATAACCATGTAAAATTTATTTATAGTTGTTTATAGGGTTTAGAGTCGAATAAGATAGCTCATGATCCGATTTCGGAAACGTGGTAGAAAAACAAGCTGAAAATAAAAATGGCCGCTCCGACCACCTGAAACAGCTCGAATTGTAGCATATATAATACCCGTTTTTTAGGCCACTGAACTCTTGAAACAAAAATTACCGAAAATCGCACGGATGGTTAATCGAGTAAGATAAAGCGGGCACAAAAATTTAGAAAAAGCATCAGAAGACATTTGATGTTACCGGTATGCTATAAACCAATTTCGGCCGAACATCGAATAACAGTGTAAAAGTGATTTATAGTTGTTTTTAGGGTCTAGAATCGAATAAGGTATCTCATGATGCAATTTCGGAGACGTAGTAGAAAAACAGGCTTAAAAATAACAATGACCGCTCCGACCACCCAAAACGGCTCGAATTGATGTGTAATACACGTTTTTGAGGCCTCTGAGCTCGCAGGAACGAAAATGTCAAAAGTCACATGATTGTTAATCGAGTCAGATAAAGCGGACTCAAAAATTTTCAAAAACCCCAGAAGACATTTGACTTTACCGGTATCCTATAAACCAGTTTCGCCCGAAAATCGGAAAACCATGTAAAAGTTATTTATAGTTGTTTATAGGGTTTAGAATTGAATAAGAAACGTCATGATGCGATTTCCGACACGTGATAGAAAAAAAAGCAGAGAAATAAAAATAGTCACTCCGACCACCCGAAACAGCTCGAATTGAATCATATATAATACACGTTTTTTAGGCCTCTGAATTCCTGAAACAAAAATTACCGAAAATCGCACGGATTGTTAATCGACTCAGATAAAGCGGGCACAAAAATTTGCAGAAACATCAGAAGACACTTAACATTTAACGGTATGCGATAAACCAGTTTCGCCCGAAAATCGGATAACGGTGTAAAAATGATTTATAGTTGTTTTTATGGTCTAGAATCGAATAAGATATCTCATGATGCAATTTCGGACACGTGGCAGAAAAACAGGCTGAAAAATAACAATGGCCGCTCCGACCACCCGAAACGGCTCGAATTGATGGGTAATACACGTTTTTTTGGTCTCTGAGCTCCTCGGAACGAAAATGTCCGAAAATCGCATTGATTGTTAAACGAGTCAGATAAAGCGGACTCAAAAACTTTCAAAAACTCCGGAAGACATTTGACTTTACCGGTATGCTATAAACCAGTTTCGGCCGAAAATCGGATAACCATGTAAAATTTATTTATAGTTGTTTATAGGGTTTAGAGTCGAATAAGATAGCTCATGATCCGATTTCGGAAACGTGGTAGAAAAACAAGCTGAAAATAAAAATGGCCGCTCCGACCACCTGAAACAGCTCGAATTGTAGCATATATAATACCCGTTTTTTAGGCCACTGAACTCTTGAAACAAAAATTACCGAAAATCGCACGGATGGTTAATCGAGTAAGATAAAGCGGGCACAAAAATTTAGAAAAAGCATCAGAAGACATTTGATGTTACCGGTATGCTATAAACCAATTTCGGCCGAACATCGAATAACAGTGTAAAAGTGATTTATAGTTGTTTTTAGGGTCTAGAATCGAATAAGGTATCTCATGATGCAATTTCGGAGACGTGGTAGAAAAACAGGCTTAAAAATAACAATGACCGCTCCGACCACCCAAAACGGCTCGAATTGATGTGTAATACAGGTTTTTTAGTCCTCTGAGCTCCCAGGAACGAAAATGTCAAAAGTTACATGAATTGTTAATCGAGTCAGATAAAGCGGACTCAAAAATTTTCAAAAACCCCGGAGGACATTTGACTTTACCGGTATCCTATAAACCAGTTTCGCCCGAAAATCGGAAAACCATGTAAAAGTTATTTATAGTTGTTTATAGGGTTTAGAATTGAATAAGAAACGTCATGATGCGATTTCCGACACGTGATAGAAAAAAAAGCTGAGAAATAAAAATAGTCGCTCCGACCACCCGAAACAGCTCGAATTGAATCATATATAATACACGTTTTTTAGGCCTCTGAATTCCTGAAACAAAAATTACCGAAAATCGCACGGATTGTTAATCGACTCAGATAAAGCGGGCACAAAAATTTGCAGAAACATCAGAAGACACTTAACATTTAACGGTATGCGATAAACCAGTTTCGCCCGAAAATCGGATAACGGTGTAAAAATGATTTATAGTTGTTTTTATGGTCTAGAATCGAATAAGATATCTCATGATGCAATTTCGGACACGTGGCAGAAAAACAGGCTGAAAAATAACAATGGCCGCTCCGACCACCCGAAACGGCTCGAATTGATGGGTAATACACGTTTTTTTTGGTCTCTGAGCTCCTCGGAACGAAAATGTCCGAAAATCGCATTGATTGTTAAACGAGTCAGATAAAGCGGACTCAAAAACTTTCAAAAACTCCGGAAGACATTTGACTTTACCGGTATGCTATAAACCAGTTTCGGCCGAAAATCGGATAACCATGTAAAATTTATTTATAGTTGTTTATAGGGTTTAGAGTCGAATAAGATAGCTCATGATCCGATTTCGGAAACGTGGTAGAAAAACAAGCTGAAAATAAAAATGGCCGCTCCGACCACCTGAAACAGCTCGAATTGTAGCATATATAATACCCGTTTTTTAGGCCACTGAACTCTTGAAACAAAAATTACCGAAAATCGCACGGATGGTTAATCGAGTAAGATAAAGCGGGCACAAAAATTTAGAAAAAGCATCAGAAGACATTTGATGTTACCGGTATGCTATAAACCAATTTCGGCCGAACATCGAATAACAGTGTAAAAGTGATTTATAGTTGTTTTTAGGGTCTAGAATCGAATAAGGTATCTCATGATGCAATTTCGGAGACGTGGTAGAAAAACAGGCTTAAAAATAACAATGACCGCTCCGACCACCCAAAACGGCTCGAATTGATGTGTAATACAGGTTTTTTAGTCCTCTGAGCTCCCAGGAACGAAAATGTCAAAAGTCACATGAATTGTTAATCGAGTCAGATAAAGCGGACTCAAAAATTTTCAAAAACCCCGGAGGACATTTGACTTTACCGGTATCCTATAAACCAGTTTCGCCCGAAAATCGGAAAACCATGTAAAAGTTATTTATAGTTGTTTATAGGGTTTAGAATTGAATAAGAAACGTCATGATGCGATTTCCGACACGTGATAGAAAAAAAAGCTGAGAAATAAAAATAGTCGCTCCGACCACCCGAAACAGCTCGAATTGAATCATATATAATACACGTTTTTTAGGCCTCTGAATTCCTGAAACAAAAATTACCGAAAATCGCACGGATTGTTAATCGACTCAGATAAAGCGGGCACAAAAATTTGCAGAAACATCAGAAGACATTTATCATTTAACGGTATGCGATAAACCAGCTTCGGCCGAAAATCGGATAACGGTGTAAAAGTGATTTATAGTTGTTTTTATGGTCTAGAATCGAATAAGATATCTCATGATGCAATTTCGGACACGTGGCAGAAAAACAGGCTGAAAAATAACAATGGCCGCTCCGACCAACCGAAACGGCTCGAATTGATGGGTAATACACGTTTTTTAGGTCTCTGAGCTCCTCGGAACGAAAATGTCCGAAAATCGCATTGATTGTTAAACGAGTCAGATAAAGCGGACTCAAAAACTTTCAAAAACTCCGGAAGACATTTGACTTTACCGGTATGCTATAAACCAGTTTCGGCCGAAAATCGGATAACCATGTAAAATTTATTTATAGTTGTTTATAGGGTTTAGAGTCGAATAAGATAGCTCATGATCCGATTTCGGAAACGTGGTAGAAAAACAAGCTGAAAAATAAAAATGGCCGCTCCGACCACCTGAAACAGCTCGAATTGTAGCATATATAATACCCGTTTTTTAGGCCACTGAACTCTTGAAACAAAAATTACCGAAAATCGCACGGATGGTTAATCGGGTAAGATAAAGCGGGCACAAAAATTTAGAAAAAGCATCAGAAGACATTTGATGTTACCGGTATGCTATAAACCAATTTCGGCTGAACATCGAATAACAGTGTAAAAGTGATTTATAGTTGTTTTTAGGGTCTAGAATCGAATAAGGTATCTCATGATGCAATTTCGGAGACGTGGTAGAAAAACAGGCTTAAAAATAACAATGACCGCTCCGACCACCCAAAACGGCTCGAATTGATGTGTAATACACGTTTTTGAGGCCTCTGAGCTCCCAGGAACGAAAATGTCAAAAGTCACATGATTGTTAATCGAGTCAGATAAAGCGGACTCAAAAATTTTCAAAAACCCCGGAAGACATTTGACTTTACCGGTATCCTATAAACCAGTTTCGCCCGAAAATCGGAAAACCATGTAAAAGTTATTTATAGTTGTTTATAGGGTTTAGAATTGAATAAGAAACGTCATGATGCGATTTCCGACACGTGATAGAAAAAAAAGCTGAGAAATAAAAATAGTCGCTCCGACCACCCGAAACAGCTCGAATTGAATCATATATAATACACGTTTTTTAGGCCTCTGAATTCCTGAAACAAAAATTACCGAAAATCGCACGGATTGTTAATCGACTCAGATAAAGCGGGCACAAAAATTTGCAGAAACATCAGAAGACATTTAACATTTAACGGTATGCGATAAACCAGTTTCGGCCGAAAATCGGATAACGGTGTAAAAGTGATTTATAGTTGTTTTTATGGTCTAGAATCGAATAAGATATCTCATGATGCAATTTCGGACACGTGGCAGAAAAACAGGCTGAAAAATAACAATGGCCGCTCCGACCACCCGAAACGGCTCGAATTGATGGGTAATACACGTTTTTTAGGTCTCTGAGCTCCTCGGAACGAAAATGTCCGAAAATCGCATTGATTGTTAAACGAGTCAGATAAAGCGGACTCAAAAACTTTCAAAAACTCCGGAAGACATTTGACTTTACCGGTATGCTATAAACCAGTTTCGGCCGAAAATCGGATAACCATGTAAAATTTATTTATAGTTGTTTATAGGGTTTAGAGTCGAATAAGATAGCTCATGATCCGATTTCGGAAACGTGGTAGAAAAACAAGCTGAAAAATAAAAATGGCCGCTCCGACCACCTGAAACAGCTCGAATTGTAGCATATATAATACCCGTTTTTTAGGCCACTGAACTCTTGAAACAAAAATTACCGAAAATCGCACGGATGGTTAATCGAGTAAGATAAAGCGGGCACAAAAATTTAGAAAAAGCATCAGAAGACATTTGATGTTACCGGTATGCTATAAACCAATTTCGGCCGAACATCGAATAACAGTGTAAAAGTGATTTATAGTTGTTTTTAGGGTCTAGAATCGAATAAGGTATCTCATGATGCAATTTCGGAGACGTGGTAGAAAAACAGGCTTAAAAATAACAATGACCGCTCCGACCACCCAAAACGGCTCGAATTGATGTGTAATACACGTTTTTGAGGCCTCTGAGCTCCCAGGAACGAAAATGTCAAAAGTCACATGATTGTTAATCGAGTCAGATAAAGCGGACTCAAAAATTTTCAAAAACCCCGGAGGACATTTGACTTTACCGGTATCCTATAAACCAGTTTCGCCCGAAAATCGGAAAACCATGTAAAAGTTATTTATAGTTGTTTATAGGGTTTAGAATTGAATAAGAAACGTCATGATGCGATTTCCGACACGTGATAGAAAAAAAAGCTGAGAAATAAAAATAGTCGCTCCGACCACCCGAAACAGCTCGAATTGAATCATATATAATACACGTTTTTTAGGCCTCTGAATTCCTGAAACAAAAATTACCGAAAATCGCACGGATTGTTAATCGACTCAGATAAAGCGGGCACAAAAATTTGCAGAAACATCAGAAGACATTTATCATTTAACGGTATGCGATAAACCAGCTTCGGCCGAAAATCGGATAACGGTGTAAAAGTGATTTATAGTTGTTTTTATGGTCTAGAATCGAATAAGATATCTCATGATGCAATTTCGGACACGTGGCAGAAAAACAGGCTGAAAAATAACAATGGCCGCTCCGACCAACCGAAACGGCTCGAATTGATGGGTAATACACGTTTTTTAGGTCTCTGAGCTCCTCGGAACGAAAATGTCCGAAAATCGCATTGATTGTTAAACGAGTCAGATAAAGCGGACTCAAAAACTTTCAAAAACTCCGGAAGACATTTGACTTTACCGGTATGCTATAAACCAGTTTCGGCCGAAAATCGGATAACCATGAAAAATTTATTTATAGTTGTTTATAGGGTTTAGAGTCGAATAAGATAGCTCATGATCCGATTTCGGAAACGTGGTAGAAAAACAAGCTGAAAAATAAAAATGGCCGATCCGACCACCTGAAACAGCTCGAATTGTAGCATATATAATACCCGTTTTTTAGGCCACTGAACTCTTGAAACAAAAATTACCGAAAATCGCACGGATGGTTAATCGAGTAAGATAAAGCGGGCACAAAAATTTAGAAAAAGCATCAGAAGACATTTGATGTTACCGGTATGCTATAAACCAATTTCGGCTGAACATCGAATAACAGTGTAAAAGTGATTTATAGTTGTTTTTAGGGTCTAGAATCGAATAAGGTATCTCATGATGCAATTTCGGAGACGTGGTAGAAAAACAGGCTTAAAAATAACAATGACCGCTCCGACCACCCAAAACGGCTCGAATTGATGTGTAATACACGTTTTTGAGGCCTCTGAGCTCCCAGGAACGAAAATGTCAAAAGTCACATGATTGTTAATCGAGTCAGATAAAGCGGACTCAAAAATTTTCAAAAACCCCGGAAGACATTTGACTTTACCGGTATCCTATAAACCAGTTTCGCCCGAAAATCGGAAAACCATGTAAAAGTTATTTATAGTTGTTTATAGGGTTTAGAATTGAATAAGAAACGTCATGATGCGATTTCCGACACGTGATAGAAAAAAAAGCTGAGAAATAAAAATAGTCGCTCCGACCACCCGAAACAGCTCGAATTGAATCATATATAATACACGTTTTTTAGGCCTCTGAATTCCTGAAACAAAAATTACCGAAAATCGCACGGATTGTTAATCGACTCAGATAAAGCGGGCACAAAAATTTGCAGAAACATCAGAAGACATTTAACATTTAACGGTATGCGATAAACCAGTTTCGGCCGAAAATCGGATAACGGTGTAAAAGTGATTTATAGTTGTTTTTATGGTCTAGAATCGAATAAGATATCTCATGATGCAATTTCGGACACGTGGCAGAAAAACAGGCTGAAAAATAACAATGGCCGCTCCGACCACCCGAAACGGCTCGAATTGATGGGTAATACACGTTTTTTAGGTCTCTGAGCTCCTCGGAACGAAAATGTCCGAAAATCGCATTGGTTGTTAAACGAGTCAGATAAAGCGGACTCAAAAACTTTCAAAAACTCCGGAAGACATTTGACTTTACCGGTATGCTATAAACCAGTTTCGGCCGAAAATCGGATAACCATGTAAAATTTATTTATAGTTGTTTATAGGGTTTAGAGTCGAATAAGATAGCTCATGATCCGATTTCGGAAACGTGGTAGAGAAACAAGCTGAAAAATAAAAATGGCCGCTCCGACCACCTGAAACAGCTCGAATTGTAGCATATATAATACCCGTTTTTTAGGCCACTGAACTCTTGAAACAAAAATTACCGAAAATCGCACGGATGGTTAATCGAGTAAGATAAAGCGGGCACAAAAATTTAGAAAAAGCATCAGAAGACATTTGATGTTACCGGTATGCTATAAACCAATTTCGGCCGAACATCGAATAACAGTGTAAAAGTGATTTATAGTTGTTTTTAGGGTCTAGAATCGAATAAGGTATCTCATGATGCAATTTCGGAGACGTGGTAGAAAAACAGGCTTAAAAATAACAATGACCGCTCCGACCACCCAAAACGGCTCGAATTGATGTGTAATACAGGTTTTTTAGTCCTCTGAGCTCCCAGGAACGAAAATGTCAAAAGTCACATGAATTGTTAATCGAGTCAGATAAAGCGGACTCAAAAATTTTCAAAAACCCCGGAGGACATTTGACTTTACCGGTATCCTATAAACCAGTTTCACCCGAAAATCGGAAAACCATGTAAAAGTTATTTATAGTTGTTTATAGGGTTTAGAATTGAATAAGAAACGTCATGATGCGATTTCCGACACGTGATAGAAAAAAAAGCTGAGAAATAAAATAGTCGCTCCGACCACCCGAAACAGCTCGAATTGAATCATATATAATACACGTTTTTTAGGCCTCTGAATTCCTGAAACAAAAATTACCGAAAATCGCACGGATTGTTAATCGACTCAGATAAAGCGGGCACAAAAATTTGCAGAAACATCAGAAGACATTTAACATTTAACGGTATGCGATAAACCAGTTTCGGCCGAAAATCGGATAACGGTGTAAAAGTGATTTATAGTTGTTTTTATGGTCTAGAATCGAATAAGATATCTCATGATGCAATTTCGGACACGTGGCAGAAAAACAGGCTGAAAAATAACAATGGCCGCTCCGACCACCCGAAACGGCTCGAATTGATGGGTAATACACGTTTTTTAGGTCTCTGAGCTCCTCGGAACGAAAATGTCCGAAAATCGCATTGGTTGTTAAACGAGTCAGATAAAGCGGACTCAAAAACTTTCAAAAACTCCGGAAGACATTTGACTTTACCGGTATGCTATAAACCAGTTTCGGCCGAAAATCGGATAACCATGTAAAATTTATTTATAGTTGTTTATAGGGTTTAGAGTCGAATAAGATAGCTCATGATCCGATTTCGGAAACGTGGTAGAGAAACAAGCTGAAAAATAAAAATGGCCGCTCCGACCACCTGAAACAGCTCGAATTGTAGCATATATAATACCCGTTTTTTAGGCCACTGAACTCTTGAAACAAAAATTACCGAAAATCGCACGGATGGTTAATCGAGTAAGATAAAGCGGGCACAAAAATTTAGAAAAAGCATCAGAAGACATTTGATGTTACCGGTATGCTATAAACCAATTTCGGCTGAACATCGAATAACAGTGTAAAAGTGATTTATAGTTGTTTTTAGGGTCTAGAATCGAATAAGGTATCTCATGATGCAATTTCGGAGACGTGGTAGAAAAACAGGCTTAAAAATAACAATGACCGCTCCGACCACCCAAAACGGCTCGAATTGATGTGTAATACACGTTTTTGAGGCCTCTGAGCTCCCAGGAACGAAAATGTCAAAAGTCACATGATTGTTAATCGAGTCAGATAAAGCGGACTCAAAAATTTTCAAAAACCCCGGAAGACATTTGACTTTACCGGTATCCTATAAACCAGTTTCGCCCGAAAATCGGAAAACCATGTAAAAGTTATTTATAGTTGTTTATAGGGTTTAGAATTGAATAAGAAACGTCATGATGCGATTTCCGACACGTGATAGAAAAAAAAGCTGAGAAATAAAAATAGTCGCTCCGACCACCCGAAACAGCTCGAATTGAATCATATATAATACACGTTTTTTAGGCCTCTGAATTCCTGAAACAAAAATTACCGAAAATCGCACGGATTGTTAATCGACTCAGATAAAGCGGGCACAAAAATTTGCAGAAACATCAGAAGACATTTAACATTTAACGGTATGCGATAAACCAGTTTCGGCCGAAAATCGGATAACGGTGTAAAAGTGATTTATAGTTGTTTTTATGGTCTAGAATCGAATAAGATATCTCATGATGCAATTTCGGACACGTGGCAGAAAAACAGGCTGAAAAATAACAATGGCCGCTCCGACCACCCGAAACGGCTCGAATTGATGGGTAATACACGTTTTTTAGGTCTCTGAGCTCCTCGGAACGAAAATGTCCGAAAATCGCATTGATTGTTAAACGAGTCAGATAAAGCGGACTCAAAAACTTTCAAAAACTCCGGAAGACATTTGACTTTACCGGTATGCTATAAACCAGTTTCGGCCGAAAATCGGATAACCATGTAAAATTTATTTATAGTTGTTTATAGGGTTTAGAGTCGAATAAGATAGCTCATGATCCGATTTCGGAAACGTGGTAGAAAAACAAGCTGAAAAATAAAAATGGCCGCTCCGACCACCTGAAACAGCTCGAATTGTAGCATATATAATACCCGTTTTTTAGGCCACTGAACTCTTGAAACAAAAATTACCGGAAATCGCACGGATGGTTAATCGAGTAAGATAAAGCGGGCACAAAAATTTAGAAAAAGCATCAGAAGACATTTGATGTTACCGGTATGCTATAAACCAATTTCGGCCGAACATCGAATAACAGTGTAAAAGTGATTTATAGTTGTTTTTAGGGTCTAGAATCGAATAAGGTATCTCATGATGCAATTTCGGAGACGTGGTAGAAAAACAGGCTTAAAAATAACAATGACCGCTCCGACCACCCAAAACGGCTCGAATTGATGTGTAATACAGGTTTTTTAGTCCTCTGAGCTCCCAGGAACGAAAATGTCAAAAGTCACATGAATTGTTAATCGAGTCAGATAAAGCGGACTCAAAAATTTTCAAAAACCCCGGAGGACATTTGACTTTACCGGTATCCTATAAACCAGTTTCACCCGAAAATCGGAAAACCATGTAAAAGTTATTTATAGTTGTTTATAGGGTTTAGAATTGAATAAGAAACGTCATGATGCGATTTCCGACACGTGATAGAAAAAAAAGCTGAGAAATAAAAATAGTCGCTCCGACCACCCGAAACAGCTCGAATTGAATCATATATAATACACGTTTTTTAGGCCTCTGAATTCCTGAAACAAAAATTACCGAAAATCGCACGGATTGTTAATCGACTCAGATAAAGCGGGCACAAAAATTTGCAGAAACATCAGAAGACATTTAACATTTAACGGTATGCGATAAACCAGTTTCGGCCGAAAATCGGATAACGGTGTAAAACTGATTTATAGTTGTTTTTATGGTCTAGAATCGAATAAGATATCTCATGATGCAATTTCGGACACGTGGCAGAAAAACAGGCTGAAAAATAACAATGGCCGCTCCGACCACCCGAAACGGCTCGAATTGATGGGTAATACATGTTTTTTAGGTCTCTGAGCTCCTCGGAACGAAAATGTCCGAAAATCGCATTGATTGTTAAACGAGTCAGATAAAGCGGACTCAAAAACTTTCAAAAACTCCGGAAGACATTTGACTTTACCGGTATGCTATAAACCAGTTTCGGCCGAAAATCGGATAACCATGTAAAATTTATTTATAGTTGTTTATAGGGTTTAGAGTCGAATAAGATAGCTCATGATCCGATTTCGGAAACGTGGTAGAAAAACAAGCTGAAAAATAAAAATGGCCGCTCCGACCACCTGAAACAGCTCGAATTGTAGCATATATAATACCCGTTTTTTAGGCCACTGAACTCTTGAAACAAAAATTACAGGAAATCGCACGGATGGTTAATCGAGTAAGATAAAGCGGGCACAAAAATTTAGAAAAAGCATCAGAAGACATTTGATGTTACCGGTATGCTATAAACCAATTTCGGCCGAACATCGAATAACAGTGTAAAAGTGATTTATAGTTGTTTTTAGGGTCTAGAATCGAATAAGGTATCTCATGATGCAATTTCGGAGACGTGGTAGAAAAACAGGCTTAAAAATAACAATGACCGCTCCGACCACCCAAAACGGCTCGAATTGATGTGTAATACACGTTTTTTAGTCCTCTGAGCTCCCAGGAACGAAAATGTCAAAAGTCACATGAATTGTTAATCGAGTCAGATAAAGCGGACTCAAAAGTTTTCAAAAACCCCGGAAGACATTTGACTTTACCGGTATCCTATAAACCAGTTTCGCCCGAAAATCGGATAACCATGTAAAAGTTATTTATAGTTGTTTATAGGGTTTAGAATTGAATAAGAAACGTCATGATGCGATTTCCGACACGTGATAGAAAAACAAGCTAAAAAATAAAAATGGCCGCTCCGACCACCCGAAACAGCTCGAATTGAAGCATATATAATACATGTTTTTTAGGCCTTTGAACTCTTGAAACAAAAATTACCGAAAATCGCACGGATGGTTAATCGAGTCAGATAAAGCGGGGATAAAATTTGCAAAAACATCAGAAGACATTTGACGTTACCGGTATGCTATAAACCAGTTTCGCTCGAAAATCGGATAACCGTGTAGAAGTGATTTATAATTGTTTATAAGGTCTAGAATCGAAAAAGAAACCTCATGATACGATTTCTAACCCGTGGTAAAGATCAGGCTGAAATTAAAAATGGTCGCTCCGACCACCTGAAACGGCTCGAATTGAAGGGTATATAATACACGTTTTTTTGGCCTCTGAGCTCCCAAAACGAAAATTATCGGAAATCGCAAGAATGTTTAATCAGTTCAGAAAAAGCGGGCACAAAAATTTGCAAAAACATAAGAAGACATTTGACGTTATCGGTATGCTATAAACCAATTTCGGCCGAAAATCGGATAACCGTGTAAAAGTGATTTATAATTGTTTATAGGGTCTAGAATCGAAAAAGATACCTCTTCATACGATTTCGGAGACGTGGTTAAAAACAGGCTGAAATTGAAAATGGTCACTCCGACCACCAGAAACGACTCGAATTGAAGGGTATAAAATACACGTTTTTTTGGCCTCTGAGTTCCAAAAACGAAAATTATCGAAAATTGTAAGAATGGTTAATCAAGTCAGATAAAGCGGGCACAAATATTTGCAAACACATCAGAAGACATTTGACGTTACCGGTATGCTATAAACCAATTTCGGCTGAAAATCGGATAATCGTGTAAAAGTGATTTATAGTTGTTTATAGGGTCTAGAATCGAATAAGATATCTCATGATGCAATTTCGGACACGTGGAAGAAAGCAGGCTGAAAAATAACAATGGCCGCTCCGACCACTTGAAACAGCTCTGTAATACCCCGTATTTAAGCCTCGGTCAACATCGGTCAAACCATGTTTTATACACGTATTTCAAACGGGATGCCTATTAAGTATTTTACGTAAACTATTATTATTTTATAAATCGTATTTCTACGATTATTTCGTATTTCATAATCATTTTATATTTGATGATTATTTCGTAAAATGTCATTTCATTCGTGTTTCTTTATTTTGATAGTATATTTATAATTAAACTTATTTTCTATTTTAGATTTATTTCTCAGTTATCCTTGTTTTATTATTTAAGTCAAAATTATATTTAAATTCTAATTTTATTTTTAAGTAAGTACTAATAATTTCGTATTCTTATAAATAATTTAATTAATATTCTATTAAATTACATAATTTAATTATTATAATTAGTTACTTGTGTCTTTGATTTTACGTGTCGAGAGTAGAATATAGATAATATAATGCTTCGATATGCGTGATGGGCTTGGGCCTATGATCGACTTATGATTTCGATAAAACCGTATGTGTGAGCTATGACCCATAAACATAATACATGGTATCCATCGACATACTACAACCTATAACCCTAATCACCACACCTCATAAGTGCCTTCATCGACATATGCAAGCTGCCTCCATCCACACAACGTAAAAACCCTACTCACCCTCCTACATCTCGTCTGGCTCCCTACCATTTCTACACTCTAAACCCTACCTTGGTAACACCATGAGATGAAGGAGAACATAAGGGAACGAAAACCACGCTTGAACAGCCTGTGAACAACCCGTGTTTCCACCCTTGCGCGCATAGGTAAGTTCAATACTTTATTTGCACCTTCTCAGACCTTCGGCTATGGATACCATGATTGTATGTGATCTTTGTAGTACGTATAACATATTTACCATCTTGTAATCACCATAGACCACTGTAATTGTTACGAAAACCACCATGAATGTCGACAATGAATGTGTTTTATACTCTGTTCGTGTTATTTTGTGTTAGTTTCGTCTGTTATTTGGGTTGTTTATAAACACGAGTTCATGTTGGGTGGTAGTATGGTGTTTGTAGATCATGTTGGTGGTTGTTGGGTGGTGAGTGGTGGTTGGGGAAACCGTAGTCATAGAGACAAAGGCGGGTCAGGAGCAGTGTTGAAACAGGGGAGTTCAGGAGGGTATGCGAATGACGGTTTCTTAAGGTCTGTTTCAGGCGAGTTGGGTGGTGTCGAAGGTTAGGGGTTAGCACCTGGGTCTCGTGAGTGAGGTGAGGGGTCGAGGGTGATGGTTGGTTGTGGTGATGGTGGTGTTGGGAGGTGGTTAAAGGAGTGGGGACAGAGGGAAGTAATGTAAAACCCCTCGCGAAAGCGGAAATATAAACATACAAAAGTACTAAAAATGCAGCGGAATTAAAACTTTTTAAAGTAAACAACATGCGAGAAGAATTAAACTGAAACGGAAACTGAAACTGAAATAGATAACTGATAAAACAAAATAGATAAGTTTAACAGTTCCAAATACTAAAACCAAAATATATACAACAGCCTGGGATGGAACATCCCTACAGGCACCAAAAGATAACAGAGTAGGAAATCTACGAGTCTAGCTAAACGATAAGAGTGTATGTCATATGATGAAAGGATCATCACTCGCTAGCTCTCAAGTGAACCCCGATCCAACCTGCATGTACCTACATACATGAAAACATGTACGCCACAATCAGTGGGGAGTGACTAGAGTTCTCCTAGACACCTTTTGTGACAACACGTAACACATAAAGCAATACGGAATACTCCAGCATATATAAACATGTGAAGCATAAACATCTCATCAACTGTCCTCATACTATCATGCGATACTAATGCATAGCTCTCAACCCAACTTCATAAACCGTTAGGAAGGAGAGCCGGTTTCCCTACTGGTTACCCAGTCGGGGGGTCTTTCAGTCCAACTATTTATGAAACCGATCAAAGAGTCATCCAATGCCTTGGATGAACATTACTAAAGTCAAACATAAGACTCCTCAACAACAGCATCTGAACATCAGTAACACATCTATATCTGACACTGTACCAACACTAGGCAAGCAGATAAATTCAGCAAGTATAAGGTTCAGCGTTCAGCTTAAGACATAACCTATATACCAAAACATTCAGCAAGTAAGAAGGTTCAGCGGTCAACTTAAGACATAACCTAGTTACCAAAAACATTCAGCAAGCAAGGACTCAGAGGCCAGCTTAAGGCATGGACCTGCCAATCAGCAAGACACTAGACTCAGCGGCCAACTTAAGGCATAGACTAGCATCCAAAAGTAAAGGACTCAGAGGCCAGCTTAAGGCATGTCCCTTCACTACATCACAAGATACTAAACTCAGAGGCCAGCTTAAGGCATGTTCTAGCATCAAACATCTGCACTCCGGGTGAGGCGTTACGACCTAAATGCCCCGTTGTGTAGCTGCTCTACTCGTCAGACTCAGAGGCCAACTTAAGGCATGTTCCAACGCAATCACCACATACATGTCTGGACTCAGAGGCCAGCTTAAGGCATGTCCCAGACACGACAAACATACACATATAGGGCTCAGACGCCAGCTTAAGGCATATCCCCATATATGACAAACAGCTCACGTATTAAGCTCAGAGGCCAGCTTAAGGCATACCTTAATACGCATCAATACAATATCATCCAAGTCTAGGAACTAATCTATAGTTCTACTTTCTTAACTTCTAATCAACACTTAATTGACCCCGGGAACTAAGTTGAGGGAGAGCCGGTTTCCCTTTCGGTTACCCGACCGGGGGGTCTCTATCCTCTCTCCATTCCCGAACCCAATATAGTGTCGCCCATCCTCCGGGGACCTCAAACACATGTCAAAGACACAAGGAACGAGTTTCAATCAAAACCGATCAACCGTTTAAAAGTTACGATTTAATTACAAGTCAAAATAGCCTACAGGGGCCCCCAGCCGGTCGGCAGGCAGCCGGTCGGCCGGCTGGCAGTCCTTTCAGCCTCTCTTCTCTTTAAAACCAAACCACACAAAGGAACTCCCAGACGGTCGGCAGGCAGCCGGTTGGCCGGCTGGGAACCCCATTCCCTAGCCTTCACAAATCGCAACCACACCCAAATGCACTCCCAGCCGGCTGGCAGGCGGCCGGTCTGCCGGCTGGGCTCCCTTCTACCTATGTTCTCGTATAAAACACAAGACAACACAAGAGACTACCAGCCGGTCGGCAGGCAGCCGGTCGGCAGGCAGCCGGTCGGCCGGCTGGCAGTCCAGGCCTAATTTCTTCACAAATTCGCGAAACACGCAAGGAGACACTCCCAGCCGGTCGACCGGCGGCCGGTCGGTCGACCGGCTCAGAGAGCCTGATCAGAAAACGGGTTTTTCCAGTGACATCAAAATCTCATGAAATCGATACAAATTCTCGAGAATCGCTACAAGCAAAGTTTACTCAACATTACTAGTCACAAATTAACACTAACTAGCAGCAATTCAACCCATAACAAATCCTCGAATTAATCATAACAAGTATCCGTCGCAAAACATGTAATTTCTGAAAATCGCGTATGAACATGTGAGACAACAACAAGGCATGAATTTAGCATGTATGAACCATCCTAAACATGTTATTAAGTCCTTTAACATTATTCTCAACCCAAAAATCAGAAACATTAAGGAAACACAACAAAACTTGCTAATATTCACAACAAGGCCGAGTTATCTCATTATCGTCACCTTTCAAGCGATTCCGGCTAAAGATCCTCCTCTACCAAGTAGCTATCAACCTCTGGATTGTCTAAGTCCTCACCTACAAACATAAAAACGGGTTTTAGGATTCAAAAACGGAACTTAAGGAAAACAGCCCCATTTTCGAAGTTAAGGATTTGCAAAATGAAAGTGATAGATGGCTTGGAAATCGAATGAGGATTCCGAAAATGTTATTGTTACCTCGATTTGATTAACGGATGATGGAGAAAAGCTCAAAAGAAGATGTTAACAATGGAGGTTTTTGTGAGAAATGGTTTACAGTGAAATGTTTGAGGATGGAGGATGCATTATGTCGACTAAAGGGTTTATGGGGGTTTTATGGGTTGTCCTTTCCGAGTCAATTAAACGGGTCGGACACTTGAACGGATATTTAAGATATGAGTTTAAGTTTACCAAGTTTGTATTCGTCTTAAGGACTTAAGGTTCTTAAGACGGATCTTACCAATTAAATCAAAACCTTTCACAATAAATTATTAAAATATAATTTCATTACTTAAAATAATTTAAAACGCCAAAAATAGATTTTACGGAAATACGGGATGTTACAATCACCCAATCTTCAAAAAGTTTCGTCCTCGAAACTCGAAAGTAGAAGTAGGTACAAAAACAACTCTAACGTTCAGAATATATCAAGCCGGTTATGACAACCCAAAACTTTGTCTTGCAAAAAGGTTTCAAGAAACAAAAAGGTTTCAAGGCACAAGTCTTGTCAATGGATATCGGGATTCTCGTTACGTATTCAAGAGTCCATCATTCCAAATCTGAGACAAGTCCCAAAATTAAATCAGCCAAAATTCGAAACTTAGGTCGATTCGGTATCGATGGGCACAGTACGGGTTATCAGACGTCTCCAATAACACGTTCTAGTGGCAATCAACGCTGAAGTCTGCCAAATTGTAAAATATCCTGTTCTTCAAAATCAAGTTCTCTTCCAAATTAACCTTTATTTCTCAAACTTTTGAAGAGTACAATGGTAACCATGACTAAAAGTTGCTTCTAACGGAAGAGAAAGCAGTTTCAACTTTTTAAAACAATTAAGCTTTTTCCAAAAACAATGGATTTAAAGTCGACAATTGGGAAACAAGTTCCAAAACAGACGTTCGAGAGCGCGGAAACAGTCATAGAGCGTATTTTTGTTACGAAGGATTAGGGGTTTCAAGCCTCGCGGCTGTCAGAACTCAAAAAGAAGGGTTGAAGGAACGGAACGATTAAGTCGAAGGTTAAAGAAGACGGTAACCTTTGCCAAACATGGGTGCACTAACCGCTCAATTCGCAATCAAAACATCCTTCCAACGATCCCTAGTATATCCAAAAAGGCGATTCCGGTAACCTCGATGCTCACAATGGGTTCGCGGTTCCTATTACCCCTATCCCATCCACAAAACAGGGCATTCCTTAACAAGAAGGTTTCCAAAACTCTGAATCAAAACTCTATTACCATAACAACAAATCCTCAAAACTCAAGATATAGCATTCACTACCCTTTAACCTTAAATTCTGACCGTTCGATCCTAGCAACCTATTTCGCAAGGTTCAATATCTTAAATTTCCAAATTATAATCACAAAGATCATTCAAAACAAGATCTCATTAAGGTAACAACTTCTAAGTCTGGCACGTCTATGACGGGTCTTCAAGACTAGTCCTCAAAACGATTCGAATCTCAAGGTTCCTCGAAGTCTAAAGCAACATTATCCTTTCCATGATTTATTCCTCGAAAGTTGAGATAACTCATCTCAGGTAGTTCCCAAATGACGATTCAACCAAACTCTCAGACTACTCAACTCACGTGATACATCTACTAGACTGGTATCACAGCCCACAATAACCATGCCCAAATCAACGCGTTTCTGGACTTACATCTCTCAACAAATCATTCATTCTCAAACTGATGATGTATCCTAATTTTCCTTTAAGTCTTTCATTAGGATAAAAGCTAAGATCCATTAAGTAACTTAAGATCAACCACTCAGTCAATTCCACAAGTTCTGGTAAATGTCCCAATGTTCTCCCACCGTTACTAACAACTCTCGTTCCCCAAGTTCAATAGCATTAGCTTGACTCATTCAATTATCAGGCAATGTCAGTACCTTCATCATATTCCTCGAAATCAATCTTTACTCTAAGCTCCTCTAGTTCCTCAAATGGATACTCCAAACTTACAATTACCCATGGCTTAGCAAGATTCTCACACCTAAGTTCCATTAAAGGCCGTGTATAACACTCTACCTAGCATAATTACCTCATCATTCACTTACTCTTCAAATTAGTAACATATAGGCACTAAGATTCAAAACACATCCCGTTAGCTCCTTAGGTTTTTCCTCAGTAGCAATACTTCCCAAATAACAGTCTACAGCTAACCTCAAGAAATTCCGAAGTTCGTCTATGGTAGGTTACCGCACAAGGTGTTCCAGGGAAGCAAGTTATCAGGTTGAGTCAAAAGGAAATGAAGACAAATTCCCAAGAAGCTTAACAGGGATCTAAGGGAGGAGATTAAGATCTTAACGGTTACAAGCATATCAACCATAAATAGGACAGTAGACATGAACATACCAGTAGGTGGGTCAGGATGAACTCCAGTCTTAGCTTGGTCCTGAACAGCTCTGGCTCCTCTGGTCTCAGCCTCTAGGTCAGTAGTAACAGCTCTATCAACAGCGGTATTCCTCTCGGGGCACTCGAAGAAGCGATGCCCGGGCTTCTTGCAGTCATGGCAAAGATAAGGGTTACCGTGACAGTCAGCTCCGGGATGAAGGGTTTTGCGACACTTGAAACATCTCAGGGGTGCTTCTGTCGAGGGTTCCATGTCTCGATCCCGGGAAGTCTCAGGGTCAATAGTGATAGTTCGGTTGATGGCGCCATTCCCTACGCGGCACTCGAAAGAGCGATGTCCAAATCCCTCGCAGGTGAAGCATTGATGCGGGTTGCCATGGCAGTCAAGTCCAAGATGGAGATCCTTGTGGCACTTGAAGCACTTAAGGGGAACGTCCGATGGGAGGCTCATGCTCCAGATTTGGGAAGTCTTAACTCTCTGGGACTTTTTGTTCTTCTGGGGACACTTCCTCTTTCCAAGAGGAGAGGAGGCAAGAGGGCTAAGAGGTCTCCCGCTTCGGCATCTATGCAAAGGCGGTGGAGGAGGAAAGAAGGCTCTAGATCCTTCACAATAGATCTGGTAAGGGTCCTCCGCTCGCAAGACACCGTAGTAACTCTTGAAGTAAGAAGTCGGGTCACCACTGGCTACACTCCTAGTCTCAACATTAAGCTTGCTCCGTAACAGATAGGCTTTGTCTTCCTCTCTCTCAACTAGCTGTGGGACAAAGTGGATTAGCTCCTCAAATCGACTGGTGAAGGCTTGAACAGAAAGGGTTCCTTGGCGAAGGTTCATGAACTCGGTCATCTTATCTTGGCGGGTGTCCCTATGGTAAAACCTCATGCCAAGAAGAGTCTTGAAACGACTCCAAGTGAAAGTAGGGTCACGAGTAGCAGGGGCACTGATCGTCAACCACCCACTCCTAGCCTCACGAACCAAGAACTGTGATGCTACTCGGGTCTGATCCTCAGGACGAACACCATAAATCATGAAATTCCTTTCCATGTCAAAGAACCAAGTGGTGAGGGTCGCAGCACTGGTCTCTCCGTCGAATGTCTTAGTTGCATTCCTCCACATCTGGGTGATAATCCAAGCCAATCCTCCAGGTTGGTTACTTCCCGAGGTTTGGGATGAAGAAGAAGGCATAGACGACCTAACTATGCACTCCTGAAGAGTTTGAATAAGGGCTTGAGTCTCAGCATTCTCATCATTGGTTGGCTATGTCATTCTTCAATCATAAGAAAGTAAACCGTTAGAGGTATTCTTAACAAGGCACAAACAGACTACAACATAAATCCTTAGATCTACCCCATCTCTCATTCTTTATTTGTTTATTTGGTCAAGTTAAGGTTGGGGGTCACATGAGTGCGTCGGGAGCAATAATGCTCTGATACCAAGTGTAAAACTGTAACACCCCCATTTATTTAAGAGCCTTTAGCAAGACATTCTCAAATAAATAGAACTGTTACCATCTCGGAATGTCCGAGCTAGTGAATAACAAAGTAAAACAAACCACAGTACTTTATATAAAAACTGATAAAATTTAAACTTGGTTATTACAGTTACTACATAACGGAAAAGAAATACAACTGATGACTCCTCTAAATGTGATATAATTCTACGTCGGTCCAAAGTATGCATCTCACATTCCTGCCCCAACTCCTAGCTCATCAGTCTCTGACCTGTAGAATCTACTCCCTATTCCGGATCATCGTAGGTGTACACGAATACACTGTCAACCTCGCGGTTGAGTAGGGTAACACAATAATTATAATGCAACAGTTAAATGATATGCAAACGCCATGATATGCTCGAGCTCAATCTCAATCTCAATCTCATACCCTTGCACCAAGCCATACCGAACCTCCCGGCAGACTATAATCGGTCGTCACCGAACACCAGCTCAATAGCTGATAAGACACCAGGCCTGGTCTGCAGAACCACCCTGGGCTTTATATCAGAACAATATCTGACCATAACTTTCTCAGTAACCAATGCATATGCTATGCTCATGAATGCAACGAAATAATTACTCAATCATGCTATCAAATAATGAAATGCTCATGCCATTACCAATAATTCACAATCAATCCAACCCATATCATTCTCATATAAATCATTTTCGGCATCCATAACACATAATATCACATCCATTCATAACACATCATAGAGTATAAGGTCAGTGTATCCTACCTGGAACAACAATATAGTCCAAAAGCAAGCCAGCGAGAAAACAGAATAATGTCACCTCAAAATCATCACCTAACAATATAATATACGTAATCACTAACTAATATAATTACGTAAACAAATATAATATATCAATTATTCAAATTAACGATTTAAATTATATATTACGCATAACGAGACCGTATTAAATATGACTACTTCAATTAACTTGACCAACCCGCCTTTATGAGTTTTATAACTAACTTCAATTAAACAAACGAACATAGAAAATTTAACATAAAATATGATATATAATCAAACTATTGATAACCGTCACATATAATAATTCACTTAACAATCATAATAATTAATAACATAAACAATATTTAGTAATAATACCAATACTAACAATACTAATGACAACTAGTAGCAATATTAATAATAATAATAACATGTAATAATAATAATAAGAAGAATAAATAATAATAATAATAATAATAATAATAATAATAACACTATACGGACCAAACAAGAAGATTAACAAGACAAAAAAAATAATAATAATATTATAATAATAATAATACTATTATAATAATAATAATAATAATAATAATAATAATAATAATAATAATAATAATACTACGTACCATTATAATGGTACCAACACACAAACAACCCAAACACAACCCGGTATGCTACGTACGAACAACCCTTCGACCAACACCCAAACAGTCCTCGAAACACCATCCTACACGACACCTATCACCGCCCCACTCACCACCACCCTCAACCTCACACTGCACCCGTCACCACCCCCATTCTACCTCACCGTCCCTCATACTAACTAGCCAACAAAACAGCCCTAAACCAGGCTATTCGAACCCGCGCGAAACCGGTATCTCTCTGTTTTCCTTTGCTAGTCACCAATCAAAACACCGGTCACCACCCTCTTATCCACCTACCCAGAACCACCTTCCACCGTAAGGCTTAACCACAGCAACTACCACTCCTCTCGTGACCCACACTACACGAAACACGCACTTCAGCCCCACGACCCAACTCCGTTGTTTGCCCCCGTTTCACGACTTATCATAACTTACCGTGGTGACCACTGCTGCCACCATTGGCCACCACCACTGTACCTAAGCAGTCGACCTCAACCTAGTACCACCGGTGTTGTCAGACCCCTGCTGCTACTACTCACCCAAACACCCCCGACACCGTCATTACATAAGACCGCTAAACTTAAACTTATCCTTAACCTCGCATCGACCCCAAAACAATCACCTGAAAGACACTATATATTAACCCAGAAATTCGAACTCAAAGGCATTAAAATAACATCCAGAAAAGGACAATAGAAAAACCTGGAAATTCGACATCATTAGCGGAAAAATAAGAGGGTCAAATGCGGGATTGGGTTTTGTTCTTGAGACCGTCGCATAAACACCACCGTCGTTCTGAATTGCGTCTTAATTTGAGGGTCTCCGAAATGAAGATGATGATGATGATGGTTTTTAGGTTTAGGTAGGTTTTATTATGTAATTGATATTGTATAATTTGTATGAGTGGAGGCGGTTACCTAGATAATTAGGGTGAGTTGGTGTTTGGATTAAACGAGTGCATCACTTTATCATTGGACTCGGTTTCTCTACTTTAATTCCGAGCCCAATTCTTTTATTACTCGACCCATCACGCATCTCGAGACACTCTGACACATTCTCAACTCGTAACTTAAAATAAACGAGTACGTATAAATTATTTATACTAATTAAATTATGTCATTTAGTAGTAAATATTAATTAAATTAATTATAAAATTATCAACACTTACCTAAGAGTATATAAAATTGGGGTTTAAACATAACTACGAAATAAAATAGGAAATATATTTAATTATAAAGATATTATCAAAATTACAGAAATACGATTGAAATGTCATTTTATGAAATAATCGTCAAATATATAAAAAAAATGATTATGAAATACGAAATAATCGTAGAAGTACGATTTATAAAATAATAACAGTTTACGTAAAATACTTTATAAACATTCCATTTGAAATACTTGTATAAAACATGGTTTGACTGTCGTTGACCGAGGCTAAAATACGGGGTATTACAGTCTTCCCTCCTTAAAACGAACTTCGTCCCGAAGTTCGTCCCCCCCGCAACGATAACAAAACACTTCCCAGCACAAGACAAACACAAGTAGTACATATATATATATATAAGCTCTAAAATGTGAAGTGTTACATTCTATCCCTCTTAAGAAACTTTGTCCCCAAAGTTTAACATATAACTAAGTTAAAGTATACTTCACGAATCACAATATAATGCATAATAGAAGTGAACAGGTTTATAGAGTATATTCAAACAATCCCGACATATCAATTTTCCATGTCATAACAACTAGCCATATCATAAATCATTAAGATTTTACAATCCTATCCTCCTTAAAACATGATTATGTCCCCGTAACCCCATTATAAAATTCTGCATCCAATGCTCAAGAAGACCACAGAAACAACAGTCACAAAGCATCAGATAAGTTAGTTACCCTATACTAGGCAATTATCATCCGGCTTTTAAAGCAATCAAAACACAGTTGGCAATCTCACGTTACGCACTAAAACAAAATCAGGGTAACTAACACTTATATACCCTTGAAATCTCTTTTAACACAAACTTCAACTATTTACACCAATGTAGACAATCAGCTAATTCATAGTGGATAATTGACAAATTAAAACATTTCATGAATATCATAAGGTCACATTAACGGAATGTAATAGCATCTGTATAATTGAAACTACTTTATATAAAACTTACTGAAATAAATAAGGTTATATTATCATATAACAAAGTTCATATTCATATCATATGCCTATTGTTCATGCTACAAATGCCATATCAGGATATCACATGGTTACATCACATAATTCATATATATTTGATTAAACTTTTATATTGAAAACTTACATAACTTACAATTTCAACAATCATACATCACGCTGCAACTTCCAAAAATCATAATTAAATAACCGCTTAGACACTTTGTGAGACATTATAGTTTTTAGAAAATATAATGAATTAACTAATCATAGGAAAAAGAATCACTTGCAAAGCTTAAGGAAATTATTTATAACAAATTTTACAACTCGATTGGTCTGAACAAAAACTTTACAGCACTTAGACAGAAATTTAAACAACTTGCAAAAATCACTATTAAATAACGACTCGTTAAGATTTTACGTGGCTTATCATTTTGAAAACGTGAATGAAAATTCTAAAAAGTGGAGTTGGAATTATGCATAAAAAAAAAATAAACACGTTTTAAATGATTTCTTTTCCAAAAACATAGGTCAAAACGGAACTGTACAGTAACAATCTGACCACTGTCAACTAAAATATTTATTTCTCTCATAATATAACTCTTATTAACATTAAACCAAAGGCATTGGAAAGCTAACTCAGGAGGTTATCATACATAAAATTTTCAAATACATATATGGAAGTTGGAACACAATTTAAATGACAACCCGTACAAACAAGGTAACATTCTGAAATTTATACAATTTTGGTTCGTTAAAAAAAAATTGTTTCACATTATCACATTTAAACACAATCATTCATTCTCTAAAACATGTGGACATATCATTTGAAGCATTGATATCAGATTGCACCATATTAACATGTAATTGCCATCTAGAAAATGGTAAAGATTGTGAAACCGACAATAAAATCAACTAAATAACTCAATAATCATGTATGTATAGACAATGCATTAGTTTCTACCATCGTAACAATCACTGCTTATTAAATACGAAAATATATCCTAGAAATCACTAATGTGCCACTTATTGAATACTAACATTATAACCAAATTAAATGTATATAATTAGACGTAAAATCGGCATGTAATTTTCAACACATAACTATATAACATTCATGACTTAGGGCAACACATTCCGCATATCACTAGACATTGATTGCTAAGGCAATTAGTAAAATAATAACAATCTTAAATCTCAAAATTCCGATCTATTTTGCCTAGTAAGCCAAACAGTAAATTGTTGCAAAGAATAAAGCATTCAGGTAAGAAGTATATACACACTCAGAATAGCAAAAAAAAAAATTATCAACAGACACGACATCCGTTTCTGTCCACTAGCTTTACACACAGGACTTAACTTGATTCCGCATCCTGTAACAACATTTCCTGGCTGGCTCTATTAACCATGCCAGTCAAGTATGATCATATATCTCCTACATCTAACTTCCTAGGTAGCTATAGCTTATGGTGCTTCTATCATCAACTCATTACACACATCATTATACTATATCTCTACCTACGGGTTCAGGGATCATATAGCCGCATGCATATCACCAAACAAGTCAAACTCATATTCAACTCATATACTCATACTCATATTCTCAAAACTTGGAAGTCATATATTTCAACCAACATTCAATATCATTATCATGCTTCACAATACAGATCTTCAACCATGTTTCACATCATAACTTATCTCATTCCGCTCCTGTAAAACTGTTAGTACAATATAGGCAATATAGACAAGGTCTGATATTTTATCTTGTTATTACCCAATCTCTGCATCACTCAAGGGTTACCAGGTTAGACTGAAAGGGCCAGTGGCTTGGTTTGAGGGGGCCCCTAACTCATCCCAATCCTGGCGGCTCCTAACAGTCACTAGCCTGGGGTTCATTTTATTTGACTCTTCCTAAGTTCATTATTTTTATTTGGTTTAGGCCTGAGGATCGTTCGCTCTGATACCACTTTGTAACACCCCCATTTATTTAAGAGCCTTTAGCAAGACATTCTCAAATAAATAGAACTGTTACCATCTCGGAATGTCCGAGCTAGTGAATAACAAAGTAAAACAAACCACAGTACTTTATATAAAAACTGATAAAATTTAAACTTGGTTATTACAGTTACTACATAACGGAAAAGAAATACAACTGATGATTCCTCTAAATGTGATATAATTCTACGTCGGTCCAAAGTATGCATCTCACATTCCTGCCCCAACTCCTAGCTCATCAGTCTCTGACCTGTAGAATCTACTCCCCATTCCGGATCATCGTAGGTGTACACGAATACACTGTCAACCTCGCGGTTGAGTAGGGTAACACAATAATTATAATGCAACAGTTAAATGATATGCAAATGCCATGATATGCTCGAGCTCAATCTCAATCTCATACCCTTGCACCAAGCCATACCGAACCTCCCGGCAGACTATAATCGGTCGTCACCGAACACCAGCTCAATAGCTGATAAGACACCAGGCCTGGTCTGCAGAACCACCCTGGGCTTTATATCAGAACAATATCTGACCATAACTTTCTCAGTAACCAATGCATATGCTATGCTCATGAATGCAACGAAATAATTACTCAATCATGCTATTAAATAATGAAATGCTCATGCCATTACCAATAATTCACAATCAATCCAACCCATATCGTTCTGATATAAATCATTTTCGGCATCCATAACATAATATCACATCCATTCATAACACATCATAGAGTATAAGGTCAGTGTATCCTACCTGGAACAACAATATAGTCCAAAAGCAAGCCAGCGAGTAAACAAAATAATGTCACCTCAAAATCATCACCTAACAATATAATATACGTAATCACTAACTAATATAATTACGTAAACAAATATAATATATCAATTATTCAAATTAACGATTTAAATTATATATTACGCATAACGAGACCGTATTAAATATGACTACTTCAATTAACTTGACCAACCCGCCTTTATGAGTTTTATAACTAACTTCAATTAAACAAACGAACATAGAAAATTTAACATAAAATATGATATATAATCAAACTATTGATAACCGTCACATATAATAATTCACTTAACAATCATAATAATTAATAACATAAACAATAATTAGTAATAATACCAATACTAACAATACTAATGACAACTAGTAGCAATATAAATAATAATAATAACATGTAATAATAATAATAAGAAGAATAAATAATAATAATAATAATAATAATAATAATAATAATAATAATAATAATAATAATAATAATAATAATAATAACACTATACGGACCAAACAACAAGATTAACAAGACAAAAAAAATAATAATATTATTATAATAATAATAATACTATTATAATAATAATAATAATAATAATAATAATAATACGTACCATTATAATGGTACCAACACACAAACAACCCAAACACAACCCGGTATGCTACGTACGAACAACCCTTCGACCAACACCCAAACAGTCCTCGAAACACCATCCTACACGACACCTATCACCGCCCCACTCACCACCACCCTCAACCTCACACTGCACCCGTCACCACCCCCATTCTACCTCACCGTCCCTCATACTAACTAGCCAACAAAACAGCCCTAAACCAGGCTATTCGAACCCGCGCGAAACCGCTATCTCTCTGTTTTCCTTTGCTAGTCACCAATCAAAACACCGGTCACCACCCTCTTATCCACCTACCCAGAACCACCTTCCACCGTAAGGCTTAACCACAGCAACTACCACTCCTCTCGTGACCCACACTACACGAAACACGCACTTCAGCCCCACGACCCAACTCCGTTGTTTGCCCCCGTTTCACGACTTATCATAACTTACCGTGGTGACCACTACTGCCACCATTGGCCACCACCACTGTACCTAAGCAGTCGACCTCAACCTAGTACCACCGGTGTTGTCAGACCCCTGCTGCTACTACTCACCCAAACACCCCCGACACCGTCATTACATAAGACCGCTAAACTTAAACTTATCCTTAACCTCGCATCGACCCCAAAACAATCACCTGAAAGACACTATATATTAACCCAGAAATTCGAACTCAAAGGCATTAAAATAACATCCAGAAAAGGACAATAGAAAAACCTGGAAATTCGACATCATTAGCGGAAAAATAAGAGGGTCAAATGCGGGATTGGGTTTTGTTCTTGAGACCGTCGCATAAACACCACCGTCGTTCTGAATTGCGTCTTAATTTGAGGGTCTCCGAAATGAAGATGATGATGATGATGGTTTTTAGGTTTAGGTAGGTTTTATTATGTAATTGATATTGTATAATTTGTATGAGTGGAGGCGGTTACCTAGATAATTAGGGTGAGTTGGTGTTTGGATTAAACGAGTGCATCACTTTATCATTGGACTCGGTTTCTCTACTTTAATTCCGTGCCCAATTCTTTTATTACTCGACCCATCACGCATCTCGAGACACTCTGACACATTCTCAACTCGTAACTTAAAATAAACGAGTACGTATAAATTATTTATACTAATTAAATTATATCATTTAGTAGTAAATATTAATTAAATTAATTATAAAATTATCAACACTTACCTAAGAGTATATAAAATTGGGGTTTAAACATAACTATGACTTAAATAATAAAACAAGTATAGATGATAAATAAATATAAAATAGGAAATATATTTAATTATAAAGATATTATCAAAATTACAGAAATACGATTGAAATGTCATTTTATGAAATAATCGTCAAATATATAAAAAAAATGATTATGAAATACGAAATAATCGTAGAAGTACGATTTATAAAATAATAACAGTTTACGTAAAATACTTTATAAACATTCCATTAGAAATACTTGTATAAAACATGGTTTGACTGTCGTTGACCGAGGCTAAAATACGGGGTATTACAGTCTTCCCTCCTTAAAACGAACTTCGTCCCGAAGTTCGTCCCCCCCCCCCCCCCCCCCCCCCCCCCCCCCGCAACGATAACAAAACACTTCCCAGCACAAGACAAACACAAGTAGTACATATATATATAAGCTCTAAAATGTGAAGTGTTACATTCTATCCCTCTTAAGAAACTTTGTCCCCAAAGTTTAACATATAACTAAGTTAAAGTATACTTCACGAATCACAATATAATGCATAATAGAAGTGAACAGGTTTATAGAGTATATTCAAACAATCCCGACATATCAATTTTCCATGTCATAACAACTAGCCATATCATAAATCATTAAGATTTTACAATCCTATCCTCCTTAAAACATGATTATGTCCCCGTAACCCCATTATAAAATTCTGCATCCAATGCTCAAGAAGACCACAGAAACAACAGTCACAAAGCATCAGATAAGTTAATTACCCTATACTAGGCAATTATCATCCGGCTTTTAAAGCAATCAAAACACAGTTGGCAATCTCACGTTACGCACTAAAACAAAATCAGGGTAACTAACATTTATATACCCTTGAAATCTCTTTTAACACAAACTTCAACTATTTACACCAATGTAGACAATCAGCTAATTCATAGTGCATAATTGACAAATTAAAACATTTCATGAATATCATAAGGTCACATTAACGGAATGTAATAGCATCTGTATAATTGAAACTACTTTATATAAAACTTACTGAAATAAATAAGGTTATATTATCATATAACAAAGTTCATATTCATATCATATGCCTACTGTTCATGCTACAAATGCCATATCAGGATATCACATGGTTACATCACATAATTCATATATATTTGATTAAACTTTTATATTGAAAACTTACATAACTTACAATTTCAACAATCATACATCACGCTGCAACTTCCAAAAATCATAATTAAATAACCGCTTAGACACTTTGTGAGACATTATAGTTTTTAGAAAATATAATGAATTAACTAATCATAGGAAAAAGAATCACTTGCAAAGCTTAAGGAAATTATTTATAACAAATTTTACAACTCGATTGGTTTGAACAAAAACTTTACAGCACTTAGACAGAAATTTAAACAACTTGCAAAAATCACTATTAAATAACGACTCGTTAAGATTTTACGTGGCTTATCATTTTGAAAACGTGAATGAAAATTCTAAAAAGTGGAGTTGGAATTATGCATAAAAAAAAAATAAACACGTTTTAAATGATTTCTTTTCCAAAAACATAGGTCAAAACGGAACTGTACAGTAACAATCTGACCACTGTCAACTAAAATATTTATTTCTCTCATAATATAACTCTTATTAACATTAAACCAAAGGCATTGGAAAGCTAACTCAGGAGGTTATCATACATAAAATTTTCAAATACATATATGGAAGTTGGAACACAATTTAAATGACAACCCGTACAAACAAGGTAACATTCTGAAATTTATACAATTTTGGTTCGTTAAAAAAAAATTGTTTCACATTATCACATTTAAACACAATCATTCATTCTCTAAAACATGTGGACATATCATTTGAAGCATTGATATCACATTGCACCATATTAACATGTAATTGCCATCTAGAAAATGGTAAAGATTGTGAAACCGACAATAAAATCAACTAAATAACTCAATAATCATGTATGTATAGACAATGCATTAGTTTCTACCATCGTAACAATCACAGCTTATTAAATACGAAAATATATCCTAGAAATCACTAATGTGCCACTTATTGAATACTAACATTATAACCAAATTAAATGTATATAATTAGACGTAAAATCGGCATGTAATTTTCAACACATAACTATATAACATTCATGACTTAGGGCAACACATTCCGCATATCACTAGACATTGATTGCTAAGGCAATTAGTAAAATAATAACAATCTTAAATCTCAAAATTCCGATCTATTTTGCCTAGTAAGCCAAACAGTAAATTGTTGCAAAGAATAAAGCATTCAGGTAAGAAGTATATACACACTCAGAATAGCAACAAAAAAAATTATCAACAGACACGACATCCGTTTCTTTCCACTAGCTTTACACACAGGACTTAACTTGATTCCGCATCCTGTAACAACATTTCCTGGCTGGCTCTATTAACCATGCCAGTCAAGTATGATCATATATCTCCTAAATCTAACTTCCTAGGTAGCTATAGCTTATGGTGCTTCTATCATCAACTCATTACACACATCATTATACTATATCTCTACCTACGGGTTCAGGGATCATATAGCCGCATGCATATCACCAAACAAGTCAAACTCATATTCAACTCATATACTCATACTCATATTCTCAAAACTTAGAAGTCATATATTTCAACCAACATTCAATATCATTATCATGCTTCACAATACAGATCTTCAACCATGTTTCACATCATAACTTATCTCATTCCGCTCCTGTAAAACTATTAGTACAATATAGGCAATATAGACAAGGTCTGATCTTTTATCTTGTTATTACCCAATCTCTGCATCACTCAAGGGTTATCAGGTTAGACTGAAAGGGCCAGTGGCTTGGTTTGAGGGGGCCCCTAACTCATCCCAATCCTGGCGGCTCCTAACAGTCACTAGCCTGGGGTTCATTTTATTTGACTCTTCCTAAGTTCATTATTTTTATTTGGTTTAGGCCTGAGGATCGTTCGCTCTGATACCACTTTGTAACACCCCCATTTATTTAAGAGCCTCTAGCAAGACATTCTCAAATAAATAGAATTGTTACCATCTCGGAATGTCCGAGCTAGTGAATAACAAAGTAAAACAAACCACAGTACTTTATATAAAAACTGATAAAATTTAAACTTGGTTATTACAGTTACTACATAACGGAAAAGAAATACAACTGATGACTCCTCTAAATGTGATATAATTCTACGTCGGTCCAAAGTATGCATCTCACATTCCTGCCCCAACTCCTAGCTCATCAGTCTCAGACCTGTAGAATCTACTCCCCATTCCGGATCATCGTAGGTGTACACGAATACACTGTCAACCTCGCGGTTGAGTAGGGTAACACAATAATTATAATGCAACAGTTAAATGATATGCAAATGCCATGATATGCTCGAGCTCAATCTCAATCTCAATCTCATACCCTTGCACCAAGCCATACCGAACCTCCCGGCAGACTATAATCGGTCGTCACCGAACACTAGCTCAATAGCTGATAAGACACCAGGCCTGGTCTGCAGAACCACCCTGGGCTTTATATCAGAACAATATCTGACCATAACTTTCTCAGTAACCAATGCATATGCTATGCTCATGAATGCAACGAAATAATTACTCAATCATGCTATCAAATAATGAAATGCTCATGCCATTACCAATAATTCACAATCAATCCACCCCATATCGTTCTCATATAAATCATTTTCGGCATCCATAACACATAATATCACATCCATTCATAACACATCATAGAGTATAAGGTCAGTGTATCCTACCTGGAACAGCAATATAGTCCAAAAGCAAGCCAGCGAGTAAACAAAATAATGTCACCTCAAAATCATCACCTAACAATATAATATACGTAATCACTAACTAATATAATTACGTAAACAAATATAATATATCAATTATTCAAATTAACGATTTAAATTATATATTACGCATAACGAGACCGTATTAAATATGACTACTTCAATTAACTTGACCAACCCGCCTTTATGAGTTTTATAACTAACTTCAATTAAACAAACGAACATAGAAAATTTAACATAAAATATGATATATAATCAAACTATTGATAACCGTCACATATAATAATTCACTTAACAATCATAATAATTAATAACATAAACAATATTTAGTAATAATACCAATACTAACAATACTAATGACAACTAGTAGCAATATTAATAATAATAATAACATGTAATAATAATAATAAGAAGAATAAATAATAATAATAATAATAATAATAATAATAATAATAATAATAATAATAACACTATACGGACCAAACAACAAGATTAACAAGACAAAAAAAATAATAATAATATTATAATAATAATAATACTATTATAATAATAATAATAATAAAAATAATAATAATAATACTACGTACCATTATAATGGTACCAACACACAAACAACCCAAACACAACCCGGTATGCTACGTACGAACAACCCTTCGACCAACACCCAAACAGTCCTCGAAACACCATCCTACACGACACCTATCACCGCCCCACTCACTCAACCGAGAGATATTATGTGTGACCTGGTACTCCCGACCACAGGCTCACCACACGGTCGCAGGGTCGCTCTGATACCATTTGTAACAACCCGACCCACCACGGTCGTAACACACCCCAATAAGATGGGAGGTAAGCATTTGGGCCCATTATTTGTCCTCACTTAAGCCCAAAAGCACAAGGCCTTGTTACTAAGTGGTGGGTGGAAGCTATTATAAACATATCACAAGCCTCTCAAACTACCGATGTGGGACAAACCTCCACACAAACTCATATCATACTCTTGGGGTGTTACAAACTCCCCCACTTAAAGAACACAACGTCCTCGTTGTGCCTCAAACTTGACCACAACCAGGGCCAAAATCCTCCCCCGCTAGGTGTGTGACCTGGTACTCCCGACCACAGGCTCACCACACGGTCGCAGGGTCGCTCTGATACCATTTGTAACAACCCGACCCACCACGGTCGTAACACACCCCAATAAGATGGGAGGTAAGCATTTGGGCCCATTATTTGTCCTCACTTAAGCCCAAAAGCACAAGGCCTTGTTACTAAGTGGTGGGTGGAAGCTATTATAAACATATCACAAGCCTCTCAAACTACCGATGTGGGACAAACCTCCACACAAACTCATATCATACTCTTGGGGTGTTACAAAAACCCCTCGCGAAAGCGGAAATATAAACATACAAAAGTACTAAAAATGCAGCGGAATTAAAACTTTTTAAAGTAAATAACATGCGAGAAGAATTAAACTAAAACGGAAACTGAAACTGAAATAGATAACTAATAAAACAAAATAGATAAGTTTAACAGTTCCAAATACTAAAACCAAAATATATACAACAGCCTGGGATGGAACATCCCTACAGGCACCAAAAGATAACAGAGTAGGAAATCTACGAGTCTAGCTAAACGATAAGAGTGTATGTCATATGATGAAAGGATCATCACTCGCTAGCTCTCAAGTGAACCCCGATCCAACCTGCATGTACCTACATACATGAAAACATGTACGCCACAATCAGTGGGGAGTGACTAGAGTTCTCCTAGCCACCTTTTGTGACAACACGTAACACATAAAGCAATACGGAATACTCCAGCATATATAAACATGTGAAGCATAAACATCTCATCAACTGTCCTCATACTATCATGCGATACTAATGCATAGCTCTCAACCCAACTTCATAAACCGTTAGGAAGGAGAGCCGGTTTCCCTACTGGTTACCCAGTCGGGGGGTCTTTCAGTCCAACTATGTATGAAACCGATCAAAGAATCATCCAATGCCTTGGATGAACATTACTAAAGTCAAACATAAGACTCCTCAACAACAGCATCTGAACATCAGTAACACATCTATATCTGACACTGTCCCAACACTAGGCAAGCAGATAAATTCAGCAAGTATAAGGTTCAGCGGTCAGCTTAAGACATAACCTATATACCAAAACATTCAGCAAGTAAGAAGGTTCAGCGGTCAACTTAAGACATAACCTAGTTACCAAAAACATTCAGCAAGCAAGGACTCAGAGGCCAGCTTAAGGCATGGACCTGCCAATCAGCAAGACACTAGACTCAGCGGCCAACTTAAGGCATAGACTAGCATCCAAAAGTAAAGGACTTAGAGGCCAGCTTAAGGCATGTCCCTTCACTACATCACAAGATACTAAACTCAGAGGCCAGCTTAAGGCATGTTCTAGCATCAAACATCTGCACTCCGGGTGAGGCGTTACGACCTAAATGCCCCGTTGTGCAGCTGCTCTACTCGTCAGACTCAGAGGCCAACTTAAGGCATGTTCCAACGCGATCACCACATACATGTCTGGACTCAGAGGCCAGCTTAAGGCATGTCCCAGACACGACAAACATACACATATAGGGCTCAGAGGCCAGCTTAAGGCATATCCCCAAATATGACAAACAACTCACGTATTAAGCTCAGAGGCTAGCTTAAGGCATACCTTAATACGCATCAATACAATATCATCCAAGTCTAGGAACTAATCTATAGTTCGACTTTCTTAACTTCTAATCAACACTTAATTGACCCCGGGAACTAAGTTGATGGAGAGCCGGTTTCCCTTTCGGTTACCCGACCGGGGGGTCTCTATCCTCTCTCCATTCCCGAACCCAATATAGTGTCGCCCATCCTCCGGGGACCTCAAACACATGTCAAAGACACAAGGAACGAGTTTCAATCAAAACCGATCAACCGTTTAAAAGTTACGATTTAATCACAAGTCAAAATAGCCTACAGGGGCCCCCAGCCGGTCGGCAGGCAGCCGGTCGGCCGGCTGGCAGTCCTTTCAGCCTCTCTTCTCTTTAAAACCAAACCACACAAAGGAACTCCCAGCCGGTCGGCAGGCAGCCGGTCGGCCGGCTGGGAACCCCATTCCCTAGCCTTCACAAATCGCAACCATACCCAAATGCACTCCCAGCCGGCTGGCAGGCGGCCGGTCTGCCGGCTAGGCTCCCTTCTACCTATGTTCTCGTATAAAACACAAGACAACACAAGAGACTACCAGCCGGTCGGCAGGCAGCCGGTCGGCCGGCTGGCAGTCCAGGCCTAATTTCTTCACAAATTCGCGAAACACGCAAGGAGACACTCCCAGCCGGTCGACCGGCGGCCAGTCGGTCGACCGGCTCAGAGAGCCTGATCAGAAAACGGGTTTTTCCAGTGACATCAAAATCTCATGAAATCGATACAAATTCTCGAGAATCGCTACAAGCAAAGTTTACTCAACATTACTAGTCACAAATTAACACTAACTAGCAGCAATTCAACCCATAACAAATCCTCGAATTAATCATAACAAGTATCCGTCGCAAAACATGTAATTTCTGAAAATTGCATATGAACATGTGAGACAACAACAAGGCATGAATTTAGCATGTATGAACCATCCTAAACATGTTACTAAGTCCTTTAACATTATTCTCAACCCAAAAATCAGAAACATTAAGGAAACACAACAAAACTTGCTAATATTCACAACAAGGCCGAGTTACCTCATTATCGTCACCTTTCAAGCGATTCCGGCTAAAGATCCTCCTCTACCAAGTAGCTATCAACCTCTGGATTGTCTAAGTCCTCACCTACAAATATAAAAACGGGTTTTAGGACTCAAAAACGGAACTTAAGGAAAACAGCCCCATTTTCGAAGTTAAGGATTTGCAAAATGAAAGTGATAGATGGCTTGGAAATCGAATGAGGATTCCGAAAATGTTATTGTTACCTCGATTTGATTAACGGATGATGGAGAAAAGCTCAAAAGAAGATGTTAACAATGGAGGTTTTTGTGAGAATTGTTTTATAGTGAAATGTTTGAGGATGGAGGATGCATTATGTCGACTAAAGGGTTTATGGGGGTTTTATGGGTTGTCCTTTCTGACTCAATTAAACGGGTCGGACACTTGAACGGATATT
Organism: Silene conica; assembly: GCA_029255685.2. Lineage (NCBI taxonomy): Eukaryota > Viridiplantae > Streptophyta > Magnoliopsida > Caryophyllales > Caryophyllaceae > Silene > Silene conica. Next base: position 47,042,543 of record CM055312.2, on the reverse strand, counting down.
TAAGATATGAGTTTAAGTTTACCAAGTTTGTATTCGTCTTAAGGACTTAAGGTTCTTAAGACGGATCTTACCAATTAAATCAAAACCTTTCACAATAAATTATTAAAATATAATTTCATTACTTAAAATAATTTAAAACGCCAAAAATAGATTTTACGAAAATACGGGATGTTACAAGTAAAACGGGTAAGAGCAGGTACATGGGGTTGTTGTTGTGACCAGCGTGTTTGGGGTTAATGTCGTTGGCTGCTAGGGTTGAGTCTAGGGTAGTGGTAGGTGTCTGCGGGTACACCATAGTCCAGGGATGGTAGTCACCACGGTGCGGTGGTGGTTCAGGCGACATAAGAGGCTGTTCAGGGGCTGTTTTATGGGCAGTCTATGGCGAGTTGTGTCGAGGGGCTGTCGGGTTGTAGAGGGTTGTTTTGGTCGTGATGTTTTGCTACTGTTACAACCTTTATTATTGTTGTTTTAATTGATTATTGATTATTATTATTATTATTATTATTATTATTATTATTAATATATTTGTCATGTGTTATTATTAATATTATTTTTATTTTTATTGTTGGTATTATTGTTTGAATGGTTACGATTATGTTTATAATTAGTATTATATGGTCATATTGTGGATAATGTTTTCATATTTATTTTTATATATTTGATAACAAATAATAAGTGATATAATTATTGAGATGGTTGTGATAGTTATTTATTTAATAATAATTATATGTATATATGGGCATGTTTAGGAGATTCATGAGTTGTGTCTAATATGATATTGACATGAAATAAAGAATAATTAGTTAATAGTATTAATCATGTTTTGATAATTAGTCTAATTGTTATGGTTATAGTTATCCGTGACTATATTGTTGTGACATTGAATTGCTAATACTCGATTAATTGACCATAAGCTATTTTTGGCAAGTCTATATTTAGTAAGTTTTAATTGATTAGTCATACTCGGTTAATGTTTGAACGGTATATTTTTAGTAAGTGCTATTTTTTTTTGTAAGCTTAATTAGTTGGTAGTAATTGGCTTGTGAATAGAATTTGATGTAAGTAATATTTATAGGATTTGAGTTTGAGGAGGAACATTACTAGACGGTGATTGTCATTTGCTGATTTGCTACTCCAGGTAGGATACACTGACTCTATACTTTATGAAGTGATGTGAATGGATGTTTACTCTGTGATGTGTTATGAAAGGATGTGCCTTGTATGTTATGGATGCAAGCATGTATTATATAAGAATGATATTAGTTGGATAGATTGTGGATTATTGACAATGGCTTGAGTATTTCAGTATTTGATAGCATGATTGAATATCTATATTGTGGCATTCATGAGCATAGCATATGTATTGGTTACTGAGAAAGTTATGGTCAGATATTGTTCTGATATAAAGCCCGGGGTGGTTCTGCAGACCAGGCCTGGTGTCTTATCAGTTGTTGAGCTGGTGTTCAGTGACGACCGAATATAGTCTGCCGGGAGGTTCGGTATGGCTTGGTGCAAGGGTATGAGTTTGAGATTGAGATTGTGATTGAGCTCGAGCATATCATGGCATTTGCATATCATATTTGTTGCATTATTTATTATTGTGTTACCCTACTCAACCGCGAGGTTGACAGTGTATTCGTGTACACCTACGATGATCCGGAATGGGGAGTAGATTCCACAGGTCAGAGACAGATGGACTAGGAGCTTGGGCAAAGAGAGAGACTTGGATTGGACCTACTTAGAATTAGACACTAGTACAAAAAGTGCTATTGACATCGCCACTATAACATCGGTTTACAAAAACTGATGTAATTGATCTAATTTTTGTTATTTACATCGCTTCGAAATCAAAACCGATGTTAATTATATAATTTTACATCGTTTCGAAATCAAAACCGATGTTAATTATATGATTTTACATCGATTTGTTATAAAACCGATGTTAATGATAAGATGTTAATGATAATTAATTGTATCGCTTTAAGTAAACTGATGTTTAGCAATTAAGAATTTTTTTTTATTTACATCGCTTCGAAATCAAAACTGATGTTAATTATATTATTTTTACATCGATTTGTTATAAAACCGATGTTAATGATAATTAATTGCATCAGTTTAAGTAAACTGATGTTTAACAATTAAGTTATTTTTGTTATTTACATCGCTTCGAAATCAAAATCGATGTTAATTATATTATTACTACATTGATTTGTTTTAAAACCGATGTTAATTTTGAAAGGAAAAGTCGATGTTAAATTATTTACATTGCATCGATTTTCTTAACCGATGTTAAGTTATTTAAGTAATATTTACGCTACATGGATATACACACCGATGTCTAACCGATGTCACAGGAATCCATCCTTTACACGCGTGATAGGAAACAGACCCTTTAGTTTCCCCTTCCCTTAATTTTCACAGAAAACCCTTTGTGTTCAACACATCCTTATCTTCATCGTCGGCCGCCTCAAATTTAGCGTTGCCCAATAACGTCACTTATAACCACCTTGTTATCGCTGACAGCCACATGGTTGCAGTTCGTCAACTTCCAATTTAAAATCAGGTAAAAAAATTTCGTTCAGTTTTTTTAAGTCATTGAAACTAATCTCTTTATTGAATATTTGATCACGATTGTGGTCACTGAATTCGATTTTCTATCAATTTGGATTTAGAGATTCAGTTATTATTACCATATTGTGGTACAGTTATTAAGTTTTAGGGCTAGAGCTTTCAATTAAATTTTAGTCATTTGGGAGATAATTCATTTTTACCGAGGTTAATTGAATTAGGGAGATAGCAACTTCCCCCTTCCTCTTTTAGGCTACTGTCGTTTTTAGGTTTATATTAAAGGTGGGTCAAGCAAGTTTGATTCAAGCGATTTCAAGTCGTTTTAATAAAATTTTCTATCTTTTTGTAATCTACTTCGAATTTGTTGTGTAACTTAGGCGTCATTTCAAGTTAGTCATTTTGGTTCATCTAAAATTAGATCCTATAAACTTCGGGTCAATTTAAGTTCTAGGTCTTGTTCCAATTGTAAAGTATGGGTCTAATTTAGATCTCTAATGTTCAGGTTGGGTCAGTCATTCGATGCAATTCCCAACACAATTTTCATCTTGAGTTATTCGGAAACAACCTTTTTCTATTTGTGTTGCTGATACAAGGGTAAGGTTGCGTACATCTGATCCCTTTTGGCCCTTACCCCGAGATTTGTGGGAGTCATTGAGGCACATAAGTAACAGTCAAATTCAGAAATTTTCCTCTAGTCTTGATAACACATGTTTTGATGTTGGAGTATTGAAGGATAATCTTCCCTTGAAGATGTTATGTTACAGATATACACAAATAATGCTCGGATTGAAGCCTTTAACTAGAGTTGTTACTTTTAAGTTCAAAGAAAACTGAGTTGGTAAACTGTCAGATACTGAAGATGTAGAATATACTGTAAATTCATTTCCTAACTTATGTATTGAAAATAGATTGTTTTCCTTCTCTAAAACTTTCATTCAATGTGAGATCAAGTAAGGCTGTGATAGTGCTTATTGTAAACAATTGAATGTTTTCCTGTAATTCAGGAATCCCATAAACCAGGATTCAAAGACATCTGTCATCACTACTTGGAGATACATCTGTGAAGGCTTCTTCCTATTCTCGCTTTGGTTGAATCTCTGGATCTTCCCGAGGAGAATCACAACTTTGTAATGGAATCTTACAGAATCTCCGGTCGGGGTTGACACTTTAGCAATAGCCCTACCACTGCAGAAAGCTACTTTGTCTGTGGAGATGAACAATCGACCTGTAATTGGACCAGCTGTTGTAGATAAACAACAACGAGAGGCTTTTAACAACTACTCTCCTTCTCTCACACTAAATATTCCCCTGAATACTTTGTCCGCTCCTGATCTCAACTTTCCCCTGATTGTGATTTACAATAATGGAGCAAACATCAGTAAAAAAGTTTTCATGTAAAAACTCATTAAATTTTAAGGCGGCAATACTACTTGTTCATGTTCTAAAAAATTTGATCAAAAAAGGTTGTTTTGCAAAACATATTTGTGCAAACAATTTCTGGATTTTGCTATGCATATATTTAAATTCATTCGAAACACCGTTTTTATCAAAAATCAGTAGGAGTGGAAATAGGAAAAGAAAAATTTAACTTTATAAGATCAGTAATGAAATCTTGTGAAAAATGAACTTTGAGATTACTTACTTAGTCATTTAATATAACTGTTTCTAACTTCTACATGATCTTATAGCCTGTTTTTGCTATTTTCTGTGAATTACCAGTCAGTTAATACAATTCTTACATAAATCTTGATTATGAGTTACTATAATTCTTAATGCCATTAAGAACTTAGTATGCTGATCCAATATCATACCTTAGTGAATTAAATGTATCTTGTGTCAGCAAAATGACGTTTATGTCTTGGATAATTATATAAGCATCAATCAGTTCGGTAAGTATGCATGGGTCAGAAATGACGGTTGGCGAGTATGGCAACTAGATGGACAATCTTTGATTACCAAAAATGTCTTTTGAGCTTTTAAGATAAATGGCACTCACCCATTTGACCCACAGAGACTTTGTTTTGGCTGTGTACCTGCACCTTTCTTTGGTCAACAATGATCTTTGATTATAATGCCTTGTCAAATGGCTTTTTCGTGTCAGCTAAAGGCCCTTCATCTCTTAGACAATGATACGAGCGTCATCGGGTAGTACTCATTTTCAGTAAGTAGATAAACAAGATTTAATGTTGGCCTTAATAAGAAATGTCAAATGAGACATGGAGCCAACGTACCTAGATTATTGATTTGTATTCATAATGCAATAAAATATGATTACAAATGATAGAAGTCTAACATTCCCATGTTAGTTAAGCTACGACCGTGACCGAAAATATGAATCCCCGATTTGAGATTGTAACATTTTACTTGTCTTGTGACAGATGGCAACTTGGGGACGTAAAAAAGTCTGGCGATTTATTCCAGAAATTGAAGTCACAATTTGTATGTCCACTGAAATCCTTTTCTTTCCTTTCTTTCCGACATGGTCAAAACCAAATCTAAAGCATAAGGGGAGTACTTAGTAATGGTGTGTGAACACGGTTATTTCATCTAGCCATGGAAAGACAGCTCGTGTACAAGTTCAACATCTTCAGGTTTCATTTAAGAAGTAATATAAAATGAATTTAAATTGTAATAATGATTGAAGAAGCTGGTGATGCTGCCATGACAAAATATTTAACTTTGCAGGATTTTAACTCATGGTAGGGAGAAATAAGTTGGGATGTTATTACTGATCGTACTAGGTAAGGCTTTATTCGGAACGAGTTCATATTCTTAACCTGTTTAGTATGTGATATTAGTTAATTGTTATAGCTAATATGAGTCAGCTAGATAGTTGTTACAAGTTTGTTAGTTTGTTAAAAAGTTGTTAGAAGCCAGCTGTAAGTCGGTTATGACAGGCTGTCAGGAGGAGTTAGTTAGCTCACTTTGTCTATAAATACCCTCATGTAATCATTGTTTCAGGCATTCAATACAAAAATTACAATCATTCTTCTTCTTTCTCTCATCTTCCCAAATAACCTTACTCGAGCTATCACATCTAAGCTCCTGTAAATATCCGGGTTAGGTGCTCGAATTATACTATAATTCCTGTACTATAACATTGGTATCAGTAGTCTTGATCCTGTGACCTAAGGTACTACAATGGCAAAAGGAAATAAAGAATCTGGAAATGATTTGGACGACAAATTAAAGTTACTACAAGAACAAATTCAACAACAATTGGAGGACCAGAATGCCCAACTACAGCAACAGAACAAGGAATATCAGCAGCAAATGGCGGAATTACGGGTAGAAATGCTGCAATTCATGAAACACATGGAAAAGAAATCAAGAATCGGGGATGATAACGATGATTGTGCCAGTGTTCATCCTTCTAAAACCGGGGGTTCCAAGTTTCTGGAGCCTGGAAACAACAAATCTTCTTATGGGTATGCTCCTAAGCTACAATTTCCTACTTTTAATGGTCTGAATTCGCGTTCTTGGGTAAAAAAATGCAAACGATACTTTGATTTGTGTAAGATTCCAGAGGAACAAAGAATTGATTTAATGTCTTTACACATGCTAGACAAGGCAGAAATTTGGGTAAATAGTTATCTGGGCACTATTAAACACATTGAATGGGAAACTTTTGTGACTGATTTATATGCAAGATTTCCCGATAATCACGAGAACAATGTTGTTGAGTTGTTTAACAAATTGGAACAAACTGGATCTTTGGAGGATTATGTGGATGAGTTTGAATCTTTAAAAGCATTTATGTTACAAAGAAATAAGTGTTTAACTGAGGATTATTTTGTGGAGAGTTTTGTTGGAGGATTGAAACCCAATTTAAAACCATTTGTTAGGGCATTTCAACCTGTCACCATTGCTAAGGCACTTGACCTTGCTCGTTTGCAAGAGGAGAATTTATCCTGCAGATTCAATAAATCCAATTCCAACCCCAAATCTTTTACATCAAACACAAAACAGCCTCCCTTGTTATCCACACCTTCATTTTCCAAAAATACTTATACAACCCAACCCAAAACAGTGACTTCTCCTACTGTTAGTGTGGGGTCCTCCGTTGAGAAGCCATTAAAAATGCCTACTAGAAAGGAGATGGATGAAAGGAAGGCTAAAGGCCTTTGCATGTATTGTGGTGATCCTTATACCCCTGGTCATCACCTTACACACAAAAAACCCACTTTGTTTTTGATTGAAACTGATGATCAGGAAGCCTCTCAAGCTGATTCGGAGTCTGTCCATGAGGAGGAAGGGTTGTCTGTGGCTTGTATATCAGTAAATGCTATCACTGGTTCACCTAATTTTCAAACCATGAGAGTCACTGGATTTTATAACAAAAAACCATTGCAAATCTTGATTGATAGTGGTAGTACCCATAACTTTGTGGATGAAGGGACTGCTAGGAAACTTGGATGCACAATAGAGGAAATTAACCCCAAGGCTGTGAAGGTGGCAGATGGGAACCAAATTATAGTAAAACACATCTGTAAAGAGTTTTCATGGAAGTTACAGAATACCATATTCATTTCTGACTTGATGGTTTTACCTTTAGGATCTTGTGATATTGTCTTAGGGGTTCAATGGTTGTCTTCTTTGGGACCAATCATGTGGGATTTTCAAAAGTTAACCATGGAATTTCATTTAAATGGGACAAAACATTTGTTAAGGGGATTGGCGGAAAAAAAGTTCAAATCTATAAGTGGGAAGCACATGCATAAGTTGTTTGATCAAGAGGGTCAGTTTGCTTTACTACAAGTCTGTGATATATCCTCAACTGAGAGCACAGTTTGCTGGACAGACGAAATAGAATGCTCATTGCTAATGGTCGCCCCTGTACCTGTAACTGATAGTGCAGGTGCAATGGATACTATACTCACCAAGTATGGTGGGCTGTTTGAGGAACCTACATCACTACCTCCATACAGACCCCATTTTGACCACAGAATTCCAGTAAAGGCTGGTTCTCATCCTGTGAATAAGAGACCTTATAGATACCCTGTTTTACAAAAGAATGTTATTGAAAAAATGGTGAATGAGATGTTAGAAAAAGGTGTCATTCGAAACAGTTGCAGTCCTTATGCTTCGCCTGTGGTTTTAGTAGGGAAGAAAGATGGTTCATGGAGATTATGTGTGGATTACAGGGAATTAAATAATCAAACTGTGAAGGATAAATTTCCAATTCCACTATTGGATGATTTGTTGGATGAACTTGGTGGAGCCACTGTGTTCACAAAATTGGATCTCAGGGCTGGTTACCATCAGTTACGAATGCACAAGGAGGATGTTTATAAAACAGCATTCAAAACTCATGAAGGGCATTACGAATTTGTGGTTATGCCATTTGGGCTTACTAATGCCCCTGCCTCATTTCAGGGTCTTATGAATTACATTCTAAAACCCTTTCTCAGAAAATTTGTGTTGGTGTTTTTTGATGATATCTTGATTTACAGCAAAGATCAAGATTCTCATTTGGAACATGTTGAGAGTGTGTTTTCTGTGCTAGCATCCCACAATTTATTTCTCAAAAAGAGCAAATGTGCTTTTGCTGTGTCAAAGGTTGAGTATTTGGGACACTATATATCAGCACAAGGAGTTGCCACTGATCCAAGTAAAGTTACAGCAGTTCAGTCCTGGCCTATTCCTTCCACTTTGAAGCAACTTAGGGGATTTTTGGGATTGTCAGGGTATTATAGGAGGTTTGTCAAGGGTTATGGGCAGATTGCCAAGCCATTAACTGACCTACTCAAGAAAGACAAGTTTTCTTGGAATACAGAAGCTAACACAGCTTTTAACAAACTCAAGACTTTGCTTTGCGAGTCTCCAGTACTTCGACTACCTGATTTCAATGCCGAATTTGTGATTGAAACTGATGCTTCAGGACATGGCATTGGGGCTGTTCTTATGCAGCAGGGTCATCCTGTGGCTTATATCAGTAAAGCCTTAAGCCCAAAGAATCAAGCCAAGTCAGCATATGAAAGGGAATTGATTGCTGTGGTTTATGCTGTGCAGAAGTGGAGCTCTTATCTGCTTAATAGGCATTTCACTATTAAGACAGATCAAAAAAGTTTGAAGTATCTCTTGGAGCAGAAAATTTCTACTCCTTGTCAACAAGATCTCATGACCAAACTTATGGGTTACGATTTTGAAATACAGTATAAAAAGGGTTCAGAAAATAAAGTAGCAGATGCACTCTCTAGAGTAACCAGTTCAGATCTTCAATTATTGGTTATTAATGCTGAACAAACTGATCTCTATCAAAGGGTGGTTGAATCTTGGGATTTAGACCCTGATTTGAAGAAACTTATTGAGGAAATAAGCACCAACCCAAACCACCATAAGCACCATACATGGTGTAATTCACAATTAAGGAGGAAAGGAAAGTTAGTGGTGGGATCTGATACTGATTTGAGAAAAGAGATTTTAAAATGGTTTCACAATTCTCCTATGGGAGGGCATTCAGGCAGGGACACTACCTTGCATAAGATCCAATCCCTATTCTATTGGAAAGGAATGAAGAAGGATATCCAGGAACATATTTACGCTTGTGATGTGTGTCAGAAATGCAAGTATGATAATGCTAAATATCCTGGCATGTTACAACCATTGTCAATCCCTGAGACTGTTTGGTCTGGTGTTTCTATGGATTTTATAGAGGGACTGCCTATGTCCAATGGGAAGAATGTTATTTTTGTGGTGGTTGACAGGTTGAGTAAGGCAGCACATTTCATAGCTTTAGCTCATCCTTTTTCTGCAATAACTGTGGCCCAAGCTTACATGGATAATATTTTCAAGCTACATGGGTTACCAGATTCTATTGTTAGTGACAGAGACACTGTCTTCCTTAGCAACTTTTGGAATGAGTTGTTCAAAATTCAAGGTATTGAATTACTGAGGTCAACTGCCTACCATCCTCAAACTGATGGCCAAACGGAGGTGGTAAATAGGTGTCTAGAGACCTATTTAAGGTGCATGTGTCATGAACATCCTCACACGTGGAGCAAGTGGCTTCCCTTAGCTGAATGGTGGCATCTTACTAATTTTCACAGTTCCTTGAATACCACCCCTTATGAGGTGTTATATGGTCAAGCTCCCCCACTCCATTTGCCCTATTTGCCTGGTTCTTCTTCGAATGAAACTGTTGATAGAAGCCTTCAACAGCGAGAACAAGTAATGAAACTGCTGCAATTCCAACTTCAGAAGGCTCAAAACAGAATGAAGCAGCATGCAGACACGAATAGGAGTGAACGTGAATTTAATATTGGGAATTGGGTATATCTGAAGCTGCAATCTTATAGGCAAATGTCTGTACAACAACGTGGTAACGAAAAATTGAGTCCCAAGTATTATGGACCTTTCCAAATTATTGATAAGATTGGCAAGGTTGCTTATCAGTTGCAACTTCCTTCTTATGCTCAGATTCATTCAGTATTCCACGTTTCTCAATTAAAGAAATGTCATGACCCTTCTCAAGCAGCTAGTGTATTACCTGCCTTTTTTCATGATTCTGCAATACCTAAAGAACCTGAAGCTATCTTAGAACGACAGTTGGTGAAAAGAGGTCGAGTTGCTGCAACAAAAGTTTTAGTCAAATGGCTTGGTTTTCCTCCAGAAGATGCTACTTGGATGTTTTACAATGATTTTGCGGCTCAATTTCCTGATTCTAATCTTTGAGGACAAAGATTTTTTTGGAGGAGAAGACTTGTTATAGCTAATATGAGTCAGCTAGATAGTTGTTACAAGTTTGTTAGTTTGTTAAAAAGTTGTTAGAAGCCAGCTGTAAGTCGGTTATGACAGGCTGTCAGGAGGAGTCAGTTAGCTCACTTTGTCTATAAATACCCTCATGTAATCATTGTTTCAGGCATTCAATACAAAAATTACAATCATTCTTCTTCTTTCTCTCATCTTCCCAAATAACCTTACTCGAGCTATCACATCTAAGCTCCTGTAAATATCCGGGTTAGGTGCTCGAATTATACTATAATTCCTGTACTATAACATTAATTTACTGCTTTTTTCCAATATGTGATGCTACCTGACCACTTAAGTTCCAATTAGCAGTTGACTTACTTAAGTTCCACCACTTAAGTTTCTTCAGTTGAGTTACTTAGGGTCCAATTAGCAGTCCACCGTTCTGCCACTTAGGTTTCTTCAGCTGAGTTACGTTAAGTGTGAGCTCTAAACAAAGTTCATATAACTCAGATCAAATGTCGTGTCATTTAGAATCTACACTTCATTATCAAATTCTATGGGGTTACTCTAATAACTAAGTGTGATTCGTCAAAAGTTTATGTACTAAACCTGTCATTCATTGGTTGCTGCAGTGTTCAAATATATTCTTGACTAAGGACCAAAACATACGTCTTGGTAAGTTGTCCTTTGACTTCCCCCCACCCGAGCTTCTTCAGTTATGACATGGTCTAACTTGTGTGACAAATTAAAAAACTTGTTTATTTTATACTTAGCTTTTGTTTTCATGGAGAAATTTAGAAGGTAAGAAAAGGGAATAATTTCCTTCATTTGGTTAGCGAAATTGTGTTGGTGGAGGGGGGGAGGGGAAGATGGATCTGTCCATTTCCCTCCTACATGCCAAATAAAAATTCTTCGAACACAGTTCTTATTTGGAAAATATATGGCATCGCTTCATTTTCCCTCCCCTTCAACACAGTTCGTTTTGATATTGTTTGTAATTTTTAATTGCTTAAGCTCCCTTCCTAATAATCTGTGTTCTTTTACGTAGTGTATTTCAGGTTTGCAAATGACAATTGCACAAATGAACGAGATTCGAGAGCTTTCGTCGGTTTATTGTGCAAAAACCGTTTAGTTTATGTAGGGTTTAGATTTCTAGAAATTATTATATAGTGTTTTAGACTACTTTTATGCATGGATGCTTAGTCAAATACTGTAGTATACGTTTTAAACTACTTTGAATGGACGGAATTGTAATACGCTATGATATTTTTTTTGGTATAATATAGTTGGGTTTGAATTCTTGGAAGGCATGAGATGCACGGTTATTATTTGTATATTGATTCATTTTGCAGGTCTTCTAGCAGTGTATGAATGTAAACATCACAAATAGGTTCCGATAAATTATAAAATTTGAGTTGCTAGAATGAATATAAACCGATGTAACAGTCATTTAAATTACATCAGTTTTGAATATAATGTTAGGTTCTTATACCTATTTAGTCATACTAATATTAATTATCTTATAATTAGTAGATCTTATGCATGCTTAATAAAGTATATGTCGAGATATGTGAAGAATAATGATTCCCTTACATTGAAAATCTCGGCTAATATAGGGCACAAGTGAAGTCACCTTCTTCACTTGTTCTTGAGCTTATCACACGGATGATCCTCCTTGAACCTTCAAAGAGATGATGGCCTCCAAAAGATGAACACCAAGACACACTACTCACAATATTTGTATGTTATTTTGCTAGAATGAACACACAAACCATCTAGATTGAGAAGGAGGCACACGGTTTTTAGGGTTAGAAAATATGAATTAATTTTCTTTCTTTTGTTCTCTCTAAACAACCAAAACCCTAAGTGTAGTGTGAAAATGAATGAGTAGTATGAACCAAGGAACAAATTTCCTTTTGTTCTTCCATTTGGTTCGGCCGAGACATGGGTTAGCATGCCCAATTGATATGCTCTAAATCCTTTCAAATGTTCCTCATGCCTAATTGCATATTAAATGACATGTCTCATACATGTTCCTAACTAATGTATGTAATATTGTATATTTGTATGTGTGTGACATATCACACGGTCCACACAAACAAAACGGACCCAATACAAATTAGTTAGGACAACTTAGTTTACGTAGTTTAACCTTTAAACTCTTTATCGTAAATTTATAAGTAATTCAAATAATTACATATATTTATCTAATTGCAATTTTATTACTACAACAATTGAAGTTAAAATAACTCATTCAAGTTTAATCATGTTTCTTAAACATATAAATTATAGTGATGACATTTCAATCACTAAAACAATTTATAATCTTATTATAAATTATCTCCTTATTTTATTCATAATCTAGAAATGAACTAACTCGTATCATATACAATTATTTCATTTATTATTGAGAGAGTTGTCCTTAAGGTGTGACCTAAAGGGATCAACTGGTCACCACCGTCATTACGACAGTAATGTCAAACTCTAGCAAGCCAATCATTACCGATTAATGTTGACCAGTTGACTTATGATAAAGAATCATCCCATGCGCATTCTTGTTATGAGATTTAATTACGTGATCGCACTATTGTTGAGGACACATTTCCCAACAATCTCCCACTTGTCCTCGACAAGTGTGCGTCACCAATTCTCTTGTCCTATTACAATCTCCCACTCAATGCAAGATGTCTCTCTCAGGTCGTACTTGCATTCGATCATATCATGAGTGGTTTCCTCGATCTGGAGAGTAACTGTCTGACCGGAATTATCTACCATAGATACCTTCCGAGCGTGGCCACGCATTTCCAGTTAACTGCTCCTCGAGTGGCCCTGAGATTTGAACAACCCTGACAAGGGGTGGACAATTTCTATCGCTCTACTTCCTTCAACTAGTCACAGTCAGTCACAACCCAAAACAATCCCATTTGACTCCAGTTACGAAAAGTCGTAGAGAATGGATCAAGGTTATGCCTAAACTGCACCATCTTGGGAGAGTAGTCTTTAGTCTAAGAATTGACTCACAAGAATACTATAGCAGCTCTCGCCACGACCCGGCTATAAAATTTCCAGAACTCTATAAGCGGTCACATTGCCCGACAGAGTGTCTCTTACAGTCTGCCTATGTGATCGACTAGTCATCACATATGACTCTATGGCACTTGAACTTGCCATCAATCGCCTCACACTCTAGTCGCTTTGAGATGTCACCTCATGTAAGCGGCTAGGGGCTATACTAAGTCAATCCAGTTCACTTATGGGGTTCAAAATTGTCTCTTACAACCCATTTGGATTCTGACAAAGTATCTTTTACTTTGAGTTAATTATAACTCAAATGATGTTGTCATGCAACAATAGTCAACACTATTACATTGCATTTTGATGCACAATCATCTATTTGTATTAGTGTTTTGCGAATAACCTTTATTCATGATTGCAAAACTTACAAATTTTGGTCTCCTTCATTCTCATATTATCCCGTATAATATGATTCTATTTGAGTACATATCTAGAACTCTTTCTAGATTTTGAGTTTCCTTTTCGGAGGAAAGCTCCCACTGTTATCTCATAACTTGTGACGTATCGATATACTGGAGGGATTAAAATCACTCTCTATAGTCACTTATGTACTGAAATCTATATTGTAGTCTATTTATGATTTCATCATTCTAATAATTTTCACTCATCTTGGCTATTAGATAATGGTTTCATTCATCGTTATGAATAATGTATCCAACCATTCTATCTTCTAGTGGGCGACCTTTTATTATCCATATAATAAACCTTCCCGTAAGCTCCATCATCTTATGATATAAAGTATTTGATCATCTAGAATTTCAAACCTCTTATTCTTTACACCTTAAAGAATCACCCATTCTCTCTAAATGATAGGCTTAATTCTTTTAATGAAAATCGCTCCCACTAAAATCAATATCTCTCGATATCTTAAATGAACCTTTCATTTCTCGCATGTTAAACTATTACTTGAATCATTATAACTATCACTATCCTGTAGTGATCTGTTTCCATTCAATCAATCATTACCTTCTTATCATGTCTTCGTTTCCTCGACACGAAAATGACATGATAATTTCTTTATAACTACATTGAGAGGATTGAGATGATTTCTTCTCTTTTATCTTATAAACTTAGAAAAATCATTTATTAAGGAACCGTTTTCCTACAGATTTCATACGGGGTTTCATGTTCCTCTCTATGAAACAATGAACATAAAGAACCTTTCTTCGAGTGTCCTCCCGTAGTTTCTTCAGTGTCCTCTCTTAGTTTCTTCAAATCATTTAGGGCTCTTCTCAAGACTCCCATATAGGAATCTTCTCTAAGATCCTTTATTTTCATCATTGGTGAGCGAAATATTTTCTCCCACTCTATCCTTGTAACAATAACCTTTATTCGTATAAGGATAGCTATTTCGATTAACCAATGCATATGAATGTTTGAAGTTTTATAGGTGTGATGAATACATTCTCATTTTCACTTAAAATGAAAATCTTATAATGAACTAATATTGTCTCATTTTGATTGAAAGTATCTCATGGGGTGTAGTTCTCCGGTTTTAATCAACTCTTTGATTATATTATACTTGATCGTATCAAGGTTTATTGTGTGATAAAATCACAATTATTCATGTTTTAACAAGGTATGCAATTTATTTGAGAAATCAAGACATTGATTAAGAACAAAAGTAGTGACTCGGATTGAAAACCAAGTCACCAATATCCAAAATTACAACCATTGTTTTAGGATTTTAATCCTTGTCTTACAAGAAAATAAATTGTCCCACAAATAAAATGCAAAATATGAAAGACGACGATATGAAAATTAGAGCCTAGCTCTTCAAGTCTTCGATCAATTGGATGCTACCGTAGCCATCCAAGTAAGGAACTTCATGTTTCCTTCTCCTTGTCCTTATCTTTATAAGATGCCCCTTTAAAACAATTTAAAAGGGGTGATAGTCAACAACTTGTATCGCCATACAAAAGTTAACAAAAGAACATGAAAGTAAACGAGTATTATAACCTACGGCGGTTGTCTTCCCATTTTTGAGATCGCTTAAGTATTTGTGGCAATTACGCTTCCAATGACCGATCCTCGTGCAATAGTGGCACTTGTCTTCGGATTTCGAAGACGAGGTGGAAGCGCCTTTCGAAAAGGTCTTTTCTTTGGTCGCCTTGGGCTTGAACGTTTTCTTGCCCTTGCCTTTCGAGGCATTCCTTTTGAAGCTCGTTTTCCCTTTCTTTTCGATGTTCAAAACATCCTTGGTGGAACTTTCATGAAGTCCCATGTCCCTTTCGGCTTGGACTAGCATCTTATGCAACTCATCCAACGTGGTCTCTTGGTTTCGCATATTGAAATTCACCCGGAATTGAGCATACGCTTTAACCTTATTGAGTGAGTGAAGAACTCGGTCAATAATAAGAGAGTCGGGAACATCAACATTTTGAGCTTTTAGAGTCTCCGCGAGCTCAACGAGTTTGAGCACATGAGGGCTTATCTTTTGCCCTTCCTTGAATGTAATGTCAAAGAAGGCGGAAGCCGCCTCATATTGAATCACGCACCCTTGGAGTTTGCGAAAACGCACATGGTCGCAAGCTTGGTGTATATCTCATATGATGTGGTCAACTTGATCATACTCCTTTGGAGATCCGGCTCCATGGAGAAGATGAGCACATTTTTAAGAGCGGAGGACTCTTTCATGTAGGCTTCATAGGCCTCACGAGTTCCGACCGCGGAACGAGCGGTTGGAGCGGGAGGAGCGGCTTCGGATGGGTAACGACTCTTATCGTCACCTTGAGAGGCCAAAAGTAATTGCGCATTCCAATCCTTAAAATTGGAACCATGCTTATCGAGTTTGCAACGATCCATAAAGGATCGAAGCCATGATACGTTGGTGAGAGGTGGAGCGTTGGTTGCCATTGATGATGTCGAAAATTAAACTACAATAATAAAAGGATAAACAACATCATTTTAAATTCATAATTTCAATTTTAAGAAACTTAAACATGTTAAGTATATTTACTTAATGATCTCTTACCCAATTAAGTAAACAATCCCGAGACCCAAACCCATACTAATCCGGGCACGGTGTAGCCGATTCAACCCGTATCGGTTTAATTTGGTGGATTAACTCTTTAATCGGTTCTACTCTTAGAACTCTCGGTCGACAATTTTCTTAAAATTATCTTTAGCCCGAACTTATTGCAACTACGGTTACGAATACTTTCGTTGAGATCAACCAAATTTCAAGGTGTAATCTTATTACCCCACTTACCCAACGTGACAATTTTAGTACCCCGGTGTAGCCGAGCCTACGTTCTTGTGAAGAAGGGATTCATGGGTCCGTGCTTTTTGGTAAGGCTAAGTCTCAATATTTATATGTAAGAGATCTAGTCAAATTATTATCTATCTCCGTTTAAGTGAACTAAGTCGGTGAATTATCGATAAAATAAATGACTAGGTCGATAAAATCGAAAAATGCATGAGACTGTTGGGAAATGTGTCCTCAACAATAGTGCGATCACGTAATTAAATCTCATAACGAGAATGCGCAAGGGATGATACGAATTATTAGTCAACTGACCAACATTAATCGGTAATGATTGGCTAGCTAGAGTTTGACATTACTGTCGTATGACGGTGATGGTCAGTTGATCCCTTTAGGTCACACCTTTAGGACAATTCCCTTAATTGATAAAGTGATCAAATGTATAGTGATACGATTTGATCATATTCCTTAAACTCGTATATCGAGAAATTAGAGGTTAAATCTTAATGTAAGATTTATGTTTAAAATTGAAACGTGTCAATTGTTAAACATTAAACGATATTTTAAGATATCGAAATTAGAATGAATTGGGTTGAAATTAATACAAAGGTTGTAAATCGTATTGACGATAAAGTGTTATTTTACAATGGTAATTTCGAATTACTTGTTAATTAAATAAATATGATTTATTTAATTATGTATAATATTTATGGGATAAATATTTACATATTTCAAATGTACTAAAATATTTTATATCTAAATGACATATAAGATGTCACACTTTATACAATTATACATTTGACAAATTGTAAAATAAAGTCCATATTATGGACTATATGGCACGGCTAAATGGTGATGGTTGTGTGGTTAATTAGTATGTTAATTGCTCTTTAATCATTGCTTGAGACATTGTTCTTGAGACACCAACCTAGTAAACACCCTAATGTCTTGAGAACACAACTTGTTCCCTCTTTGACACTCCCTAAGCCGGCTACCCCCTTCCCAAGTGAGCATGCTTAAGTTAGTTTATATGATAATTAAGAGGCATGCTCATCATATATATAAGGATATATCATATTCATTCATTCTTCTTCTCTTCTTCTAACCCTAGCCAAAATTCTACACTAGTAAGAAGAGATTGTTTAAACTCTAATAAGTTATTATAAGATAATAAAATATATACTAAGAGTAGTATTCAAAATATATTTCTAATAAGAGAGATTGGAAATAAATTAAGGAAAAACCGATTCCTAGTCTAGCATACAAAGTTTCGGTTCATTTGGGGCTTGTCTTGGTGCATCCGGAGGAGGTATTCTATATTGGGTACTCGGAGGATCATCCTTGCAATATACTTGGACCGAGTGTAAGAACACGGTTTACTCCTTATTTCCGCTTTTAGTAGCATGCATAAGATCTAATAAAAGAGTTTATTATTTTTGTTAATTAAAAGTTAATTAAAGGTTTTGATAGTATGACTAAATTAGTTTATGAGCAACTAGTTAAACCTTACAATTGGTATCAGAGCAAAATGGTTGTTTGCATGCTTTCCGTTTCGTTTTTACGGAGTTATTAGGATAACAAAATAAAACTTGATAATTTTCGTTTTGATATATGATATGCACGAAATTAATTTAGCATGATACCTACTGTTTTCTAATATGATTTAGAATATTTGGAATAATTTTTGCATGAATATTGATCATTGGTATTTTAATTTCGGTTTTTAATACGTTTTAATGGTTAAAAATGATTAATTTTGGGAAAAATAGTTAAAATAAGCTTCTGGCCGAGATTTTTCAGTATGATATCACATGTATTTTCTATAATATGAATATGAATTTTCGTAAATTATAGACCTTTAAATCGTGTGATATGAATTTTAATGGTTAAAATGCAATAAGATGAATAAAAATGGGTTAAAATAGTTATATTATGAATTTGACTATAAAAATTTATGAGGATGTCACATGCAATATTTAAAATTTATGTTGAATTTTCCAGAAATTTATCTCAAATATTGCAATATTATAGATTTTTAATGTAAAAATCGGGTAATTAGTGACATAATTTCGACTTTAATAGTTTAAGTTGGAATTTGGCCATAAAAAAAAATTTAACACGATGTCATATATATTATTTCCAGCATGTATAAAATTTTCGAGAATTTTATCTTATTTTATGCTTGAGAAATAATTTTAAATGTTAAAATCGTATGATATATGACGTAAATCGTTAAAATTTGCAAATGTTGTTAAAAATGGCCGAAAATATAACCCATTTTAGTCATATGTGATATGTTCATCATGAAAATATTCTTGGGTGCCTAAAGTTTCAGATTTGATTTGCATTGATTTAATTTTGATTTGTTAAAAGTAGCATTTAAAATTAAATAAAAGGAGGCATGCTTTAAAATTTCGGCTATGGGGCAATGTGCCATTTAATTTTCTGTCCATCTTGTGTTCTTAAAATGTTTTGGAAGGTATAAAAATATTATTAGTATTTAATTTGCATTTATGAAGTTAATTATTGAATTTTCCGACTTAAATTGCTCGTTTACGTGTTATTTTCGAAATAATAATAAAATCGTGTAAAATACTAATATTTTAACTTTCTGAAAATTTCAAGAACATTCTGGATTTTTCAAATTTTGAATTTTGAATTTTCGAAATTTTAATGTCTCTTTTGGATTTTATATTATTTTTCCCGTAAAACCGAGTAATACCGATCAATATTAAAATATATTAAGTTAAGTCATGTTCAAAGTTTGAGTAAGACTAAATTTTGAATCCTATGCGAGTTAGGATGATTAACTTAAGGATGAAAACCGTTTCATATAATGCATAGTGTTGTTAAACGTTAAAACACGCAATTCCATAAAAACCGAGGTTTACGATAACTATTTAAATAAGCGTTTTAAATAGGACGATTTGGCTTAGGGTTTGCATGTTAATTCATATTTACATAAGCATTGCATATTTATATTATGAATGTCATGATTTATTTTTACGTAATTTTGGGAATTATGTAATTTACTTAGTATGGCCTAGTTTTTAATCGGTATTTCCGTAATGTAAGGGGTTACCGATTCGGTTGTAATTTTGTGATCTCGTATCACCCAATTGTAATTTATTTCTATTTTATAATGTATAAAGTAGACTAGAAAAGTTGTAATATTTGTAAAGTCCGGAGTTCCTTGAAGACGGTGCCATTCGGAAAGGAGTTCCGATCAAGACGGTGTTTACCTCGAAGTGCGTGCCGCGTGAAGTTCAAGGGACCAAAGGAGTTGGTTTCCGAATTTGTACTTTGTTATTTCTTTTCTAGGAAAGGCCATACTAGGGTTTATTTATGCTTTTATTTTTGCTTTTTATATGTTTGCATGCATAGACAAATCGTCATACATCGTATCATGCATGTTTCGACCTAGTCGACCTAGTCTTTTATTTTATCGATAATTCACCGACTTAGTTCACTTAAACGGAGATAGATAATAATTTGACTAGATCTCTTACATATAAATATTGAGACTTAGCCTTACCAAAGAGTATGGACCCATGAATCCCTTCTTCACAAGAACGTAGGCTCGGCTACACCGGGGTACTAAAATTGTCACGTTGGGTAAGTGGGGTAATAAGATTACACCTTGAAATTTGGTTGATCTCAACGAAAGTATTCGTAACCGTAGTTGCAATAAGTTCGGGCTAAAGATGATTTTATGAAAATTGTCGACCGAGAGTTCTAAGAGTAGAACCGATTAAAGGGTTAATCCACCAAATTATACCGATACGGGTTGAATCGGCTACACCGTGCCCGGATTAGTATGGGATTGGGTCTCGGGATTGTTTACTTAATTGGGTAAGAGATCATTAAGTAAATGTATAACTAAACTTAAAGTTTTTAGTTTAAATTATGAATTTATAAATGATGTTGTTTTTCCTTTTATTATTGTAGTTTAATTTTCAACATCGACTATGGCAACCAACGCTCCACCTCTCACTAACGTATCGTGGCTTCGATCCTTTATGGATCGTTGCAAACTCGATAAGCATGGTTCCAATTTTAAGGATTGGGATGCGCAATTGCTTTTGGCCGCTCAAGGTGACGATAAGAGTCGTTACCTATCCGAAGCCGCTCCTCCCGCTCCGACCGCTCGTTCGTCGGTCCAAACTCGTGAGGCCTATGAAGCCTACATGAAAGAGTCCTCCGCTCTTAAAAATGTGCTCATCTTCTCCATGGAGCCGGATCTCTAAAGGAGTATGATTAAGTTGACCACATCGTATGAAATATACACCAAGCTTGCGACCATGTTTTCGCAAACTCCAAGGGTGATTCAATATGAGGCGGCTTCCGCCTTCTTTGACATAACTTTCAAGGAAGGGCAAAAGATAAGCCCTCATGTGCTCAAACTAGTTGAGCTCGCGGAGACTCTCAAAGCTCAAGATGTTGATGTTCCCGACTCTCTTATCATTGACCGAGTTCTTCACTCGCTCAATAAGGTTAAGGCGTATGCTCAATTCCGGGTGAATTTCAATATGCGAAACCAAGAGACCTCATTAGACGAGTTGCATAAGATGCTAGTCCAAGCCGAAAGGGACATGGGACTTCATGAAAGTTCCACCAAGGATGTTCTAAACATCGAAAAGAAAGGGAAAACGAGCTTCAAGAGGAATGCCTCGAAAGGCAAGGGCAAGAAAACGTTCAAGCCCAAGGCGACCAAAGAAAAGACCTTTTCGAAAGGCGCTTCCACCTCGTCTTCTAAAGAGCAAGACAAGTGCCATTATTGCACGAGGATCGGTCATTGGAAGCGAAATTGCCCCAAGTACTTAAGTGATCTCAAAAATGGGAAGGCAACCGCCGTAGGTAATAATTCTCGCGTATAATTCACGTCGTTTATCAACTTATGTATAGTGATACAAATGTGTTGATATTTACCCTTTTTAATTGTTTTAAAGGGCCACCCCCGAATAATGATAAGGGCAAGGAGAAGGAAGCTTGATGTTCCTTACTTGGATGGCTCCGGTAGCATCCAATTGATCGAAGACTTGAAGAGCTAGGCTCTAATTTTCATATCGTCTTCTTTCATATTTTGCATTTATTTATGGAACAATTTAATTTTCTTGTAAGACAAGGATTAAAATCCTAAAACAATGGTTGTAATTTTGGATATTAGTGACTTGGTTTTCAACCCGAGTCACTACTTTTGTTCTTAATCAATGTTTTGATTTCTCAAATAAATAGCAAGCCTTGTTTAAACATGAATGATAGAAATTTAATATTGATACGATCAAGTATAAGAGAATCAAAGAGTTGATTAAAACGGAGAACTACACCCCATGAGATAGATTCAATCAAAATGAGACTATATCAGTTCATTATAAGATTTTCATTTTAAGTGAAAATGAGAATGTATTCATCACACCTATCAAACTTCAAACATTCAAATACATTGGTTGATCGAAATAGCTATCCTTAAACAAGTAAAGGTTATTGTTAGAAGGATAGAGTGGGAGA
Source organism: Silene conica (assembly GCA_029255685.2). Lineage (NCBI taxonomy): Eukaryota > Viridiplantae > Streptophyta > Magnoliopsida > Caryophyllales > Caryophyllaceae > Silene > Silene conica. The sequence continues at coordinate 47,020,495 of CM055312.2, read as the reverse complement.
AAATATTTCGCTCACAAACCAATGATGTGAATAAAGGAGAGATCTTAGAGAAGATTCTTACTTGGGAGTCTTAAGAAGAACCCTAAGTGATTTGAAGAAACTACGGGAGGACACTCGAAGAAAGGTTCTTTGTATTCATTGTTTCATAGAGAGGAAACTTGAAACCCCGTATGAAATCATCGGTAGGAAAACGGTTCCTATGTAGTTATAAAGAAATTATCATGTCATTTTCGTCTCGAGGAAACGAAGACATGATAAGAAGGTAATGAATGATTGAATGGAAACAGATCACTATAGGGATAGTGATAGTGATAATGATTCAAGTAATAGTTTAACATGCGAGAAATGAAAGGTTCATTTAAGATATCGAGAGATATTGATTTTAGTGGGAGCGATTTTTTTTCATAAAAGGAATTAAGCCTACCATTTAGAGAGAATGAGTGATTCTTTAAGGTGTAAAGAATAAGAGGTTTTCAATTCTAGATGATCAAATACCTTATATCATAAGATGATGGAGCTTTACGGGAAGGTTTATTATATGGATAATAAAAGGTCGCCCACTAGAAGTTAGAATGGTTGGATACATTATTCATAACGATGAATGAAACCATTATCAAATAGCCAAGATGTTTGAAAATTGTAAGAGTGATGAAATCACTAATAAACTACAATATAGATTTCAGTACATAAGTGACTATAGAGAGTGATTTTAATCCCTCCAGTATATCGATACGTCACAAGTTATAAGATAACAGTGGGAGCTTTCCTCCGGAAAGGAAACTCAAAATCTAGAAAGAGTTCTAGATATGTACTCAAATAGAATCATGTTATACGAGATAATATGAGAATAAAGGAGACCAAAAGTTGTAAGTTTTGCTATCATGAATAAAGGTTATTCGCATGAATAAAAGTTATTCGCAAAACGCTAATACAAATAGATGATTGTACATCAAAATGCAATGTAATAGTATTGACTATTGTTGCATGACAACATCATTTGAGTTATAAATAACTCGAAGTAAAAGATACTTTGTCAGAATCCAAATGGGTTGTATGAGACAATATTGAACCCCATAAGTGAACTGGATTGACTTAGTATGGTCCCTAGCCGCTTATATGAGGTGACGTCTCAAAGCGACTAGAGTGTGAGGCGATTGATGGCAAGTTCAAGTGCCATAGAGTCATATGTGATGACTAGTCGATCACATAGGCAGACTGTAAGAAGACACTCTGTCGGACAATGTGACCGCTTATAGAGTTCTGGAAATTTTATAGCCGGGTCGTGGCGAGAGCTGCTATAGTATTCTTGTGAGTCAATTCTTTGACTAAAGACTACTCTCCCAAGATGGTACAGTTTAGGCATAACTTTGATCCATTCTCTACGACTTTTCGTAACTGGAGTCAAATGGGATTGTTTTGGGTTGTGACTAACTGTGACTAGTTGAAGGAAGTAGTGTGATAGAAATTGTCCACCCCTTGTCAGGGTTGTTCAAATCTCAGGGCCACTCGAGGAGAAGATAACTGGAAATGCGTGGCCACGCTCGGAAGGTATCTATGGTAGATAATTCCGGTCAGACAGTTATTCTCCAGATCGAGGAAACCATTCATGATATGATCAAATGCAAGAACGACCAGAGAGAGACATCTTGCATTGAGTGGGAGATTGTAATAGGACAAGAGAATTGGTGACGCACACTTGTCGAGGACAAGTGGGAGATTGTTGGGAAATGTGTCCTCAACAATAGTGCGATCACGTAATTAAATCTCATAACGAGAATGCGCAAGGGATGATACGAATTATTAGTCAACTGACCAACATTAATCGGTAATGATTGGCTAGCTAGAGTTTGACATTACTGTCGTATGACGGTGATGGTCAGTTGATCCCTTTAGGTCACACCTTTAGGACAATTCCCTTAATTGATAAAGTGATCAAATGTATAGTGATACGATTTGATCATATTCCTTAAACTCGTATATCGAGAAATTAGAGGTTAAATCTTAATGTAAGATTTATGTTTAAAATTGAAACGTGTCAATTGTTAAACATTAAACGATATTTTAAGATATCGAAATTAGAATGAATTGGGTTGAAATTAATACAAAGGTTGTAAATCGTATTGACGATAAAGTGTTATTTTACAATGGTAATTTCGAATTACTTGTTAATTAAATAAATATGATTTATTTAATTATGTATAATATTTATGGGATAAATATTTACATATTTCAAATGTACTAAAATATTTTATATCTAAATGACATATAAGATGTCACACTTTATACAATTATACATTTGACAAATTGTAAAATAAAGTCCATATTATGGACTATATGGCACGGCTAAATGGTGATGGTTGTGTGGTTAATTAGTATGTTAATTGCTCTTTAATCATTGCTTGAGACATTGTTCTTGAGACACCAACCTAGTAAACACCCTAATGTCTTGAGAACACAACTTGTTCCCTCTTTGACACTCCCTAAGCCGGCTACCCCCTTCCCAAGTGAGCATGCTTAAGTTAGTTTATATGATAATTAAGAGGCATGCTCATCATATATATAAGGATATATCATATTCATTCATTCTTCTTCTCTTCTTCTAACCCTAGCCGAAATTCTACACTAGTAAGAAGAGATTGTTTAAACTCTAATAAGTTATTATAAGATAATAAAATATATACTAAGAGTAGTATTCAAAATATATTTCTAATAAGAGAGATTGGAAATAAATTAAGGAAAAACCGATTCCTAGTCTAGCATACAAAGTTTCGGTTCATTTGGGGCTTGTCTTGGTGCATCCGGAGGAGGTATTCTATATTGGGTACTCGGAGGATCATCCTTGCAATATACTTGGACCGAGTGTAAGAACACGGTTTACTCCTTATTTCCGCTTTTAGTAGCATGCACAAGATCTAATAAAAGAGTTTATTATTTTTGTTAATTAAAAGTTAATTAAAGGTTTTGATAGTATGACTAAATTAGTTTATGAGCAACTAGTTAAACCTTACAGAGACGATATATGACGATTTGGCTATGCATGCAAACATATAAAAGCAAAATAAAAGCATAAAATAAACCCTAGTATGGCCTTTCCTAGAAAAGAAATAACAAAGTACAAATTCGGAAACCAACTCCTTTGGTCCCTTGAACTTCACGCGGCACGCACTTCGAGGTTAACACCGTCTTGTCGGAACTCCTTTCCGAATGGCACCGTCTTCAAGGAACTCCGGAATTTTACAAATGTTACAACTTTTCTAGTCTACTTTATACATTATAAAATAGAAATAAATTACAATTGGGTGATACGAGATCACAAAATTACAACCGAATCGGTAACCCCTTACATTACGGGAAATACCGATTTAAAACTAAGGCCATACTAAGTAAATTACATAATTCCCAAAATTACGTAAAATAAATCATGACATTCATAATAAAGTATGCAATGCTTATGAAAATATGAATTAACATGCAAATCCTAAGCCAAATCGTCCTATTTAAAACGCTTATTTAAATAGTTATCGCAAACCTCGGTTTATGGAATCGCGTGTTTTAACGGTTAACAACACTATGCATTATATGAAACGGTTTTCATCCTTAAGTTAATCATCCTAACTCTTATAGGTTTCAAAATTTTGTCTTACTCAAACTTTGAACATGACTTAACTTAATATATATCAATATTGATCGGTATTACTCGGTTTTACGGGAAAAATAATATAAAAATCCAAAAGAGTCATTTAAAATTTCGAAAATTCAAATTCAAATTTTGAAAAAACCAGAATGTTCTTAAAATTTTCAGAATATTAAAATATTAGTATTTAAACGGTTTTAACATTATTTCGTAAATAAGACGTAAAACGAGCATTTTAAGTCGGAAAATTCAATAATTAACTCCATAAATGCAAATAAAATACTAATAATATTTTTACACTTTCCAAAATACTTTAAGAACACAAAATGGACAGAAAATTAAATTACACACTGCCCAAGTAGCCGAAATTTTAAATGCATGACTCTTTTTATTTAATTTTAAGTGCTACTTTTAACAAACTAAAATTAAATCAAATCTGAAACATTTGGCTCCCAAGAATATTTTCAAGATGAACATATCATATATGACTAATATGGGTTACATTTTTCGGCCATTTTAAGAACTTTTGCCAATTTTAACGATTTACGTCATATATCGTACGATTTTAACCTTTAAAATTATTTCTCAAGCATAAAATAAGATAAAATTCTCGAAAATTTTATACATGCTGGAAATAATATATATGACATCGTGTTAAATTTTTATGGCCAAATTCCAACTTAAACTATTAAAGTCGAAATTATGTCACTAATTACCCGATTTTTACATTAAAAATCTATAATATTGCAATATTTGAGATAAATTTCTGGAAAATTCAACATAAATTTTAAATATTGCATGTGACATCCTCATAAATATTTATAGTCAAATTCATAATATAACTATTTTAACCCATTTTTATTCATCTTATTCCATTTTAACACTTAAAATTCATATCACACGTTTTATAAGTCTATAATTTACGAAAATTCATATTCATATTATAGAAAATACATATGATAACATACTGAAAAATCTCGGCCAAAAGATGATTTTAGCTATTTTTCCCAAAATAAACGACTTAAACCATTAAAACTTTATAAAAACCGAGATTTAATATACCATTAATCAATATTCATGCAAAATATATTCCAAATATTCTAAAACATTTTAGAAAACAGTAGGTAATCATGCTTAAATTATTTCGTGCATATCATATATTAAACGAAAATTTCAAGTTTTATATTGTTATCTCTATAACTCCGTAAAAACATAAACGGAAAGCATGCAAACAACCTATTGCTCTGATACCAATTGTTAGGTTCTTATACCTATTTAGTCATACTAATATTAATTATCTTATAATTAGTAGATCTTATGCATGCTTAATAAAGTATATGTCGAGATATGTGAAGAATAATGATGCCCTTACATTGAAAATCTCGGCTAATATAGGGCACAAGTGAAGTCACCTTCTTCACTTGTTCTTGAGCTTATCACACGGATGATCCTCCTTGAACCTTCAAAGAGATGATGGCCTCCAAAAGATGAACACCAAGCCACACTACTCACAATATTTGTATGTTATTTTGCTAGAATGAACACACAAACCATCTAGATTGAGAAGGAGGCACACGGTTTTTAGGGTTAGAAAATATGAATTAATTTTCTTTCTTTTGTTCTCTCTAAACAACCAAAACCCTAAGTGTAGTTTGAAAATGAATGAGTAGTATGGACCAAGGAACAAATTTCCTTTTGTTCTTCCATTTGGTTCGGCCGAGACATGGGTTAGCATGCCCAATGGATATGCTCTAAATCCTTTCAAATGTTTCTCATGCCTAATTGCATATTAAATGACATGTCTCATACATGTTCCTAACTAATGTATGTAATATTGTATATTTGTATGTGTGTGACATATCACACGGTCCACACAAACAAAATGGACCCAATACAAATTAGTTAGGACAACTTAGTTTACGTAGTTTAACCTTTAAACTCTTTATCGTAAATTTATAAGTAATTCAAATAATTACATATATTTATCTAATTGCAATTTTATTACTACAACAATTGAAGTTAAAATAACTCATTCAAGTTTAATCATGTTTCTTAAACATATAAATTATAGTGATGACATTTCAATCACTAAAACAATTTATAATCTTATTATAAATTATCTCCTTATTTTATTCATAATCTAGAAATGAACTAACTCGTATCATATACAGTTATTTCATTTATTATTGAGAGAGTTGTCCTTAAGGTGTGACCTAAAGGGATCAACTGGTCACCACCGTCATTACGACAGTAATGTCAAACTCTAGCAAGCCAATCATTACCGATTAATGTTGACCAGTTGACTTATGATAAAGAATCATCCCATGCGCATTCTCGTTATGAGATTTAATTACGTGATCGCACTATTGTTGAGGACACATTTCCCAACATATAAACCGATGCTATTTTAATAAATAAAGATAATATCAACATCGGTTTTAGACCAAAAACGATGTAATTCAGACACTATTAACATCGGTTTACACTTATAATCGATGTTAATCGTATGCTATTTACATCAATTTCAGACCAAAAACGATGCTAATGGTTTATTATTAACATCGCTTTTTTACTTATAACCGATGCTAATGGTATACTATTAACATTGCTTTTCACTTACAACCGATGCCAATGATATACTATTAACATCGCTTTTCACTTATAACCGATGATAATGGTATACTATTAACGTCATTTTTGACTTCTAACCAATGGTAATGGTATACTATTAACATCGCTTTTCATTTATAAACGATGTTAATGGTATACTATTAACATCGCTTTCAGAAACGATGTAAAGGGAAAAATACTCTAAATGTCGCCCCCAGATACATCGCCAAAAAGCGATGTAAATGAGCCAAAATAAGCAATGTCAATGAGACTTTTTCTACTAGTGAGATCACATACATAGATGTATCAGTTGTACTTTATTTCTTGCGTAATAGTTGTAATATCAAAAGTTTTAATTTAATCAGTTTTTATATAAAGTACATTGGTTTGTTTTACTTTGTTAGTCACTACCTCGGACATTCCGAGATGGTAACAGCTCTACTTATTTGAGAATGTCTTGCTAAAGGCTCTTAGATAAATGGGGATGTTACAAAGTGGTATCAGAGAGAACGATCCTCAGGCCTAAACCAAACGAAAAATAATGAACGTAGGAGGAGTCTAATAAAATGAACCCCAGGTTAGTAATTGTTAGGATCCCCCAGGATTGGGATGAGTTAGGGGCCCCCTCAAACCAAGCCACTGACCCTTTCAGTCTAACCTGGTCACCCTTCAGAGATGTAGAGAGTGGGTAGTACAAAATAAAGGAAAAGACCTAATTTATATTGTACTAACGTCTCCGCAGGAAAGGAACGAGGTGAGTTATAATGTGAAATATCGTTGGTAATGTGTATTGTTAAACATGAGGTTGATATCGAATGCAATTGAGATATATGATTTCAAGTATCGAGAACGTGAAATTTGGAATATAAGTTTGTAATATAAACTTGACTTGTATGGTGATATGCATTAGAAGAATACGACTGATATTGAAATGTCGATTGATCTGAATGAGTGAACTGAAATTTCAAAGATTGGTTGTATATTTATTGAACAATAATTTAGAGTGATATGATCATATGATTTTGGTGTTTTGAAATGCCTATATGATATCTGGTCACTAAATGACTATCGCAACTATGTAATATATAGTTTTGTATTGAATAAGAATGATCAGATTTATATGTTATATTAATCTATGTCTGGTGAGATGCATGCGGCTATATGATCCCTGTACCCTTAGGTAGAGATATAATATAATGATATGTGTAATGAATTGATAATAAGTAGCACCCTCGTGATTTCTAGGATATATTTACGTACTTAAATCTGCTGTGTTTATTGCGATGGTAGAAACTAATGCATTGTTTATACTAATATAATTATTAAGTTATTTAATTGACTATACTTTTCAGTTTCACAATCTTTACCGCTTTCTGGATGACAATTTTAGTTGGAAATGATGAATAATTGTTAATGTGGTGCAATGTGATTTCAATGCTTCAAATGACATGTTCACACGTTCTAGAGAAGGAATGATTATGTTTAAATGTGATAATGTGAAGCAATTTTTTTAGAAACCAAAATTTGTAATAAAATTTCAGAATTTTACCTTGTTTGTACGAACTGCCATTTACAATGTGTTCTCTATATGAACGTGAAAATTTTACGTGTCATAACCTTGTGATTTAGCTTTCCAATGCTTTTGGTTTCATGTTAATACGAATTATATTTTGAGAGAAATAAATATTTTAGTCGACAGTGGTCAGATTGTCATTGCACAATTCTGTTTTGACCCATCTTTTTGGAAAAGAAACCATTTAGAACGTAACTATTGTTTGTGCATAATTCCAACTCCACTGTCTGGAATATTCATTCATGTTTTCAAAATGATAAGCCACGTAAAATCTTAATTAGTAGTTATTTAAGTGTGATTTTTGCACGTTGCCTAATTTTCTGTTTAATTGATGTAAAGTTTATGTCCAGACCAATCGAGTTGTAAAATTTGTTATAAATAATCTCGTTAAGTCTTGCATTTGATTCTTCTACCTGTGATTAATGAATTCATTATATTTCCCAAAAAACTATAATGGTTCACAAAATGGATGAACGGTTATTTGATTATGATTTTTGGAAGTTGTGGCGTGATGTGTGATTGTTGAAATGGTACATTATTTTAAATATAAAAGTTTAATCAAATATGGTTATGTGATGCAACCATGTGATATCCTGTTATGACATTAGTGGCATGAGCCGTAGGCATATGATATGGACATGAACTTTATTATATGATAATAAACATTTTATTTTGCAAGTTCCATTTATTACCGGGTTCATGACAAATGATGGAATGTGAGTAGATGAGAAATGTACCTGTGTAATTTTAACTTACTTGTACTTAGAAATGTTATGCCGACTTGCTAAGCTATGATTGGTGTATATCTCATGAAATATGATATTGCTCCGTGTTTAATTACAGTGGTTAAATTTTGCCTTACGTCTTTTCTAGAATATGAATATGAGCATAAAAGGTTTTAATTTGTCAAGTATGAACCATGAGTTAGCTGGTTGTCTACATTGGTGTAAATGTGTAAAGTTGTGTCGAAATTTTCAAGGGTATAGGTGTTAGTTACCTTAATTTTGTTTATTGCGTAGCATGAAATTGACAAATATGTCTTGTTGCTTTAAAAGCTGGATGCTAGTATAGAGTACTGAATGTATCGGATGTTTGTGATTGTTGTTTTGGCAATCCTCTTGAACATTGAATGTGGAAATTTGTAATGGGGTTACGGGGACGTAACCATGTCTTAAGGAGGATAGGATTGTAAAATCTTAATGATCCTTGATATGGCTAATTGATATGTCGTACTTGTTGAATATTGGATAATCATGTTTACTTTTGTTATGCATTATATTGTGATTCGTGAATTATCTTTTAATTTAGTATGCGTTAAACTTTGGGGACAAAGTTTTCTTAACGAGGGTAGAATGTAACATTTCGCGTCTTGAAGCCTGTATAAGTGTTGTTTGTGCTTGTTAGATGTTTCGTTACCTTTACGGGGTGGTGAACTTTGGGACGAAGTTCATTTTAAGGAGGGAAGACTGTAATACCCCGTATTTAAGCCTCGGTCAACATCGGTCAAACCATGTTTTATACACGTATTTCAAACGGGATGCCTATTAAGTATTTTACGTAAACTATTATTATTTTATAAATCGTATTTCTACGATTATTTCGTATTTCATAATCATTTTATATTTGATGATTATTTCGTAAAATGTCATTTCATTCGTGTTTCTTTATTTTGATAGTATATTTATAATTAAACATATTTTCTATTTTAGATTTATTTCTCAGTTATCCTTGTTTTATTATTTAAGTGAAAATTATATTTAAATTCTAATTTTATTTTTAAGTAAGTACTAATAATTTCGTATTCTTATAAATAATTTAATTAATATTCTATTAAATTACATAATTTAATTATTATAGTTAGTTACTTGTGTCTTTGATTTTACGTGTCGAGAGTGGACTATAGATAATATAATGCTTCGATATGCGTGATGGGCTTGGGCCTATGATCGACTTATGATTTCGATAAAACCGTATGTGTGAGCTATGACCTATAAACATAATACATGGTATCCATCGACATACTACAACCTATAACCCTAATCACCACACCTCATAAGTGCCTCCATCGACATATGCAAGCTGCTGCATCCACACAACGTAAAAACCCTACTCACCCTCCTACATCTCATCTGCCTCCCTACCATTTCTACACTCTAAACCCTACCTTGGTAACACCGTGAGATGAAGGCGAACATAAGGGAACGAAAACCACGCTTGAACAGCCTGTGAACAACCCGTGTTTCCACCCTTGCGCGCATAGGTAAGTTCAATACTTTATTTGCACCTTCTCAGACCTTCGGCTATGGATACCATGATTGTATGTGATCTTTGTAGTACGTATAACATATTTACCATCTTGTAATCACCATAGGACCACTGTAATTGTTACGACAACCGCCATGAATGTCGACAATGAATGTGTTTTATACTCTGTTCGTGTTATTTTGTGTTAGTTTCATCTGTTATTTGGGTTGTTTATAAACACGAGTTCATGTTGGGTGGTAGTATGGTGTTTGTAGATCATGTTGGTGGTTGTTGGGTGGTGAGTGGTGGTTGGGGAAACCGTAGTCATAGAGAAAAAGGCGGGTCAGGAGCAGTGTTGAAACAGGGGAGTTCAGGAGAGTATGCGAATGACGGTTTCGTAAGGTCTATTTCAGGCGAGTAAGGTGGTGTCGAAAGTTAGGGGTTATCACCTGGGTCTCGTGAGTGAGGTGAGGGGTTGAGGGTGATGGTTGGTTGTGGTGATGGTGGTGTTGGGAGGTGGTTAAAGGAGTGGGGACAGAGGGAAGTAAAACGGGTAAGAGCAGGTACATGGGGTTGTTGTTGTGACCAGCGTGTTTGGGGTTGGTGTCGTTGGCTGCTGGGGTTGAGTCTAGGGTAGTGGTAGGTGTCTGCGGGTACACCATAGTCCAGGGATGGTAGTCACCACGGTGCGGTGGTGGTTCAGGCGACATAAGAGGCTGTTCAGGGGCTGTTTTATGGGCTGTCAATGGCGAGTTGTGTCGAGGGGCTGTCGGGTTGTAGAGGGCTGTTTTGGTCGTGATGTTTTGCTACTGTTACTACCTTTATTATTGTTGATTGTTTTAATTGATTATTGATTCTTATTATTATTATTATTAATATATATGTCATGTGTTATTATTAATATTATTAATATTATTATTATTTTTATTGTTGGTATTATTGTTTGAACGGTTACGATTATGTTTATAATTAGTATTATATGGTCATATTGTGGATAATGTTTTCATATTTATTTTTATATATTTGATAACAAATAATAAGTGATATAATTATTGAGATGGTTGTGATAGTTATTTATTTAATAATAATTATATGTATATATGGGCATGTTTATGAGATTCATGAGTTGTGTCTAATATGATATTAACATGAAATAAAGAATAATTAGTTAATAGTATTAATCATGTTTTGATAATTAGTCTAATTGTTATGGTTATAGTTATCCGTGACTATATTGTTGTGACATTGAATTGCTAATACTCGATTAATTGACCATAAGCTATTTTTGGCAAGTCTATATTTAGTAAGTTTTAATTGATTAGTCATACTCGGTTAATGTTTGAACGCTATATTTTTAGTAAGTGCTATTTTTTTAGTAAGCTTAATTAGTTGGTAGTAATTGGCTTGTGAATAGAATTTGATGTAAGTAATATTTATAGGATTTGAGTTTGAGGAGGAACATTACTAGACGGTGATTGCCATTTGCTGATTTGCTACTCCAGGTAGGATACACTGACTCTATACTTTATGAAGTGATGTGAATGGATGTTTACTCTGTGATGTGTTATGAAAGGATATGCCTTGTATGTTATGGATGCAAGCATGAATTATATAAGAATGATATTAGTTGGATAGATTGTGGATTATTGACAATGGCTTGAGTATTTCAGTATTTGATAGCATGATTGAATATCTATATTGTGGCATTCATGAGCATAGCATATGCATTGGTTACTGAGAAAGTTATGGTCAGATATTGTTCTGATATAAAGCCCAGGGTGGTTCTGCAGACCAGGCCTGGTGTCTTATCAGCTGTTGAGCTGGTGTTTGGTGACGACCGATTATAGTCTGCCGGGAGGTTCGGTATGGCTTGGTGCAAGGGTATGAGTTTGAGATTGAGATTGTGATTGAGCTCGAGCATATCATGACATTTGCATATCATATTTGTTGCATTATTTATTATTGTGTTACCCTACTCAACCGCGAGGTTGACAGTGTATTCGTGTACACCTACGATGATCCGGAATGGGGAGTAGATTCCACAGGTCAGAGACAGATGGACTAGAAGCTTGGGCAAAGAGAGAGACTTGGATTGGACCTACTTAGAATTAGATCACATACATAGATGTATCAGTTGTACTTTATTTCTTGCGTAATAGTTGTTATATCAAAAGTTTCAATTTAATCAGTTTTTATATAAAGTACTTTGGTTTGTTTTACTTTGTTAGTCACTATCTCGGACATTCCGAGATGGTAACAGCTCTATTTATTTGAGAATGTCTTGCTAAAGGCTCTTAGATAAATGGGGGTGTTACAAGCTCGAACTGAAGGATATATAATACACGTTTTTTAGGCCTCTGAACTCCTGAAACAAAAATTACCAAAAATCGCACGGATGGTTAATCGAGTCAGATGAAGCGGGCACAAAAATTTTCAAAAACATCAAAAGACATTTGACGTTACCGGTATGCTATAAACCAGTTTCGGTCGAAAATTGGATAACCGTGTAAAAGTGATTTATAATTGTTTATAGAGTCTAGAATCGAAAAAGATATCTCATGATACGATTTCGGACACGTGGTAAAAATCAGGCTGAAATTAAAAATGGTCGCTCCGACCACCTGAAATGGCTCGAATTGAAGGGTATATAATACACGTTTTTAAGGCCTCGGAGCTCCCGAAACGAAAATTATCGGAAATTGCAAGAATGTTTAATCAGTTCAGAAAAAGCGGGCACAAAAATTTGCAAAAACATCAAAAGACATTTGACGTTATCGGTATGCTATAAACCAATTTCTGCCGAAAATCGGATAACCGTGTAAAAGTGATTTATAATTGTTTATAGGGTTTAGAATCGAAGAAGATACCTCATGATGCGATTTCGGACACATGGTAGAAAAACAAGCTGAAAAATAACAATGGCCGCTCCGACCACTTGAAACGGCTCGAACTGAAGGATATATAATACACGTTTTTTACGCCTCTGAACTCCTGAAACAAAAATTACCGAAAATCGCACGGATGGTTAATCGAGTCAGATGAAGCGGGCACAAAAAATTTCAAAAACATCAAAAGACATTTGACGTTACCGGTATGCTATAAACCAGTTTCGCTCGAAAATCGGATAACCGTATAAAAGTGATTTATAATTGTTTATAGGATCTAGAATCGAAAAAGATACCTCATGATACGATTTCGGACACGCGGTAAAAATCAAGCTGAAATTAAAAATGGTCAATCTGACCACCTAAAACGGCTCGAATTGAAGGGATATAATACACGTTTTTTTAGGCCTCTGAGCTCCCGAAACGAAATTTATCGAAAATTGCAAGAATGGTTAATCAAGTCATAAAAAGGGGGCACAATAATTTGCAAAAACATCAGAAGACATATGACGTTTTCGGTATGCCATAAACCAATTTCGGCCGAAAATCGGATAACCGTGTAAAAGTGATTTATAGTTGTATATACGGTCTAGAATCGAATAAGATATCTCATGATGCGATTTCGGACACCTGGGAAAAAAACACGCTGAAAAATAACAATGGCCGCTCTGACCACCCGAAACAGCTCGAACTGAAGGATATAAAATACACGTTTTTTAGGCTTCTGAACTCCTAAAACAAAAATTACCGAAAATTGCACGGATTGTTAATCGAGTCAGATAAAGCGGGCACAAAAATTTCAGAAATATCAGAAGACATTTAACGTTAAACGGTTTGCGATAAACCAATTTCGGCCGAAAATCGGATAACCGTGTAAAAGTGATTTATAGTTGTTTTTACAGTCTAGAATCGAATAAGATATCTCATGATGCAAATTCGGACACGTGGTAGAAAAACAGGCTGAAAAATAACAATGGCCGCTCTGACCACCCAAAATGGCTCAAATTGATGGGTAATACATGTGTTTTTTGCCTTTGAACTCCCCGGAACGAAAATGTCCGAAAATTGCATGGGTTGTTAATCGAGTCAGGTAAAGCGGACTCAAAAAATTTCAAAAACTCTGGAAGTCATTTGACTTTACCGGTATGCTATAAACCAGTTTAGGCCGAAAATCGGATAACCATGTAAAAGTTATTTATAGTGGTTTATAAGGTTTAGAATCGAATAAGATACCTCATGATATGATTTCGGACACGTGGTAGAAAATCAAGCTGAAAAATAACAATGGCCGCTCCGACCACCCGAAACAGCACGAACTGAAGGATATAATACACGTTTTTAGGCCTCTGAATTTCTGAAACAAAAATTACCGAAAATCAAACGGATTGTTAATCGAGTCAAATAAAACGGGCACACAAATTTGCAGAAACATCAGAAGACATTTAACGTTTAACGGTATGCGATAAACCAATTTCGGCCGAAAATCGGATAACCGTGTAAAAGTGATTTATAGTTGTTTATAGGGTCTAGAATCGAATATGATATCTCATGATGCGATTTTGGACACGTGGTAGAAAAACACGCTGAAAAATAACAATGGTCACTCCGACCACCCGAAACAGCTCGAACTGAAGGATATATAATACACTTTTTTTAGGCTTCTGAACTCCTAAAACAAAAATTACCGAAAATCGCACGGATGGTTAATCGAGTCAGATAAAGCAGGCACAAAATTTGCAAAAACATCATAAGACATTTGACGTTTCCGGTATGCTATAAACCAGTTTCGGTCGAAAATCAGATAACCGTGTAAAAGTGATTTATAATTGTTTATAAGGTCTAGAATCGAAAAAGATACCTCATGATACGATTTCAGACCCGTGGTAAAAATCAGGCTGAAATTAAAAATGGTCGCTCCGACCATCTGAAACGGCTCGAATTGAAGGGTATATAATACAAGTTTTTTAGGCCTCTGAGCTCCCGAAACGAAAATTATCGAAAATTGCAAGAATGTTTAATCAGTTCAGAAAAATTGGGCACAAAAATTTGCAAAAACATCAGAAGACATTTGACGTTATCGGTATGCTATAAACCAATTTCAGCCGAAAATCGGATAACCGTGTAAAAGTGATTCATAATTGTTTATAGAGTTTAGAATCGAATAAGATACCTCATGATGCAGTTTCGGACACATGGTAGAAAAACAAGCTGGATAATAAAAATGGCCGCTCGGACCACCTATAACAGCCCGAATTGAAGCATATATAATACACGTTTTTTAGGCCTCTGAACTCCAGAAACAAAAATTATCGAAAATCACACGGATGATTACTCGAGTCTGATAAAACGGGCACAAAATTTGCAAAAACATCAGAAGACATTTGATGTTACCGGTATGCTATAAACCAATTTCGGCCGAAAATCGGATAACCGTGTAAAAGTGATTTATAGTTGTTTATAGGGTCTAGAATCGAACAAAATATCTCATGATGCAATTTGAGACACATGGTAGAAAAACAGGATGAAAAATAACAATGCCCGCTCCGACCACCCGAAACAGCTCGAACTGAGAATATATAATACACGTTTTTTTGGCCTCTAGACTTCTGGAACAAAAATTACCAAAAATCTCATAGATGGTTAATCGAGTCAGATGAAGCGGGCACAAAAATTTTCAAAAACATTAGAAAACATTTGACGTTGCCATTATGCTATAAACCAGTTTCGATCGAAAATCGGATAACCGTGTAAAAGTGATTTATAATTGTTTATAGGGTCTAGAATCAAAAAAGATACCTCATGATACGATTTCGGACACGTGGTAAAAATCAAACTAAAATTAAAAATGGTCGCTCCGACCACCTGAAACGGCTCGAATTGAAGGGATATAGAACACACTTTTTTAGGCCTCTGAGCTCCTGAAACGAAAATTATCGAAAATTTCAAGAATGGTTAATCAAGTCATAAAAAAGAGGGCACAAAAATTTGCAAAAACATCAGAAGACATATGACGTTTTCGGTATGCTATAAACCAATTTCGGCCGAAAATCGGATAACCGTGTAAAAGTGATTTATAGTTGTTTCTAGGGTCTAGAATCGAATAAGATATCTCATGATGCGATTTCGGACAAGTGGGAAAAAAACACGCTGAAAAATAACAATGGTCACTCCGACCACCCGAAACAGCTCGAACTGAAGGATATATAATACACGTTTTTTAGGCTTCTGAACTCCTAAAACAAAAATTACCGAAAATCGCACGAATTGTTAATCGAGTCAGATAAAGCGGGAAAAAAAATTTGCAGAAACATCAGAAGACATTTAACGTTTAACGGTATGCGATAAACCAATTTCGGCCGAAAATCGGATAACCGTGTAAAAGTGATATATAGTCGTTTCTACGGTCTAGAATCCAATAAGATATCTCATGATGCAAATTCGGACACGTGGTAGAAAAACAGGCTTAAAAATAACAATGGCCGCTCCGACCACTCGAAACGGATCAAATTGATGGGTAATGCACGTGTTTTATGCCTCTGAACTCCCCGGAACGAAAATGTCCGAAAATTGCTTGGATTGTTAATCGAGTCAAATAAAGCGGACTCAAAAAATTTCAAAAACTCTGGAAGTCATTTGACTTTAACAGTATGCTATAAACCAGTTTAGGCCGAAAATCAAATAACCATGTAAAAGTTATTTATAGTGGTTTATAGGGTTTAGAATCGAATAAGATACCTCATGATATGATTTCGGACACGTGGTAGAAAATCAAGCTGAAAAATAACAATGGCTGCTCCGACCACCCGAAACAGCACGAACTGATGGATATACTTCACGTTTTTTAGGCCTCTGAATTTCTGAAACAAAAATTACCGAAAATCAAACAGATTGTTAATCGAGTCAAATAAAATGGGCACACAAATTTGCAGAAACATCAGAAGACATTTAACGTTTAACGGTATGCGATAAACCAATTTCGGCCGAAAATCGGATAACCGTGTAAAAGTGATTTATAATTGTTTATAGGGTCTAGAATCGAAAAAGATACCTCATGATACGATTTCGGACACGTGGTAAAAAACAGGCTGAAATTGAAAATGGTCGCTCCGACAACCAAAAACGGCTCAAATTGAAGGGTGTATAATACACGTTTTTTTTGCCTCTGAGTTCCAAAAACGAAAATTATCGAAAATTGCAAGAATGGTTAATCAAGTCAGATAAAGCGGGTAGAAAAATTTGCAAAAACATCAGAAGACATTTGACGTTACCGGTATGTTATAAACCAATTTCGGAACGAAAATACACGGTTTTTAGGCTTCTGAACTCCTAGAACAAAAATTACCGAAATCTCACGGATGGTTAATCGAGTCAGATGAAGCGGGCACAAAAATTTTCAAAAACATTAAAAAGCATTTGACGTTACCATTATGCTATAAACCAGTTTCGATCGAAAATCGGATAACCGTGTAAAAGTGATTTATAATTGTTTATAGCGTCTAGAATCGAAAAAGATAACTCATGATACGATTTCGGACACGTGGTAAAAATAAAGCTTAAATTAAAAATGGTCGCTCCGACCACCTGAAATGGCTCGAATTGAAGGGATATAATACACGTTTTTTTAGGCCTCTGAGCTCCCGAAACGAAAATTATCGGAAATCGCAAGAATGTTTAATCAGTTCAGAAAAAGCGGGCACAAAAATTTGCAAAAACATCAGAAGACATATGACGTTTTCGGTATGCTATAAACCAATTTCGGCCGAAAATCGGATAACCGTGTAAAAGTGATTTATAGTTGTTTCTAGGGTCTAGAATCGAATAAGATATCTCATGATGCGATTTCGGACAAGTGGGAAAAAAACACGCTGAAAAATAACAATGGTCACTCCGACCACCCGAAACAGCTCGAACTGAAGGATATATAATACACGTTTTTTAGGCCTCTGAACTCCTGAAACAAAAATTACCGAAAATCGCACGGGTGGTTAATCGAGTCAGATAAAGCGGGGACAAACTTTGCAAAAACATCAGAAGACATTTGACGTTACCGGTATGCTATAAACCAGTTTCGGTCGAAAATCAGATAACCGTGTAAAAGTGTTTTATAATTGATTATAAGGTCTAGAATCGAAAAAGATACCTCATGATACGATTTCAGACCCGTGGTAAAAATCAGGTTGAAATGAAAAATGGTCGCTCCGACCATCTGAAACGGCTCGAATTGAAGGGTATATAATACAAGTTTTTTAGGCCTCTGAGCTCCCGAAACGAAAATTATCGGAGATTTGCAAGAATGTTTAATCAGTTCAGAAAAAGCGGGCACAAAAATTTGCAAAAACATCAGAAGACATTTGACGTTATCGGTATGCTATAAACCAATTTCAGCCGAAAATCGGATAACCGTGTAAAAGTGATTTATAGTTTTTTATAGGGTCTAGAATCGAATAAGATATTTCATGATGCAATTTCGGACACGTGGAAGAAAACAGGCTAAAAAATAACAATGGCCGCTCCGACCACTTGAAACAGCTCGAACTGAAGGATATATAATACACGTTTTTTAGGCCTCTGATCTCCTGAAACAAAAATTACCGAAAATCGCACTGGTGTTTAATAGAGTCAGATAAAGCGGGCACAAACTTTGCAAAAACATCAGAAGACATTTGACGTTACCGGTATGCTATAAACCAGTTTCGGTCGAAAATCAGATAACCGTGTAAAAGTGATTTATAATTGATTATAAGGTCTAGAATCGAAAAAGATACCTCATGATACGATTTCAGACCCGTGGTAAAAATCAGGCTGAAATTAAAAATGGTCGCTCCGACCATCTGAAACGGCTCGAATTGAAGGGTATATAATACAAGTTTTTTAGGCCTCTGAGCTCCCGAAATGAAAATTATCGGAGATTTGCAAGAATGTTTAATCAGTTCAGAAAAAGCGGGCACAAAAATTTGCAAAAACATCAGAAGACATTTGACGTTATCGGTATGCTATAAACCAATTTCAGCCGAAAATCGGATAACCGTGTAAAAGTGATTTATAGTTGTTTATAGGGTCTAGAATCGAATAAGATATCTCATGATGCAATTTCGGACACGTGGAAGAAAACAGGCTGAAAATTAACAATGGCCGCTCCGACCACTTGAAACAGCTCGAACTGAAGGATATATAATACACGTTTTTTAGGCCTCTGATCTCCTGAAACAAAAATTACCGAAAATCGCACTGGTGTTTAATAGAGTCAGATAAAGCGGGCACAAACTTTGCAAAAACATCAGAAGACATTTGACGTTACCGGTATGCTATAAACCAGTTTCGGTCGAAAATCAGATAACCGTGTAAAAGTGATTTATAATTGATTATAAGGTCTAGAATCGAAAAAGATACCTCATGATACGATTTCAGACCCGTGGTAAAAATCAGGCTGAAATTAAAAATGGTCGCTCCGACCATCTGAAACGGCTCGAATTGAAGGGTATATAATACAAGTTTTTTAGGCCTCTGAGCTCCCGAAATGAAAATTATCGGAGATTTGCAAGAATGTTTAATCAGTTCAGAAAAAGCGGGCACAAAAATTTGCAAAAACATCAGAAGACATTTGACGTTATCGGTATGCTATAAACCAATTTCAGCCGAAAATCGGATAACCGTGTAAAAGTGATTTATAGTTGTTTATAGGGTCTAGAATCGAATAAGATATCTCATGATGCAATTTCGGACACGTGGAAGAAAACAGGCTGAAAATTAACAATGGCCGCTCCGACCACTTGAAACAGCTCGAACTGAAGGATATACAATACACGTTTTTTAGGCCTCTGAACTCCTGAAACAAAAATTACCGAAAATCGCACGGGTGGTTAATCGAGTCAGATAAAGCGGGCACAAATTTTGCAAAAACATCAGAAGACATTTGACGTTACCGGTATGCTATAAACCAGTTTCGGTCGAAAATCAGATAACCGTGTAAAAGTGATTTATAATTGATTATAAGGTCTAGAATCGAAAAAGATACCTCATGATACGATTTCAGACCCGTGGTAAAAATCAGGCTGAAATTAAAAATGGTCGCTCCGACCATCTGAAACGGCTCGAATTGAAGGGTATATAATACAAGTTTTTTAGGCCTCTGAGCTCCCGAAACGAAAATTATCGGAAATTTGCAAGAATGTTTAATCAGTTCAGAAAAAGCGGGCACAAAAATTTGCAAAAACATCATAAGACATTTGACGTTATCGGTATGCTATAAACCAATTTCAGCCGAAAATCGGATAACCGTGTAAAAGTGATTTATAGTTGTTTATGGGGTCTAGAATCGAATAAGATATCTCATGATGCAATTTCGGACACGTGGAAGAAAACAGGCTGAAAATTAACAATGGCCGCTCCGACCACTTGAAACAGCTCGAACTGAAGGATATACAATACACGTTTTTTAGGCCTCTGAACTCCTGAAACAAAAATTACCGAAAATCGCACGGGTGGTTAATCGAGTCAGATAAAGCGGGCACAAATTTTGCAAAAACATCAGAAGACATTTGACGTTACCGGTATGCTATAAACCAGTTTCGGTCGAAAATCAGATAACCGTGTAAAAGTGATTTATAATTGATTATAAGGTCTAGAATCGAAAAAGATACCTCATGATACGATTTCAGACCCGTGGTAAAAATCAGGCTGAAATTAAAAATGGTCGCTCCGACCATCTGAAACGGCTCGAATTGAAGGGTATATAATACAAATTTTTTAGGCCTCTGAGCTCCCGAAATGAAAATTATCGGAGATTTGCAAGAATGTTTAATCAGTTCAGAAAAAGCGGGTACAAAAATTTGCAAAAACATCAGAAGACATTTGACGTTATCGGTATGCTATAAACCAATTTCAGCCGAAAATCGGATAACCGTGTAAAAGTGATTTATAGTTGTTTATAGGGTCTAGAATCGAATAAGATATCTCATGATGCAATTTCGGACACGTGGAAGAAAACAGGCTGAAAATTAACAATGGCCGCTCCGACCACTTGAAACAGCTCGAACTGAAGGATATACAATACACGTTTTTTAGGCCTCTGAACTCCTGAAACAAAAATTACCGAAAATTGCACGGGTGGTTAATCGAGTCAGATAAAGCGGGCACAAATTTTGCAAAAACATCAGAAGACATTTGACGTTACCGGTATGCTATAAACCAGTTTCGGTCGAAAATCAGATAACCGTGTAAAAGTGATTTATAATTGATTATAAGGTCTAGAATCGAAAAAGATACCTCATGATATGATTTCAGACCCGTGGTAAAAATCAGGCTGAAATTAAAAATGGTCGCTCCGACCATCTGAAACGGCTCGAATTGAAGGGTATATAATACAAGTTTTTTAGGCCTCTGAGCTCCCGAAACGAAAATTATCGGAAATTTGCAAGAATGTTTAATCAGTTCAGAAAAAGCGGGCACAAAAATTTGCAAAAACATCATAAGACATTTGACGTTATCGGTATGCTATAAACCAATTTCAGCCGAAAATCGGATAACCGTGTAAAAGTGATTTATAGTTGTTTATGGGGTCTAGAATCGAATAAGATATCTCATGATGCAATTTCGGACACGTGGAAGAAAACAGGCTGAAAATTAACAATGGCCGCTCCGACCACTTGAAACAGCTCGAACTGAAGGATATACAATACACGTTTTTTAGGCCTCTGAACTCCTGAAACAAAAATTACCGAAAATCGCACGGGTGGTTAATCGAGTCAGATAAAGCGGGCACAAATTTTGCAAAAACATCAGAAGACATTTGACGTTACCGGTATGCTATAAACCAGTTTCGGTCGAAAATCAGATAACCGTGTAAAAGTGATTTATAATTGATTATAAGGTCTAGAATCGAAAAAGATACCTCATGATACGATTTCAGACCCGTGGTAAAAATCAGGCTGAAATTAAAAATGGTCGCTCCGACCATCTGAAACGGCTCGAATTGAAGGGTATATAATACAAGTTTTTTAGGCCTCTGAGCTCCCGAAACGAAAATTATCGGAAATTTGCAAAAATGTTTAATCAGTTCAGAAAAAGCGGGCACAAAAATTTGCAAAAACATCATAAGACATTTGACGTTATCGGTATGCTATAAACCAATTTCAGCCGAAAATCGGATAACCGTGTAAAAGTGATTTATAGTTGTTTATGGGGTCTAGAATCGAATAAGATATCTCATGATGCAATTTCGGACACGTGGAAGAAAACAGGGTGAAAAATAACAATGGCCGCTCCGACCACTTGAAACAGCTCGAACTGAAGGATATATAATACACGTTTTTTAGGCCTCTGAACTCCTGAAACAAAAATTACCGAAAATCGCACGGGTGGTTAATCGAGTCAGATAAAGCAGGCACAAATTTTGCAAAATCATCAGAAGACATTTGACGTTACCGGTATGCTATAAACCAGTTTCGGTCGAAAATCAGATAACCGTGTAAAAGTGATTTATAATTGATTATAAGGTCTAGAATCGAAAAAGATACCTCATGATACGATTTCAGACCCGTGGTAAAAATCAGACTGAAATTAAAAATGGTCGCTCCGACCATCTGAAACGGCTCGAATTGAAGGGTATATAATACAAGTTTTTTAGGCCTCTGAGCTCTGGAAACGAAAATTATCGGAAATTTGCAAGAATGTTTAGTCAGTTCAGAAAAAGCGGGCACAAAAATTTGCAAAAACATCAGAAGACATTTGACGTTATCGGTATGCTATAAACCAATTTCAGCCGAAAATCGGATAACCGTGTAAAAGTGATTTATAGTTGTTTATAGGGTGTAGAATCGAATAAGATATCTCATGATGCAATTTCGGACACGTGGAGGAAAACAGGCTGAAAAATAACAATGGCCGCTCCGACCACTTGAAACAGCTCGAACTGAAGGATATACAATACACGTTTTTTAGGCCTCTGAACTCCTGAAACAAAAATTACCGAAAATCGCACGGGTGGTTAATCGAGTCAGATAAAGCGGGCACAAATTTTGCAAAAACATCAGAAGACATTTGACGTTACCGGTATGCTATAAACCAGTTTCGGTCGAAAATCAGATAACCGTGTAAAAGTGATTTATAATTGATTATAAGGTCTAGAATCGAAAAAGATACCTCATGATACGATTTCAGACCCGTGGTAAAAATCAGGCTGAAATTAAAAATGGTCGCTCCGACAATCTGAAACGGCTCGAATTGAAGGGTATATAATACAAGTTTTTTAGGCCTTTGAGCTCCCGAAACGAAAATTATCGGAAATTTGCAAGAATGTTTAATCAGTTCAGAAAAAGCAGGCACAAAAATTTGCAAAAACATCATAAGACATTTGACGTTATCGGTATGTTATAAACCAATTTCAGAGGAAAATTGGATAACCGTGTAAAAGTGATTTATAGTTGTTTATGGGGTCTAGAATCGAATAAGATATCTCATGATGCAATTTCGGACACGTGGAAGAAAACAGGGTGAAAAATAACAATGGCCGCTCCGACCACTTGAAACAGCTCGAACTGAAGGATATATAATACACGTTTTTTAAGCCTCTGAACTCCTGAAACAAAAATTACCGAAAATCGCACGGGTGGTTAATCGAGTCAGATAAAGCAGGCGCAAATTTTGCAAAATCATCAGAAGACATTTGACGTTACCGGTATGCTATAAACCAGTTTCGGTCGAAAATCAGATAACCGTGTAAAAGTGATTTATAATTGATTATAAGGTCTAGAATCGAAAAAGATACCTCATGATACGATTTCAGACCCGTGGTAAAAATCAGGCTGAAATTAAAAATGGTCGCTCCGACCATCTGAAACGGCTCGAATTGAAGGGTATATAATACAAGTTTTTTAGGCCTCTGAGCTCCGGAAACGAAAATTATCGGAAATTTGCTAGAATGTTTAATCAGTTCAGAAAAAGCGGGCACAAAAATTTGCAAAAACATCAGAAGACATTTGACGTTATCGGTATGCTATAAAACAATTTCAGCCGAAAATCGGATAACCGTGTAAAAGTGATTTATAGTTGTTTATAGGGTCTAGAATCAAATAAGATATCTCATGATGCAATTTCGGAGACATGGAAGAAAACAGGCTGAAAAATAACAATGGCCGCTCCGACCACTTGAAACAGCTCGAACTGAAGGATATATAATACACGTTTTTTAGGCTTCTGAACTTCTGAAACAAAAATTACCGAAAATCGCACGGGTGGTTAATCGAGTCAGATGAAGCGGGCACAAAAATTTTCAAAAACATCAAAAGACATTTGACGTTACCGGATGCTATAAACCAGTTTCGGTCGAAAATCGAATAACCGTGTAAAAGTGATTTATAATTGTTTATAGGGTTTAGAATTGAATAAGAAACGTCATGATGCGATTTCCGACACGTGATAGAAAAACAAGCTGAAAAATAAAAGTGGCCGCTCCGACCACCCGAAACAGCTCGAATTGAAGCATATATAATACACGTTTTTCAGGCCTTTGAACTCCTGAAACAAAAATTACCGAAAGTCGCACGGATGGTTAATCGAGTCAGATGAAGCGGGCACAAAACCTTTCAAAAACATCAAAAGACATTTGACGTTACCGGTATGCTATAAACCAGTTTCGGTCGAAAATCGGATAACCGTGTAAAAGTGATTTATAATTGTTTATAGCGTCTAGAATCGAAAAAGATACCTCATGATACGATTTCGGACACGTGGTAAAAATAAAGCTGAAATTAAAAATGGTCGCTCCGACCACCTGAAATGGCTCGAATTGAAGGGATATAATACACGTTTTTTTAGGCCTCTGAGCTCCCGAAACGAAAATTATCGGAAATCGCGAGAATGTTTAATCAGTTCAGAAAAAGTGGGCACAAAAATTTGCAAAAACATGAGAAGAAATTTGACGTTATCGGTATGCTATAAACCAATTTCGGCTGAAAATCGGATAATCGTGTAAAAGTGATTTATAATTGTTTATAGGGTCTAGAATCGAATAAGATATCTCATGATGCAATTTCGGACACGTGGTAAAAAACAGGCTGAAATTGAAAATGGTCGCTCCGACCACCAGAAACGGCTCGAATTTAAGGGTATATAATACACGTTTTTTTGGCCTCTGAGTTCCAAAAACGAAAATTATCGAAAATTGCAAGAATGGTTAATCAAGTCAGATAAAGCGGGCACAAATATTTTCAAAAACATCAGAGGATATTTGACGTTACCGGTATGCTATAAACCAATTTCGGCCGAAAATCAGATAATCGTGTAAAAGTGATTTATAGTTGTTTATAGGGTTTAGAATCGAATAAGATACCTCATGATGCGATTTCGGACACATAGTAGAAAAACAAGCTGAAAAATAACAATGGCCGCTCCGACCACTTGAAACGGCTCGAACTGAAGGATATATAATACACGTTTTTTAGGCCTCTGAACTCCTGAAACAAAAATTACCGAAAATCGCACGGGTGGTTAATCGAGTCAGATAAAGCGGGCACAAGTTTTGCAAAAACATCAGAAGACATTTGACGTTACCGGTATGATATAAACCAGTTTCGGTCGAAAATCAGATAACCGTGTAAAAGTGATTTATAATTGATTATAAGGTCTAGAATCGAAAAAGATACCTCATGATACGATTTCAGACCCGTGGTAAAAATCAGGCTGAAATTAAAAATGGTCGCTCCGACCATCTGAAACGGCTCGAATTGAAGGGTATATAATACAAGTTTTTTAGGCCTCTGAGCTCCGGAAACGAAAATTATCGGAAATTTGCTAGAATGTTTAATCAGTTCAGAAAAAGCGGGCACATAAATTTGCAAAAACATCAGAAGACATTTGACGTTATCGGTATGCTATAAACCAATTTCAGCCGAAAATCGGATAACCGTGTAAAAGTGATTTATAGTTGTTTATAGGGTCTAGAATCAAATAAGATATCTCATGATGCAATTTCGGAGACGTGGAAGAAAACAGGCTGAAAAATAACAATGGCCTCTCCGACCACTTGAAACAGCTCGAACTGAAGGATATATAATACACGTTTTTTAGGCTTCTGAACTTCTGAAACAAAAATTACCGAAAATCGCACGGGTGGTTAATCGAGTCAGATGAAGCGGGCACAAAAATTTTCAAAAACATCAAAAGACATTTGACGTTACCGGATGCTATAAACCAGTTTCGGTCGAAAATCGAATAACCGTGTAAAAGTGATTTATAATTGTTTATAGGGTTTAGAATTGAATAAGAAACGTCATGATGCGATTTCCGACACGTGATAGAAAAACAAGCTGAAAAATAAAAGTGGCCGCTCCGACCACCCGAAACAGCTCGAATTGAAGCATATATAATACACGTTTTTCAGGCCTTTGAACTCCTGAAACAAAAATTACCGAAAGTCGCACGGATGGTTAATCGAGTCAGATGAAGCGGGCACAAAAACTTTCAAAAACATCAAAAGACATTTGACGTTACCGGTATGCTATAAACCAGTTTCGGTCGAAAATCGGATAACCGTGTAAAAGTGATTTATAATTGTTTATAGCGTCTAGAATCGAAAAAGATACCTCATGATACGATTTCGGACACGTGGTAAAAATAAAGCTGAAATTAAAAATGGTCGCTCCGACCACCTGAAATGGCTCGAATTGAAGGGATATAATACACGTTTTTTTAGGCCTCTGAGCTCCCGAAACGAAAATTATCGGAAATCGCGAGAATGTTTAATCAGTTCAGAAAAAGTGGGCACAAAAATTTGCAAAAACATGAGAAGAAATTTGACGTTATCGGTATGCTATAAACCAATTTCGGCTGAAAATCGGATAATCGTGTAAAAGTGATTTATAATTGTTTATAGGGTCTAGAATCGAATAAGATATCTCATGATGCAATTTCGGACACGTGGTAAAAAACAGGCTGAAATTGAAAATGGTCGCTCCGACCACCAGAAACGGCTCGAATTTAAGGGTATATAATACACGTTTTTTTGGCCTCTGAGTTCCAAAAACGAAAATTATCGAAAATTGCAAGAATGGTTAATCAAGTCAGATAAAGCGGGCACAAATATTTTCAAAAACATCAGAGGATATTTGACGTTACCGGTATGCTATAAACCAATTTCGGCCGAAAATCAGATAATCGTGTAAAAGTGATTTATAGTTGTTTATAGGGTTTAGAATCGAATAAGATACCTCATGATGCGATTTCGGACACATAGTAGAAAAACAAGCTGAAAAATAACAATGGCCGCTCCGACCACTTGAAACGGCTCGAACTGAAGGATATATAATACACGTTTTTTAGGCCTCTGAACTCCTGAAACAAAAATTACCGAAAATCGCACGGGTGGTTAATCGAGTCAGATAAAGCGGGCACAAGTTTTGCAAAAACATCAGAAGACATTTGACGTTACCGGTATGATATAAACCAGTTTCGGTCGAAAATCAGATAACCGTGTAAAAGTGATTTATAATTGATTATAAGGTCTAGAATCGAAAAAGATACCTCATGATACGATTTCAGACCCGTGGTAAAAATCAGGCTGAAATTAAAAATGGTCGCTCCGACCATCTGAAACGGCTCGAATTGAAGGGTATATAATACAAGTTTTTTAGGCCTCTGAGCTCCGGAAACGAAAATTATCGGAAATTTGCTAGAATGTTTAATCAGTTCAGAAAAAGCGGGCACATAAATTTGCAAAAACATCAGAAGACATTTGACGTTATCGGTATGCTATAAACCAATTTCAGCCGAAAATCGGATAACCGTGTAAAAGTGATTTATAGTTGTTTATAGGGTCTAGAATCAAATAAGATATCTCATGATGCAATTTCGGAGACGTGGAAGAAAACAGGCTGAAAAATAACAATGGCCTCTCCGACCACTTGAAACAGCTCGAACTGAAGGATATATAATACACGTTTTTTAGGCTTCTGAACTTCTGAAACAAAAATTACCGAAAATCGCACGGGTGGTTAATCGAGTCAGATGAAGCGGGCACAAAAATTTTCAAAAACATCAAAAGACATTTGACGTTACCGGATGCTATAAACCAGTTTCGGTCGAAAATCGAATAACCGTGTAAAAGTGATTTATAATTGTTTATAGGGTTTAGAATTGAATAAGAAACGTCATGATGCGATTTCCGACACGTGATAGAAAAACAAGCTGAAAAATAAAAGTGGCCGCTCCGACCACCCGAAACAGCTCGAATTGAAGCATATATAATACACGTTTTTCAGGCCTTTGAACTCCTGAAACAAAAATTACCGAAAGTCGCACGGATGGTTAATCGAGTCAGATGAAGCGGGCACAAAAACTTTCAAAAACATCAAAAGACATTTGACGTTACCGGTATGCTATAAACCAGTTTCGGTCGAAAATCGGATAACCGTGTAAAAGTGATTTATAATTGTTTATAGCGTCTAGAATCGAAAAAGATACCTCATGATACGATTTCGGACACGTGGTAAAAATAAAGCTGAAATTAAAAATGGTCGCTCCGACCACCTGAAATGGCTCGAATTGAAGGGATATAATACACGTTTTTTTAGGCCTCTGAGCTCCCGAAACGAAAATTATCGGAAATCGCGAGAATGTTTAATCAGTTCAGAAAAAGTGGGCACAAAAATTTGCAAAAGCATGAGAAGAAATTTGACGTTATCGGTATGCTATAAACCAATTTCAGCTGAAAATCGGATAATCGTGTAAAAGTGATTTATAATTGTTTATAGGGTCTAGAATCGAATAAGATATCTCATGATGCAATTTCGGACACGTGGTAAAAAACAGGCTGAAATTGAAAATGGTCGCTCCGACCACCAGAAACGGCTCGAATTTAAGGGTATATAATACACGTTTTTTTGGCCTCTGAGTTCCAAAAACGAAAATTATCGAAAATTGCAAGAATGGTTAATCAAGTCAGATAAAGCGGGCACAAATATTTTCAAAAACATCAGAGGATATTTGACGTTACCGGTATGCTATAAACCAATTTCGGCCGAAAATCAGATAATCGTGTAAAAGTGATTTATAGTTGTTTATAGGGTTTAGAATCGAATAAGATACCTCATGATGCGATTTCGGACACATAGTAGAAAAACAAGCTGAAAAATAACAATGGCCGCTCCGACCACTTGAAACGGCTCGAACTGAAGGATATATAATACACGTTTTTTAGGCCTCTGAACTCCTGAAACAAAAATTACCGAAAATCGCACGGGTGGTTAATCGAGTCAGATAAAGCGGGCACAAGTTTTGCAAAAACATCAGAAGACATTTGACGTTACCGGTATGATATAAACCAGTTTCGGTCGAAAATCAGATAACCGTGTAAAAGTGATTTATAATTGATTATAAGGTCTAGAATCGAAAAAGATACCTCATGATACGATTTCAGACCCGTGGTAAAAATCAGGCTGAAATTAAAAATGGTCGCTCCGACCATCTGAAACGGCTCGAATTGAAGGGTATATAATACAAGTTTTTTAGGCCTCTGAGCTCCGGAAACGAAAATTATCGGAAATTTGCTAGAATGTTTAATCAGTTCAGAAAAAGCGGGCACATAAATTTGCAAAAACATCAGAAGACATTTGACGTTATCGGTATGCTATAAACCAATTTCAGCCGAAAATCGGATAACCGTGTAAAAGTGATTTATAGTTGTTTATAGGGTCTAGAATCAAATAAGATATCTCATGATGCAATTTCGGAGACGTGGAAGAAAACAGGCTGAAAAATAACAATGGCCTCTCCGACCACTTGAAACAGCTCGAACTGAAGGATATATAATACACGTTTTTTAGGCTTCTGAACTTCTGAAACAAAAATTACCGAAAATCGCACGGGTGGTTAATCGAGTCAGATGAAGCGGGCACAAAAATTTTCAAAAACATCAAAAGACATTTGACGTTACCGGATGCTATAAACCAGTTTCGGTCGAAAATCGAATAACCGTGTAAAAGTGATTTATAATTGTTTATAGGGTTTAGAATTGAATAAGAAACGTCATGATGCGATTTCCGACACGTGATAGAAAAACAAGCTGAAAAATAAAAGTGGCCGCTCCGACCACCCGAAACAGCTCGAATTGAAGCATATATAATACACGTTTTTCAGGCCTTTGAACTCCTGAAACAAAAATTACCGAAAGTCGCACGGATGGTTAATCGAGTCAGATGAAGCGGGCACAAAAACTTTCAAAAACATCAAAAGACATTTGACGTTACCGGTATGCTATAAACCAGTTTCGGTCGAAAATCGGATAACCGTGTAAAAGTGATTTATAATTGTTTATAGCGTCTAGAATCGAAAAAGATACCTCATGATACGATTTCGGACACGTGGTAAAAATAAAGCTGAAATTAAAAATGGTCGCTCCGACCACCTGAAATGGCTCGAATTGAAGGGATATAATACACGTTTTTTTAGGCCTCTGAGCTCCCGAAACGAAAATTATCGGAAATCGCGAGAATGTTTAATCAGTTCAGAAAAAGTGGGCACAAAAATTTGCAAAAGCATGAGAAGAAATTTGACGTTATCGGTATGCTATAAACCAATTTCGGCTGAAAATCGGATAATCGTGTAAAAGTGATTTATAATTGTTTATAGGGTCTAGAATCGAATAAGATATCTCATGATGCAATTTCGGACACGTGGTAAAAAACAGGCTGAAATTGAAAATGGTCGCTCCGACCACCAGAAACGGCTCGAATTTAAGGGTATATAATACACGTTTTTTTGGCCTCTGAGTTCCAAAAACGAAAATTATCGAAAATTGCAAGAATGGTTAATCAAGTCAGATAAAGCGGGCACAAATATTTTCAAAAACATCAGAGGATATTTGACGTTACCGGTATGCTATAAACCAATTTCGGCCGAAAATCAGATAATCGTGTAAAAGTGATTTATAGTTGTTTATAGGGTTTAGAATCGAATAAGATACCTCATGATGCGATTTCGGACACATAGTAGAAAAACAAGCTGAAAAATAACAATGGCCGCTCCGACCACTTGAAACGGCTCGAACTGAAGGATATATAATACACGTTTTTTAGGCCTCTGAACTCCTGAAACAAAAATTACCGAAAATCGCACGGGTGGTTAATCGAGTCAGATAAAGCGGGCACAAGTTTTGCAAAAACATCAGAAGACATTTGACGTTACCGGTATGATATAAACCAGTTTCGGTCGAAAATCAGATAACCGTGTAAAAGTGATTTATAATTGATTATAAGGTCTAGAATCGAAAAAGATACCTCATGATACGATTTCAGACCCGTGGTAAAAATCAGGCTGAAATTAAAAATGGTCGCTCCGACCATCTGAAACGGCTCGAATTGAAGGGTATATAATACAAGTTTTTTAGGCCTCTGAGCTCCGGAAACGAAAATTATCGGAAATTTGCTAGAATGTTTAATCAGTTCAGAAAAAGCGGGCACATAAATTTGCAAAAACATCAGAAGACATTTGACGTTATCGGTATGCTATAAACCAATTTCAGCCGAAAATCGGATAACCGTGTAAAAGTGATTTATAGTTGTTTATAGGGTCTAGAATCAAATAAGATATCTCATGATGCAATTTCGGAGACGTGGAAGAAAACAGGCTGAAAAATAACAATGGCCTCTCCGACCACTTGAAACAGCTCGAACTGAAGGATATATAATACACGTTTTTTAGGCTTCTGAACTTCTGAAACAAAAATTACCGAAAATCGCACGGGTGGTTAATCGAGTCAGATGAAGCGGGCACAAAAATTTTCAAAAACATCAAAAGACATTTGACGTTACCGGATGCTATAAACCAGTTTCGGTCGAAAATCGAATAACCGTGTAAAAGTGATTTATAATTGTTTATAGGGTTTAGAATTGAATAAGAAACGTCATGATGCGATTTCCGACACGTGATAGAAAAACAAGCTGAAAAATAAAAGTGGCCGCTCCGACCACCCGAAACAGCTCGAATTGAAGCATATATAATACACGTTTTTCAGGCCTTTGAACTCCTGAAACAAAAATTACCGAAAGTCGCACGGATGGTTAATCGAGTCAGATGAAGCGGGCACAAAAACTTTCAAAAACATCAAAAGACATTTGACGTTACCGGTATGCTATAAACCAGTTTCGGTCGAAAATCGGATAACCGTGTAAAAGTGATTTATAATTGTTTATAGCGTCTAGAATCGAAAAAGATACCTCATGATACGATTTCGGACACGTGGTAAAAATAAAGCTGAAATTAAAAATGGTCGCTCCGACCACCTGAAATGGCTCGAATTGAAGGGATATAATACACGTTTTTTTAGGCCTCTGAGCTCCCGAAACGAAAATTATCGGAAATCGCGAGAATGTTTAATCAGTTCAGAAAAAGTGGGCACAAAAATTTGCAAAAACATGAGAAGAAATTTGACGTTATCGGTATGCTATAAACCAATTTCGGCTGAAAATCGGATAATCGTGTAAAAGTGATTTATAATTGTTTATAGGGTCTAGAATCGAATAAGATATCTCATGATGCAATTTCGGACACGTGGTAAAAAACAGGCTGAAATTGAAAATGGTCGCTCCGACCACCAGAAACGGCTCGAATTTAAGGGTATATAATACACGTTTTTTTGGCCTCTGAGTTCCAAAAACGAAAATTATCGAAAATTGCAAGAATGGTTAATCAAGTCAGATAAAGCGGGCACAAATATTTTCAAAAACATCAGAGGATATTTGACGTTACCGGTATGCTATAAACCAATTTCGGCCGAAAATCAGATAATCGTGTAAAAGTGATTTATAGTTGTTTATAGGGTTTAGAATCGAATAAGATACCTCATGATGCGATTTCGGACACATAGTAGAAAAACAAGCTGAAAAATAACAATGGCCGCTCCGACCACTTGAAACGGCTCGAACTGAAGGATATATAATACACGTTTTTTAGGCCTCTGAACTCCTGAAACAAAAATTACCGAAAATCGCACGGGTGGTTAATCGAGTCAGATAAAGCGGGCACAAGTTTTGCAAAAACATCAGAAGACATTTGACGTTACCGGTATGATATAAACCAGTTTCGGTCGAAAATCAGATAACCGTGTAAAAGTGATTTATAATTGATTATAAGGTCTAGAATCGAAAAAGATACCTCATGATACGATTTCAGACCCGTGGTAAAAATCAGGCTGAAATTAAAAATGGTCGCTCCGACCATCTGAAACGGCTCGAATTGAAGGGTATATAATACAAGTTTTTTAGGCCTCTGAGCTCCGGAAACGAAAATTATCGGAAATTTGCTAGAATGTTTAATCAGTTCAGAAAAAGCGGGCACAAAAATTTGCAAAAACATCAGAAGACATTTGACGTTATCGGTATGCTATAAACCAATTTCAGCCGAAAATCGGATAACCGTGTAAAAGTGATTTATAGTTGTTTATAGGGTCTAGAATCAAATAAGATATCTCATGATGCAATTTCGGAGACGTGGAAGAAAACAGGCTGAAAAATAACAATGGCCTCTCCGACCACTTGAAACAGCTCGAACTGAAGGATATATAATACACGTTTTTTAGGCCTCTGAACTTCTGAAACAAAAATTACCGAAAATCGCACGGGTGGTTAATCGAGTCAGATGAAGCGGGCACAAAAATTTTCAAAAACATCAAAAGACATTTGACGTTACCGGATGCTATAAACCAGTTTCGGTCGAAAATCGAATAACCGTGTAAAAGTGATTTATAATTGTTTATAGGGTTTAGAATTGAATAAGAAACGTCATGATGCGATTTCCGACACGTGATAGAAAAACAAGCTGAAAAATAAAAGTGGCCGCTCCGACCACCCGAAACAGCTCGAATTGAAGCATATATAATACACATTTTTCAGGCCTTTGAACTCCTGAAACAAAAATTACCGAAAGTCGCATGGATGGTTAATCGAGTCAGATGAAGCGGGCACAAAAACTTTCAAAAACATCAAAAGACATTTGACGTTACCGGTATGCTATAAACCAGTTTCGGTCGAAAATCGGATAACCGTGTAAAAGTGATTTATAATTGTTTATAGCGTCTAGAATCGAAAAAGATACCTCATGATACGATTTCGGACACGTGGTAAAAATAAAGCTGAAATTAAAAATGGTCGCTCCGACCACCTGAAATGGCTCGAATTGAAGGGATATAATACACGTTTTTTTAGGCCTCTGAGCTCCCGAAACGAAAATTATCGGAAATCGCGAGAATGTTTAATCAGTTCAGAAAAAGTGGGCACAAAAATTTGCAAAAACATGAGAAGAAATTTGACGTTATCGGTATGCTATAAACCAATTTCGGCTGAAAATCGGATAATCGTGTAAAAGTGATTTATAATTGTTTATAGGGTCTAGAATCGAATAAGATATCTCATGATGCAATTTCGGACACGTGGTAAAAAACAGGCTGAAATTGAAAATGGTCGCTCCGACCACCAGAAACGGCTCGAATTTAAGGGTATATAATACACGTTTTTTTGGCCTCTGAGTTCCAAAAACGAAAATTATCGAAAATTGCAAGAATGGTTAATCAAGTCAGATAAAGCGGGCACAAATATTTTCAAAAACATCAGAGGATATTTGACGTTACCGGTATGCTATAAACCAATTTCGGCCGAAAATCAGATAATCGTGTAAAAGTGATTTATACTTGTTTATAGGGTTTAGAATCGAATAAGATACCTCATGATGCGATTTCGGACACATAGTAGAAAAACAAGCTGAAAAATAACAATGGCCGCTCCGACCACTTGAAACGGCTCGAACTGAAGGATATATAATACACGTTTTTTAGGCCTCTGAACTCCTGAAACAAAAATTACCGAAAATCGCACGGATGGTTAATCGAGTCAGATAAAGCGGGCAAAAAATTTGCAAAAACATCAGAAGACATTTGACGTTACCGGTATGTTATAAACCAGTTTCGGTCGAAAATCAGATAACCGTGTAAAAGTGATTTATAATTGATTATAAGGTCTAGAATCGAAAAAGATACCTCATGATACGATTTCAGACCCGTGGTAAAAATCAGGCTGAAATTAAAAATGGTCGCTCCGACCATCTGAAACGGCTCGAATTGAAGGGTATATAATACAAGTTTTTTAGGCCTCTGAGCTCCCGCAACGAAAATTATCGGAAATTGCAAGAATGTTTAATCAGTTCAGAAAAAGCGGGCACAAAAATTTGCAAAAACATCAGAAGACATTTGACGTTATCGGTATGCTATAAACCAATTTCAGCCGAAAATCGGATAACCGTGTAAAAGTGATTTATAATTGTTTATAGGGTTTAGAATCGAATAAGATACCTCATGATGCGATTTCGGACACATGGTAGAAAAACAAGGTGAAAAATAACAATGGCCGCTCCGACCACTTGAAACGGCTCGAACTGAAGGATATATAATACACGTTTTTTAGGCCTCTGAACTCCTGAAAAAAAAAATTACCGAAAATCGCACGGATGTTTAATCGAGTCAGAAAAAGCGGGCACAAAAATTTGCAAAAACAGTAGAAGACATTTGAAGTTATCGCTATGCTATAAACCAGTTTCGGTCGAAAATCAGATAACCGTGTAAAAGTGATTTATAATTGATTATAAGGTCAAGAATCGAAAAAGATACCTCATGATACGATTTCAGACCCGTGGTAAAAATCAGGCTGAAATTAAAAATGGTCGCTCCGACCATCTGAAACGGCTCGAATTGAAGGGTATATAATACAAGTTTTTTAGGCCTCTGAGCTCCCGAAACGAAAATTATCGGAAATTTGCAAGAATGTTTAATCAGTTCAGAAAAAGCGGGCACAAAAATTTGCAAAAACATCAGAAGACATTTGACGTTATCGGTATGCTATAAACCAATTTCAGCCGAAAATCGGATAACCGTGTAAAAGTGATTTATAGTTGTTTATAGGGTCTAGAATCGAATAAGATATCTCATGATGCAATTTCGGACACGTGGAAGAAAACAGGCTGAAAAATAACAATGGCCGCTCCGACCACTTGAAACAGCTCGAACTGAAGGATATATAATACACGTTTTTTAGGCCTCTGAACTCCTGTAACAAAAATTACCGAAAATCGCACGGGTGGTTAATCGAGTCAGATAAAGCGGGCACAAACTTTGCAAAAACATCAGAAGACATTTGACGTTACCGGTATGCTATAAACCAGTTTCGGTCGAAAATCAGATAACCGTGTAAAAGTGATTTATAATTGATTATAAGGTCTAGAATCGAAAAAGATACCTCATGATACGATTTCAGACCCGTGGTAAAAATCAGGCTGAAATTAAAAATGGTCGCTCCGACCATCTGAAACGGCTCGAATTGAAGGGAATATAATACAAGTTTTTTAGGCCTCTGAGCTCCCGAAACGAAAATTATCGGAAATTTGCAAGAATGTTTAATCAGTTCAGATAAAGCGGGCACAAAAATTTGCAAAAACATCAGAAGACATTTGACGTTATCGGTATGCTATAAACCAATTTCAGCCGAAAATCGAATAACCGTGTAAAAGTGATTTATAATTGTTTATAGGGTTTAGAATCGAATAAGATACCTCATGATGCGATTTCGGACACATGGTAGAAAAACAAGGTGAAAAATAACAATGGCCGCTCCGACCACTTGAAACGGCTCGAACTGAAGGATATATAATACACGTTTTTTAGGCCTCTGAACTCCTGAAACAAAAATTACCGAAAATCGCACGGATGGTTAATCGAGTCAGAAAAAGCGGGCACAAAAATTTGCAAAAACAGTAGAAGACATTTGAAGTTATCGCTATGCTATAAACCAGTTTCGGTCGAAAATCAGATAACCGTGTAAAAGTGATTTATAATTGATTATAAGGTCAAGAATCGAAAAAGATACCTCATGATACGATTTCAGACCCGTGGTAAAAATCAGGCTGAAATTAAAAATGGTCGCTCCGACCATCTGAAACGGCTCGAATTGAAGGGTATATAATACAAGTTTTTTAGGCCTCTGAGCTCCCGAAACGAAAATTATCGGAAATTTGCAAGAATGTTTAATCAGTTCAGAAAAAGCGGGCACAAAAATTTGCAAAAACATCAGAAGACATTTGACGTTATCGGTATGCTATAAACCAATTTCTGCCGAAAATCGGATAACCGTGTAAAAGTGATTTATAGTTGTTTATAGGGTCTAGAATCGAATAAGATATCTCATGATGCAATTTCGGACACGTGGAAGAAAACAGGCTGAAAAATAACAATGGCCGCTCCGACCACTTGAAACAGCTCGAACTGAAGGATATATAATACACGTTTTTTAGGCCTCTGAACTCCTGAAAAAAAATTTACCGAAAATCGCACGGATGGTTAATCGAGTCAGATAAAGCGGGCACAAACTTTGCAAAAACATCAGAAGACATTTGACGTTACCGGTATGCTATAAATCAGTTTCGGTCGAAAATCAGATAACCGTGTAAAAGTGATTTATAATTGATTATAAGGTCTAGAATCGAAAAAGATACCTCATGATACGATTTCAGACCCGTGGTAAAAATCAGGCTGAAATTAAAAATGGTCGCTCCGACCATCTGAAACGGCTCGAATTGAAGGGAATATAATACAAGTTTTTTAGGCCTCTGAGCTCCCGAAACGAAAATTATCGGAAATTTGCAAGAATGTTTAATCAGTTCAGATAAAGCGGGCACAAAAATTTGCAAAAACATCAGAAGACATTTGACGTTATCGGTATGCTATAAACCAATTTCAGCCGAAAATCGGATAACCGTGTAAAAGTGATTTATAGTTGTTTATAGGGTCTAGAATCGAATAAGATATCTCATGATGCAATTTCGGACACGTGGAAGAAAACAGGCTGAAAAATAACAATGGCCGCTCCGACCACTTGAAACAGCTCGAACTGAAGGATATATAATACACGTTTTTTAGGCCTCTGAACTCCTGAAACAAAAATTACCGAAAATCGCACGGGTGGTTAATCGAGTCAGATAAAGCGGGCACAAACTTTGCAAAAACATCAGAAGACATTTGACGTTACCGGTATGCTATAAACCAGTTTCGGTCGAAAATCAGATAACCGTGTAAAAGTGATTTATAATTGATTATAAGGTCTAGAATCGAAAAAGATACCTCATGATACGATTTCAGACCCGTGGTAAAAATCAGGCTGAAATTAAAAATGGTCGCTCCGACCATCTGAAACGGCTCGAATTGAAGGGTATATAATACAAGTTTTTTAGGCCTCTGAGCTCCCGAAACGAAAATTATCGGAAATTTGCAAGAATGTTTAATCAGTTCAGAAAAAGCGGGCACAAAAATTTGCAAAAACATCAGAAGACATTTGACGTTATCGGTATGCTATAAACCAATTTCAGCCGAAAATCGGATAACCGTGTAAAAGTGATTTATAGTTGTTTATAGGGTCTAGAATCGAATAAGATATCTCATGATGCAATTTCGGACACGTGGAAGAAAACAGGCTGAAAAATAACAATGGCCGCTCCGACCACTTGAAACAGCTCGAACTGAAGGATATATAATACACGTTTTTTAGGCCTCTGAACTCCTGTAACAAAAATTACCGAAAATCGCACGGGTGGTTAATCGAGTCAGATAAAGCGGGCACAAACTTTGCAAAAACATCAGAAGACATTTGACGTTACCGGTATGCTATAAACCAGTTTCGGTCGAAAATCAGATAACCGTGTAAAAGTGATTTATAATTGATTATAAGGTCTAGAATCGAAAAAGATACCTCATGATACGATTTCAGACCCGTGGTAAAAATCAGGCTGAAATTAAAAATGGTCGCTCCGACCATCTGAAACGGCTCGAATTGAAGGGAATATAATACAAGTTTTTTAGGCCTCTGAGCTCCCGAAACGAAAATTATCGGAAATTTGCAAGAATGTTTAATCAGTTCAGATAAAGCGGGCACAAAAATTTGCAAAAACATCAGAAGACATTTGACGTTATCGGTATGCTATAAACCAATTTCAGCCGAAAATCGAATAACCGTGTAAAAGTGATTTATAATTGTTTATAGGGTTTAGAATCGAATAAGATACCTCATGATGCGATTTCGGACACATGGTAGAAAAACAAGGTGAAAAATAACAATGGCCGCTCCGACCACTTGAAACGGCTCGAACTGAAGGATATATAATACACGTTTTTTAGGCCTCTGAACTCCTGAAACAAAAATTACCGAAAATCGCACGGATGGTTAATCGAGTCAGAAAAAGCGGGCACAAAAATTTGCAAAAACAGTAGAAGACATTTGAAGTTATCGCTATGCTATAAACCAGTTTCGGTCGAAAATCAGATAACCGTGTAAAAGTGATTTATAATTGATTATAAGGTCAAGAATCGAAAAAGATACCTCATGATACGATTTCAGACCCGTGGTAAAAATCAGGCTGAAATTAAAAATGGTCGCTCCGACCATCTGAAACGGCTCGAATTGAAGGGTATATAATACAAGTTTTTTAGGCCTCTGAGCTCCCGAAACGAAAATTATCGGAAATTTGCAAGAATGTTTAATCAGTTCAGAAAAAGCGGGCACAAAAATTTGCAAAAACATCAGAAGACATTTGACGTTATCGGTATGCTATAAACCAATTTCTGCCGAAAATCGGATAACCGTGTAAAAGTGATTTATAGTTGTTTATAGGGTCTAGAATCGAATAAGATATCTCATGATGCAATTTCGGACACGTGGAAGAAAACAGGCTGAAAAATAACAATGGCCGCTCCGACCACTTGAAACAGCTCGAACTGAAGGATATATAATACACGTTTTTTAGGCCTCTGAACTCCTGAAAAAAAATTTACCGAAAATCGCACGGATGGTTAATCGAGTCAGATAAAGCGGGCACAAACTTTGCAAAAACATCAGAAGACATTTGACGTTACCGGTATGCTATAAATCAGTTTCGGTCGAAAATCAGATAACCGTGTAAAAGTGATTTATAATTGATTATAAGGTCTAGAATCGAAAAAGATACCTCATGATACGATTTCAGACCCGTGGTAAAAATCAGGCTGAAATTAAAAATGGTCGCTCCGACCATCTGAAACGGCTCGAATTGAAGGGAATATAATACAAGTTTTTTAGGCCTCTGAGCTCCCGAAACGAAAATTATCGGAAATTTGCAAGAATGTTTAATCAGTTCAGATAAAGCGGGCACAAAAATTTGCAAAAACATCAGAAGACATTTGACGTTATCGGTATGCTATAAACCAATTTCAGCCGAAAATCGGATAACCGTGTAAAAGTGATTTATAGTTGTTTATAGGGTCTAGAATCGAATAAGATATCTCATGATGCAATTTCGGACACGTGGAAGAAAACAGGCTGAAAAATAACAATGGCCGCTCCGACCACTTGAAACAGCTCGAACTGAAGGATATATAATACACGTTTTTTAGGCCTCTGAACTCCTGAAACAAAAATTACCGAAAATCGCACGGGTGGTTAATCGAGTCAGATAAAGCGGGCACAAACTTTGCAAAAACATCAGAAGACATTTGACGTTACCGGTATGCTATAAACCAGTTTCGGTCGAAAATCAGATAACCGTGTAAAAGTGATTTATAATTGATTATAAGGTCTAGAATCGAAAAAGATACCTCATGATACGATTTCAGACCCGTGGTAAAAATCAGGCTGAAATTAAAAATGGTCGCTCCGACCATCTGAAACGGCTCGAATTGAAGGGTATATAATACAAGTTTTTTAGGCCTCTGAGCTCCCGAAACGAAAATTATCGGAAATTTGCAAGAATGTTTAATCAGTTCAGAAAAAGCGGGCACAAAAATTTGCAAAAACATCAGAAGACATTTGACGTTATCGGTATGCTATAAACCAATTTCTGCCGAAAATCGGATAACCGTGTAAAAGTGATTTATAGTTGTTTCTAGGGTCTAGAATCGAATAAGATATCTCATGATGCAATTTCGGACACGTGGAAGAAAACAGGCTGAAAAATAACAATGGCCGCTCCGACCACTTGAAACAGCTCGAACTGAAGGATATATAATACACGTTTTTTAGGCCTCTGAACTCCTGAAAAAAAATTTACCGAAAATCGCACGGATGGTTAATCGAGTCAGATAAAGCGGGCACAAACTTTGCAAAAACATCAGAAGACATTTGACGTTACCGGTATGCTATAAATCAGTTTCGGTCGAAAATCAGATAACCGTGTAAAAGTGATTTATAATTGATTATAAGGTCTAGAATCGAAAAAGATACCTCATGATACGATTTCAGACCCGTGGTAAAAATCAGGCTGAAATTAAAAATGGTCGCTCCGACCATCTGAAACGGCTCGAATTGAAGGGAATATAATACAAGTTTTTTAGGCCTCTGAGCTCCCGAAACGAAAATTATCGGAAATTTGCAAGAATGTTTAATCAGTTCAGATAAAGCGGGCACAAAAATTTGCAAAAACATCAGAAGACATTTGACGTTATCGGTATGCTATAAACCAATTTCAGCCGAAAATCGGATAACCGTGTAAAAGTGATTTATAGTTGTTTATAGGGTCTAGAATCGAATAAGATATCTCATGATGCAATTTCGGACACGTGGAAGAAAACAGGCTGAAAAATAACAATGGCCGCTCCGACCACTTGAAACAGCTCGAACTGAAGGATATATAATACACGTTTTTTAGGCCTCTGAACTCCTGAAACAAAAATTACCGAAAATCGCACGGGTGGTTAATCGAGTCAGATAAAGCGGGCACAAACTTTGCAAAAACATCAGAAGACATTTGACGTTACCGGTATGCTATAAACCAGTTTCGGTCGAAAATCAGATAACCGTGTAAAAGTGATTTATAATTGATTATAAGGTCTAGAATCGAAAAAGATACCTCATGATACGATTTCAGACCCGTGGTAAAAATCAGGCTGAAATTAAAAATGGTCGCTCCGACCATCTGAAACGGCTCGAATTGAAGGGTATATAATACAAGTTTTTTAGGCCTCTGATCTCCCGCAAAGAAAATTATCGGAAATTGCAAGAATGTTTAATCTGTTCAGAAAAAGCGGCCACAAAAATTTGCAAAAACATCAGAAGACATTTGACGTTATCGGTATGCTATAAACCAATTTCAGCCGAAAATTGGATAACCGTGTAAAAGTGATTTATAATTGTTTTTAGGGTTTAGAATCGAATAAGATACCTCATGATGCGATTTCGGACACATGGTAGAAAAACAAGGTGAAAAATAACAATGGCCGCTCCGACCACTTGAAACGGCTCGAACTGAAGGATATATAATACACGTATTTTAGGCCTCTGAAATCCTGAAACAAAAATTACCGAAAATCACACGGATGGTTAATCGAGTCAGAAAAAACGGGCACAAAAATTTGCAAAAACAGCAGAAGACATTTGACGTTATCGGTATGCTATAAACCAATTTCAGCCGAATATCGGATAACCTTGTAAAAGTGATTTATAATTGTTTATAGGGTTCAGAATCGAATAAGATACCTCATGATGCGATTTCGGACACATGGTAGAAAAACAAGCTGAAAAATAAAAATGGCCGCTCCGACCACCCGAAACAGCTCGAATTGAAGCCTATATAATACACGTTTTTCAAGCCTTTGAACTCCTGAAACAAAAATTTGCGAAAATCGCACGGATGGTTAATCGAGTCAGATGAAGCGGGCACAAAAACTTTCATAAACATCAAAAGACATTTGACGTTACCGTATGCTATAAACCAGTTTCGGTCGAAAATCGGATAACCGTGTAAAAGTGATTTATAATTGTTTATAGGGTCTAGAATCGAAAAAGATACCTCATGATACGATATCAGACCCGTGGTAAAAGTCAGGCTGAAATTAAAAATGATCGCTCCGACCACCCGAAACAGCTCGAATTGAAGCATATATAATACACGTTTTTTAGGCCTCTGAACTCCTGAAACAAAAATTACCGAAAATCGCACGGATGGTTAATCGAGTCAGATAAAGCGGGCACAAAATTTGCAAAAACATCAGAAGACATTTGACGTTACCGGTATGCTATAAATCAGTTTCGGTCGAAAATCAGATAACCGTGTAAAAGTGATTTATAATTGATTATAAGGTCTAGAATCGAAAAAGATACCTCATGATACGATTTCTGACCCGTGGTAAAAATCAGGCTGAAATTAAAAATGGTCGCTCCGACCATCTGAAACGGCTCGAATTGAAGGGAATATAATACAAGTTTTTTAGGCCTCTGAGCTCCCGAAACGAAAATTATCGGAAATTTGCAAGAATGTTTAATCAGTTCAGATAAAGCGGGCACAAAAATTTGCAAAAACATCAGAAGACATTTGACGTTATCGGTATGCTATAAACCAATTTCAGCCGAAAATCGGATAACCGTGTAAAAGTGATTTATAGTTGTTTATAGGGTCTAGAATCGAATAAGATATCTCATGATGCAATTTCGGACACGTGGAAGAAAACAGGCTGAAAAATAACAATGGCCGCTCCGACCACTTGAAACAGCTCGAACTGAAGG
Organism: Silene conica; assembly: GCA_029255685.2. Taxonomy (NCBI): domain Eukaryota; kingdom Viridiplantae; phylum Streptophyta; class Magnoliopsida; order Caryophyllales; family Caryophyllaceae; genus Silene; species Silene conica. The sequence continues at coordinate 46,976,995 of CM055312.2, read as the reverse complement.
ATATATAATACACGTTTTTTAGGCCTCTGAACTCCTGAAACAAAAATTACCGAAAATCGCACGAGTGGTTAATCGAGTCAGATAAAGCGGGCACAAACTTTGCAAAAACATCAGAAGACATTTGACGTTACCGGTATGCTATAAACCAGTTTCGGTCGAAAATCAGATAACCGTGTAAAAGTGATTTATAATTGATTATAAGGTCTAGAATCGAAAAAGATACCTCATGATACGATTTCAGACCCGTGGTAAAAATCAGGCTGAAATTAAAAATGGTCGCTCCGACCATCTGAAACGGCTCGAATTGAAGGGAATATAATACAAGTTTTTTAGGCCTCTGAGCTCTCGAAACGAAAATTATCGGAAATTTGCAAGAATGTTTAATCAGTTCAGATAAAGCGGGCACAAAAATTTGCAAAAACATCAGAAGACATTTGACGTTATCGGTATGCTATAAACCAATTTCAGCCGAAAATCGAATAACCGTGTAAAAGTGATTTATAATTGTTTATAGGGTTTAGAATCGAATAAGATACCTCATGATGCGATTTCGGACACATGGTAGAAAAACAAGGTGAAAAATAACAATGGCCGCTCCGACCACTTGAAACGGCTCGAACTGAAGGATATATAATACACGTTTTTTAGGCCTCTGAACTCCTGAAACAAAAATTACCGAAAATCGCACGGATGGTTAATCGAGTCAGAAAAAGCGGGCACAAAAATTTGCAAAAACAGTAGAAGACATTTGAAGTTATCGTTATGCTATAAACCAGTTTCGGTCGAAAATCAGATAACCGTGTAAAAGTGATTTATAATTGATTATAAGGTCAAGAATCGAAAAAGATACCTCATGATACGATTTCAGACCCGTGGTAAAAATCAGGCTGAAATTAAAAATGGTCGCTCCGACCATCTGAAACGGCTCGAATTGAAGGGTATATAATACAAGTTTTTTAGGCCTCAAAGCTCCCGAAACGAAAATTATCGGAAATTTGCAAGAATGTTTAATCAGTTCAGAAAAAGCGGGCACAAAAATTTGCAAAAACATCAGAAGACATTTGACGTTATCGGTATGCTATAAACCAATTTCAGCCGAAAATCGGATAACCGTGTAAAAGTGATTTATAGTTGTTTATAGGGTCTAGAATCGAATAAGATATCTCATGATGCAATTTCGGACACGTGGAAGAAAACAGGCTGAAAAATAACAATGGCCGCTCCGACCACTTGAAACAGCTCGAACTGAAGGATATATAATACACGTTTTTTAGGCCTCTGAACTCCTGAAACAAAAATTACCGAAAATCGCACGGGTGGTTAATCGAGTCAGATAAAGCGGGCACAAACTTTGCAAAAACATCAGAAGACATTTGACGTTACCGGTATGCTATAAACCAGTTTCGGTCGAAATCAGATAACCGTGTAAAAGTGATTTATAATTGATTATAAGGTCTAGAATCGAAAAAGATACCTCATGATACGATTTCAGACCCGTGGTAAAAATCAGGCTGAAATTAAAAATGGTCGCTCCGACCATCTGAAACGGCTCGAATTGAAGGGTATATAATACAAGTTTTTTAGGCCTCTGATCTCCCGCAAAGAAAATTATCGGAAATTGCAAGAATGTTTAATCTGTTCAGAAAAAGCGGCCACAAAAATTTGCAAAAACATCAGAAGACATTTGACGTTATCGGTATGCTATAAACCAATTTCAGCCGAAAATTGGATAACCGTGTAAAAGTGATTTATAATTGTTTTTAGGGTTTAGAATCGAATAAGATACCTCATGATGCGATTTCGGACACATGGTAGAAAAACAAGGTGAAAAATAACAATGGCCGCTCCGACCACTTGAAACGGCTCGAACTGAAGGATATATAATACACGTATTTTAGGCCTCTGAAATCCTGAAACAAAAATTATCGAAAATCACACGGATGGTTAATCGAGTCAGAAAAAACGGGCACAAAAATTTGCAAAAACAGTAGAAGACATTTGACGTTATCGGTATGCTATAAACCAATTTCAGCCGAATATCGGATAACCTTGTAAAAGTGATTTATAATTGTTTATAGGGTTCAGAATCGAATAAGATACCTCATGATGCGATTTCGGACACATGGTAGAAAAACAAGCTGAAAAATAAAAATGGCCGCTCCGACCACCCGAAACAGCTCGAATTGAAGCCTATATAATACACGTTTTTCAGGCCTTTGAACTCCTGAAACAAAAATTTGCGAAAATCGCACGGATGGTTAATCGAGTCAGATGAAGCGGGCACAAAAACTTTCATAAACATCAAAAGACATTTGACGTTACCGGTATGCTATAAACCAGTTTCGGTCGAAAATCGGATAACCGTGTAAAAGTGATTTATAATTGTTTATAGGGTCTAGAATCGAAAAAGATACCTCATGATACGATATCAGACCCGTGGTAAAAATCAGGCTGAAATTAAAAATGATCGCTCCGACCACCCGAAACAGCTCGAATTGAAGCATATATAATACACGTTTTTTAGGCCTCTGAACTCCTGAAACAAAAATTACCGAAAATCGCACGGATGGTTAATCGAGTCAGATAAAGCGGGCACAAAATTTGCAAAAACATCAGAAGACATTTGACGTTACCGGTATGCTATAAACCAGTTTCGGTCGAAAATCAGATAACCGTGTAAAAGTGATTTATAATTGATTATAAGGTCTAGAATCGAAAAAGATACCTCATGATACGATTTCAGACCCGTGGTAAAAATCAGGCTGAAATTAAAAATGGTCGCTCCGACCATCTGAAACGGCTCGAATTGAAGGGTATATAATACAAGTTTTTTAGGCCTCTGAGCTCCCGAAACGAAAATTATCGGAAATTTGCAAGAATGTTTAATCAGTTCAAAAAAGCGGGCACAAAAATTTGCAAAAACATCAGAAGACATTTGACGTTATCGGTATGCTATAAACCAATTTCAGCCGAAAATCGGATAACCGTGTAAAAGTGATTTATAGTTGTTTATAGGGTCTAGAATCGAATAAGATATCTCATGATGCAATTTCGGACACGTGGAAGAAAACAGGCTGAAAAATAACAATGGCCGCTCCGACCACTTGAAACAGCTCGAACTGAAGGATATATAATACACGTTTTTTAGGCCTCTGAACTCCTGAAACAAAAATTACCGAAAATCGCACGGATGGTTAATCGAGTCAGATAAAGCGGGCACAAACTTTGCAAAAACATCAGACGACATTTGACGTTACCGGTATGCTATAAACCAGTTTCGGTCGAAAATCAGATAACCGTGTAAAAGTGATTTATTATTGATTATAAGGTCAAGAATCGAAAAAGATACCTTATGATACGATTTCAGACCCGTGGTAAAAATCAGGCTGAAATTAAAAATGGTCGCTCCGGCCATCTGAAACGGCTCGAATTGAAGGGTATATAATACAAGTTTTTTAGGCCTCTGAGCTCCTGAAACGAAAATTATCGGAAATTTGCAAGAATGTTAAATCAGTTCAGAAAATGCGGGGACAAAAATTTGCAAAAACATCAGAAGACATTTGACGTTAGCGGTATGCTATAAACCAATTTCAGCCGAAAATCGGATAACCGTGTAAAAGTGATTTATAGTTGTTTATAGGGTCTAGAATCCAATAAGATATCTCATGATGCAATTTCGGACACGTGGAAGAAAACAGGCTGAAAAATAACAATGGCCGCTCCGACCACTTGAAACAGCTCGAACTGAAGGATATATAATACGCGTTTTTTAGGCCTCTGAACTCCTGAAACAAAAATTACCGAAAATCGCACGGATGGTTAATCGAGTCAGATAAAGCGGGCACAAACTTTGGAAAAACATCAGACGACATTTGACGTTACCGGTATGCTATAAACCAGTTTCGGTCGAAAATCAGATAACCGTGTAAAAGTGATTTATTATTGATTATAAGGTCTAGAATCGAAAAAGATACCTCATGATACGATTTCAGACCCGTGGTAAAAATCAGGCTGAAATTAAAAATGGTCGCTCCGACCATCTGAAACGGCTCGAATTGAAGGGTATATAATACAAGTTTTTTAGGCCTCTGATCTCCCGCAAAGAAAATTATCGGAAATTGCAAGAATGTTTAATCTGTTCAGAAAAAGCGGCCACAAAAATTTGCAAAAACATCAGAAGACATTTGACGTTATCGGTATGCTATAAACCAATTTCAGCCGAAAATTGGATAACCGTGTAAAAGTGATTTATAATTGTTTTTAGGGTTTAGAATCGAATAAGATACCTCATGATGCGATTTCGGACACATGGTAGAAAAACAAGGTGAAAAATAACAATGGCCGCTCCGACCACTTGAAACGGCTCGAACTGAAGGATATATAATACACGTATTTTAGGCCTCTGAAATCCTGAAACAAAAATTATCGAAAATCACACGGATGGTTAATCGAGTCAGAAAAAACAGGCACAAAAATTTGCAAAAACAGCAGAAGACATTTGACGTTATCGGTATGCTATAAACCAATTTCAGCCGAATATCGGATAACCTTGTAAAAGTGATTTATAATTGTTTATAGGGTTCAGAATCGAATAAGATACCTCATGATGCGATTTCGGACACATGGTAGAAAAACAAGCTGAAAAATAAAAATGGCCGCTCCGACCACCCGAAACAGCTCGAATTGAAGCCTATATAATACACGTTTTTCAGGCCTTTGAACTCCTGAAACAAAAATTTGCGAAAATCGCACGGATGGTTAATCGAGTCAGATGAAGCGGGCACAAAAACTTTCATAAACATCAAAAGACATTTGACGTTACCGGTATGCTATAAACCAGTTTCGGTCGAAAATCGGATAACCGTGTAAAAGTGATTTATAATTGTTTATAGGGTCTAGAATCGAAAAAGATACCTCATGATACGATATCAGACCCGTGGTAAAAATCAGGCTGAAATTAAAAATGATCGCTCCGACCACCCGAAACAGCTCGAATTGAAGCATATATAATACACGTTTTTTAGGCCTCTGAACTCCTGAAACAAAAATTACCGAAAATCGCACGGATGGTTAATCGAGTCAGATAAAGCGGGCACAAAATTTGCAAAAACATCAGAAGACATTTGACGTTACCGGTATGCTATAAACCAGTTTCGGTCGAAAATCAGATAACCGTGTAAAAGTGATTTATAATTGATTATAAGGTCTAGAATCGAAAAAGATACCTCATGATACGATTTCAGACCCGTGGTAAAAATCAGGCTGAAATTAAAAATGGTCGCTCCGACCATCTGAAACGGCTCGAATTGAAGGGTATATAATACAAGTTTTTTAGGCCTCTGAGCTCCCGAAACGAAAATTATCGGAAATTTGCAAGAATGTTTAATCAGTTCAAAAAAGCGGGCACAAAAATTTGCAAAAACATCAGAAGACATTTGACGTTATCGGTATGCTATAAACCAATTTCAGCCGAAAATCGGATAACCGTGTAAAAGTGATTTATAGTTGTTTATAGGGTCTAGAATCGAATAAGATATCTCATGATGCAATTTCGGACACGTGGAAGAAAACAGGCTGAAAAATAACAATGGCCGCTCCGACCACTTGAAACAGCTCGAACTGAAGGATATATAATACACGTTTTTTAGGCCTCTGAACTCCTGAAACAAAAATTACCGAAAATCGCACGGATGGTTAATCGAGTCAGATAAAGCGGGCACAAACTTTGCAAAAACATCAGACGACATTTGACGTTACCGGTATGCTATAAACCAGTTTCGGTCGAAAATCAGATAACCGTGTAAAAGTGATTTATTATTGATTATAAGGTCAAGAATCGAAAAAGATACCTTATGATACGATTTCAGACCCGTGGTAAAAATCAGGCTGAAATTAAAAATGGTCGCTCCGGCCATCTGAAACGGCTCGAATTGAAGGGTATATAATACAAGTTTTTTAGGCCTCTGAGCTCCTGAAACGAAAATTATCGGAAATTTGCAAGAATGTTAAATCAGTTCAGAAAATGCGGGCACAAAAATTTGCAAAAACATCAGAAGACATTTGACGTTAGCGGTATGCTATAAACCAATTTCAGCCGAAAATCGGATAACCGTGTAAAAGTGATTTATAGTTGTTTATAGGGTCTAGAATCGAATAAGATATCTCATGATGCAATTTCGGACACGTGGAAGAAAACAGGCTGAAAAATAACAATGGCCGCTCCGACCACTTGAAACAGCTCGAACTGAAGGATATATAATACGCGTTTTTTAGGCCTCTGAACTCCTGAAACAAAAATTACCGAAAATCGCACGGATGGTTAATCGAGTCAGATAAAGCGGGCACAAACTTTGCAAAAACATCAGACGACATTTGACGTTACCGGTATGCTATAAACCAGTTTCGGTCGAAAATCAGATAACCGTGTAAAAGTGATTTATTATTGATTATAAGGTCTAGAATCGAAAAAGATACCTCATGATACGATTTCAGACCCGTGGTAAAAATCAGGCTGAAATTAAAAATGGTCGCTCCGACCATCTGAAACGGCTCGAATTGAAGGGTATATAATACAAGTTTTTTAGGCCTCTGAGCTCCTGAAACGAAAATTATCGGAAATTTGCAAGAATGTTAAATCAGTTCAGAAAAAGCGGGCACAAAAATTTGCAAAAACATCAGAAGACATTTGACGTTAGCGGTATGCTATAAACCAATTTCAGCCGAAAATCGGATAACCGTGTAAAAGTGATTTATAGTTGTTTATAGGGTCTAGAATCGAATAAGATATCTCATGATGCAATTTCGGACACGTGGAAGAAAACAGGCTGAAAAATTACAATGGCCGCTCCGACCACTTGAAACAGCTCGAACTGAAGGATATATAATACGCGTTTTTTAGGCCTCTGAACTCCTGAAACAAAAATTACCGAAAATCGCACGGATGGTTAATCGAGTCAGATAAAGCGGGCACTAACTTTGCACAAAAAAAAAGAAGACATTTGACGTTACCGGTATGCTATAAACCAGTTTCGGTCGAAAATCAGATAACCGTGTAAAAGTGATTTATAATTGATTATAGGGTCTAGAATCGAAAAAGATACCTCATGATACGATTTCAGACCCGTGGTAAAAATCATGCTGAAATTAAAAATGGTCGCTCCGACCATCTGAAACGGCTCGAATTGAAGGGTATATAATACAAGTTTTTTAGGCCTCTCAGCTCTTGAAACGAAAATTATCGGAAATTTGCAAGAATGTTTAATCAGTTCAGAAAAAGCGGGCACAAAAATTTGCAAAAACATCAGAAGACATTTGACGTTATCGGTATGCTATAAACCAATTTCAGCCGAAAATCGGATAACCGTGTAAAAGTGATTTATAGTTGTTTATAGGGTCTAGAATCGAATAAGATATCTCATGATGCAATTTCGGACACGTGGAAGAAAACAGGCTGAAAAATAACAATGGCCGCTCCGACCACTTGAAACAGCTCGAACTGAAGGATATATAATAAACGTTTTTTAGGCCTCTGAACTGCTGAAACAAAAATTACCGAAAATCGCACGGATGGTTAATCGAGTCAGATGAAGCGGGCACAAAAATTTTCAAAAACATCAAAAGACATTTGACGTTACCGGTATGCTATAAACCAGTTTCGGTCGAAAATCAAATAACCGTGTAAAAGTGATTTATAATTGTTTATAGGGTTTAGAATTGAATAAGAAACGTCATGATGCGATTTCCGACACGTGATAGAAAAACAAGCTGAAAAATAAAAATGGCCGCTCCGACCACCCGAAACAGCTCGAATTGAAGCATATATAATACACGTTTTTCAGGCCTTTGAACTCCTGAAACAAAAATTACCGAAAATCGCACGGATGGTTAATCGAGTCAGATGAAGCGGGCACAAAAACATTCAAAAACATCAAAAGACATTTGACGTTACCGGTATGCTATAAACCAGTTTCGGTCGAAAATCGGATAACCGTGTAAAAGTGATTTATAATTGTTTATAGCGTCTAGAATCGAAAAAGATACCTCATGATACGATTTCGGACACGTGGTAAAAATAAAGCTGAAATTAAAAATGGTCGCTCCGACCACCTGAAATGGCTCGAATTGAAGGGATATAATACACGTTTTTTTAGGCCTCTGAGCTCCCGAAACGAAAATTATCGGAAATCGCGAGAATGTTTAATCAGTTCAGAAAAAGTGGGCACAAAAATTTGCAAAAACATCAGAAGAAATTTGACGTTATCGGTATGCTATAAACCAATTTCGGCTGAAAATCGGATAATCGTGTAAAAGTGATTTATAATTGTTTATAGGGTCTAGAATCGAATAAGATATCTCATGATTCAATTTCGGACACGTGGTAAAAAACAGGCTGAAATTGAAAATGGTCGCTCCGACCACCAGAAACGGCTCGAATTTAAGGGTATATAATACACGTTTTTTTGGCCTCTGAGTTCCAAAAACGAAAATTATTGAAAATTGCAAGAATGGTTAATGAAGTCAGATAAAGCGGGCACAAATATTTTCAGAAACATCAGAAGATATTTGACGTTACCGGTATGCTATAAACCAATTTCGGCGGAAAATCAGATAATCGTGTAAAAGTGATTTATAGTTGTTTATAGGGTTTAGAATCGAATAAGATACCTTATGATGCGATTTCGGACACATGGTAGAAAAACAAGCTGAAAAATAACAATGGCCGCTCCGACCACTTGAAACGGCTCGAACTGAAAGATATATAATACACGTTTTTTAGGCCTCTGAACACCTGAAACAAAAATTACCGAAAATCGCACGGATGGTTAATCGAGTCAGATAAAGCGGGCACAAAATTTGCAAAAACATCAGAAGACATTCGACGTTACCGGTATGCTGTAAACCAGTTTCGGTCGAAAATCAGATAACCGTGTAAAAGTGATTTATAATTGATTATAAGGTCTAGAATCGAAAAAGATACCTCATGATACGATTTTAGAACCGTGGTAAAAATCAGGCTGAAATTAAAAATGGTCGCTCCGACCATCTGAAACGGCTCGAATTGAAGGGTATATAATACAAGTTTTTTAGGCCTCTGAGCTCCCGCAACGAAAATTATCGGAAATTGCAAGAATGTTTAATCAGTTCAGAAAAAGCGGGCACAAAAATTTGCAAAAACATCAGAAGACATTTGACGTTATCGGTATGCTATAAACCAATTTCAGCCGAAAATCGGATAACCGTGTAAAAGTGATTTATAATTGTTTATAGGGTTTAGAATAGAATAAGATACCTCATGATGCGATTTCGGAGACATGGTAGAAAAACAAGTTGAAAAATAACAATGGCCGCTCCGACCACTTGAAACGGCTCGAACTGAAGGATATATAATACACGTTTTTTAGGCATCTGAACTCCTGAAACAAAAATTACCGAAAATCGCACGGATGGTTAATCGAGTCAGAAAAAGCGGGCACAAAAATTTGCAAAAACAGCAGAAGACATTTGACGTTATCGGTATGCTATAAACCAATTTCAGCCGAATATCGGATAACCTTGTAAAAGTGATCTATAATTGTTTATAGGGTTTAGAATCGAATAAGATACCTCATGATGCGATTTCGGACACATGGTAGAAAAACAAGCTGAAAAATAAAAATGGCCGCTCCGACCACCCGAAACAGCTCGAATTGAAACATATATAATACACGTTTTTCAGGCCTTTGAACTCCTGAAACAAAAGTTACCGAAAATCGCACGGATGGTTAATCGAGTCAGATGAAGCGGGCACAAAAACTTTCAAAAACATCAAAAGACATTTGAGGTTACCGGTATGCTATAAACCAGTTTCGGTCGAAAATCGGATAACGGTGTAAAAGTGATTTATAGTTGTTTATAGGGTCTAGAATCGAATAAGATATCTCATGATGCAATTTCGGACACGTGGAAGAAAACAGGCTGAAAAATAACAATGGCCGCTCCGACCACTTGAAACAGCTCGAACTGAAGGATATATAATACGCGTTTTTTAGGCCTCTGAACTCCTGAAACAAAAATTACCGAAAATCGCACGGATGGTTAATCGAGTCAGATAAAGCGGGCACAAACTTTGCAAAAACATCAGACGACATTTGACGTTACCGGTATGCTATAAACCAGTTTCGGTCGAAAATCAGATACCCGTGTAAAAGTGATTTATTATTGATTATAAGGTCTAGAATCGAAAAAGATACCTCATGATACGATTTCAGACCCGTGGTAAAAATCAGGCTGAAATTAAAAATGGTCGCTCCGACCATCTGAAACGGCTCGAATTGAAGGGTATATAATACAAGTTTTTTAGGCCTCTGAGCTCCTGAAACGAAAATTATCGGAAATTTGCAAGAATGTTAAATCAGTTCAGAAAAAGCGGGCACAAAAATTTGCAAAAACATCAGAAGACATTTGACGTTAGCGGTATGCTATAAACCAATTTCAGCCGAAAATCGGATAACCGTGTAAAAGTGATTTATAGTTGTTTATAGGGTCTAGAATCGAATAAGATATCTCATGATGCAATTTCGGACACGTGGAAGAAAACAGGCTGAAAAATAACAATGGCCGCTCCGACCACTTGAAACAGCTCGAACTGAAGGATATATAATACGCGTTTTTTAGGCCTCTGAACTCCTGAAACAAAAATTACCGAAAATCGCACGGATGGTTAATCGAGTCAGATAAAGCGGGCACAAACTTTGCAAAAACATCAGACGACATTTGACGTTACCGGTATGCTATAAACCAGTTTCGGTCGAAAATCAGATACCCGTGTAAAAGTGATTTATTATTGATTATAAGGTCTAGAATCGAAAAAGATACCTCATGATACGATTTCAGACTCGTGGTAAAAATCAGGCTGAAATTAAAAATGGTCGCTCCGACCATCTGAAACGGCTCAAATTGAAGGGTATATAATACAAGTTTTTTAGGCCTCTGAGCTCCTGAAACGAAAATTATCGGAAATTTGCAAGAATGTTAAATTAGTTCAGAAAAAGCGGGCACAAAAATTTGCAAAAACATCAGAAGACATTTGACGTTAGCGGTATGCTATAAACCAATTTCAGCCGAAAATCGGATAACCGTGTAAAAGTGATTTATAGTTGTTTATAGGGTCTAGAATCGAATAAGATATCTCATGATGCAATTTCGGACACGTGGAAGAAAACAGGCTGAAAAATTACAATGGCCGCTCCGACCACTTGAAACAGCTCGAACTGAAGGATATATAATACGCGTTTTTTAGGCCTCTGAACTCCTGAAACAAAAGTTACCGAAAATCGCACGGATGGTTAATCGAGTCAGATAAAGCGGGCACTAACTTTGCAAAAACATCAGAAGACATTTGACGTTACCGGTATGCTATAAACCAGTTTCGGTCGAAAATCAGATAACCGTGTAAAAGTGATTTATAATTGATTATATGGTCTAGAATCGAAAAAGATACCTCATGATACGATTTCAGACCCGTGGTAAAAATCATGCTGAAATTAAAAATGGTCGCTCCGACCATCTGAAACGGCTCGAATTGAAGGGTATATAATACAAGTTTTTTAGACCTCTGAGCTCTTGAAACGAAAATTATCGGAAATTTGCAAGAATGTTTAATCAGTTCAGAAAAAGCGGGCACAAAAATTTGCAAAAACATCAGAAGACATTTGACGTTATCGGTATGCTATAAACCAATTTCAGCCGAAAATCGGATAACCGTGTAAAAGTGATTTATAGTTGTTTATAGGGTCTAGAATCGAATAAGATATCTCATGATGCAATTTCGGACACGTGGAAGAAAACAGGCTGAAAAATAACAATGGCCGCTCCGACCACTTGAAACAGCTCGAACTGAAGGATATATAATACGCGTTTTTTAGGCCTCTGAACTGCTGAAACAAAAATTACCGAAAATCGCACGGATGGTTAATCGAGTCAGATGAAGCGGGCACAAAAATTTTCAAAAACATCAAAAGACATTTGACGTTACCGGTATGCTATAAACCTGTTTCGGTCGAAAATCGAATAACCGTGTAAAAGTGATTTATAATTGTTTATAGGGTTTAGAATTGAATAAGAAACGTCATGATGCGATTTCCGACACGTGATAGAAAAACAAGCTGAAAAATAAAAATGGCCGCTCCGACCACCCGAAACAGCTCGAATTGAAGCATATATAATACACGTTTTTCAGGCCTTTGAACTCCTGAAACAAAAATTACCGAAAATCGCACGGATGGTTAATCGAGTCAGATGAAGCGGGCACAAAAACATTCAAAAACATCAAAAGACATTTGACGTTACCGGTATGCTATAAACCAGTTTCGGTCGAAAATCGGATAACCGTGTAAAAGTGATTTATAATTGTTTATAGCGTCTAGAATCGAAAAAGATACCTCATGATACGATTTCGGACACGTGGTAAAAATAAAGCTGAAATTAAAAATGGTCGCTCCGACCACCTGAAATGGCTCGAATTGAAGGGATATAATACACGTTTTTTTAGGCCTCTGAGCTCCCGAAACGAAAATTATCGGAAATCGCGAGAATGTTTAATCAGTTCAGAAAAAGTGGGCACAAAAATTTGCAAAAACATCAGAAGAAATTTGACGTTATCGGTATGCTATAAACCAATTTCGGCTGAAAATCGGATAATCGTGTAAAAGTGATTTATAATTGTTTATAGGGTCTAGAATCGAATAAGATATCTCATGATTCAATTTCGGACACGTGGTAAAAAACAGGCTGAAATTGAAAATGGTCGCTCCGACCACCAGAAACGGCTCGAATTTAAGGGTATATAATACACGTTTTTTTGGCCTCTGAGTTCCAAAAACGAAAATTATTGAAAATTGCAAGAATGGTTAATCAAGTCAGATAAAGCGGGCAGAAATATTTTCAAAAACATCAGAAGATATTTGACGTTACCGGTATGCTATAAACCAATTTCGGCCGAAAATCAGATAATCGTGTAAAAGTGATTTATAGTTGTTTATAGGGTTTAGAATCGAATAAGATACCTTATGATGCGATTTCGGACACATGGTAGAAAAACAAGCTGAAAAATAACAATGGCCGCTCCGACCACTTGAAACGGCTCGAACTGAAAGATATATAATACACGTTTTTTAGGCCTCTGAACTCCTGAAACAAAAATTACCGAAAATCGCACGGATCGTTAATCGAGTCAGATAAAGCGGGCACTAACTTTGCAAAAACATTAGAAGACATTTGACGTTACCGATATGCTATAAACCAGTTTCGGTCGAAAATCAGATAACCGTGTAAAAGTGGTTTATAATTGATTATATGGTCTAGAATCGAAAAAGATACCTCATGATACGATTTCAGACCCGTGGTAAAAATCATGCTGAAATTAAAAATAGTCGCTCCGACCATCTGAAACGGCTCGAATTGAAGGGTATATAATACAAGTTTTTTAGGCCTCTGAGCTCTTGAAACGAAAATTATCGGAAATTTGCAAGAATGTTTAATCAGTTCAGAAAAAGCGGGCACAAAAATTTGCAAAAACATCAGAAGACATTTGACGTTATCGGTATGCTATAAACCAATTTCAGCCGAAAATCGGATAACCGTGTAAAAGTGATTTATAGTTGTTTATAGGGTCTAGAATCGAATAAGATATCTCATGATGCAATTTCGGACACGTGGAAGAAAACAGGCTGAAAAATAACAATGGCCGCTCCGACCACTTGAAACAGCTCGAACTGAAGGATATATAATACGCGTTTTTTAGGCCTCTGAACTGCTGAAACAAAAATTACCGAAAATCGCACGGATGGTTAATCGAGTCAGATGAAGCGGGCACAAAAATTTTCAAAAACATCAAAAGACATTTGACGTTACCGGTATGCTATAAACCTGTTTCGGTCGAAAATCGAATAACCGTGTAAAAGTGATTTATAATTGTTTATAGGGTTTAGAATTGAATAAGAAACGTCATGATGCGATTTCCGACACGTGATAGAAAAACAAGCTGAAAAATAAAAATGGCCGCTCCGACCACCCGAAACAGCTCGAATTGAAGCATATATAATACACGTTTTTCAGGCCTTTGAACTCCTGAAACAAAAATTACCGAAAATCGCACGGATGGTTAATCGAGTCAGATGAAGCGGGCACAAAAACATTCAAAAACATCAAAAGACATTTGACGTTACCGGTATGCTATAAACCAGTTTCGGTCGAAAATCGGATAACCGTGTAAAAGTGATTTATAATTGTTTATAGCGTCTAGAATCGAAAAAGATACCTCATGATACGATTTCGGACACGTGGTAAAAATAAAGCTGAAATTAAAAATGGTCGCTCCGACCACCTGAAATGGCTCGAATTGAAGGGATATAATACACGTTTTTTTAGGCCTCTGAGCTCCCGAAACGAAAATTATCGGAAATCGCGAGAATGTTTAATCAGTTCAGAAAAAGTGGGCACAAAAATTTGCAAAAACATCAGAAGAAATTTGACGTTATCGGTATGCTATAAACCAATTTCGGCTGAAAATCGGATAATCGTGTAAAAGTGATTTATAATTGTTTATAGGGTCTAGAATCGAATAAGATATCTCATGATTCAATTTCGGACACGTGGTAAAAAACAGGCTGAAATTGAAAATGGTCGCTCCGACCACCAGAAACGGCTCGAATTTAAGGGTATATAATACACGTTTTTTTGGCCTCTGAGTTCCAAAAACGAAAATTATTGAAAATTGCAAGAATGGTTAATCAAGTCAGATAAAGCGGGCAGAAATATTTTCAAAAACATCAGAAGATATTTGACGTTACCGGTATGCTATAAACCAATTTCGGCCGAAAATCAGATAATCGTGTAAAAGTGATTTATAGTTGTTTATAGGGTTTAGAATCGAATAAGATACCTTATGATGCGATTTCGGACACATGGTAGAAAAACAAGCTGAAAAATAACAATGGCCGCTCCGACCACTTGAAACGGCTCGAACTGAAAGATATATAATACACGTTTTTTAGGCCTCTGAACTCCTGAAACAAAAATTACCGAAAATCGCACGGATCGTTAATCGAGTCAGATAAAGCGGGCACTAACTTTGCAAAAACATTAGAAGACATTTGACGTTACCGATATGCTATAAACCAGTTTCGGTCGAAAATCAGATAACCGTGTAAAAGTGGTTTATAATTGATTATATGGTCTAGAATCGAAAAAGATACCTCATGATACGATTTCAGACCCGTGGTAAAAATCATGCTGAAATTAAAAATAGTCGCTCCGACCATCTGAAACGGCTCGAATTGAAGGGTATATAATACAAGTTTTTTAGGCCTCTGAGCTCTTGAAACGAAAATTATCGGAAATTTGCAAGAATGTTTAATCAGTTCAGAAAAAGCGGGCACAAAAATTTGCAAAAACATCAGAAGACATTTGACGTTATCGGTATGCTATAAACCAATTTCAGCCGAAAATCGGATAACCGTGTAAAAGTGATTTATAGTTGTTTATAGGGTCTAGAATCGAATAAGATATCTCATGATGCAATTTCGGACACGTGGAAGAAAACAGGCTGAAAAATAACAATGGCCGCTCCGACCACTTGAAACAGCTCGAACTGAAGGATATATAATACGCGTTTTTTAGGCCTCTGAACTGCTGAAACCAAAATTACCGAAAATCGCACGGATGGTTAATCGAGTCAGATGAAGCGGGCACAAAAATTTACTAAAACATCAAAAGACATTTGACGTTACCGGTATGCTATAAACCAGTTTCGGTCGAAAATCGAATAACCGTGTAAAAGTGATTTATAATTGTTTATAGGGTTTAGAATTGAATAAGAAACGTCATGATGCGATTTCCGACACGTGATAGAAAAACAAGCTGAAAAATAAAAATGGCCGCTCCGACCACCCGAAACAGCTCGAATTGAAGCATATATAATACACGTTTTTCAGGCCTTTGAACTCCTGAAACAAAAATTACCGAAAATCGCACGGATGGTTAATCGAGTCAGATGAAGCGGGCACAAAAACATTCAAAAAAATCAAAAGACATTTGACGTTACCGGTATGCTATAAACCAGTTTCGGTCGAAAATCGGATAACCGTGTAAAAGTGATTTATAATTGTTTATAGCGTCTAGAATCGAAAAAGATACCTCATGATACGATTTCGGACACGTGGTAAAAATAAAGCTGAAATTAAAAATGGTCGCTCCGACCACCTGAAATGGCTCGAATTGAAGGGATATAATACACGTTTTTTTAGGCCTCTGAGCTCCTGAAACGAAAATTATCGAAAATCGCGAGAATGTTTAATCAGTTCAGAAAAAGTGGGCACAAAAATTTGCAAAAACATCAGAAGAAATTTGACGTTATCGGTATGCTATAAACCAATTTCGGCTGAAAATCGGATAATCGTGTAAAAGTGATTTATAATTGTTTATAGGGTCTAGAATCGAATAAGATATCTCATGATTCAATTTCGGACACGTGGTAAAAAACAGGCTGAAATTGAAAATGGTCGCTCCGACCACCAGAAACGGCTCGAATTTAAGGGTATATAATACACGTTTTTTTGGCCTCTGAGTTCCAAAAACGAAAATTATTGAAAATTGCAAGAATGGTTAATCAAGTCAGATAAAGCGGGCACAAATATTTTCAAAAACATCAGAAGATATTTGACGTTACCGGTATGCTATAAACCAATTTCGGCCGAAAATCAGATAATCGTGTAAAAGTGATTTATAGTTGTTTATAGGGTTTAGAATCGAATAAGATACCTTATGATGCGATTTCGGACACATGGTAGAAAAACAAGCTGAAAAATAACAATGGCCGCTCCGACCACTTGAAACGGCTCGAACTGAAAGATATATAATACACGTTTTTTAGGCCTCTGAACTCCTGATACAAAAATTATCGAAAATCGCACGGATGGTTAATCGAGTCAGATAAAGCGGGCACAAAATTTGCAAAAACATCAGAAGACATTCGACGTTACCGGTATGCTGTAAACCAGTTTCGGTCGAAAATCAGATAACCGTGTAAAAGTGATTTATAATTGATTATAAGGTCTAGAATCGAAATAGATACCTCATGATACGATTTTAGAACCGTGGTAAAAATCAGGCTTAAATTAAAAATGGTCGCTCCGACCATCTGAAACGGCTCGAATTGAAGGGAATATAATACAAGTTTTTTAGGCCTCTGAGCTCCCGCAACGAAAATTATCGGAAATTGCAAGAATGTTTAATCAGTTCAGAAAAAGCGGGCACAAAAATTTGCAAAAACATCAGAAGACATTTGACGTTATCGGTATGCTATAAACCAATTTCAGCCGAAAATCGGATAACCGTGTAAAAGTGATTTATAATTGTTTATAGGGTTTAGCATAGAATAAGATACCTCATGATGCGATTTCGGAGACATGGTAGAAAAACAAGTTGAAAAATAACAATGGCCGCTCCGACCACTTGAAACGGCTCGAACTGAAGGATATATAATACACGTTTTTTAGGCCTCTGAACTCCTGAAACAAAAATTACCGAAAATCGCACGGATGGTTAATCGAGTCAGAAAAAGCGGGCACAAAAATTTGCAAAAACAGCAGAAGACATTTGACGTTATCGGTATGCTATAAACCAATTTCAGCCGAATATCGGATAACCTTGTAAAAGTGATTTATAATTGTTTATAGGGTTTAGAATTGAATAAGATACCTCATGATGCGATTTCGGACACATGGTAGAAAAACAAGCTGAAAAATAAAAATGGCCGCTCCGACCACCCGAAACAGCTCGAATTGAAACATATATAATACACGTTTTTCAGGCCTTTGAACTCCGGAAACAAAAGTTACCGAAAATCGCACGGATGGTTAATCGAGTCAGATGAAGCGGGCACAAAAACTTTCAAAAACATCAAAAGACATTTGACGTTACCGGCATGCTATAAACCAGTTTCGGTCGAAAATCGGATAACGGTGTAAAAGTGATTTATAATTGTTTATAGGGTCTAGAATCGAAAAAGATACCTCCTGATACGATATCGGACCCGTGGTAAAAATCAGGCTGAAATTAAAAATGATCGCTCCGACCATCTGAAACGGCTCGAATTGAAGGGTATATAATACAAGTTTTTTAGGCCTCTGAGCTCCCGAAACGAAAATTATTGGAAATTGCAAGAATGTTTCATCAGTTCAGAAAAAGCGGGCACAAAAATTTGCAAAAACATCATAAGACATTTGACGTTATCGGTATGCTATAAACCAATTTCAGCCGAAAATCGGATAACCGTGTAAAAGTGATTTATAATTGTTTATAGGGTTTAGAATCGAATAAGATACCTCATGATGCGATTTCGGAGACATGGTAGAAAAACAAGGTGAAAAATAACAATGGCCGCTCCGACCACTTGAAACGGCTCGAACTGAAGGATATATAATACACGTTTTTTAGGCCTCTGAACTCCTGAAACAAAAATTACCGAAAATCGCACGGATGGTTAATCGAGTCAGAAAAAGCGGGCACAAAAATTTGCAAAAACAGCAGAAGACATTTGACGTTATCGGTATGCTATAAACCAATTTCAGCCGAATATTGGATAACCTTGTAAAAGTGATTTATAATTGTTTATAGGGTTGAGAATCGAATAAGATACCTCATGATGCGATTTCGGACACATGGTAGAAAAACAAGCTGAAAAATAAAAATGGCCGCTCCGACCACCCGAAACAGCTCGATTTGAAGCATATATAATACACGTTTTTCAGGCCTTTGAACTCCTGAAACAAAAGTTACCGAAAATCGCACGGATGGTTAATCGAGTCAGATGAAGCGGGCATAAAAACTTTCAAAAACATCAAAAGACATTTGACGTTACCGGTATGCTATAAACCAGTTTCGGTCGAAAATCGGATAACGGTGTAAAAGTGATTTATAATTGTTTATAGGGTCTAGAATCGAAAAAGATACCTCATGATACGATATCGGACCCGTGGTAAAAATCAGGCTGAAATTAAAAATGATCGCTCCGACCATCTGAAACGGCTCGAATTGAACGGTATATAATACAAGTTTTTTAGGCCTCTGAGCTCTCGAAACGAAAATTATTGGAAATTGCAAAAATGTTTCATCAGTTCAGAAAAAGCGGGCACAAACTTTGCAAAAACATCAGACGACATTTGACGTTACCGGTATGCTATAAACCAATTTCAGCCGAAAATCGGATAACCGTGTAAAAGTGATTTATAATTGTTTATAGGGTTTAAAATCGAATAAGATACCTCATGATGCGATTTCGGACACATGGTAGAAAAACAAGCTGAAAAATAACAATGGCCGCTCCGACCACGTGAAACGGCTCGAACTGAAGGATATATAATACACGTTTTTTAGGCCTCTGAACTCCTGAAACAAAAATTACCGAAAATCGCACGGATCGTTAATCGAGTCAGATAAAGCGGGCACAAAATTTGCAAAAACATCAGAAGACATTTGACGTTACCGGTATGCTATAAACCAGTTTCGGTCGAAAATCAGATAACCGTGTAAAAGTGATTTATAATTGATTATAAGGTCTAGAATCGAAAAAGATACCTCATGATACGATTTCAGACCCGTGGTAAAAATCAGGCTGAAATTAAAAATGGTCGCTCCGACCATCTGAAACGGCTCGAATTGAAGGGTATATAATACAAGTTTTTTAGGCCTCTGAGCTCCCGCAAAGAAAACTATCGGAAATTGCAAGAATGTTTAATCCGTTCAGAAAAAGCGGGCACAAAAATTTGCAAAAACATCAGAAGACATTTGACGTTATCGGTATGCTATAAACCAATTTCAGCCGAAAATCGGATAACCGTTTAAAAGTGATATATAATTGTTTATAGGGTTTAGAATCGAATAAGATACCTCATTATGCGATTTCGGACACATGGTAGAAAAACAAGGTGAAAAATAACAATGGCCGCTCCGACCACTTGAAACGGCTCGAACTGAAGGATATATAATACACGTATTTTAGGCCTCTGAACTCCTGAAACAAAAATTACCGAAAATCGCACGGATGGTTAATCGAGTCAGAAAAAGAGGGCACAAAAATTTGCAAAAACAGCAGAAGACATTTGACGTTATCGGTATGCTATAAACCAATTTCAGCCGAATATCGGATAACCTTGTAAAAGTGATTTATAATTGTTTATAGGGTTTAGAATCGAATAAGATACCTCATGATGCGATTTCGGACACATGGTAGAAAAACAAGCTGAAAAATAAAAATGGCCGCTCCGACCACCCGAAACAGCTCGAATTGAAGCATATATAATACACGTTTTTCAGGCCTTTGAACTCCAGAAACAAAAATTACCGAAAATCGCACGGATGGTTAATCGAGTCAGATGAAGCGGGCACAAAAACATTCAAAAACATCAAAAGACATTTGACGTTACCGGTATGCTATAAACCAGTTTCGGTCGAAAATCGGATAACCGTGTAAAAGTGATTTATAATTGTTTATAGCGTCTAGAATCGAAAAAGATACTTCATGATACGATTTCGGACACGTGGTAAAAATAAAGCTGAAATTAAAAATGGTCGCTCCGACCACCTGAAATGGATCGAATTGAAGGGATATAATACACGTTTTTTTAGGCCTCTGAGCTCCCGAAACGAAAATTATCGGAAATCGCGAGAATGTTTAATCAGTTCAGAAAAAGTGGGCACAAAAATTTGCAAAAACATCAGAAGAAATTTGACGTTATCGGTATGCTATAAACCAATTTCGGCTGAAAATCGGATAATCGTGTAAAAGTGATTTATAATTGTTTATAGGGTCTAGAATCGAATAAGATATCTCATGATTCAATTTCGAACACGTGGTAAAAAACAGGCTGAAATTGAAAATGGTCGCTCCGACCACCAGAAACGGCTCGAATTTAAGGGTATATAATACACGTTTTTTTGGCCTCTGAGTTCCAAAAACGAAAATTATCGAAAATTGCAAGAATGGTTAATCAAGTCAGATAAAGCGGGCACAAATATTTTCAAAAACATCAGAAGATATTTGACGTTACAGGTATGCTATAAACCAATTTCGGCCGAAAATCAGATAATCGTGTAAAAGTGATTTATAGTTGTTTATAGGGTTTAGAATCGAATAAGATACCTCATGATGCGATTTCGGACACATGGTAGAAAAACAAGCTGAAAAATAACAATGGCCGCTCCGACCACTTGAAACGGCTCGAACTGAAGGATATATAATACACGTTTTTTAGGCCTCTGAACTCCTGAAACAAAAATTACCGAAAATCGCACGGATTGTTAATCGAGTCAGATAAAGCGGGCACAAAATTTGCAAAAACATCAGAAGACATTTGACGTTACCGGTATGCTGTAAACCAGTTTCGGTCGAAAATCAGATAACCGTGTAAAAGTGATTTATAATTGATTATAAGGTCTAGAATCGAAAAAGATACCTCATGATACGATTTTAGAACCGTGGTAAAAATCAGGCTGAAAATAAAAATGGCCGCTCCGACCACCCGAAACAGCTCGAATTGAAGCATATATAATACACGTTTTTCAGGCCTTTGAACTCCTGAAACAAAAGTTACCGAAAATCGCAGGGATGGTTAATCGAGTCAGATGAAGCGGGCACAAAAACTTTCAAAAACATCAGAAGACATTTGACGTTATCGGTATGCTATAAACCAATTTCAGCCGAAAATCGGATAACCGTGTAAAAGTGATTTATAATTGTTTATAGGGTTTAGAATAGAATAAGATACCTCATGATGCGATTTCGGAGACATGGTAGAAAAACAAGTTGAAAAATAACAATGGCCGCTCCGACCACTTGAAACGGCTCGAACTGAAGGATATATAATACACGTTTTTTAGGCCTCTGAACTCCTGAAACAAAAATTACCGAAAATCGCACGGATGGTTAATCGAGTCAGATAAAGCGGGCACAAAATTTGCAAAAACATCAGAAGACATTTGACGTTACCGGTATGCTGTAAACCAGTTTCGGTCGAAAATCAGATAACCGTGTAAAAGTGATTTATAATTGATTATAAGGTCTAGAATCGAAAAAGATACCTCATGATACGATTTTAGAACCGTGGTAAAAATCAGGCTGAAATTAAAAATGGTCGCTCCGACCATCTGAAACGGCTCGAATTGAAGGGTATATAATACAAGTTTTTTTGGCCTCTGAGCTCCCGCAACGAAAATTATCGGAAATTGCAATAATGTTTAATCAGTTCAGAAAAAGCGGGCACAAAAATTTGCAAAAACATCAGAAGACATTTGACGTTATCGGTATGCTATAAACCAATTTCAGCCGAAAATCGGATAACCGTGTAAAAGTGATTTATAATTGTTTATAGGGTTTAGAATAGAATAAGATACCTCATGATGCGATTTCGGAGACATGGTAGAAAAACAAGTTGAAAAATAACAATGGCCGCTCCGACCACTTGAAACGGCTCGAACTGAAGGATATATAATACACGTATTTTAGGCCTCTGAACTCCTGAAACAAAAATTACCGAAAATCGCACGGATGGTTAATCGAGTCAGAAAAAGAGGGCACAAAAATTTGCAAAAACAGCAGAAGACATTTGACGTTATCGGTATGCTATAAACCAATTTCAGCCGAATATCGGATAACCTTGTAAAAGTGATTTATAATTGTTTATAGGGTTTAGAATCGAATAAGATACCTCATGATGCGATTTCGGACACATGGTAGAAAAACAAGCTGAAAAATAAAAATGGCCGCTCCGACCACCCGAAACAGCTCGAATTGAAGCATATATAATACACGTTTTTCAGGCCTTTGAACTCCAGAAACAAAAATTACCGAAAATCGCACGGATGGTTAATCGAGTCAGATGAAGCGGGCACAAAAACATTCAAAAACATCAAAAGACATTTGACGTTACCGGTATGCTATAAACCAGTTTCGGTCGAAAATCGGATAACCGTGTAAAAGTGATTTATAATTGTTTATAGCGTCTAGAATCGAAAAAGATACTTCATGATACGATTTCGGACACGTGGTAAAAATAAAGCTGAAATTAAAAATGGTCGCTCCGACCACCTGAAATGGATCGAATTGAAGGGATATAATACACGTTTTTTTAGGCCTCTGAGCTCCCGAAACGAAAATTATCGGAAATCGCGAGAATGTTTAATCAGTTCAGAAAAAGTGGGCACAAAAATTTGCAAAAACATCAGAAGAAATTTGACGTTATCGGTATGCTATAAACCAATTTCGGCTGAAAATCGGATAATCGTGTAAAAGTGATTTATAATTGTTTATAGGGTCTAGAATCGAATAAGATATCTCATGATTCAATTTCGAACACGTGGTAAAAAACAGGCTGAAATTGAAAATGGTCGCTCCGACCACCAGAAACGGCTCGAATTTAAGGGTATATAATACACGTTTTTTTGGCCTCTGAGTTCCAAAAACGAAAATTATCGAAAATTGCAAGAATGGTTAATCAAGTCAGATAAAGCGGGCACAAATATTTTCAAAAACATCAGAAGATATTTGACGTTACCGGTATGCTATAAACCAATTTCGGCCGAAAATCAGATAATCGTGTAAAAGTGATTTATAGTTGTTTATAGGGTTTAGAATCGAATAAGATACCTCATGATGCGATTTCGGACACATGGTAGAAAAACAAGCTGAAAAATAACAATGGCCGCTCCGACCACTTGAAACGGCTCGAACTGAAGGATATATAATACACGTTTTTTAGGCCTCTGAACTCCTGAAACAAAAATTACCGAAAATCGCACGGATTGTTAATCGAGTCAGATAAAGCGGGCACAAAATTTGCAAAAACATCAGAAGACATTTGACGTTACCGGTATGCTGTAAACCAGTTTCGGTCGAAAATCAGATAACCGTGTAAAAGTGATTTATAATTGATTATAAGGTCTAGAATCGAAAAAGATACCTCATGATACGATTTTAGAACCGTGGTAAAAATCAGGCTGAAAATAAAAATGGCCGCTCCGACCACCCGAAACAGCTCGAATTGAAGCATATATAATACACGTTTTTCAGGCCTTTGAACTCCTGAAACAAAAGTTACCGAAAATCGCAGGGATGGTTAATCGAGTCAGATGAAGCGGGCACAAAAACTTTCAAAAACATCAGAAGACATTTGACGTTATCGGTATGCTATAAACCAATTTCAGCCGAAAATCGGATAACCGTGTAAAAGTGATTTATAATTGTTTATAGGGTTTAGAATAGAATAAGATACCTCATGATGCGATTTCGGAGACATGGTAGAAAAACAAGTTGAAAAATAACAATGGCCGCTCCGACCACTTGAAACGGCTCGAACTGAAGGATATATAATACACGTTTTTTAGGCCTCTGAACTCCTGAAACAAAAATTACCGAAAATCGCACGGATGGTTAATCGAGTCAGATAAAGCGGGCACAAAATTTGCAAAAACATCAGAAGACATTTGACGTTACCGGTATGCTGTAAACCAGTTTCGGTCGAAAATCAGATAACCGTGTAAAAGTGATTTATAATTGATTATAAGGTCTAGAATCGAAAAAGATACCTCATGATACGATTTTAGAACCGTGGTAAAAATCAGGCTGAAATTAAAAATGGTCGCTCCGACCATCTGAAACGGCTCGAATTGAAGGGTATATAATACAAGTTTTTTTGGCCTCTGAGCTCCCGCAACGAAAATTATCGGAAATTGCAATAATGTTTAATCAGTTCAGAAAAAGCGGGCACAAAAATTTGCAAAAACATCAGAAGACATTTGACGTTATCGGTATGCTATAAACCAATTTCAGCCGAAAATCGGATAACCGTGTAAAAGTGATTTATAATTGTTTATAGGGTTTAGAATAGAATAAGATACCTCATGATGCGATTTCGGAGACATGGTAGAAAAACAAGTTGAAAAATAACAATGGCCGCTCCGACCACTTGAAACGGCTCGAACTGAAGGATATATAATACACGTTTTTTAGGCCTCTGAACTCCTGAAACAAAAATTACCGAAAATCGCACGGATGGTTAATCGAGTCAGAAAAAGCGGGTACAAAAATTTGCAAAAACAGCAGAAGACATTTGACGTTATCGGTATGCTATAAACCAATTTCAGCCGAATATCGGATAACCTTGTAAAAGTGATTTATAATTGTTTATAGGGTTTAGAATCGAATAAGATACCTCATGATGCGATTTCGGACACATGGTAGAAAAACAAGCTGAAAAATAAAAATGGCCGCTCCGACCACCCGAAACAGCTCGAATTGAAGCATATATAATACACGTTTTTCAGGCCTTTGAACTCCTGAAACAAAAGTTACCGAAAATCGCACGGATGGTTAATCGAGTCAGATGAAGCGGGCACAAAAACTTTCAAAAACATCAAAAGACATTTGACGTTACCGGTATGCTATAAACCAGTTTCGGTCGAGAATCGGATAACGGTGTAAAAGTGATTTATAATTGTTTATAGGGTCTAGAATCGAAAAAGATACCTCATGATACGATATCGGACCCGTGGTAAAAATCAGGCTGAAATTAAAAATGATCGCTCCGACCATCTGAAACGGCTCGAATTGAAGGGTATATAATACAAGTTTTTTAGGCCTCTGAGCTCCTGAAACGAAAATTATTGGAAATTGCAAGAATGTTTCATCAGTTCAGAAAAAGCGGGCACAAAAATTTGCAAAAACATCATAAGACATTTGACGTTATCGGTATGCTATAAACCAATTTCAGCCGAAAATCGGATAACCGTGTAAAAGTGATTTATAATTGTTTATAGGGTTTAGAATAGAATAAGATACCTCATGATGCGATTTCGGAGACATGGTAGAAAAACAAGTTGAAAAATAACAATGGCCGCTCCGACCACTTGAAACGGCTCGAACTGAAGGATATATAATACACGTTTTTTAGGCCTCTGAACTCCTGAAACAAAAATTACCGAAAATCGCACGGATGGTTAATCGAGTCAGAAAAAGCGGGCACAAAAATTTGCAAAAACAGCAGAAGACATTTGACGTTATCGGTATGCTATAAACCAATTTCAGCCGAATATCGGATAACCTTGTAAAAGTGATTTATAATTGTTTATAGGGTTTAGAATCGAATAAGATACCTCATGATGCGATTTCGGACACATGGTAGAAAAACAAGCTGAAAAATAAAAATGGCCGCTCCGACCACCCGAAACAGCTCGAATTGAAGCATATATAATACACGTTTTTCAGGCCTTTGAACTCCTGAAACAAAAGTTACCGAAAATTGCACGGATGGTTAATCGAGTCAGATGAAGCGGGCACAAAAACTTTCAAAAACATCAAAAGACATTTGACGTTACCGGTATGCTATAAACCAGTTTCGGTCGAGAATCGGATAACGGTGTAAAAGTGATTTATAATTGTTTATAGGGTCTAGAATCGAAAAAGATACCTCTTGATACGATATCGGACCCGTGGTAAAAATCAGGCTGAAATTAAAAATGATCGCTCGACCATCTGAAACGGCTCGAATTGAAGGGTATATAATACAAGTTTTTTAGGCCTCTGAGCTCTCGAAACGAAAATTATTGGAAATTGCAAGAATGTTTCATCAGTTCAGAAAAAGCGGGCACAAAAATTTGCAAAAACATCATAAGACATTTGACGTTATCGGTATGCTATAAACCAATTTCAGCCGAAAATCGGATAACCGTGTAAAAGTGATTTATAATTGTTTATAGGGTTTAGAATCGAATAAGATACCTCATGATGCGATTTCGGAGACATGGTAGAAAAACAAGGTGAAAAATAACAATGGCCGCTCCGACCACTTGAAACGGCTCGAACTGAAGGATATATAATACACGTTTTTTAGGCCTCTGAACTCCTGAAACAAAAATTACCGAAAATCGCACGGATGGTTAATCGAGTCAGAAAAAGCGGGCACAAAAATTTGCAAAAACAGCAGAAGACATTTGACGTTATCGGTATGCTATAAACCAATTTCAGCCGAATATCGGATAACCTTGTAAAAGTGATTTATAATTGTTTATAGGGTTTAGAATCGAATAAGATACCTCATGATGCGATTTCGGACACATGGTAGAAAAACAAGCTGAAAAATAAAAATGGCCGCTCCGACCACCCGAAACAGCTCGAATTGAAGCATATATAATACACGTTTTTCAGGCCTTTGAACTCCTGAAACAAAAGTAACCGAAAATCGCACGGATGGTTAATCGAGTCAGATGAAGCGGGCATAAAAACTTTCAAAAACATCAAAAGACATTTGACGTTACCGGTATGCTATAAACCAGTTTCGGTCGAAAATCGGATAACGGTGTAAAAGTGATTTATAATTGTTTATAGGGTCTAGAATCGAAAAAGCTACCTCATGATACGATATCGGACCCGTGGTAAAAATCAGGCTGAAATTAAAAATGATCGCTCCGACCATCTGAAACGGCTCGAATTGAAGGGTATATAATACAAGTTTTTTAGGCCTCTGAGCTCCTGAAACGAAAATTATTGGAAATTGCAAGAATGTTTCATCAGTTCAGAAAAAGCGGGCACAAAAATTTGCAAAAACATCATAAGACATTTGACGTTATCGGTATGCTATAAACCAATTTCAGCCGAAAATCGGATAACCGTGTAAAAGTGATTTATAATTGTTTATAGGGTTTAGAATAGAATAAGATACCTCATGATGCGATTTCGGAGACATGGTAGAAAAACAAGTTGAAAAATAACAATGGCCGCTCCGACCACTTGAAACGGCTCGAACTGAAGGATATATAATACACGTTTTTTAGGCCTCTGAACTCCTGAAACAAAAATTACCGAAAATCGCACGGATGGTTAATCGAGTCAGAAAAAGCGGGCACAAAAATTTGCAAAAACAGCAGAAGACATTTGACGTTATCGGTATGCTATAAACCAATTTCAGCCGAATATCGGATAACCTTGTAAAAGTGATTTATAATTGTTTATAGGGTTTAGAATCGAATAAGATACCTCATGATGCGATTTCGGACACATGGTAGAAAAACAAGCTGAAAAATAAAAATGGCCGCTCCGACCACCCGAAACAGCTCGAATTGAAGCATATATAATACACGTTTTTCAGGCCTTTGAACTCCTGAAACAAAAGTTACCGAAAATTGCACGGATGGTTAATCGAGTCAGATGAAGCGGGCACAAAAACTTTCAAAAACATCAAAAGACATTTGACGTTACCGGTATGCTATAAACCAGTTTCGGTCGAGAATCGGATAACGGTGTAAAAGTGATTTATAATTGTTTATAGGGTCTAGAATCGAAAAAGATACCTCTTGATACGATATCGGACCCGTGGTAAAAATCAGGCTGAAATTAAAAATGATCGCTCGACCATCTGAAACGGCTCGAATTGAAGGGTATATAATACAAGTTTTTTAGGCCTCTGAGCTCTCGAAACGAAAATTATTGGAAATTGCAAGAATGTTTCATCAGTTCAGAAAAAGCGGGCACAAAAATTTGCAAAAACATCATAAGACATTTGACGTTATCGGTATGCTATAAACCAATTTCAGCCGAAAATCGGATAACCGTGTAAAAGTGATTTATAATTGTTTATAGGGTTTAGAATCGAATAAGATACCTCATGATGCGATTTCGGAGACATGGTAGAAAAACAAGGTGAAAAATAACAATGGCCGCTCCGACCACTTGAAACGGCTCGAACTGAAGGATATATAATACACGTTTTTTAGGCCTCTGAACT
The DNA here is from genome assembly GCA_029255685.2 of Silene conica. Lineage (NCBI taxonomy): Eukaryota > Viridiplantae > Streptophyta > Magnoliopsida > Caryophyllales > Caryophyllaceae > Silene > Silene conica. The sequence continues at coordinate 46,948,184 of CM055312.2, read as the reverse complement.
CCTGAAACAAAAATTACCGAAAATCGCACGGATGGTTAATCGAGTCAGAAAAAGCGGGCACAAAAATTTGCAAAAACAGCAGAAGACATTTGACGTTATCGGTATGCTATAAACCAATTTCAGCCGAATATCGGATAACCTTGTAAAAGTGATTTATAATTGTTTATAGGGTTTAGAATCGAATAAGATACCTCATGATGCGATTTCGGACACATGGTAGAAAAACAAGCTGAAAAATAAAAATGGCCGCTCCGACCACCCGAAACAGCTCGAATTGAAGCATATATAATACACGTTTTTCAGGCCTTTGAACTCCTGAAACAAAAGTAACCGAAAATCGCACGGATGGTTAATCGAGTCAGATGAAGCGGGCATAAAAACTTTCAAAAACATCAAAAGACATTTGACGTTACCGGTATGCTATAAACCAGTTTCGGTCGAAAATCGGATAACGGTGTAAAAGTGATTTATAATTGTTTATAGGGTCTAGAATCGAAAAAGCTACCTCATGATACGATATCGGACCCGTGGTAAAAATCAGGCTGAAATTAAAAATGATCGCTCCGACCATCTGAAACGGCTCGAATTGAAGGGTATATAATACAAGTTTTTTAGGCCTCTGAGCTCCTGAAACGAAAATTATTGGAAATTGCAAGAATGTTTCATCAGTTCAGAAAAAGCGGGCACAAAAATTTGCAAAAACATCATAAGACATTTGACGTTATCGGTATGCTATAAACCAATTTCAGCCGAAAATCGGATAACCGTGTAAAAGTGATTTATAATTGTTTATAGGGTTTAGAATAGAATAAGATACCTCATGATGCGATTTCGGAGACATGGTAGAAAAACAAGTTGAAAAATAACAATGGCCGCTCCGACCACTTGAAACGGCTCGAACTGAAGGATATATAATACACGTTTTTTAGGCCTCTGAACTCCTGAAACAAAAATTACCGAAAATCGCACGGATGGTTAATCGAGTCAGAAAAAGCGGGCACAAAAATTTGCAAAAACAGCAGAAGACATTTGACGTTATCGGTATGCTATAAACCAATTTCAGCCGAATATCGGATAACCTTGTAAAAGTGATTTATAATTGTTTATAGGGTTTAGAATCGAATAAGATACCTCATGATGCGATTTCGGACACATGGTAGAAAAACAAGCTGAAAAATAAAAATGGCCGCTCCGACCACCCGAAACAGCTCGAATTGAAGCATATATAATACACGTTTTTCAGGCCTTTGAACTCCTGAAACAAAAGTTACCGAAAATCGCACGGATGGTTAATCGAGTCAGATAAAGCGGGCACAAAATTTGCAAAAACATCAGAAGACATTTGACGTTACCGGTATGCTGTAAACCAGTTTCGGTCGAAAATCAGATAACCGTGTAAAAGTGATTTATAATTGATTATAAGGTCTAGAATCGAAAAAGATACCTCATGATACGATTTTAGAACCGTGGTAAAAATCAGGCTGAAATTAAAAATGGTCGCTCCGACCATCTGAAACGGCTCGAATTGAAGGGTATATAATACAAGTTTTTTAGGCCTCTGAGCTCCCGCAACGAAAATTATCGGAAATTGCAAGAATGTTTAATCAGTTCAGAAAAAGCGGGCACAAAAATTTGCAAAAACATCAGAAGACATTTGACGTTATCGTTATGCTATAAACCAATTTCAGCCGAATATCGGATAACCGTGTGAAAGTGATTTATAATTGTTTATAGGGTTTAGAATCGAATAAGATACCTCATGATGCGATTTCGGACACATGGTAGACAAACAAGCTGAAAAATAACAATGGCCGCTCCGACCACTTGAAACGGCTCGAACTGAAGGATATATAATACACGTTTTTTAGGCCTCTGAACTCCTGAAACAAAAATTACCGAAAATCGTACGGATGGTTAATCGAGTCAGATAAAGCGGGCACAAAATTTGCAAAAACATCAGAAGACATTTGACGTTACCGGTATGCTATAAACCAGTTTCGGTCGAAAATCAGATAACCGTGTAAAAGTGATTTATAATTGATTATAAGGTCTAGAATCGAAAAAGATACCTCATGATGCGATTTCGGACACATGGTAGAAAAACAAGCTGAAAAATAAAAATGGCCGCTCCGACCACCCGAAACAGCTCGAATTGAAGCATATATAATACACGTTTTTCAGGCCTTTGAACTCCTGAAACAAAAATTACCGAAAATCGCACGGATGGTTAATCGAGTCAGATGAAGCGGGCACAAAAACTTTCAAAAACATCAAAAGACATTTGACGTTACCGGTAAGCTATAAACCAGTTTCGGTCGAAAATCGGATAACCGTGTAAAAGTGATTTATAATTGTTTATAGGGTCTAGAATCGAAAAAGATACCTCATGATACGATATCGGACCCGTGGTAAAAATCAGGCTGAAATTAAAAATGATCGCTCCGACCATCTGAAACGGCTCGAATTGAAGGGTATATAATACAAGTTTTTTAGGCCTCTGAGCTCCCGAAACGAAAATTATCGAAAATTGCAAGAATGTTTAATCAGTTCAGAAAAAGCGGGCACAAAAATTTGCAAAAACATCAGAAGACATTTGACGTTATCGGTATGCTATAAACCAATTTCAGCCGAAAATAGGATAACCGTGTAAAAGTGATTTATAATTGTTTATAGGGTTTAGAATAGAATAAGATACCTCATGATGCGATTTCGGAGACATGGTAGAAAAACAAGTTGAAAAATAACAATGGCCGCTCCGACCACTTGAAACGGCTCGAACTGAAGGATATATAATACACGTTTATTAGGCCTCTGAACTCCTGAAAGAAAAATTACCGAAAATCGCACGGATGGTTAATCGAGTCAGAAAAAGCGGGCACAAAAATTTGCAAAAACAGCAGAAGACATTTGACGTTATCGGTATGCTATAAACCAATTTCAGCTGAAAATCGGATAACCTTGTAAAAGTGATTTATAATTGTTTATAGGGTTTAGAATCGAATAAGATACTTCATGATGCGATTTCGGACACATGGTAGAAAAACAAGCTGAAAAATAAAAATGGCCGCTCCGACCACCCGAAACAGCTCGAATTGAAGCATATATAATACACGTTTTTCAGGCCTTTGAACTCCTGAAACAAAAGTTACCGAAAATCGCACGGATGGTTAATCGAGTCAGATGAAGCGGGCACAAAAACTTTCAAAAACATCAAAAGACATTTGACGTTACCGGTAAGCTATAAACCAGTTTCGGTCGAAAATCGGATAACCGTGTAAAAGTGATTTATAATTGTTTATAGGGTCTAGAATCGAAAAAGATACCTCATGATACGATATCGGACCCGTGGTAAAAATCAGGCTGAAATTAAAAATGATCGCTTCGACCATCTGAAACGGCTCGAATTGAAGGGTATATAATACAAGTTTTTTAGGCCTCTGAGCTCCCGAAACGAAAATTATCGAAAATTGCAAGAATGTTTAATCAGTTCAGAAAAAGCGGGCACAAAAATTTGCAAAAACATCATAAGACATTTGACGTTATCGGTATGCTATAAACCAATTTCAGCCGAAAATCGAATAACCGTGTAAAAGTGATTTATAATTGTTTATAGGGTTTAGAATCGAATAAGATACCTCATGATGCGATTTCGGACACATGGTAGACAAACAAGCTGAAAAATAACAATGGCCGCTCCGACCACTTGAAACGGCTCGAACTGAAGGATATATAATACACGTTTTTTAGGCCTCTGAACTCCTGAAACAAAAATTACCGAAAATCGTACGGATGGTTAATCGAGCCAGATAAAGCGGGCACAAAATTTGCAAAAACATCAGAAGACATTTGACGTTACCGGTATGCTATAAACCAGTTTCGGTCGAAAATCAGATAACCGTGTAAAAGTGATTTATAATTGATTATAAGGTCTAGAATCGCAAAAGATACCTCAGGATGCGATTTCGGACACATGGTAGAAAAACAAGCTGAAAAATAAAAATGGCCGCTCCGACCACCCGAAACAGCTCGAATTGAAGCATATATAATACACGTTTTTCAGGCCTTTGAACTCCTGAAACAAAAATTACCGAAAATCGCACGGATGGTTAATCGAGTCAGATGAAGCGGGCACAAAAACTTTCAAAAACATCAAAAGACATTTGACGTTACCGGTAAGCTATAAACCAGTTTCGGTCGAAAATCGGATAACCGTGTAAAAGTGATTTATAATTGTTTATAGGGTCTAGAATCGAAAAAGATACTTCATGATACGATATCGGACCCGTGGTAAAAATCAGGCTGAAATTAAAAATGATCGCTCCGACCATCTGAAACGGCTCGAATTGAAGGGTATATAATACAAGTTTTTTAGGCCTCTGAGCTCCCGAAACGAAAATTATCGAAAATTGCAACAATGTTTAATCAGTTCAGAAAAAGCGGGCACAAAAATTTGCAAAAACATCATAAGACATTTGACGTTATCGGTATGCTATAAACCAATTTCAGCCGAAAATCGAATAACCGTGTAAAAGTGATTTATAATTGTTTATAGGGTTTAGAATCGAATAAGATACCTCATGATGCGATTTTGGACACATGGTAGACAAACAAGCTGAAAAATAACAATAGCCGCTCCGACCACTTGAAACGGCTCGAACTGAAGGATATATAATACACGTTTTTTAGGCCTCTGAACTCCTAAAACAAAAATTTCCGAAAATCGTACGGATGGTTAATCGAGTCAGATAAAGCGGACAAAATTTGCAAAAACATCAGAAGACATTTGACGTTACCGGTATGCTATAAACCAGTTTCGGTCGAAAATCAGATAACCGTGTAAGAGTGATTTATAATTGATTATAAGGTCTAGAATCGAAAAAGATACCTCATGATACGATTTCAGACCCGTGGTAAAAATCAGGCAGAAATTGAAAATGGCCGCTCTGACCATCTGAAATGGCTCGAATTGAAGGGTATATAATACATGTTTTTTAGGCCTCTGAGCTCCCGAAACGAAAATTATAGGAAATTTGCAAGAATGTTCAATAAGTTCAGAAAACGCGGGCACAAAAATTTGCAAAAACATCAGAAGACATTTGACGTTATCGGTATGCTGTAAACCAATTTCAGCCGAAAATCGGATAACCGTGTAAAAGTGATTTATAATTGTTTATAGGGTTTAGAATCGAATAAGATATCTCATGATGCGATTTCGGACACATGGTAGAAAAACAAGGTGAAAAATAACAATGGCCGCTCCGACCATTTGAAACGGCTCGAACTGAAGGATATATAATACACGTTTTTTAGGCCTTTGAACTCCTGAAACAAAAATTACCGAAAATTGCACGGATGGTTAATCGAGTCAGATAAAGCGGGCACAAAATTTGCAAAAACATCAGAAGACATTTGACGTTGCCGGTATACTATAAACCAGTTTCGGTCGAAAATCAGATAACTGTGTAAAAGTGATTTATAATTGATTATAAGGTCTAGAATCGAAAAAGATACCTCTTGATACGATTTCAAACCTGTGGTAAAAATCAGGCTGAAATTAAAAAAATGGTCGCTCCGACCATCTGAAACGGCTCGAATTGAAGGGTATATAATACAAGTTTTTTAGGCCTCTGAGCTCCCGAAACGAAAATTATCGGAAATTTGTAAGAATGTTCAATCAGTTCAGAAAAAGCGGGCACAAAAATTTGCAAAAACATCAGAAGACATTTGACGTTATCGGTATGCTATAAACCAATTTCAGCCGAAAATCAGATAACCGTAAAAGTGATTTATAATTGTTTATAGGGTTTAGAATCGAATAAGATACCTCATGATGCGATTTCGGACACATGGTAGAAAAACAAGGTGAAAAATAACAATGGCCGCTCCGACCATTTGAAACGGCTCGAACTGAAGGATATATAATACACGTTTTTAAGGCCTCTGAACTCCTGAAACAAAAATTACCGAAAATCGCACGGATGGTTAATCGAGTCAGAAAAAGCGGGTACAAAAATTTGCAAAAACATCAGAAGGCATTTGACGTTATTGGTATGCTATAAACCAATTTCAGCCGAATATCGGATAACCGTGTAAAAGTGATTTATAATTGTTTATAGGGTTTAGAATCGAATAAGATACCTCATGATGCGATTTCGGACACATGGTAGAAAAACAAGCTGAAAAATAAAAATGGCCGCTCCGACCACCCGAAACAGCTCGAATTGAAGCATATATAATACACGTTTTTTAGGCCTTTGAACTCCTGAAACAAAAATTACCGAAAATCGCACGGATGGTTAATCGAATCAGATAAAGCGGGGATAAAATTTGCAAAAACATCAGAAGAGATTCGACGTTACCGGTATCCTATAAACCAGTTTCAATTCGCTCGAAAATCGGATAACCGTGAAGAAGTGATTTATAATGGTTTATAAGGTCTAGAATCGAAAAAGATACCTCATAATACGATTTCTAACCCGTGGTAAAGATCAGGCTGAAATTAAAAATTGTCGCTCCGACCACCTGAAACGGCTCGAATTGAAGGATATATAATACGCGTTTTTTAGGCCTCTGAGCTCCCAAAACGAAAATTATCGGAATTCGCAAGAATGTTTAATCAGTTCAGAAAAAGCGGGCACAAAAATTTGCAAAAACATCAGAAGACATTTGACGTTATCGGTATGCTATAAACCAATTTCGGCCGAAAATCGGATAACCGTGTAAAAGTGATTTATAATTGTTTATAGGGTCTAGAATCGAAAAAGATACCTCATGATACGATTTCGGAAACGTGGTAAAAAATAGGCTGAAATTGAAAATGGTCGCTCTGACCACCAGAAACGGCTCGAATTGAAGGGTATATATAATACACGTTTTTTTGGCCTCTGAGTCCCAAAAACGAAAATTATCGAAAATTGCAAGAATGGTTAATCAAGTCAGATAAAGCGGGCACAAATATTTGAAAAAACATCAGAAGACATTTGACGTTACCGGTATGCTATAAACCAAGTTCGGCTGAAAATCGGATAATCGTGTAAAAGTGATTTATAGTTGTTTATAGGGTCTAGAATCGAATAAGATATCTCATGATGCAATTCCGGACACGTGGAAGAAAACAGGCTGAAAAATAACAATGGCCGCTCCGACCACTTGAAACAGTTCGAACTGAAGGATATATAATACACGTTTTTTAGGCCTCTGAACTCCTGAAACAAAATTACCGAAAATCGCACGGATGGTTAATCGAGTCAGATGAAGCGGGCACAAAAAATTTCAAAAACATCAAAAGACATTGGACGTTACCGGTATGTTATAAACCAGTTTCGGTCGAAAATCGGATAACCGTGTAAAAGTGATTTATAATTGTTTATAGGGTCTAGAATCGAAAAAGATACCTCATGATACGAATTCGGAACCGTGGTAAAAATCAGGTTGAAATTAAAAATGGTCGCTCCGACCATCTGAAAAGGCTCGAATTGAAGGGTATATAATACAAGTTTTTTAGGCCTCTGAGCTCCCGAAACGAAAATTATCAGAAATTGCAAGAATGTATAATCAGTTCAGAAAAAGCGGGCAAAAAGTTTTGCAAAAACAGCAGAAGACATTTGACGTTATCGGTATGCTATAAACCAATTTCAGCCGAAAATCGGATAATCGTGTAAAAGTGATTTATAATTGTTTATAGGGTTAAGAATCGAATAAGATACCTCATGATGCGATTTCGGACACATGGTAGAAAAACAAGGTGAAAAATAACAATGGCCGCTCCGACCATTTGAAACGGCTCGAACTGAAGGATATAAAATACACGTTTTTTAGGCCTCTGAACTCCTGAAACAAAAATTACCGAAAATCGCACGGATGGTTAATCGAGTCAGAAAAAGCGGGCACAAAAATTTGCAAAAACATCAGAAGGCATTTAACGTTATCGTTATGCTATAAACCAATTTCAGCCGAATATCGGATAACCGTGTAAAAGTGATTTATAATTGTTTATAGGGTTTAGAATCAAATAAGATACCTCATGATGCGATTTCGGACACACGGTAGAAAAACAAGCTGAAAAATAAAAATGGCCGCTCCGACCACCCGAAACAGCTCGAATTGAAGCATATATAATACACGTTTTTTAGGCCTTTGAACTCCTGAAACAAAAATTACTGAAAATCGCACGGATGGTTAATCGAGTCAGATAAAGCGGGCACAAAATTTGCAAAAACATAAGAAAGACATTTGACGTTGCCGGTATGCTATAAACCAGTTTCGGTCGAAAATCAGATAACCGTGTTAAAGTGATTTATAATTAATTATAAGGTCTAGAATCGAAAAAGATATCTCATGATACGATTGCAAACCGTGGTAAAAATCAGGCTGAAATTAAAAATGGTCGCTCCGACCATCTGAAACGGCTCGAATTGAAGGGTATATAATACAAGTTTTTTAGGCCTCTTAGCTCCCAAAACGAAAATTATCGGAAATTTGCAAAAATGTTCAATCAGTTCAGAAAAAGCAGGCACAAAAATTTGCAAAGACATCAGAAGACATTTGATGTTATCGGTATGCTATAAACCAATTTCAGCCGAAAATCGGATAACCGTAAAAGTGATTTATAATTGTTTATAGGGTTTAGAATCGAATAAGATACCTCATGATGCGATTTCGGACACATAGTAGGAAAACAAGGTGAAAAATAACAATGGCCGCTACGACCATTTGAAACGGCTCGAACTGAAGGATATATAATACACGTTTTTTAGGCCCCTGAACTCCTGAAACAAAAATTCCCGAAAATCGCACGGATGGTTAATCGAGTCAGAAAAAGCGGGCACAAAAATTTGCAAAAACATCAGAAGGCATTTGACGTTATCGGTATGCTATAAACCAATTTCAACCGAATATCGGATAACCGTGTAAAAGTGATTTATAATTGTTTATAGGGTTTAGAATCGAATAAGATACCTCATGATGCGATTACGGACACATGGTAGAAAAACAAGCTGAAAAATAAAAATGGCCGCTCCGACCACCCGAAACAGCTCGAATTGAAGCATATATAATACACGTTTTTTAGGCCTTTGAACTCCTGAAACAAAAATTACCGAAAATTGCACGGATGGTTAATCGAATCAGATAAAGCGGGGATAAAATTTGCAAAAACATCAGAAGAGATTCGACGTTACCGGTATCCTATAAACCAGTTTCGCTCGAAAATCGGATAACCGTGAAGAAGTGATTTATAATGGTTTATAAGGTCTAGAATCGAAAAAGATACCTCATGATACGTTTTCTAACCCGTGGTAAAGATCAGGCTGAAATTAAAAATTGTCGCTCCGACCACCTGAAACGGCTCGAATTGAAGGATATATAATACGCGTTTTTTAGGCCTCTGAGCTCCCAAAACGAAAATTATCGGAATTCGCAAGAATGTTTAATCAGTTCAGAAAAAGCGGGCACAAAAATTTGCAAAAACATCAGAAGACATTTGACGTTATCGGTATGCTATAAACCAATTTCGGCCGAAAATCGGATAACCGTGTAAAAGTGATTTATAATTGTTTATAGGGTCTAGAATCGAAAAAGATACCTCATGATACGATTTCGGAAACGTGGTAAAAAATAGGCTGAAATTGAAAATGGTCGCTCTGACCACCAGAAACGGCTCGAATTGAAGGGTATATATAATACACGTTTTTTTGGCCTCTGAGTCCCAAAAACGAAAATTATCGAAAATTGCAAGAATGGTTAATCAAGTCAGATAAAGCGGGCACAAATATTTGAAAAAACATCAGAAGACATTTGACGTTACCGGTATGCTATAAACCAAGTTCGGCTGAAAATCGGATAATCGTGTAAAAGTGATTTATAGTTGTTTATAGGGTCTAGAATCGAATAAGATATCTCATGATGCAATTCCGGACACGTGGAAGAAAACAGGCTGAAAAATAACAATGGCCGCTCCGACCACTTGAAACAGTTCGAACTGAAGGATATATAATACACGTTTTTTAGGCCTCTGAACTCCTGAAACAAAAATTACCGAAAATCGCACGGATGGTTAATCGAGTCAGATGAAGCGGGCACAAAAAATTTCAAAAACATCAAAAGACATTGGACGTTACCGGTATGTTATAAACCAGTTTCGGTCGAAAATCGGATAACCGTGTAAAAGTGATTTATAATTGTTTATAGGGTCTAGAATCGAAAAAGATACCTCATGATACGAATTCGGAACCGTGGTAAAAATCAGGTTGAAATTAAAAATGGTCGCTCCGACCATCTGAAACGGCTCGAATTGAAGGGTATATAATACAAGTTTTTTAGGCCTCTGAGCTCCCGAAACGAAAATTATCAGAAATTGCAAGAATTTATAATCAGTTCAGAAAAAGCGGGCACAAAAATTTGCAAAAACAGCAGAAGACATTTGACGTTATCGGTATGCTATAAACCAATTTCAGCCGAAAATCGGATAATCGTGTAAAAGTGATTTATAATTGTTTATAGGGTTAAGAATCGAATAAGATACCTCATGATGCGATTTCGGACACATGGTAGAAAAACAAGGTGAAAAATAACAATGGCCGCTCCGATCACTTGAAACGGCTCGAACTGAAGGATATAAAATACACGTTTTTTAGGCCTCTGAACTCCTGAAACAAAAATTACCGAAAATCGCACGGATGGTTAATCGAGTCAGAAAAAGCGGGCACAAAAATTTGCAAAAACATCAGAAGGCATTTAACGTTATCGTTATGCTATAAACCAATTTCAGCCGAATATCGGATAACCGTGTAAAAGTGATTTATAATTGTTTATAGGGTTTAGAATCAAATAAGATACCTCATGATGCGATTTCGGACACACGGTAGAAAAACAAGCTGAAAAATAAAAATGGCCGCTCCGACCACCCGAAACAGCTCGAATTGAAGCATATATAATACACGTTTTTTAGGCCTTTGAACTCCTGAAACAAAAATTACCGAAAATCGCACGGATGGTTAATCGAGTCAGATAAAGCGGGCACAAAATTTGCAAAAACATAAGAAAGACATTTGACGTTGCCGGTATGCTATAAACCAGTTTCGGTCGAAAATCAGATAACCGTGTAAAAGTGATTTATAATTGATTATAAGGTCTAGAATCGAAAAAGATATCTCATGATACGATTGCAAACCGTGGTAAAAATCAGGCTGAAATTAAAAATGGTCGCTCCGACCATCTGAAACGGCTCGAATTGAAGGGTATATAATACAAGTTTTTTAGGCCTCTGAGCTCCCGAAACGAAAATTATCGGAAATTTGCAAAAATGTTCAATCAGTTCAGAAAAAGCGGGCACAAAAATTTGCAAAGACATCAGAAGACATTTGATGTTATCGGTATGCTATAAACCAATTTCAGCCGAAAATCGGATAACCGTAAAAGTGATTTATAATTGTTTATAGGGTTTAGAATCGAATAAGATACCTCATGATGCGATTTCGGACACATAGTAGGAAAACAAGGTGAAAAATAACAATGGCCGCTACGACCATTTGAAACGGCTCGAACTGAAGGATATATAATACACGTTTTTTAGGCCTCTGAACTCCTGAAACAAAAATTCCCGAAAATCGCACGGATGGTTAATCGAGTCAGAAAAAGCGGGCACAAAAATTTGCAAAAACATCAGAAGGCATTTGACGTTATCGGTATGCTATAAACCAATTTCAACCGAATATCGGATAACCGTGTAAAAGTGATTTATAATTGTTTATAGGGTTTAGAATCGAATAAGATACCTCATGATGCGATTACGGACACATGGTAGAAAAACAAGCTGAAAAATAAAAATGGCCGCTCCGACCACCCGAAACAGCTCGAATTGAAGCATATATAATACACGTTTTTTAGGCCTTTGAACTCCTGAAACAAAAATTACCGAAAATTGCACGGATGGTTAATCGAATCAGATAAAGCGGGGATAAAATTTGCAAAAACATCAGAAGAGATTCGACGTTACCGGTATCCTATAAACCAGTTTCGCTCGAAAATCGGATAACCGTGAAGAAGTGATTTATAGTGGTTTATAAGGTCTAGAATCGAAAAAGATACCTCATGATACGTTTTCTAACCCGTGGTAAAGATCAGGCTGAAATTAAAAATGGTCGCTCCGACCACCTGAAACGGCTCGAATTGAAGGGTATATAATACACGTTTTTTAGGCCTCTGAGCTCCCAAAACGAAAATTATCGGAATTCGCAAGAATGTTCAATCAGTTCAGAAAAAGCGGGCACAAAAATTTGCAAAAACATCAGAAGACATTTGACGTTATCGGTATGCTATAAACCAATTCCAGCCGAAAATCGGATAACCGTGTAAAAGTGATTTATAATTGTTTATAGGGTTTAGAATCGAATAAGATACCTCATGATGCGATTTCGGACACATGGTAGAAAAACAAGGTGAAAAATAACAATGGCCGCTCCGACCATTTGAAACGGCTCGAACTGAAGGATATATAATACGCATTTTTTAGGCCTCTGAACTCCTGAAACAAAAATTACCGAAAATCGCACGGATGGTTGATCGAGTCAGAAAAAGCGGGCACAAAAATTTGCAAAAACATCAGAAGGCATTTGACGTTATCGTTATGCTATAAACCAATTTCAGCCGAATATCGGATAACCGTGTAAAAGTGATTTATAATTGTTTATAGGGTTTAGAATCCAATAAGATACCTCATGATGCAATTTCGGACACATGGTAGAAAAACAAGCTGAAAAATAAAAATGGCCGCTCCGACCACCCGAAACAGCTCGAATTGAAGCATATATAATACACGTTTTTTAGGCCTTTGAACTCCTGAAACAAAAATTACCGAAAATCGCACGGATGGTTAATCGAGTCAGATAAAGCGGGCACAAAATTTGCAAAAACATCAGAAGACATTTGACGTTGCCGGTATGCTATAAACCAGTTTCGGTCGAAAATCAGATAACCGTGTAAAAGTGATTTATAATTGATTATAAGGTCTAGAATCGAAAAAGATATCTCATGATACGATTTCAAACCGTGGTAAAAATCAGGCTGAAATTAAAAATGGTGGCTCCGACCATCTGAAACGGCTCGAATTGAAGGGTATATAATACAAGTTTTTTAGGCCTCTGAGCTCCCGAAACGAAAATTATCGGAAATTTGCAAAAATGTTCAATCAGTACAGAAAAAGCGGGCACAAAAATTTGCAAAGACATCAGAAGACATTTGACGTTATCGGTATGCTATAAACCAATTTCAGCCGAAAATCGGATAACCGTAAAAGTGATTTATAATTGTTTATAGGGTTTAGAATCGAATAAGATACCTCATGATGCGATTTCGGACACATAGTAGGAAAACAAGGTGAAAAATAACAATGGCCGCTACGACCATTTGAAACGGCTCGAACTGAAGGATATATAATACACGTTTTTTAGGCCTCTGAACTCCTGAAACAAAAATTCCCGAAAATCGCACGGATGGTTAATCGAGTCAGAAAAAGCGGGCACAAAAATTTGCAAAAACATCAGAAGGCATTTGACGTTATCGGTATGCTATAAACCAATTTCAACCGAATATCGGATAACCGTGTAAAAGTGATTTATAATTGTTTATAGGGTTTAGAATCGAATAAGATACCTCATGATGCGATTACGGACACATGGTGGAAAAACAAGATGAAAAATAAAAATGGCCGCTCCGACCACCCGAAACAGCTCGAATTGAAGCATATATAATACACGTTTTTTAGGCCTTTGAACTCCTGAAACAAAAATTACCGAAAATCCCACGGATGGTTAATCGAATCAGATAAAGCGGGGATAAAATTTGCAAAAACATCAGAAGAGATTCGACGTTACCGGTATCCTATAAACCAGTTTCGCTCGAAAATCGGATAACCGTGAAGAAGTGATTTATAATGGTTTATAAGGTCTAGAATCGAAAAAGATACCTCATGATACGATTTCTAACCCGTGGTAAAGATCAGGCTGAAATTAAAAATGGTCGCTCCGACCACCTGAAACGGCTCGAATTGAAGGGTATATAATACACGTTTTTTAGGCCTCTGAGCTCCCAAAACGAAAATTATCGGAATTCGCAAGAATGTTCAATCAGTTCAAAAAAAGCGGAAACAAAAATTTGCAAAAACATCAGAAGACATTTGACGTTATCGGTATGCTATAAACCAATTCCAGCCGAAAATCGGATAACCGTGTAAAAGTGATTTATAATTGTTTATAGGGTTTAGAATCGAATAAGATACCTCATGATGCGATTTCGGACACATGGTAGAAAAACAAGGTGAAAAATAACAATGGCCGCTCCGACCATTTGAAACGGCTCGAACTGAAGGATATATAATACACGTTTTTTAAGCCTCTGAACTCCTGAAACAAAAATTACCCAAAATCGCACGGATGGTTAATCGATTCAGAAAAAGCGGGCACAAAAATTTGCAAAAACATCAGAAGGCATTTGACGTTATCGTTATGCTATAAACCAATTTCAGCCGAATATCGGATAACCGTGTAAAAGTGATTTATAATTGTTTATAGGGTTTAGAATCCAATAAGATACCTCATGATGCGATTTCGGACACATGGTAGAAAAACAAGCTGAAAAATAAAAATGGCCGCTCCGACCACCCGAAACAGCTCGAATTGAAGCATATATAATACACGTTTTTTAGGCCTTTGAACTCCTGAAACAAAAATTACCGAAAATCGCACGGATGGTTAATCGAGTCAGATAAAGCGGGCACAAAATTTGCAAAAACATCAGAAGACATTTGACGTTGCCGGTATGCTATAAACCAGTTTCGGTCGAAAATCAGATAACCGTGTAAAAGTGATTTATAATTGATTATAAGGTCTAGAATCGAAAAAGATATCTCATGATACGATTTCAAACCGTGGTAAAAATCAGGCTGAAATTAAAAATGGTGGCTCCGACCATCTGAAACGGCTCGAATTGAAGGGTATATAATACAAGTTTTTTAGGCCTCTGAGCTCCCGAAACGAAAATTATCGGAAATTTGCAAAAATGTTCAATCAGTACAGAAAAAGCGGGCACAAAAATTTGCAAAGACATCAGAAGACATTTGATGTTATCGGTATGCTATAAACCAATTTCAGCCGAAAATCGGATAACCGTAAAAGTGATTTATAATTGTTTATAGGGTTTAGAATCGAATAAGATACCTCATGATGCGATTTCGGACACATAGTAGGAAAACAAGGTGAAAAATAACAATGGCCGCTACGACCATTTGAAACGGCTCGAACTGAAGGATATATAATACACGTTTTTTAGGCCTCTGAACTCCTGAAACAAAAATTCCCGAAAATCGCACGGATGGTTAATCGAGTCAGAAAAAGCGGGCACAAAAATTTGCAAAAACATCAGAAGGCATTTGACGTTATCGGTATGCTATAAACCAATTTCAACCGAATATCGGATAACCGTGTAAAAGTGATTTATAATTGTTTATAGGGTTTAGAATCGAATAAGATACCTCATGATGCGATTACGGACACATGGTAGAAAAACAAGCTGAAAAATAAAAATGGCCGCTCCGACCACCCGAAACAGCTCGAATTGAAGCATATATAATACACGTTTTTTAGGCCTTTGAACTCCTGAAACAAAAATTACCGAAAATTGCACGGATGGTTAATCGAATCAGATAAAACGGGGATAAAATTTGCAAAAACATCAGAAGAGATTCGACGTTACCGGTATCCTATAAACCAGTTTCGCTCGAAAATCGGATAACCGTGAAGAAGTGATTTATAATGGTTTATAAGGTCTAGAATCGAAAAAGATACCTCATGATACGTTTTCTAACCCGTGGTAAAGATCAGGCTGAAATTAAAAATGGTCGCTCCGACCACCTGAAACGACTCGAATTGAAGGGTATATAATACACGTTTTTTAGGCCTCTGAGCTCCCAAAACGAAAATTATCGGAATTCGCAAGAATGTTCAATCAGTTCAGAAAAAGCAGGCACAAAAATTTGCAAAAACATCAGAAGACATTTGACGTTATCGGTATGCTATAAACCAATTCCAGCCGAAAATCGGACAACCGTGTAAAAGTGATTTATAATTGTTTATAGGGTTTAGAATCGAATAAGATACCTCATGATGCGATTTCGGACACATGGTAGAAAAACAAGGTGAAAAATAACAATGGCCGCTCCGACCATTTGAAACGGCTCGAACTGAAGGATATATAATACACGTTTTTTAGGCCTCTGAACTCCTGAAACAAAAATTACCGAAAATCGCACGGATGGTTAATCGAGTCAGAAAAAGCGGGCACAAAAATGTGCAAAAACATCAGAAGGCATTTGACGTTATCGTTATGCTATAAACCAATTTCAGCCGAATATCGGATAACCGTGTAAAAGTGATTTATAATTGTTTATAGGGTTTAGAATTGAATAAGATACCTCATGATGCGATTTCGGACACATGGTAGAAAAACAAGCTGAAAAATAAAAATGGCCGCTACGACCACCCGAAACAGCTCGAATTGAAGCATATATAATACACGTTTTTTAGGCCTTTGAACTCCTGAAACAAAAATTACCGAAAATCGCACGGATGGTTAATCGAGTCAGATAAAGCGGGCACAAAATTTGCAAAAACATCAGAAGACATTTGACGTTGCCGGTATGCTATAAACCAGTTTCGGTCGAATATAAGATAACCGTGTAAAAGTGATTTATAATTGATTATAAGGTCTAGAATCGAAAAAGATACCTCATGATACGATTACAGACCCGTGGTAAAAATCAGGCTGAAATTAAAAATGGTCGCTCCGACCATCTGAAACGGCTCGAATTGAAGGGTATATAATACAAGTTTTTTAGGCCTCTGAGCTCCCGAAACGAAAATTATCGGATATTTGCAAGAATGTTCAATCAGTTCAGAAAAAGCGGGCTAAAAAATTTGCAAAAACATCAGAAGACATTTGACGTTATCGGTATGCTATAAACCTATTTCAGCCGAAAATCGGATAACCGTAAAAGTGATTTATAATTGTTTATAGGGTTTAAAATCGAATAAGATACCTCATGATGCGATTTCGGACACATGGTAGAAAAACAAGCTGAAAAATAAAAATGGCCGCTCCGACCACCAGAAACAACTCGAATTGAAGCATATATTATACACGTTTTTTAGGCCTTTGAACTCCTGAAAAAAAAAATTACCGAAAATCGCACGGATGGTTAATCGAATCAGATAAAGCGGGGATAAAATTTGCAAAAACATCAGAAGAGATTCGACGTTACCGGTATCCTATAAACCAGTTTCGCTCGAAAATCGGATAACCGTGTAGTTGTGATTTATAATTGTTAATAAGGTCTAGAATCGAAAAAGATACCTCATGATACGATTTCTAACCCGTGGTAAAGATCAGGCTGTAATTAAAAATGGTCGCTCCGACCACCTGAAACGGCTCGAATTTAAGGGTATATAATACATGTTTTTTAGGCCTCTGAGCTCCCAAAACGAAAATTATCGGAATTTGCAAGAATGTTTAATCAGTTCAGAAAAAGCGGGCACAAAAATTTGCAAAAACATCAGAAGACATTTGACGTTATCGGTATGCTATAAATCAATTTCGGCCGAAAATCGGATAACCGTGTAAAAGTGATTTATAATTGTTTATAGGGTCTAGAATCGAAAAAGATACCTCAAGATACGATTTCGGACACGTGGTTAAAAATAGGCTGAAATTGAAAATGGTAGCTCCGACCACCAGAAACGGCTCGAATCGAAGGGTATATAATACACGTTTTCTTGGCCTCTGAGTTCCAAAAACGAAAATTATCGAAAATTGCAAGTTAGATAAAGCGGGCACAAATATTTGCAAAAACATCAGAAGACATTTGACGTTACCGATATGCTATAAACCAATTTCGGCTGAAAATCGGATAATCGTGTAAAAGTGATTTATAGTTGGTTATAGGGTCTAGAATCGAATAAGATATCTCATGATGCAATTTTGGACACGTGGAAGAAAACAGGCTGAAAAATAACAATGGCCGCTCCGACCACTTGAAACAGCTCGAACTGAAAGATATATAATACACGTTTTTTAGGCCTCTGAACTCCTGAAACAAAAATTACTGAAAATCGCACGGATGGTTAATCAAGTCATATGAAGCGGGCACAAAAATTTTCAAAAACATCAAAAGACATTTGACGTTACCGGTATGCTATAAACCAGTTTCGGTCGAAAATCAGATAACCGTGTAAAAGTGATTTATAATTGATTATAAGGTCTAGAATCGAAAAAGATACCTCTTGATACGATTTCAAACCCGTGGTAAAAATCAGGCTGAAATTAAAAATGGTCGCTCCGACCATCTGAAACGGCTCGAATTGAAGGGTATATAATACAAGTTTTTTAGGCCTCTGAGCTCCCGAAACGAAAATTATCGGAAATTTGTAAGAATGTTCAATCAGTTCAGAAAAAGCGGGCCCAAAAATTTGCAAAAACATCAGAAGACATTTGAGTTATCGGTATGCTATAAACCAATTTCAGCCGAAAATCAGATAACCGTAAAAGTGATTTATAATTGTTTATAGGGTTTAGAATCGAATAAGATACCTCATGATGCGATTTCGGACACATGGTAGAAAAAAAAGCTGAAAAATAACAATGGCCGCTCCGACCATTTGAAACGGCTCGAACTGAAGGATATATAATACACGTTTTTTAGGCCTCTGAACTCCTGAAACAAAAATTACCAAAAATCGCACGGATGGTTAATCGAGTCGGAAAAAGCGGGCACAAAAATTTGCAAAAACATCCGAAGGCATTTAACGTTATCGTTATGCTATAAACCAATTTCAGCCGAATATCGGATAACCGTGTAAAAGTGATTTATTATTGTTTATAGGGTTTAGAATCCAATAAGATACTTCATGATGCGATTTCGGACACATGGTAGAAAAACAAGCTGAAAAATAAAAATGGCCGCTCCGACCACCCGAAACAGCTCGAATTGAAGCATATATAATACACGTTTTTTAGGCCTTTGAACTCCTGAAACAAAAATTACCGAAAATCGCACGGATGGTTATTCGAGTCAGATAAAGCGGGCACAAAATTTGCAAAAACATCAGAAGACATTTGACGTTGCCGGTATGCTATAAACCAGTTTCGGTCGAAAATCAGATAACCGTGAAAAGTGATTTATAATTGATTATAAGGTCTAGAATCGAAAAAGATACCTCATGATACGATTTCAAACCGTGGTAAAAATCAGGCTGAAATTAAAAATGGTCGCTCCGACCATCTGAAACGGCTCGAATTGAAGGGTATATAATACAAGTTTTTTAGGACTCTGAGCTCCCGAAACGAAAATTATCGGAAATTTGCAAAAATGTTCTATCAGATCAGAAAAGGCGGGCACAAAAATTTGCAAAGACATCAGAAGACATTTGACTTTATCGGTATGCTATAAACCAATTTCAGCCGAAAATCGGATAACCGTAAAAGTGATTTATAATTGTTTATAGGGTTTAGAATCAAATAAGATACCTCATGATGCGATTTCGGACACATGGTAGGAAAACAAGGTGAAAAATAACAATGGCCGCTCCGACCATTTGAAACGGCTCGAACTGAAGGATATATAATACACGTTTTTTAGGCCTCTGAACTCCTGAAACAAAAATTACCGAAAATCGCACGGATGGTTAATCGAGTCAGAAAAAGCGGGCACAAAAATTTGCAAAAACTTCAGAAGGCATTTGACGTTATCGGTATGCTATAGACCAATTTCAACCGAATATCGGATAACCGTGTAAAAGTGATTTATAATTGTTTATAGGGTTTAGAATCGAATAAGATACCTCATGATGCGATTACGGACACATGGTGGAAAAACAAGATGAAAAATAAAAATGGCCGCTCCGACCACCCGAAACAGCTCGAATTGAAGCATATATAATACACGTTTTTTAGGCCTTTGAACTCCTGAAACAAAAATTACCGAAAATCCCACGGATGGTTAATCGAATCAGATAAAGCGGGGATAAAATTTGCAAAAACATCAGAAGAGATTCGACGTTACCGGTATCCTATAAACCAGTTTCGCTCGAAAATCGGATAACCGTGAAGAAGTGATTTATAATGGTTTATAAGGTCTAGAATCGAAAAAGATACCTCATGATACGATTTCTAACCCGTGGTAAAGATCAGGCTGAAATTAAAAATGGTCGCTCCGACCACCTGAAACGGCTCGAATTGAAGGGTATATAATACACGTTTTTTAGGCCTCTGAGCTCCCAAAACGAAAATTATCGGAATTCGCAAGAATGTTCAATCAGTTCAAAAAAAGCGGAAACAAAAATTTGCAAAAACATCAGAAGACATTTGACGTTATCGGTATGCTATAAACCAATTCCAGCCGAAAATCGGATAACCGTGTAAAAGTGATTTATAATTGTTTATAGGGTTTAGAATCGAATAAGATACCTCATGATGCGATTTCGGACACATGGTAGAAAAACAAGGTGAAAAATAACAATGGCCGCTCCGACCATTTGAAACGGCTCGAACTGAAGGATATATAATACACGTTTTTTAGGCCTCTGAACTCCTGAAACAAAAATTACCCAAAATCGCACGGATGGTTAATCGAGTCAGAAAAAGCGGGCACAAAAATTTGCAAAAACATCAGAAGGCATTTGACGTTATCGTTATGCTATAAACCAATTTCAGCCGAATATCGGATAACCGTGTGAAAGTGATTTATAATTGTTTATAGGGTTTAGAATCGAATAAGATACCTCATGATGCGATTTCGGACACATGGTAGAAAAACAAGGTGAAAAATAACAATGGCCGCTCCGACCATTTGAAACGGCTCGAACTGAAGGATATATAATACACTTTTTTTAGGCCTCTGAACTCCTGAAACAAAAATTACCGAAAATCGCACGGATGGTTAATCGAGTCAGATAAAGCGGGCACAAAATTTGCAAAAACATCAGAAGACATTTGACGTTATCGTTATGCTATAAACCAATTTCAGCCGAATATCGGATAACCGTGTGAAAGTGATTTATAATTGTTTATAGGGTTTAGAATCGAATAAGATACCTCATGATGCGATTTCGGACACATGGTAGAAAAACAAGGTGAAAAATAACAATGGCCGCTCCGACCATTTGAAACGGCTCGAACTGAAGGATATATAATACACTTTTTTTAGGCCTCTGAACTCCTGAAACAAAAATTACCGAAAATCGCACGGATGGTTAATCGAGTCAGATAAAGCGGGCACAAAATTTGCAAAAACATCAGAAGACATTTGACGTTGCCGGTATGCTATAAACCAGTTTCGGTCGAATATTAGATAACCGTGTAAAAGTGATTTATAATTGATTATAAGGTCTAGAATCGAAAAAGATACCTTATGATACGATTTCAGACCCGTGGTAAAAATCAGGCTGAAATTAAAAATGGTCGCTCCGACCATCTGAAACGGCTCGAATTGAAGGGTATATAATACAAGTTTTTTAGGCCTCTGAGCTCCCGAAACGAAAATTATCGGAAATTTGCAAGAATGTTCAATCAGTTCAGAAAAAGCGGGCACAAAAATTTGCAAAAACATCAGAAGGCATTTGACGTTATCGGTATGCTATAAACCAATTTCAGCCGAAAATCGGATAACCGTAAAAGTGATTTATAATTGTTTATAGTGTTTAAAATCGAATTAGATACCTCATGATGCGATTTCGGACACATGGTAGAAAAACAAGCTGAAAAATAAAAATGGCCGCTCCGACCACCCGAAATAGCTCGAATTGAAGCATATATTATACACGTTTTTTAGGCCTTTGAACTCCTGAAACAAAAATTACCGAAAATCGCACGGATGGTTAATCGAATCAGATAAAGCGGGGATAAAATTTTCAAAAACATCAGAAGAGATTCGACGTTACCAGTATGCTATAAACCAGTTTCGCTCGAAAATCGGATAACCGTGTAGATGTGATTTATAATTGTTTATAAGGTCTAGAATCGAAAAAGATACCTCATGATACGATTTCTAACCCGTGGTAAAGATCAGGCTGAAATTAAAATTGGTCGCTCCGACCACCTGAAACGGCTCGAATTGAAGGGTATATAATACATGTTTTTTAGGCCTCTGAGCTCCCAAAATGAAAATTATCGGAATTCGCAAGAATGTTTAATCAGTACAGAAAAAGCGGGCACAAAAATTTGCAAAAAACATCAGAAGACATTTGACGTTATCGGTATGCTATAAACCAATTTCGGCCGAAAATCGGATAACCGTGTAAAAGTGATTTATAATTGTTTATAGGGTTTAGAATCGAATAAGATACCTCATGATGCGATTTCGGACACGTGGTAAAAAATAGGCTGAAATTGAAAATGGTCGCTCCGACCACCAGAAACGGCTCGAATTGAAGGGTATATAATACACGTTTTTTTGGCCTCTGAGTTCCAAAAACGAAAATTATCGAAAATTGCAAGAATGGTTAATCAAGTCAGATAAAGCGGGCACAAATATTTGCAAAAACATCAGAAGACATTTGAAGTTACCGGTATGCTATAAACAAATTTCGGCTGAAAATCGGATAATCGTGTAAAAGTAATTTATAGTTGGTTATAGGCTCTATAATCGAATAAGATATCTCATGATGCAATTTCGGACACGTGGAAGAAAACAGGTTGAAAAATAACAATGGCCGCTCCAACCACTTGAAACAGCTCGAACTAAAGGATATATAATACACGTTTTATAGGCCTCTGAACTCCTGAAACAAAAATTACCGAAAATCGCACGGATGGTTAATCGAGTCAGATGAAGCGGCCACAAAAAATTTCAAAAACATCAAAAGACATTTGAGGTTACCGGTATGCTATAAACCAGTTTCGGTCGAAAATCGGATAACCGTGTAAAAGTGATTTATAATTGTTTATAGGGTCTAGAATCGAAAAAGATACCTCATGATACGATTTCGGACCTGTGGTAAAAATCAGGCTGAAATTAAAAATGGTCGCTCCGACCATCTGAAACGGCTCGAATTGAAGGGTATATAATACAAGTTTTTTAGGCCTCTGAGCTCCCGAAACGAAAATTATTGGAAATTGCAAGAATAATGTTTAATCAGTTCAGAAAAAGCGGGCACAAAAATTTGCAAAAACATCAGAAGACATTTGACGTTATCGGTATGCTATAAACCAATTTCAGCCGAAAATCGGATAACCGTGTAAAAGTGATTTATAATTGTTTATAGGGTTTAGAATCGAATAAGATACCTCATGATTCGATTTCGGACACATGGTAGAAAAACAAGCTGAAAAATAAAATTGGCCGGTCGGACCACCTGAAACAGCCCGAATTGAAGCATATATAATACACGTTTTTTAGGCCTCTGAACTCCAGAACCAACAATTACCTAAAATCGCACGGATGGTTAATCGAGTCAGATAAAACGGGCACAAAATTTGCAAAAACATCAGAAGACATTTGATGTTACCGGTATGCTATAAACCAATTTCGGCCGAAAATCGGATAACCGTGTAAAAGTGATTTGTAGTTGTTTATAGGGTCTAGAATCGAATAAAATATCTCATGATGCAATTTGGGACACATGGTAGAAAAACAGGATAAAAAATAACAATGGCCGCTCCGACCACCCGAAACAGCTCGAACTAAGAATATATAATACACGTTTTTTAGGCGTCTAGACTTCTGCAACAAAAATTACCAAAAATCTCACAGATGGTTAATCGAGTCAGATGAAGCGGGCAAAAAAAATTTCAAAAACATTAGAAGACATTTGACGTTACCATTATGCTATAAACCAGTTTCGGTCGAAAATCGGATAACCGTTTAAAAGTGATTTATAATTGTTTATAGGGTCTAGAATCGAAAAAGATACCTCATGATACGATTTCGGACACGTGGTAAAAATCAAGCTGAAATTAAAAATGGTCAATCTGACCACCTGAAACGGCTCGAATTGAAGGGATATAATACACGTTGTTTTAGGCCTCTGAGCTCCCGAAACAAAAATTATCGAAAATTGCAAGAATGGTTAATCAAGTCATAAAAAGGGGGCACAAAAATTTGCAAAAACATCAGAAGACATATGACGTTTTCGGTATGCTATAAACCAATTTCGGCCGAAAATCGGATAACCGTGTAAAAGTGATTTATAATTGTTTATAGAGTCTAGAATCGAATAAGATATCTAATGATGCGATTTCGGACACGTGGGAAAAAACACGCTGAAAAATAACAATGGCCGCTCCGACCACCCGAAACAGCTCGAACTGAAGGATATATAAAACACGTTTTTTAGCTTCTGAACTCCTAAAACAAAAATTACCGAAAATCGCACGGATTGTTAATCGAGTCAGATAAAGCGGGCACAAAAATTTGCAGAAACATCAGAAGACATTTAACGTTAAACGGTATGCGATAAACCAATTTCGGCCGAAAATCGGATAACCGTGTAAAAGTGATTTATAGTTGTTTTTACGGTCTAGAATCGAATAAGATATCTCATGATGCAAATTCGGACACGTGGTAGAAAAACAGGCTGAAAATTAACAATGGCCGCTCCGACCACTAGAAACGGCTCAAATTGATGGGTAATACACGTGTTTTATGCCTTTGAACTCCCCGGAACGAAAATGTCCGAAAATTGCATAGATTGTTAATCGAGTCAGGTAAAGCGGACTCAAAAAATTTCAAAAACTCTGGAAGTCATTTGACTTTACCGGTATGCTATAAACCAGTTTAGGCCGAAAATCGGATAACCATGTAAAAGTTATTTATAGTGGTTTATAGGGTTTAAAATCGAATAAGATACCTTATGATATGATTTCGGACTCGTGGTAGAAAATCAAGCTGAAAAATAACAATGGCCGCTCCGACCACCCGAAACAGCACGAACTGAAGGATATAATACACGTTTTTTAGGCCTCTGAATTTCTGAAACAAAAATTACCGAAAATCAAATGGATTGTTAATCGGGTCAAATAAAACGGGCACAAAAATTTGCAGAAACATCAGAAGACATTTAACGTTTAACGGTATGCGATAAACCAATTTCGGCCGAAAATCGGATAACCGTGTAAAAGTGATTTATAGTTGTTTATAGGGTCTAGAATCGAATAAGATATCTCATGATGCGATTTCGGACACGTGGTAGAAAAACACGCTGAAAAATAACAATGGTCACTCCGACCACCCGAAACAGCTCGAACTGAAGGATATATAATACACGTTTTTTAGGCTTCTGAACTCCTTTACCAAAAATTACCGAAAATCGCACGAATTGTTAATCGAGTCAGATAAAGCGGGCACAAAATTTTGCAGAAACATCAGAAGACATTTAACATTTAACGGTATGCGATAAACCAATTTCGGCCGAAAATCGGATAACCGTGTAAAAGTGATTTATAGTCGTTTTTACGGTCTAGAATCGAATAAGATATCTCATGATGCAAATTCGGACACGTGGTAGAAAAACAGGCTGAAAAATAACAATGGCCGCTCCGACCACTCGAAACGGCTCAAATTGATGGGTAATACACGTGTTTTATGCCTCTTAACTCCCCGGAACGAAAATGCCCGAAAATTGCATGGATTGTTAATCGAGTCAGATAAAGCGGACTCAAAAAATTTCAAAAACTCTGGAAGTCATTTGACTTTACCGGTATGCTATAAAACAGTTTAGGCCGAAAATTGGATAACCATGTAAAAGTTATTTATAGTGGTTTATAGGGTTTAGAATCGAATAAGATGGCCGCTCCTACCACCCCAAACGACTCGAATTGATGGGTATATTAAACACGTTTTTTAGGCCTCCTGTAATAACCCGTTTTGTTACGCAAATTATATAGTTGTGACGGGTTATTCGTTTATAAGCATTGAAATGTTGTGTGAACTTTTAATGAAGTTGATATGTTTTAATCACATAATGTGGAACCATGTTAGCATGGGGGTTCGAACACGGGACCTTGGTGCTAGTATGGGCCTCGAAACAGGTTGACATAACAGCCCATACTTCACGATGCTTCATACCTCACGTTTGTTTTTTTTAAAAAAAACCTATATCAACACACAGCCTACCGTCACTTCTATAAACTAAAAACCCTAAACCTAGCTATCCTATCTCTCATACAAACACACCAACTTTCAGCCCTCATCACAGAGAGCACGTAGGAGGTCTTCACGGTGGCCATAGATCGGTCTAAGGGTGGTCGAATCTTCTTCGAAGTAGGTATGTCAACACGTTTTTCCTCCTTTATGGCGTGTTCCTGTTTTCGATAGGTAATTTCTGTTGTGTTTATCATACGTATGATTCTGATCTTCGCATAACATCAACATATGAAGTTAGTAGTGTCGTTTTGACGTGAAAAGAGTCACCCTCGACCACCACGGACCATCAGTCGTGGGTGGTTTCGATCATCGTTGTCAGAACAAGTTGTTATTTTCAAAACAGAGTCGTACCCGCGTTGTTTTACGAACGTTTGTGAGTCGTTTTGTGCTACTGTATGTTCTGGGTAGTGATGTCATCGGTTTGTTGGTGGTCTGGGGGTATCAGGGTGGTTGTGTTGGTGGCAGTCGCCAGTGGGTCAGAGTCGTAAAGGGAGTTTCGTAGTCTAGTGTCTCGGTTCCTAGTGGTTCTTGTTGGGTTTATTAGTTACTCATAAACTAATCTTTAGTCATACTAACATAATCATTTAATTAACCCTTTAATTAACATATTATTAGTGATCTTATGCATGCTAAAAATGCGGAAATAAGGAGATATTGAACCCTTACACACGGTCCAAGAATATAGCAAGGATGATCTTCCGAGTACCTAAAATAGAATACCTCCTTTGGATGCACCAAGACAGCCCTTAACCAACCGAGATCTTGAACAAGCTAGCACAAAACCGGTTTCTCCTTAAACTTATTCTAATCTCTCTAATTAGAATATTATCTCAATACTAATATTAACAACTTATTATTATTAGTATTTTATTATTATCACTATAATAATATATAGAGGATTTTATTAGATTTTCTACACTTAGAAAAATTTGCCAACATTTGAACTAACTCATCTTATGAGCTTACCCACAAGATATAAAGGGGTGTCTTGGTTCTTGGGTGGCCGGGTATGGGAAGAAGCAAGAGGGGACATTTCCTCCTTTCTATGTTGCTAGGGTGGCTATAGGTTAGTGTTCTCTAGGATGTTGTCTAAACATCATGATTATAGTGTATTAAACACACCAATAATCCACACTACCATTTCCACTTAGCCGCCCAAATTAAACTTAAAATGGACTTCATTTTACAAATGTGTCAATTGTAGAATTTGTATAAATGTGACATCTTATATGTCACTAGGTAATACAATAATGATAATATAAATATTTATCATATAATTATTATATATTAATTAAATCATATTTATTAATTGACATGTAATTCGAAATTACAAATATAAAATGACAATTTATCGTCAATACGATTTACAACCTTTGTATTAATTTCAACCCGATTTATTCTATTAACGATATAATAAAATATCGTTTAATGTTTAACAATTGACACGTTTCAATTTTAAACATAAATCTTACATTAAGATTTAACCTCTAATTTCTCGATATACGAGTTTAAGGAATATGATCAAATCGTATCATTATACATTTGATCACTTTATCAATTAAGGGAATTGTCCTAAAGGTGTGACCTAAAGGGATCAACTGACCACCACCGTCATACGACAGTAATGTCAAACTCTAGCTAGCCAATCATTACCGATTAATGTTGGTCAGTTGACTAATATAATTTGTATCATCCCTTGCGCATTCTCGTCATGAGATTTAATTACGTGATCGCACTATTGTTGAGGACACATTTCCCAACAGTTCTACGGTTTTCGAAGGCCGTTTGGGGTGGTAACACCGTAGACTCGGGGGAGGACGACGCGGTGTTACCACATTGGTCGATGGGTCAGCCGTCAGGGATGGTTTTGGTGGTGGTCACAGGGGTTGTCGGTGGTGGTGGAAGTATCGATGGGTTGCTTTTTAAAACGGGTCAGAAGTTAAGTGATGAACCAGGCCTGCTTTTGGCCCTGGTTCATCGTGTTTCGAGGGTGTCGAGGAGGTTGTTGGTGGTCAGAGTAATAGCTGGTGGCGCGGGGTACGTGGCTGGGTGATTGTTGATAGTTAAAATGGCGTGAACAGTAGGAGCGGAGGGCTGTTTGGGCGCGGGAGTAAAGTCGGAAAAGGGCTGTTGGTGGCTGTTTTCGGGTAGGCTGTTGGTTCGGTAGTTTTATGGGTAAAAATAGTATAGTATTATATGGTTATATTATTATTATATTGTTATTATTATTATTATTATTATTATTTTCATTCTTATTGTTAGTATTAGTATTTGGTTATCATTTAACAATAGTATTTTGGTTTATCATTTGTTGTTAGGTATCTTAATTAATTAAGATGGTATATATATAGGGGTTACTATTTTGGGTAAAGTCTTTTAAGGGAAACTTTCCTTTTTAGGAAAGTGTGATAAAAGAATGTATAATTATGTTACGGGGTCTAGGGAAGTTTATTAGTTATACAATATATGTTTAGGTGGCAGTTTTCGCGTGGAGCATTTTTATTAGCGGTTGTTCACTTGCCATTATCTTCTGCAGTTTTGAGGTAGGGGAATGTTTATATCCGTGGCTGTGAATTGACATGAGAATATCTATCGTATGAATGTTATATTAAGTTGTGAATATATTATGATTGATTGTCATTACTGATTGTTGTGGAGGACGGAGGTTGTGAGTCGGGTCTTGTGATAAGGGTCTTGTGATAAGGGACTTGTGATATGGCCATGGGAGGTGTGATGTGTTGAGGTGATGTGGTGAAATGGACTCGGAGGAGATGGAGAAATTGTATATTGTAATATTTCATGTCTTATTCATATTACCTACTCAACCTCGTGTTGACCCTGTTGTTTGTTTGTTGTGTCTGCGTTGATCCAATTTATTGGGGAGCAGAATGACAGGTTTAGACTTATGGATGCTGGAAGGGTGGAGAGGACTTGGATCAGACCTGTCTAGTGATAGCTCAGTCATTTAGTTTTCACCGTACTTAAACATTAGATGTGGTTTACTTTCAGTTGTAATAGTTTGAGACTTTTGTTTAACGTTAAAATTACTTAGTAAAGTACTATATTTCTTCCTTTGTTATCTACTACCTCGGGTAACCGAGATGGTAACACCCTTGGTTATTTGGAGGGTCCTAGTTCAGGCCTCTAAATAAATGGGGGTGTTACACCTCCGACCTCCCCGAAAAGAAAATGGTCCGAAAATCGCATGGATTGTTAATTGAGTCAGTTAAAGCGAACTCAAAAAATTTCAAAAACTCCGGAAGACTTTTGACTTTATTGGTATGCTATATACCAATTTCGGCCGAAAATTCGATAACCATGTAAAAGTTATTTATAGTTATTTATAGGGTTTAGAATCGAATAAGATACCTCATGATGCGATTTCGGACACCTGGTAGAAAAACACGCTGAAAAATAATAATGGCCGCTCCGACCACCTGAAACAGCTCGAATGAAGGATATATAAGACACGTTTTTTTAGGCCTCTGAACTACTTAAATAAAAATCGCCGAAAATCGCACGGATGGTTAATCGAGGCAGATAAAGCGGCCACAAAAATTTTCAAAAACATCAGAAGACATTTGACGTTACCGGTATGCTATAAACCAGTTTTGGTCGAAAATCGGGTAACCGTGTAAAAGTGATTTATAATTGTTTATAGGGTTTAGAATCAAAAAAGATACCTCATCATACGATTTTGGACACGTGGTAAAAAACATGCTGAAATTAAAAATGGTGGCTCCGACCACCTGAAACGGCTCGAATTGAAGGATATATAATACACGTTTTTTTGGCCTCTGAACTCCTGAAACAAAAATTATCGAAAATCGCACGGATGGTTAGACGAGTCAGATAAAGCGGGCACAAAAATTTGCAAAAACATCAGAAGACAATTGACGTTATCGGTATGCTATAAACCAATTTCGGCCGAAAATCAAAAGAATAGTGTAAAAGTGATTTATAGTTGTTTATAAGGTCTAGAATCGAATAAGATACCTCATGATGCGATTTCGGACACGTGTTAGAAAAACACGCTGAAAAAAAACAATGGCCGCTCCGACCACCTGAAACAGCTCGAATTGAAGGATATATAAGACACGTTTTTTATACCTCTGAACTGCTGAAACAAAAATTGCCGAAAATCGCACGGATGGTTAATCGAGGCAGATAAAGCGGGCACAAAATTTTTCAAAAACATCAGAAGACATTTGACGTTACCGGTATGCTATAAACCAGTTTTGGTCGAAAATCGGATAACCGTGTAAAAGTGATTTATAATTGTTTATAGGGTTTAGAATCGAAAAAGATACCTCATGATACGATTTCGGACACGTGGTAAAAAACATGCTGAAATCAAAAATGGTGGCTCCGACCACCTGAAACGGCTCAAATTGAAGGATATATAATGTAACACCCCCATTTATTTAAAAGCCTTTAGCAAGACATTCTCAAATAAATAGAGCTGTTACCATCTCGGAATATCCGAGGTAGTGAATGACAAAGTAAACAAACCAAAGTACTTTATATAAAAGCTGATTAAATTTAAACTTGATATTACAACAACTACGAGATCCAAAGTTTGATAAAATAAAAGTACAACTGAAGATATCTAAGTGTGATCTAACTCTAAGTAGGTCCAAGCCATGTCTCACTCCATGCCCAAGCTCCTAATCCATCTGTCACTGACCTGTAAGATCTACTCCCCATTCCGGATTATCGTAGGTGTCACACGAATACACAGGGTCAACCACGAGGTTGAGTAGGTAAAACAACTAAAATATTTATTTAACAAACATTATCACAAATATATTGGGACCAATCATCCCTTCTCCGCACCGATCCAACACCAAATAAACTCCGCACCGAACACAAGACCCAATATACTCCACACCAATCACAGACCCTTTATCTCCGCACCAAACACAGACCCTTTATCTCCGCACCAATCACAGACCCTTTATCTCCGCACCAATCACAGACCCTTTATCTCCGCACCACACAGACCCTTTATCTCCTCATCTCATATCGTATCACAGAATATATAATCAAATATCATAAAATTCCAATCAAGTATTAATATAAAACATTCATGGTAATTATCAATAACAACTGAGTAATCATTATGATATGCACCGTAATTCCCCTACCTCAAACCGTCGGACGAAATTGTCAATGGCGCAGCTGCTAAAGGTGTTCGCCTCGAACTCGGTTCCTATAAGTATTACTTAACATCAATATCTACCATACAACCAATCCTTACTAAACTATTCCGTCATGCCCATGATTATATTCATAACACTTCATATACATGTATACACATACATCCATAAACATGCTCATATCAAAATAATTATCGTTCACTAAATATGTCTAGCAAATATACTAACTAATTATAAAACATTTTGACAACTTCACCATCCATAAATAATAATTACCATACTAACAATAGCATATAATATTGATAACAATCTCTACTAATTTTAATAAAATAGCATACTCAAACATTAACATTAATATTAACACCAACAATTTCACATAACAATATAGATAATAAGGTCACAACATTTATTAATACTAATAATAACAATAGTATTATCATCCCACAATACCAACACTATTAATAATATTAATAATAATAATAATAATAATAATAAAACAAAACTCTTAAAACAGCCCTAGAACCCTACGACAACCCAAACCGCGTGACTCACTTTTTGCTAGCTAAAACAGCCGTGTGAACCCCTCTCTTGTCGCCGGCAGCCACCACACATCACCCCCACACCACCTACTCCACCACTGACCCTAACCCAGACCACCGACTCCTGCCGACAAGGAAGACCAGGGCCTTAAACCGGCCTGAACCAACACGTGACCACCCTAAAACACCTGAAACCACGCCCTGTAACTGTTGACAACCGCGGCCAGACTACCTTAGACCACCACCACGGACTCCCCGTTAAACACACTCACCAGCCACGGTGGTACCACCGCACCGACCTCCCCCTAGTCATTGGTGGTACCACCCCCAAACACCCATGTGAACCAGAACCCGTAAACACCCCTGATGAATCCCCTGTTTCCTTTCCCGCACCTGCCATCAGCCACCACCCTAGTAACCACCCTGACAACCACTGGTCACCACGAGAACCACCATTCCACCCCCCGACTCACTCGTGACCCTAGAGCCACGACCCATAAGCAGACCATAAACGAGATTTAAAGAAAACACATACAAAAACTCAACACCCGAATAACTCCCCAGAACCATCTACCAGCAGCCTCCCTTAAACACCTTACACGGTGGTGTTAGGGTGTCAAAGACGACCCGACCTGGTTCATACTTAACCCTCATACGACACAGATTAAGAAAAGATAAATATCAGTACCCCTAGACAAACATACCTGATAGAAATCATGCGACAAAACAGGAAGTAGCAACCATGAAAACACCAATAACGGTGGACATACTCTCTTCCTCGGGTATTCGAGCCCCCTTAACAACCTCCAACCACCGTGTAAACCCTCTCTTGGTGTTCTCAGATATGGCGGCAGCAAGGTGTATGTGTTGCTTTGTGTCGATAGGTCAAAATAAGATCTTAAAAGTGAGTGCAAAAAAAAGGCGGCTGGGGAAGGTGTTCTGAAATTTCTGATTTTCAGATGTTAGTGTCGTGTATGGGCTAGGGTTTGCACGCAACCCTAGGCCCAATGACACGGCTATACATGTATGGGTTAAACCCTTTACACACTTCAATATCCAAATAACATGAATCAAACTCGGTTTTGTTAAATACTCGCGTACACGACTCAAAATACTTACACACAAGGTAACTCGTTCACCAATACATTGTCGCTTTAAAACCCGTCGACATACAAATAATTATAAATATAAATTAAAACGAAATAGAAATTACGTGGTATTACAGTCTTCCCCCCTTAAAATGAACTTCGTCCCGAAGTTCAACCACAGTCACGTGATAACCAATCTCACTCATGCTAATATAATAAATAATATTAAGGTAAAATGCGAAGTATTACATATAATACACGTTTTTTAGGCATCTGAACTCCTGAAACAAAAATTACCGAAAATCGCACGGATGGTTAGACGAGTCAGATAAAGCGGGCACAAAAATTTGCAAAAACATCAGAAGACAATTGACGTTACCGGTATGCTATAAACCAATTTCGGCCGAAAATCAAAAAAACAGTGTAAAAGTGATTTATAGTTGTTTATAGGGTCTAGAATCAAATAAGATATCTCATGATGCAATTTCGAACGCGTGGTAGAAAAACAGGCTGCAAAATAAAAATGGCCGCTCCGACCACCCCAAACGGCTCGAATTGATGGGTATATAATACACGTTTTTTAGGCCTCCGACCTCCCCGGAAGGAAAATGTCCGAAAATCGCATGGATTGTTAATTGAGTCAGTTAAAGCGGACTCAAAAAATTTCAAAAACTCCGGAAGACTTTTGACTTTATCGGTATGCTATATACCAATTTCGGCCAAAAATCCGATAACCATGTAAAAGTTATTTATAACTGTTTATAGGGTTTAGAATCGAATAAGATATCTCATGATGCGATTTCGGACACGTGGTAGAAAAACATGCTGAAAAATAACAATGGCCGCTCCGACCACCTGAAACAGCTCGAATTGAAGGATATATAAGACACGTTTTTTAGGCCTCTGAACTCATGAAACAAAAATTACCGAAAATCGCACGGATGGTTAGTCGAGTCGGATAAAGCGGGCAAAAAAATTTGCAAAAACATCAGAAGACAATTGACATTACCGGTATGCTATAAACCAATTTCGGCCGAAAATCAAAAGAATCGTGTAAAAGTGATTTATAATTGTTTATAGGGTCTAGAATCGAATAAGATATGTCATGATGCAATTTCGAACACGTGGTAGAAAAACACGCTGAAAAAAAACAATGGCCGCTCCGACCACCTGAAACAGCTCGAATTGAAGGATATATAAGACACGTTTTTTATACATCTGAACTGCTGAAACAAAAATTGCCGAAAATCGCACGGATGGTTAATCGAGGCAGATAAAGCGGGCACAAAATTTTTCAAAAACATCAGAAGACATTTGACGTTACCGGTATGCTATAAACCAGTTTTGGTCGAAAATGGGATAACCGTGTAAAAGTGATTTATAATTGTTTATAGGGTTTAGAATCGAAAAAGATACTTCATGATACGATTTCGGACACGTGGTAAAAAACATGCTGAAATCAAAAATGGTGGCTCCGACCACCTGAAACGGCTCGAATTGAAGGATATATAATACACGTTTTTTAGGCCTCTGAACTCCTGAAACAAAAATTACCGAAAATCGCACGGATGGTTAGACGAGTCAGATAAAGCGGGCACAAAAATTTGCAAAAACATCAGAAGACAATTGTGTAAGGTTCATATACCTATTTAGTCATACTATGTTATATTTATCTTATAAATGATAGATCTTAAGCATGCTTAACTAGTGATTATGACGAGATAAAGGAGTAAGAATGAGCTCCCTTACATTGAGACTCTCGGCAAATTAGGGCACAAATGAAGTCGCCTACTTCACTTGTTCTTGAGCTAATTCACACGGATGATCCTCCTTGAACCTTCAAAGAGATGATGGCCTCCAAAGATGAACACCAAGACACACTAACTCTCAATGTTTGTATGTTATTGTGCTAGAATCAACAAACAAACTTGCTAGATTGAAGGAGGTGCACGGCTAGGGTTTGAGAAAAATGAACCTTATTTTTCTTTCTTTTCTTTCTCTCTCAAAGACAAAAACCCTAGTATGAAAAATATGAATGAATGACTTTAGTGAACCAAAGAACAAAACTCTCTTTTGTTCCTCCATTTGGTTCGGCCGAGAACAAGGGTTAGAGTGCCCAATAGATTGGCACTCAATCCTCTCAATTGTCTCAAGCATGCATTAACAAATTAAATGCATTGTCTTCCTAATGTTCCTATTACATAATGTAATATGTAAAATGTGTGTGTGTGTGTGTGACATATCACACGGTCCACACCACTAAAACGGATCAAATCCGTAACATTATTAGGATAATATTATTTACGTAGTTTAACATTTTAAACCCTTTTATCGTAAATTAGTAATTAAATAATTTCATATAATTATTTAATCGCATTCTATAACTACAACAATTGTAGTTTATTCGATTCATTCATTTTATTATTATGTTTCATAAAACAAATAATTGATAGTGATGACACTTCGATCACTAAAATAATTTATAATCTTATTATAAATTATCTCCTCTTTTATTCACAATCTAGAAATGTATCAACTCGTATCAATATACAGTTGTTACATTTAATATTGAGATAGCTGTCCTAAAGGTGTGACCTAAAGGGATCAACTGGTCACCACCGTCATTACGACAGTAATGTCAAACTCTAGCAAGCCAATCATTACCGATTAATGTTGACCAGTTGACTTATGATAAGAATCATCCCATGAATATTCTTTTATAGAGTTTTGTCAATTTAATTAATATAATTGACGTGATCACATTATTGTCGAGGACACTTACTCCAACAATCTCCCACTTGTCCTCACAAGTGTGGATCACCGATTCTCTTGTTCTATTACATCATCTCCCACTCAATGCAAGGTGTCTTTCAGGTCGTACTTGCACGTGATCAAATCAATAGTGGTTTTTCTCGATATGGAGTGTAACTGTTTGACCGGAATTATCTACCATAGACAGTCTCCGAGCGTGGCCACGCATTTTCAGTTCACTACTCCTCGAGTGGCCTTGAGATTTAAGATAACCCTGACAAGGGGCAGAACAATTTCTTTCCAACTGTTCTCCTTGGTCAACATCATCCATTGTGACCCAAAATATATCCATTTGACCCCTTTTACGTAAGATCGTAGAATATAAATCAAAGTCATTCTGAATAATGTCACCTCTAGAGCAACCAGTCTCTAGTCTAAGAATCGACTCATAAGAATATATATAGCAGCTCTTGCCACGACCAGGCTCCATTGAATTCTAAAGAACTCTATAAGCGGTCACTGCCCGACACAAGTGTACTTTACAGTTGTCTATATGATCGACTAGTCATCCCTTATGACTCTATGGTGTAAGAACTCACCATCAATCGCATCATAATCTAGTCACTTCGAGACGTCACCTCATATAAGTGACTAGGGGCGATACTAAGTTAATCCAGTTCACTTGAACAGGGTTCAACAATTGTCCTACAATCCTGTTGGATTTAACAAAGTATATAAAATAAACAAGTTGTATAAAACTTTAAATGATGAACGAGATTATCTTATATGAACGTAAAAACAACATTTTTCATTTCATATCGCATAATCGGTTACACATTGGGTAAACTCTTAAGACCCATAGAATGAGCATGAGAATCATGCTTAGCTTGCGACAAGGGTTTGGTTAAAGGATCAGCCACATTATCGTCTGTCCCAACCTTACAAATCGCTATTTCCTTCCTATCAATGAAATCTCGAATTACATGATATTTTCTTGGTACATGTCTAGACTTATTACTAGACTTCGGCTCCTTAGCCTGAAAGACAGCACCACTGTTATCACAGTATAGGGTGATATGATCTTCAGCATTTGGAACTACCCTTAGTCCCTCGATAAATTGCCTTATCCATACTGCCTCTTTAGCAGCTTCTGATGCTACAATGTACTCTGCTTCCGTTGTAGAATCCGCAACGACTGGTTCTTTGAAGCTCTTCCAACTAATGGCACCACCATTCAAGATAAAGACAAATCCAGCCTGGGATTTAAAATCGTCTTTATCTGTTTGGAAGCTTGCATCTGTGTAACCCTTTACACACAAATCTTCTTCCCCTCCAAACACTAAGTATGAATCCTTAGTTCTTCTTAAGTACTTAAGGATGTTCTTGACTGCAATCCAGTGACTTTCACCTGGATTTGCTTGATATCTACTAGTCATGCTCAAGGCATACGAGACATCAGGACGAGTGCATATCATGGCGTACATGATAGATCCCACGGCGGAAGCATAAGGGATCATTTTCATGCGTTCAACATCCTTGGGCTCTGTGGGTGATTGAGACTTTCTCAATATAATGCCACTTCCTATGGGGATAAACCCTCTCTTGGAATTTCCCATGCTGAACCGTCGAAGAATCTTATCGATATAAGGTTCTTGACTTAGTGCCAATATCCTCTTGGATCTATCTCTATAGATCCGGATACCTAATATGCATTGTGCATTTCCTAGATCTTTCATCTGAAAATGGTTACCTAACCATCCTTTCACTGATGAAAGCATTGGAACATCATTTCCAATGAGTAGTATGTCATCCACATACAATATCAGGAATACAACCTTGCTCCCACTGAATTTCATATATAGACAAGGTTCCTCGACACTTCGAGTGAAACCATTTTCTTTTATGACTTCATTGAAGCGATGATTCCAACTCCTCGATGCTTGCTTAAGACCATAGATGGATCTCTTAAGCTTGCATACCTTGTTAGGATTTTTAGGATCTTCAAAACCTTCGGGTTGTATCATATACACATCCTCCTTTAAATGCCCATTTAAGAAGGCGGTTTTGACGTCCATTTGCCACACTTCATAATCATGAAATGCGGCAATCGCTAACATTATCCTAATGGATCTTAGCATGGCTACCGGAGCAAAGGTTTCATCATAATGAAGACCTTGGACTTGGGAAAAACCCTTAGCTACTAGCCTAGCTTTATAGACATCATCATGTCCTTCTATGCCATTCTTCACCTTGAAGATCCACTTGCATTGGAGAGGTCTCATCTCCTTAGTCAAGTCTACCAAGTCCCATACTTGGTTTTGATGCATAGAATCCATCTCGGATACCATGGCCTCATGCCATTTGATGGAGTCGGGACTAGAGATTGCAGCTTTGTAAGTGGTAGGCTCGTCACTTTCCAAAAGTAAAACGTCCAGGCTACCATCTTCCTCAATAAGTCCAACATACCTATCAGGTTGATGTGGGACCCTACTCGACCTCCTAGGTGGAATAGGTACCGAAGTGGATGAAGAAGGAACATCTTCTTCAGTCTCAGCTTCAGTTTGTGGCTCTTGAACTTCTCGAACTTCATTAAGTTCAAAATTTCTCCCACTCTGTCTCTTAGAAATAAACTCCTTTTCTAAGAAGACAGCCTCAGAAGACACAAACACTTTGTTTTCTTGAGGTTTGTAAAAGTGGTAGCCACGAGAGGTGGTTGGATAACCAACAAATATGCATTTTTCGGATCTTGGTGCGAGTTTGTCATCGTTTTTCGACTTGACATAAGCATCGCACCCCCATATTTTCATATAGGATAAGTTAGGAACCTTTCCTTTCCACATCTCATATGGAGTCTTATCGGTCGCTTTCGTTGGACTATTGTTCAACGATTTGATGGCGGTGAGTATCGCAAATCCCCAAAATGAATTGGGTAAATTAGTTTGGCTCATCATTGATCGGACCATATCCAATAAGGTTCGATTCCTCCTTTCAGCCACACCATTAAGTTGTGGTGTTCCTGGAGGCGAAAGTTGTGACACAATGCCACATTCCTTTAGATGTGAATCAAATTCATTACTAAGATATTCTCCACCACGATCGGATCGTAATGTTTTAATCTTCTTATCGAGTTGGTTCTCTACTTCATTCTGAAATTCTTTAAATTTCGTAAAAGCTTCACTCTTATGCTTCATTAAGTAGATATACCCATACCTACTTAAATCATCGGTGAAGGTGATGAAATAGTCATAATTGCCTCTAGCGGTGATAGATAATGGTCCGCATACATCCGTATGTATAAGTCCCAATAACTCACTTGCTCGTGTCCCTTTACCACTAAAGGGGTTACGAGTCATCTTCCCTAGAAGGCAAGCTTCGCATGTACCATAAGATTCATATTCGAATGGCTTAATTATGTTGGTCTTTACCAATCTTTTAATGCGATTTTCATTTATGTGACCAAGTCGACAATGCCAAACATATGATTCATTTGGATCACTTGTTTTAATTCTTTTGTTATTGACGTTGTAGACATTATTAGACGAGTCGAAAGTTTCCAAAACATAGATTCCATTAATAGAATTGGCACGGCCAACTACCATGTCATTCTTTGAAATTACACAACAATTGTTTTTAATGGAAAAATCATATCCTTCAATGTCTAACATTGCGACAGAAATAATGTTTTTGGAAAGAGACGGTACAAAATAACAATTATTGAGTTTTAGCTCATATCCACTCGTCAAGGCAAGAGTGCAAGTTCCTTTTGAAGTGGCCGCTACCCGAGCTCCATTTCCAAGTCGGAGATCCATATCACCCTTGTCCACCTTCTCCACTTCTCTTAAACCCTGCAAACGATTACAAAGGTGAGAACCACATCCGGTATCCAATACCCATGATGTGTTGGATGTAAAATTTATGTCAATAACAAAAATTTCAGATTTGGAATTACCTAACGGAATCACAAGACCTTCTTGGATATGACGTAAGTACTTGGGGCAATTCCTCCTCCAATGGCCCATGACACTACAATAGTGGCATCGCCCTTTCTCTAACTTTCTCTTCTTCCTTTTATTCTTTGCAAGACATTTCTTGCTAGAACTCCCACTAGCTTCATCATAAGCTCTTTCCTTCAAGTATAAGGCGTCCATTTCTTCATTTAGCTCATCTATATAAGCCGTGTCAAGAAATGAACCTTTGGGAGGTGGGAGAGAAGAAATAAAGTTAATACTGCCATCCGGACCCGTTCCGAAATGAACTTCTCTAGTAGTATCAATGTTGTTTTGGTTGCAAATCTCGTCGAAAACATTGTGACAAGAATCAATAGTGATAGGGTTGAATGAATCCATTGCGATAAAATAACTACAAAAACGGAAATGAAGGAAAAATTAACGTTCATCATTTTAAAACTTGTTAAACATTTTAAACAAGTTAAGTATTTACTTAACGATCCCTTACACAATTAAGTAAATAAACCCGAGACCCAAACCCATACTAATCCGGGCACGGTGTAGCCGATTCAACCCGTATTGGTATAATTTGGTGGATTAACCCTTTAATCGGTTCTACTCTTAGAACTCTCGGTCGACAATTTTCTTAAAATTATCTATAGCCCGAACTTATTGCAACTACGGTTACGAATACTTTCGTTGAGATCGACCAAATTTCAAGGTGTAATCGTCATTACCCCACTTACCCAACGTGACAATTTTAGTACCCCGGTTTAGCCGAGCCTACATATTTGTGAAGAAGGGATTCATGGGTCCATACTCTTTGGTAAGGCTAAGTCTCAATATTTTAAACGTAAGAGATCTTATCAATTATTATCTATCTCCTTTTAAGTGAACTAATTTAGGTGAATTATCGATAATAAAATTGATACGTTGAAGACCCGATACTCGATATGCATGACATGTTAATGGCGATTTGGCTATGCATGCAACATATTAAAACAAAATAAAGCAAACGATAAATTCCTAGTATGGCCTTATCCTAGAAAAGAAATAACAAGAGTACAAATTCGGAAACCAACTCCTTTGGTCCCTTGATCTTGACGAGGCACGCAAATCGAGGCAAACACCGTCTTGATCGGAACTCCTTTCCGAATGGCACCGTCTTCAAGGTTCTCCCGAAAATACAAATATTACAACTTTTCTAGTCTACTTTATACATTATAAAATAGAAAAAATACAATTGGGTGATACGAGATCACAAAATTACAACCGAATTGGTAACCCCTTACATTACGGGAAATACCAATTTAAAACTAAGGCCATACTAGAATAATTACATGATTCAAAATTATGCAATATAAAATGACATTCATAAGAAAAACGCAGCAATATAATATGTTATAAATATGTTCATTTTAATGCCAAATCGCCCTAATAACTTATTATGTCGAAATTAACCCGGTTTTATGAGATTTTAGCATTTTTAACTCTTTTAAAATGCATAAATTTAAAACATACACAACTTATGTTCTAAATAATATCCTAACACATTTTAGGATTCAAAATTAGTCATAAATAATTTTGATAATAATTAACACTTTAATTATATTAACATTGTTCATAATGCCTTTAAAATGTATAACATTTACGAATTAAATCCAAACAATTATAAAAATTCGAAATTTTGGATTTTCATTTTCACTAACATTCTGAAAATATTACTTTAATATTTATAATGTAAAAATTTTGGTCATTTTAATCGAAATTAACTCGAAATATCACATATTAATGGCCAAAATTACCTCTTTTTACGGTTTTAACAATTAAATCGTAAAAAAATGCTATACAAAGTCATATTGTACCAAAATTTTACATACATTAAGTAAAATTAGCATGTGAGGTCGTGTGAAAATTACAAGGCTAGAAACATTTTCTTTCTATTTTAATCATTTAACTCGATTTTGTCATAAAAATGCATTTAAACGATTAAAATCTTTATTATGAACAATATATTAAATCTCATAAATTATCATATAACCTAAAAACATTTTAGGACCAGATTTAATATACATGCCAAAAAGTCGAGTGATATATATAAGGGTCTTGAAATATTAGTTTTGTTTTAAGTCTCAAAAACTCGGAAAAACTATAAACCGATTAAGCATGCAACAACAAGTGCTCTGATACCAATTGTAAGGTTCATATACCTATTTAGTCATACTATGTTATATTTATCTTATAAATGATAGATCTTAAGCATGCTTAACTAGTGATTATGACGAGATAAAGGAGTAAGAATGAGCTCCCTTACATTGAGACTCTCGGCAAATTAGGGCACAAATGAAGTCGCCTACTTCACTTGTTCTTGAGCTAATTCACACGGATGATCCTCCTTGAACCTTCAAAGAGATGATGGCCTCCAAAGATGAACACCAAGACACACTAACTCTCAATGTTTGTATGTTATTGTGCTAGAATCAACAAACAAACTTGCTAGATTGAAGGAGCTGCACGGCTAGGGTTTGAGAAAAATGAACCTTATTTTTCTTTCTTTTCTTTCTCTCTCAAAGACAAAAACCCTAGTATGAAAAATATGAATGAATGACTTTAGTGAACCAAAGAACAAAACTCTCTTTTGTTCCTCCATTTGGTTCGGCCGAGAACAAGGGTTAGAGTGCCCAATAGATTGGCACTCAATCCTCT
Organism: Silene conica; assembly: GCA_029255685.2. Classification (NCBI taxonomy): domain Eukaryota; kingdom Viridiplantae; phylum Streptophyta; class Magnoliopsida; order Caryophyllales; family Caryophyllaceae; genus Silene; species Silene conica. The sequence continues at coordinate 46,905,809 of CM055312.2, read as the reverse complement.
CAATTGTCTCAAGCATGCATTAACAAATTAAATGCATTGTCTTCCTAATGTTCCTATTACATAATGTAATATGTAAAATGTGTGTGTGTGTGTGTGACATATCACACGGTCCACACCACTAAAACGGATCAAATCCGTAACATTATTAGGATAATATTATTTACGTAGTTTAACATTTTAAACCCTTTTATCGTAAATTAGTAATTAAATAATTTCATATAATTATTTAATCGCATTCTATAACTACAACAATTGTAGTTTATTCGATTCATTCATTTTATTATTATGTTTCATAAAACAAATAATTGATAGTGATGACACTTCGATCACTAAAATAATTTATAATCTTATTATAAATTATCTCCTCTTTTATTCACAATCTAGAAATGTATCAACTCGTATCAATATACAGTTGTTACATTTAATATTGAGATAGCTGTCCTAAAGGTGTGACCTAAAGGGATCAACTGGTCACCACCGTCATTACGACAGTAATGTCAAACTCTAGCAAGCCAATCATTACCGATTAATGTTGACCAGTTGACTTATGATAAGAATCATCCCATGAATATTCTTTTATAGAGTTTTGTCAATTTAATTAATATAATTGACGTGATCACATTATTGTCGAGGACACTTACTCCAACAAATTGACGTTACCGGTATGCTATAAACCAATTTCAGCCGAATATCAAAAAAACAGTGTAAAAGTGATTTATAGTTGTTTATAGGGTCTAGAATCGAATAAGATATCTCATGATGCAATTTCGAACGCGTGGTAGAAAAACAGGCTGCAAAATAAAAATGGCCGCTCCGACCACCCCAAACGGCTCGAATTGATGGGTATATAATACACGTTTTTTAGGCCTCCGACCTCCCCGGAAGGAAAATGTCCGAAAATGGCATGGATTGTTAATTGAGTCAGTTAAAGCGGATTCAAAAAATTTCAAAAACTCCGGAAGACTTTTGACTTTATCGGTATGTTATATACCAATTTCGGCCAAAAATCGGATAATCATGTAAAAGTTATTTATAGCTGTTTATAGGGTTTAGAATCGAATAAGATACCTCATGATGCGATTTCGGACACGTGGTAGAAAAACATGCTGAAAAATAACAATGGCCGCTCCGACCACCTGAAACAGCTCGAATTGAAGGATATATGAGACACGTTTTTTAGGCCTCTGAACTCCTGAAACAAAAATAACCAAAAATCGCACGGATGGTTAGTCGAGTCAGATAAAGCGGGCACAAAAATTTGCAAAAACATCAGAAGACAATTGACATTACCGGTATGTTATAAACCAATTTCGGCCGAAAATCAAAAGAATCATGTAAAAGTGATTTACAGTTGTTTATAAGGTCTAGAATCGAATAAGATATGTCATGATGCAATTTCGAACACGTGGTAGAAAAACAAGCTGAAAAAAAAATGGCCGCTCCGACCACCCAAAACGGCTCGAATTGATGGGTATATAATACACGTTTTTTAGGCCTCCGACCTCGCCGGAAAGAAAATGGTCCGAAAATCGCATGGATTGTTAATTGAGTCAGTTAAAGCGGACTCAAAAAATTTCAAATACTCCGGAAGACTTTTGACTTTATTGGTATGCTATATACCAATTTCGGCCGAAAATTCGATAACCATGTAAAAGTTATTTATAGTTATTTATAGGGTTTAGAATCGAATAAGATACCTCATGATACGATTTCGGACACGTGGTAAAAAACATGAAGAAATTAAAAATGGTGTCTCCGTCCATCTGAAACGGCTCGAATTGAAGGATATATAATACACGTTTTTTAGGCCTCTGAACTCCTGAAACAAAAATTACCGAAAATCGCACGGATGGTTAGACGAGTCAGATAAAGCGGGCACAAAATTTTGCAAAAACATCAGAAGACAATTGACGTTACCGGTATGCTATAAACCAATTTCGGCCGAAAATCAAAAGAACAGTGTAAAAGTGATTTATAGTTGTTTATAGAGTCTAGAATCGAATAAGATATCTCATGATTCAATTTCGAACACGTGGTAGAAAAACAGGCTGCAAAATAAAAATGGCCGCTCCAACCACCCTAAACGGCTCGAATTGAAGGGTATATAATACACGTTTTTTAGGCCTCCGACCTCCGCGGAAGGAAAATGTCAGAAAATCGCATGGATTGTTAATTGAGTCAGTTAAAGCGGACTCAAAAAATTTCAAAAACTCCGGAAGACTTTTGACTTTATCGGTATGCTATATACCAATTTCGGCCGAAAGTCCGATAACCATGTAAAAGTTATTTATAGTTGTTTATAGGGTTTAGAATCGAATAAGATACCTCATGATGCGATTTCGGACACGTGGTAGAAAAACACGCTGAAAAATAACAATGACTGCTCCGACCTCTTGAAACAACTCGAATGAAGGATATATAAGACACGTTTTTTAGGCCTCTGAACTGCTTAAATAAAAATCGCCGAAAATCTCACGGATGGTTAATCGAGGCAGATAAAGCGGGCACAAAAATTTGCAAAAACATCAGAAGACATTTGACGTTACCGGTATGCTATAAACCAATTTCGGCCGAAAATCAAAAGAATCGTGTAAAAGTGATTTATAGTTGTTTATAGGGTCTAGAATCGAATAAGATTTGTCATGATGCAATTTCGAACACGTGGTAGAAAAACAAGGTGAAAAAAAAATGGCCGATCCGACCACCCAAAACGGCTCGAATTGATGGGTATATAATACACGTTTTTTAGGCCTCCGACCTCCATGGAAAGAAAATGGTCCGAAAATCACATGGATTGTTAATTGACTCAGTTAAAGCGGACTCAAAAAATTTCAAAAACTCCGGAAGACTTTTGACTTTATTGGTATGCTATATACCAATTTCGGCCGAAAATTCGATAACCATGTAAAAGTTATTTATAGTTATTTATAGGGTTTAGAATCGAATAAGATACCTCATGATGCGATTTCGGACACGTGGTAGAAAAACACGTTGAAAAATAAAAATGGCCGCTCCGACCACCTGAAACAGCTCGAATGAAGGATATATAAGACACGTTTTTTTAGGCCTCTGAACTCCTGAAACAAAAATTACCGAAAATCGCACGGATGGTTAGACGAGTCAGATAAAGCGGGCACAAAAATTTGCAAAAACATCAGAAGACAATTGACGTTACCGGTATGCTATAAACCAATTTCGGCCGAAAATCAAAAGAACAGTGTAAAAGTGATTTATAGTTGTTTATAGGGTCTAGAATCGAATAAGATATCTCTTGATGCAATTTCGAACTCGTGGTAGAAAAACAGGCTGCAAAATAAAAATGGCCGCTCCGGCCACCCCAAACGGCTCGAATTGATGGGTATATTATACACGTTTTTAGGCCTCCGACCTCCCCGGAAGGAAAATGTCCGAAAATCGCATGGATTGTTAATTGAGTCAGTTAAAGCGGACTCAAAAAATTTCAAAAACTCCGGAAGACTTTTGACTTTATCGGTATGCTATATACCAATTTCGGCCGAAAGTCCGATAACCATGTAAAAGTTATTTATATTTGTTTATAGGGTTTAGAATCGAATAAGGTACCTCATGATGCGATTTCGGACACGTGGTAGAAAAACACGCTGAAAAATAATAATGACCGCTCCGACCTCCTGAAACAACTCGAATGAAGGATATATAAGACACGTTTTTTAGGCCTCTGAACTGCTTAAATAAAAATCGCCGAAAATCTCACGGATGGTTAATCGAGGCAGATAAAGCGGGCACAAAAATTTTCAAAAACATCAGAAGATATTTGACGTTACCGATATGCTATAAACCAGTTTTGGTCGAAAATCGGATAACCGTGTAAAAGTGATTTATAATTGTTTATAGGGTTTAGAATCGAAAAAGATACCTCATGATACGATTTCGGACACATGGTAAAAAACATGCTGAAATTAAAAATGGTGGCTCCGACCACCTGAAACGGCTCGAATTGAAGGATATATAATACACGTTTTTTAGGCCTCTGAAGTCCTGAAACAAAAATTAACGAAAATCGCACGGATGGTTAGACGAGTCAGATAAAGCGGGCACAAAATTTGCAAAAACATCAGAAGACAATTGACGTTACCGGTATGCTATAAACCAATTTCGACCGAAAATCAAAAGAACAGTGTAAAAGTGATTTATAGTTGTTTATAGGGTTTAGAATCGAATAAGATATCTCATGATGCAATTTCGAACACGTGGTAGAAAAACAGGCTGCAAAATAAAAATGGCCGCTCCGACCACCCCAAACGGCTCGAATTGATGGGTATATAATACACGTTTTTTAGGCCTCCGACCTCCTCGGAAGGAAAATGTCCGAAAATCGCACGGATTGTTAATTGAGTCAGTTAAAGCTAAGGGGACTCAAAAAATTTCAAAAACTGCGGAAGACTTTTGACTTTATTGGTATACTATATACCAATTTCGGCCGAAAATCCGATAACCATGTAAAAGTTATTTATAGTTGTTTATAGGGTTTAGAATCGAATAAGATACCTCATGATGCGATTTCGGACACGTGGTAGAAAAACACGCTGAAAAATAACAATTGCCGCTCCGACCACCTGAAACAGCTCGAATTGAATGATATATAATACACGTTTTTTGGTCTCTGAACTCCTGAAACAAAAATTACCGAAAATCGCACGGATGGTTAGTCGAGTCATATAAAGCGGGCACAAAAATTAGCAAAAACATCAGAAGACAATTGACGTTACCGGTATGCTATAAACCAATTTCGGCCGAAAATCAAAAGAATCGTGTAAAAGTGATTTATAGTTGTTTATAGGGTCTAGAATCGAATAAGATATCTCATGATGCAATTTCGAACACGTGCTAGAAAAAACAAGCTGAAATATAAAAATGGCCGCTCCGACCACCCCAAACGGCTCGAATTGATGGGTATATAATACACGTTTTATAGGTCTCCGACCTCCCCGGAAAGAAAATGGTCCGAAAATCGCAAGGATTGTTAATTGAGTCAGTTAAAGCGGACTCAAAAAATTTCAAAAACTCCGGAAGACTTTTGACTTTATTGGTCTTATGCTATATACCAATTTCGGCCGAAAATTCGATAACCATGTAAAGGTTATTTATAGTTATTTATAGGGTTTAGAATCGAATAAGATACCTCATGATGCGATTTCGGACACGTGGTAAAAAAACACGCTGAAAAATAACAATGGCCGCTCCGACCACCTGAAACAGCTCGAATGAAGGATATATAAGACACGTTTTTTTAGGTCTCAGAACTACTTAAATAAAAATCGCCGAAAATCGCACGGATGGTTAATCGAGGCAGATAAAGCGGGCACAAAAATTTTCAAAAACATCAGAAGACGTTTGACGTTACCGGTATGCTATAAACCAGTTTTGGTCGAAAATCGGATAACCGTGTAAAAGTGATTTATAATTGTTTATAGGGTTTAGAATCGAAAAAGATACCTCATGATACGATTTCGGACACGTGGTAAAAAACATGCTGAAATTAAAAATGGTGGCTCCGACCACCGGAAACGGCTCGAATTGAAGGATATATAATACACGTTTTTTAGGCTTCTGATCTCCTGAAACAAAAATTAACGAAAATCGCACGGATGGTTAGACGAGTCAGATAAAGCGGGCACAAAATTTGCAAAAACATCAGAAGACAATTGACGTTACCGGTATGCTATAAACCAATTTCGGCCGAAAATCAAAAGAACAGTGTAAAAGTTATTTATAGTTGTTTATAGGGTCTAGAATCGAATAAGATACCTTATAATGCAATTTCGGACACGTGGTAGAAAAACACGCTGATAAATAACAATGGCCGCTCTGACCACCTGAAACAGCTCGAATTGAAGGATATATAAGACACGTTTTTTAGGCCTCTGAACTGCTGAAACAAAAATGGCCGAAAATCGCACGGATGGTTAATCGAGGCAGATAAAGCGGGCACAAATTTTTTCAAAAACATCAGAAGGCATTTGACGTTACCGGTATGCTATAAACCAGTTTTGGTCGAAAATCGGATAACCGTGTAAAAGTGATTTATAATTGTTTATAGGGTTTAGAATCGACAAAGATACCTCATTATACGATTTCGGACACGTGGTAAAAAACATGCTGAAATTAAAAATGGTGGCTCCGACCACCAGAAACGGCTCGAATTGAAGAATATATAATACACGTTTTTTAGGCCTCTGAACTCCTGAAACAAAAATTAGCGAAAATCGCACGGATGGTTAGACGAGTCAGATAAAGCGGGCACAAAAATTTGCAAAAACATCAGAAGACAAATGACGTTACCGGTATGCTATAAACCAATTTCGACCGAAAATCAAAAGAACAGTGTAAAAGTGATTTATAGTTGTTTATAGGGTTTAGAATCGAATAAGGTATCTCATGATGCAATTTCGAACACGTGGTAGAAAAACAGGCTGCAAAATAAAAATGGCCGCTCCGACCACCCCAAACGGCTCGAATTGATGGGTATATAATACACGTTTTTTAGGCCTCCGATCTCCTCGGAAGGAAAATGTCCGAAAATCGCATGGATTGTTAATTGAGTCAGTTAAAGCAAAGGGGACTCAAAAAATTTCAAAAACTGCGGAAGACTTTTGACTTTATTGGTATACTATATACCAATTTCGGCCGAAAATCCGATAACCATGTAAAAGTTATTTATAGTTGTTTATAGGGTTTAGAATCGAATAAGATACCTCATGATGCGATTTCGGACACGTGGTAGAAAAACACGCTGAAAAATAAAAATGGCCGCTCCGACCACCTGAAACAGCTCGAATTGAATGATATATAATACACGTTTTTTGGTCTCTGAACTCCTGAAACAAAAATTACCGAAAATCGCACGGATGGTTAGTCGAGTCATATAAAGCGGGCACAAAAATTTGCAAAAACATTAGAAGACAATTGACGTTGCCGGTATGCTATAAACCAATTTCGGCTGAAAATCAAAAGAATCGTGTAAAAGTGATTTATAGTTGTTTATAGGGTCTAGAATCGAATAAGATATCTCATGATGCAATTTCGAACACGTGGTAGAAAAAACAAGCTGAAATATAAAAATGGCCGCTCCGACCACCCCAAACGGCTCGAATTGATGGGTATATAATACACGTTTTATAGGTCTCCGACCTCCCCGGAAAGAAAATGGTTCGAAAATCGCAAGGATTGTTAATTGAGTCAGTTAAAGCGGACTCAAAAAATTTCAAAAACTCCGGAAGACTTTTGACTTTATTGGTCTTATGCTATATACCAATTTCGGCCGAAAATTCGATAACCATGTAAAAGTTATTTATAGTTATTTATAGGGTTTAGAATCGAATAAGATACCTCATGATGCGATTTCGGACACGTGATAAAAAAAACACGCTGAAAAATAACAATGGCCGCTCCGACCACCTGAAACAGCTCGAATGAAGGATATATAAGACACGTTTTTTTAGGTCTCAGAACTACTTAAATAAAAATCGCCGAAAATCGCACGGATGGTTAATCGAGGCAGATAAAGCGGGCACAAAAATTTTCAAAAACATCAGAAGACGTTTGACGTTACCGGTATGCTATAAACCAGTTTTGGTCGAAAATCGGATAACCGTGTAAAAGTGATTTATAATTGTTTATAGGGTTTAGAATCGAAAAAGATACCTCATGATACGATTTCGGACACGTGGTAAAAAACATGCTGAAATTAAAAATGGTGGCTCCGACCACCGGAAACGGCTCGAATTGAAGGATATATAATACACGTTTTTTAGGCTTCTGATCTCCTGAAACAAAAATTAACGAAAATCGCACGGATGGTTAGACGAGTCAGATAAAGCGGGCACAAAATTTGCAAAAACATCAGAAGACAATTGACGTTACCGGTATGCTATAAACCAATTTCGGCCGAAAATCAAAAGAACAGTGTAAAAGTTATTTATAGTTGTTTATAGGGTCTAGAATCGAATAAGATACCTTATAATGCAATTTCGGACACGTGGTAGAAAAACACGCTGATAAATAACAATGGCCGCTCTGACCACCTGAAACAGCTCGAATTGAAGGATATATAAGACACATTTTTTAGGCCTCCGACCTCCCCGGAAGGAAAATGTCCGAAAATCGCATGGATTGTTAATTGAGTCAGTTAAAGCGGACTCAAGAAATTTCAAAAAAACTCCGGAAGACTTTTGACTTTATCGGTATGCTATATACCAATTTCGGCCGAAAGTCCGATAACCATGTAAAAGTTATTTATAGTTGTTTATAAGGTTTAGAATCGAATAAGGTACCTCATGATGCGATTTCGGACACGTGGTAGAAAAACACGCTGAAAAATAACAATGACCGCTCCGACCTCCTGAAACAACTCGAATGAAGGATATATAAGACACGTTTTTTAGAACTCTGAACTGCTTAAATAAAAATCGACAAAAACCTCACGGATGGTTAATCGAGGCAGATAAAGCGGGCACAAAAATTTTCAAAAACATCAGATGACATTTGACGTTACCGGTATGCTATAAACCAGTTTTGGTCGAAAATCGGATAACCGTGTAAAAGTGATTTATAATTGTTTATAGGGTTTAGAATCGAAAAAGATACCTCATGATACGATTTCGGACACATGCTAAAAAACATGCTGAAATTAAAAATGGTGGCTCCGACCACCTGAAACGGCTCGAATTGAAGGATATATAATACACGTTTTTTAGGCCTCTGAAGTCCTGAAACAAAAATTAACGAAAATCGCACGGATGGTTAGACGAGTCAGATAAAGCGGGCACAAAATTTGCAAAAACATCAGAAGACAATTGACGTTACCGGTATGCTATAAACCAATTTCGGCCGAAAATCAAAAGAACAGTGTAAAAGTGATTTATAGTTGTTTATAGGGTCTAGAATCGAATAAGATACCTCATAATGCAATTTCGGACACGTGGTAGAAAAACACGCTGAAAAATAACAATGGCCGCTCCGACCACCTGAAACAGCTCGAATTGAAGGATATATAAGACACGTTTTTTAGGCCTCTGAACTGCTGAAACCAAAATTGCCGAAAATCGCACGGATGGTTAATCGAGGCAGATAAAGCGGGCACAAAATTTTTCAAGAACATCAGAAGACATTTGACGTTACCGGTATGCTATAAACCAGTTTTGGTCGAAAATCGGATAACCGTGTAAAAGTGATTTATAATTGTTTATAGGGTTTAGAATCGAAAAAGATACCTCATTATACGATTTCGGACACGTGGTAAAAAACATGCTGAAATTAAAAATGGTAGCTACGACCACCTGAAACGGCTCGAATTGAAGAATATATAATACACGTTTTTTAGGCCTCTGAACTCCTGAAACAAAAATTAGCGAAAATCGCACGGATGGTTAGACGAGTCAGATAAAGCGGGCACGAAATTTGCAAAAACATCAGAAGACAATTGACGTTACCGGTATGCTATAAACCAATTTCGGCCGAAAATCAAAAGAACAGTGTAAAAGTGATTTATAGTTGTTTATAGGGTCTAGAATCGAATAAGATACCTCATAATGCAATTTCGGACACGTGGTAGAAAAACACGCTGAAAAATAACAATGGCCGCTCCGACCACCTGAAACAGCTCGAATTGAAGGATATATAAGACACGTTTTTTAGGCCTCTGAACTGCTGAAACAAAAATTGCCGAAAATTGCACGGATGGTTAATCGAGGCAGATAAAGCGGGCACAAAATTTTTCAAAAAAATCAGAAGACATTTGACGTTACCGGTATGCTATAAACCAGTTTTGGTCGAAAATCGGATAACCGTGTAAAAGTGATTTATAATTGTTTATAGGGTTTAGAATCGAAAAAGATACGTCATTATACGATTTCTGACACGTGGTAAAAAACATGCTGAAATTAAAAATGGTGGCTGCGACCACCTGAAACGGCTCGAATTGAAGAATATATAATACACGTTTTTTAGGCCTCTGAACTCCTGAAACAAAAATTAGCGAAAATCGCACGGATGGTTAGACGAGTCAGATAAAGCGGGCACAAAAATTTGCAATAACATCAGAAGACAATTGACGTTACCGGTATGCTATAAACCAATTTCGACCGAAAATCAAAAGAACAGTGTAAAAGTGATTTATAGTTGTTTATAGAGTTTAGAATCGAATAAGATCTCTCATGATGCAATTTTGAACACGTGGTAGAAAAACAGGCTGCAAAATAAAAATGGCCGCTCCAACCACCCCAAACGGCTCGAATTGATGGGTATATAATACACGTTTTATAGGTCTCCGACCTCCCCGGAAAGAAAATGGTCCGAAAATCGCAAGGATTGTTAATTGAGTCAGTTAAAGCGGACTCAAAAAATTTCAAAAACTCCGGAAGACTTTTGACTTTATTGGTCTTATGCTATATACCAATTTAGGCCGAAAATTCGATAACCATGTAAAAGTTATTTATAGTTATTTATAGGGTTTAGAATCGAATAAGATACCTCATGATGCGATTTCAGACACGTGGTAAAAAAACACGCTGAAAAATAACAATGGCCGCTCCGACCACCTGAAACAGCTCGAATGAAGGATATATAAGACACGTTTTTGTAGGTCTCAGAACTACTTAAATAAAAATCGCCGAAAATCGCACGGATGGTTAATCGAGGCAGATAAAGCGGGCACAAAAATTTTCAAACACATCAGAAGACGTTTGACGTTACCGGTATGCAATAAACCAGTTTTGGTCGAAAATCGGATAACCGTGTAAAAGTGATTTATAATTGTTTATAGGGTTTAGAATCGAAAAAGATACCTCATGATACGATTTCGGACACGTGGTAAAAAACATGCTGAAATTAAAAAATGGTGGCTCCAACCACCTGAAACGGCTCGAATTGAAGAATATATAATACACGTTTTTTAGGCCTCTGAACTCCTGAAACAAAAATTAACGAAAATCGCACGGATGGTTAGACGAGTCAGATAAAGCGGGCACAAAATTTGCAAAAACATCAGAAGACAATTGACGTTACCGGTATGCTATAAACCAATTTCGGCCGAAAATCAAAAGAAAAGTATAAAAGTGATTTATAGTTGTTTATAGGGTCTAGAATCGAATAAGATACCTCATAATGCAATTTCGGACACGTGGTAGAAAAACACGCTGAAAAATAACAATGGCCGCTCCGACCACCCGAAACAGCTCCAATTGAAGGATATATAAGACACGTTTTTTAGGCCTCTGAACTGCTGAAACAAAAATTGCCGAAAATCGCAAGGATGTTTAATCGAGGCAGATAAAGCGGGCACAAAATTTTTCAAAAACATCAGAAGACATTTGACGTTACCGGTATGCTATAAAACAGTTTTGGTCGAAAATCGGATAACCGTGTAAAAGTGATTTATAAATTTTTATAGGGTTTAGAATCGAAAAAGATACCTCATTATACGATTTCTGACACGTGGTAAAAAACATGCTGAAATTAAAAATGGTGGCTGCGACCACCTGAAACGGCTCGAATTGAAGAATATATAATACACGTTTTTTAGGCCTCTGAACTCCTGAAACAAAAATTAACGAAAATCGCACGGATGGTTAGACGAGTCAGATAAAGCGGGCACAAAAATTTGCAAAAACATCAGAAGACAATTGACATTACCGGTATGCTATAAACCAATTTCGACCGAAAATCAAAAGAACAGTGTAAAATTGATTTATAGTTGTTTATAGGGTTTAGAATCGAATAAGATATCTCATGATGCAATTTCGAACACGTGGTAGAAAAACAGGCTGCAAAATAAAAATGGCCGCTCCGACCACCCCAAAGGGCTCGAATTGATGGGTATATAATACACGTTTTTTAGGCCCCCGACCTCCTCGGAAGGAAAATGTCCGAAAATCGCATGGATTGTTAATTGAGTCAGTTAAAGCTAAGGGGACTCAAAAAATTTCAAAAACTGCGGAAGACTTTTGACTTTATTGGTATGCTATATTCCAATTTCGGCCGAAAATCCGATAACCATGTAAAACTTATTTATAGTTGTTTATTGGGTTTAGAATCGAATAAGATACCTCATGATGCGATTTCGGACACGTGGTAGAAAAACACGCTGAAAAATAACAATGGCCGCTCCGACCACCTGAAACAGCTCGAATTGAATGATATATAATACACGTTTTTTGGTCTCTGAACTCCTGAAACAAAAATTACCGAAAATCGCACGGATGGTTAGTCGAGTCATATAAAGCGGGCACAAAAATTTGCAAAAACATCAGAAGACAATTGACGTTACCGGTATGCTATAAACCAATTTCGGCCGAAAATCAAAAGAATCGTGTAAAAGTGATTTATAGTTGTTTATAGGGTCTAGAATCGAATAAGATATCTCATGATGCAATTTCGAACACGTGGTAGAAAAAACAAGCTGAAATATAAAAATGGCCGCTCCGACCACCCCAAACGGCTCGAATTGATGGGTATATAATACACGTTTTATAGGTCTCCGACCTCCCCGGAAAGAAAATGGTCCGAAAATCGCAAGGATTGTTAATTGAGTCAGTTAAAGCGGACTCAAAAAATTTCAAAAACTCCGGAAGACTTTTGACTTTATTGGTCTTATGCTATATACCAATTTAGGCCGAAAATTCGATAACCATGTAAAAGTTATTTATAGTTATTTATAGGGTTTAGAATCGAATAAGATACCTCATGATGCGATTTCAGACACGTGGTAAAAAAACACGCTGAAAAATAACAATGGCCGCTCCGACCACCTGAAACAGCTCGAATGAAGGATATATAAGACACGTTTTTGTAGGTCTCAGAACTACTTAAATAAAAATCGCCGAAAATCGCACGGATGGTTAATCGAGGCAGATAAAGCGGGCACAAAAATTTTCAAACACATCAGAAGACGTTTGACGTTACCGGTATGCAATAAACCAGTTTTGGTCGAAAATCGGATAACCGTGTAAAAGTGATTTATAATTGTTTATAGGGTTTAGAATCGAAAAAGATACCTCATGATACGATTTCGGACACGTGGTAAAAAACATGCTGAAATTAAAAAATGGTGGCTCCAACCACCTGAAACGGCTCGAATTGAAGGATATATAATACACGTTTTTTAGGCCTCTGAACTCCTGAAACAAAAATTAACGAAAATCGCACGGATGGTTAGACGAGTCAGATAAAGCGGGCACAAAATTTGCAAAAACATCAGAAGACAATTGACGTTACCGGTATGCTATAAACCAATTTCGGCCGAAAATCAAAAGAAAAGTATAAAAGTGATTTATAGTTGTTTATAGGGTCTAGAATCGAATAAGATACCTCATAATGCAATTTCGGACACGTGGTAGAAAAACACGCTGAAAAATAACAATGGCCGCTCCGACCACCCGAAACAGCTCCAATTGAAGGATATATAAGACACGTTTTTTAGGCCTCTGAACTGCTGAAACAAAAATTGCCGAAAATCGCAAGGATGTTTAATCGAGGCAGATAAAGCGGGCACAAAATTTTTCAAAAACATCAGAAGACATTTGACGTTACCGGTATGCTATAAAACAGTTTTGGTCGAAAATCGGATAACCGTGTAAAAGTGATTTATAAATTTTTATAGGGTTTAGAATCGAAAAAGATACCTCATTATACGATTTCTGACACGTGGTAAAAAACATGCTGAAATTAAAAATGGTGGCTGCGACCACCTGAAACGGCTCGAATTGAAGAATATATAATACACGTTTTTTAGGCCTCTGAACTCCTGAAACAAAAATTAACGAAAATCGCACGGATGGTTAGACGAGTCAGATAAAGCGGGCACAAAAATTTGCAAAAACATCAGAAGACAATTGACGTTACCGGTATGCTATAAACCAATTTCGACCGAAAATCAAAAGAACAGTGTAAAATTGATTTATAGTTGTTTATAGGGTTTAGAATCGAATAAGATATCTCATGATGCAATTTCGAACACGTGGTAGAAAAACAGGCTGCAAAATAAAAATGGCCGCTCCGACCACCCCAAAGGGCTCGAATTGATGGGTATATAATACACGTTTTTTAGGCCCCCGACCTCCTCGGAAGGAAAATGTCCGAAAATCGCATGGATTGTTAATTGAGTCAGTTAAAGCTAAGGGGACTCAAAAAATTTCAAAAACTGCGGAAGACTTTTGACTTTATTGGTATGCTATATTCCAATTTCGGCCGAAAATCCGATAACCATGTAAAACTTATTTATAGTTGTTTATTGGGTTTAGAATCGAATAAGATACCTCATGATGCGATTTCGGACACGTGGTAGAAAAACACGCTGAAAAATAACAATGGCCGCTCCGACCACCTGAAACAGCTCGAATTGAATGATATATAATACACGTTTTTTGGTCTCTGAACTCCTGAAACAAAAATTACCGAAAATCGCACGGATGGTTAGTCGAGTCATATAAAGCGGGCACAAAAATTTGCAAAAACATCAGAAGAGAATTGACGTTACTGGTATGCTATAAACCAATTTCGGCCGAAAATCAAAAGAATCGTGTAAAAGTGATTTATAGTTGTTTATAGGGTCTAGAATCGAATAAGATATCTCATGATGCAATTTCGAACACGTGCTAGAAAAAACAAGCTGAAATATAAAAATGGCCGCTCCGACCACCCCAAACGGCTCGAATTGATGGGTATATAATACACGTTTTATAGGTCTCCGACCTCCCCGGAAAGAAAATGGTCCGAAAATCGCAAGGATTGTTAATTGAGTCAGTTAAAGCGGACTCAAAAAATTTCAAATACTCCGGAAGACTTTTGACTTTATTGGTCTTATGCTATATACCAATTTCGGACGAAAATTCGATAACCATGTAAAAGTTATTTATAGTTATTTATAGGGTTTAGAATCGAATAAGATACCTCATGATGCGATTTCGGACACGTGGTAAAAAAACACGCTGAAAAATAACAATGGCCGCTCCGACCACCTGAAACAGCTCGAATGAAGGATATATAAGACACGTTTTTTTAGGTCTCAGAACTATTTAAATAAAAATCGCCGAAAATCGCACGGATGGTTAATCGAGGCAGATAAAGCGGGCACAAAAATTTTCAAAAACATCAGAAGACGTTTGACGTTACCGGTATGCAATAAACCAGTTTTGGTCGAAAATCGGATAACCGTGTAAAAGTGATTTATAATTGTTTATAGGGTTTAGAATCGAAAAAGATACCTCATGATACGCTTTCGGACACGTGGTAAAAAACATGCTGAAATTAAAAAATGGTGGCTCCGACCACCTGAAACGGCTCGAATTGAAGGATATATAATACACGTTTTTTTAGGCCTCTGAACGCCTGAAACAAAAATTAACGAAAATCGCACGGATGGTTAGACGAGTCAGATAAAGCGGGCACAAAATTTGCAAAAACATCAGAAGACAATTGACGTTACCGGTATGCTATAAACCAATTTCGGCCGAAAATCAAAAGAAAAGTGTAAAAGTGATTTATAGTTGTTTATAGGGTCTAGAATCGAATAAGATACCTCATAATGCAATTTCGGACACGTGGTAGAAAAACACGCTGAAAAATAACAATGGCCGCTCCGACCACCTGAAACAGCTCCAATTGAAGGATATATAAGACACGTTTTTTAGGCCTCTGAACTGCTGAAACAAAAATTGCCGAAAATCGCACGGATGGTTAATCGAGGCAGATAAAGCGGGCACAAAATTTTTCAAAAACATCAGAAGACATTTGACGTTACCGGTATGCTATAAAACAGTTTTGGTCGAAAATCGGATAACCGTGTAAAAGTGATTTATAATTGTTTATAGGGTTTAGAATCGAAAAAGATACCTCATTATACGAATTCTGACACGTGGTAAAAAACATGCTGAAATTAAAAATGGTGGTTGCGACCACCTGAAACGGCTCGAATTGAAGAATATATAATACACGTTTTTTAGGCCTCTGAACTCCTGAAACAAAAATTAACGAAAATCGCACGGATGGTTAGACGAGTCAGATAAAGCGGGCACAAAAATTTGCAAAAACATCAGAAGACAATTGACGTTACCGGTATGCTATAAACCAATTTCGACCGAAAATCAAAAGAACAGTGTAAAATTGATTTATAGTTGTTTATAGGGTTTAGAATCGAATAAGATATCTCATGATGCAATTTCGAACACGTGGTAGAAAAACAGGCTGCAAAATAAAAATGGCCGCTCCGACCACCCAAAGGGCTCGAATTGATGGGTATATAATACACGTTTTTTAGGCCCCCGACCTCCTCGGAAGGAAAATGTCCGAAAATCGCATGGATTGTTAATTGAGTCAGTTAAAGCTAAGGGGACTCAAAAAATTTCAAAAACTGCGGAAGACTTTTGACTTTATTGGTATGCTATATACCAATTTCGGCCGAAAATCCGATAACCATGTAAAACTTATTTATAGTTGTTTATAGGGTTTAGAATCGAATAAGATACCTCATGATGCGATTTCGGACACGTGGTAGAAAAACACGCTGAAAAATAACAATGGCCGCTCCGACCACCTGAAACAGCTCGAATTGAATGATATATAATACACGTTTTTTGGTCTCTGAACTCCTGAAACAAAAATTACCGAAAATCGCACGGATGGTTAGTCGAGTCATATAAAGCGGGCACAAAAATTTGCAAAAACATCAGAAGACAATTGACGTTACCGGTATGCTATAAACCAATTTCGACCGAAAATCAAAAGAACAGTGTAAAATTGATTTATAGTTGTTTATAGGGTCTAGAATCGAATAAGATATCTCATGATGCAATTTCGAACACGTGGTAGAAAAACAGGCTGCAAAATAAAAATGGCCGCTCCGACCACCCAAAGGGCTCGAATTGATGGGTATATAATACACGTTTTTTAGGCCCCCGACCTCCTCGGAAGGAAAATGTCCGAAAATCGCATGGATTGTTAATTGAGTCAGTTAAAGCTAAGGGGACTCAAAAAATTTCAAAAACTGCGGAAGACTTTTGACTTTATTGGTCTTATGCTATATACCAATTTCGGCCGAAAATTCGATAACCATGTAGAAGTTATTTATAGTTATTTATAGGGTTTAGAATCGAATAAGATACCTCATGATGCGTTTTCGGACACGTGGTAAAAAAACACGCTGAAAAATAACAATGGCCGCTCCGACCACCTGAAACAGCTCGAATGAAGGATATATAAGACACGTTTTTTTAGGTCTCAGAACTACTTAAATAAAAATCGCCGAAAATCGCACGGATGGTTAATCGAGGCAGATAAAGCGGGCACAAAAATTTTCAAAAACATCAGAAGACGTTTGACGTTACCGGTATGCTATAAACCAGTTTTGGTCGAAAATCGGATAACCGTGTAAAAGTGATTTATAATTGTTTATAGGGTTTAGAATCGAAAAAGATACCTCATGATACGATTTCGGACACGTGGTAAAAAACATGCTGAAATTAAAAATGGTGGCTCCGACCACCTGAAACGGCTCGAATTGAAGGATATATAATACACGTTTTTTAGGCCTCTGAACTCCTGAAACAAAAATTAACGAAAATCGCACGGATGGTTAGACGAGTCAGATAAAGCGGGCACAAAATTTGCAAAAACATCAGAAGACAATTGACGTTACCGGTATGCTATAAACCAATTTCGGCCGAAAATCAAAAGAACAGTGTAAAAGTGATTTATAGTTGTTTATAGGGTCTAGAATCGAATAAGATACCTCATAATGCAATTTCGGACACGTGGTAGAAAAACACGCTGAAAAATAACAATGGCCGCTCCGACCACCTGAAACAGCTCGAATTGAAGGATATATAAGACACGTTTTTTAGGCCTCTGAACTGCTGAAACAAAAATTGCCGAAAATCGCACGGATGGTTAATCGAGGCAGATAAAGCGGGCACAAAATTTTTCAAAAACATCAGAAGACATTTGACGTTACCGGTATGCTATAAACCAGTTTTGGTCGAAAATCGGATAACCGTGTAAAAGTGATTTATAATTGTTTATAGGGTTTAGAATCGAAAAAGATACCTCATTATACGATTTCTGACACGTGGTAAAAAACATGCTGAAATTAAAAAATGTTGGTTGCGACCACCTGAAACGGCTCGAATTGAAGAATATATAATACACGTTTTTTAGGCCTCTGAACTCCTGAAACAAAAATTAGCGAAAATCGCACGGATGGTTAGACGAGTCAGATGAAGCGGGCACAAAAATTTGCAAAAACATCAGAAGACAATTGACGTTACCGGTATGCTATAAACCAATTTCGACCGAAAATCAAAAGAACAGTGTAAAAGTGATTTATAGTTGTTTATAGGGTTTAGAATCGAATAAGATATCTCATGATGCAATTTCGAACACGTGGTAGAAAAACAGGCTGCAAAATAAAAATGGCCGCTCCGACCACCCCAAAGGGCTCGAATTGATGGGTATATAATACACGTTTTTTAGGCCTCCGACCTCCTCGGAAGGAAAATGTCCGAAAATCGCATGGATTGTTAATTGAGTCAGTTAAAGCTAAGGGGACTCAAAAAATTTCAAAAACTATGGAAGACTTTTGACTTTATTGGTATGCTATATACCAATTTCGGCCGAAAATCCGATAACCATGTAAAAGTTATTTATAGGGTTTAGAATCGAATAAGACACCTCATGATGCGATTTCGGACACGTGGTAGAAAAACACGCTGAAAAATAACAATGGCCGCTCCGACCACCTGAAACAGCTCGAATTGAATGATATATAATACACGTTTTTTGGTCTCTGAACTCCTGAAACAAAAATTACCGAAAATCGCACGGATGGTTAGTCGAGTCATATAAAGCGGGCACAAAAATTTGCAAAAACATCAGAAGACAATTGACGTTACCGGTATGCTATAAACCAATTTCGGCCGAAAATCAAAAGAATCGTGTAACAGTGATTTATTGTTGTTTATAGGGTCTAGAATCGAATAAGATATCTCATGATGCAATTTCGAACACGTGGTAGAAAAAACAAGCTGAAATATAAAAATGGCCGCTCCGACCACCCCAAACGGCTCGAATTGATGGGTATATAATACACGTTTTATAGGCCTCCGACCTCCCCGGAAAGAAAATGGTCCGAAAATCGCAAGGATTGTTAGTTGAGTCAGTTAAAGCGGACTCAAAAAATTTCAAAAACTCCGGAAGACTTTTGACTTTATTGGTATGCTATATACCAATTTCGGCCGAAAATTCGATAACCATGTAAAAGTTATTTATAGTTATTTATAGGGTTTAGAATCGAATAAGATACCTCATGATGCGATTTCGGACACGTGGTAAAAAAACACGCTGAAAAATAACAATGGCCGCTCCGACCACCTGAAACAGCTCGAATGAAGGATTTATAAGACACGTTTTTTTAGGTCTCAGAACTACTTAAATAAAAATCGCCGAAAATCGCACGGATGGTTAATCGAGGCAGATAAAGCGGGCACAAAAATTTTCAATAACATCAGAAGGCGTTTGACGTTACCGGTATGCTATAAACAAGTTTTGGTCGAAAATCGGATAACCGTGTAAAAGTGATTTATAATTGTTTATAGGGTTTAGAATCGAAAAAGATACCTCGTGATACGATTTCGGACACGTGGTAAAAAACATGCTGAAATTAAAAATGGTGGCTCCGACCACCTGAAACGGCTCGAATTGAAGGATATATAATACACGTTTTTTAGGCCTCTGAACTCCTGAAACAAAAATTATCGAAAATCGCACGGATGGTTAGACGAGTCAGATAAAGCGGGCACAAAAATTTGCAAAAACATCAGAAGACAATTGACGTTACCGGTATGCTATAAACCAATTTCAGCCGAAAATCAAAAGAACAGTGTAAAAGTGATTTATAGTTGTTTATACGGTCTAGAATCGAATATGATACCTCATGATGCGATTTCGGACACGTGGTAGAAAAACACGCTGAAAAATAACAATGGCCGCTCCGACCACCTGAAACAGCTCGAATTGATGGATATAAGACACGTTTTTTAGGCCTCTGAACTGCTGAAACAAAAATTGCCGAATATCGCACGGATGGTTAATCGAGGCAGATAAAGCGGGCACAAAAATTTTCAAAAACATCAGAAGACATTTGACGTTACCGGAATGCTATAAACCAATTTTGGTCGAAAATCGGATAACCGTGTAAAAGTGATTTATAATTGTTTATAGGGTTTAGAATCGAAAAAGATACCTCATGATACGATTTCGGACACGTGGTAAAAAACATGCTGAAATTAAAAATGGTGGCTCCGACCACCTGAAACGGCTCGAATTGAAGGATATATAATACACGTTTTTTAGGCCTCTGAACTCCTGAAACAAAAATTACCGAAAATCGCACGGATGGTTAGACGAGTCAGATAAAGCGGGCACAAAAATTTGCAAAAACATCAAAAGACAATTGACGTTACCGGTATGCTATAAACAAATTTCGGCCGAAAATCAAAAGAACAGTGTAAAAGTGATTTATAGTTGTTTATAGAGTCTAGAATCGAATAAGATATCTCATGATGCAATTTCGAACGCGTGGCAGAAAAACAGGCTGCAAAATAAAAATGGTCGCTCCGACCACCCCAAACGGCTCGAATTGATGGGTATATAATACACGTTTTTTAGGCCTCCGACCTCCCCGGAAGGAAAATGTCCGAAAATCGCATGGATTGTTAATTGAGTCAGTTAAAGCGGACTCAAAAAATTTCAAAAACTCCGGAAGACTTTTGATTTTATCGGTATGCTATAAACCAGTTTTGGTCGAAAATCGGATAACCGTGTAAAAGTGATTTATAATTGTTTATAGGGTTTAGAATCGAAAAAGATACCTCATGATACGATTTCGGACACGTGGTAAAAAACATGCTGAAATTAAAAATGGTGGCTCCGACCACCTGAAACGGCTCGAATTGAAGGATATATAATACACGTTTTTTAGGCATCTGAACTCTTGAAACAAAAATTACCGAAAATCGCACGGATGGTTAGACGAGTCAGATAAAGCGGGCACAAAAAATTGCAAAAACATCAAAAGACAATTGACGTTACCGGTATGCTATAAACCAATTTCGGCCAAAAATCAAAAGAACAGTGTAAAAGTGATTTATAGTTGTTTATAGACTCTAGAATCGAATAAGATATCTCATGATGCAATTTCGAACACGTGGTAGAAAAACAGGCTGCAAAATAAAAATGGCCGCTCCAACCACCCCAAACGGCTCGAATTGATGGGTATATAATACACGTTTTTTAGGCCTCCGACCTCCCCGGAAGGAAAATGTCCGAAAATCGCATGGATTGTTAATTGAGTCAGTTAAAGCGGACTCAAAAAATTTCAAAAACTCCGGAAGACTTTTGACTTTATCGGTATGCTATATACCAATTTCGGCCGAAAATCCGATAACCATGTAAAAGTTATTATAGTTGTTTATAGGGTTTAGAATCGAATAAGATACCTCATGATGCGATTTCGGACACGTGGTAGAAAAACACGCTGAAAAATAACAATGACCGGTCCGACCACCTGAAACAACTCGAATGAAGGATATATAAGACACGTTTTTTTAGGTCTCAGAACTACTTAAATAAAAATCGCCGAAAATCGCACGGATGGTTAATCGAGGCAGATAAAGCGGGCACAAAAATTTTCAAAAACATCAGAAGACGTTTGACGTTACCGGTATGTTATAAACCAGTTTTGGTCGAAAATCGGATAACCGTGTAAAAGTGATTTATAATTGTTTATAGGGTTTAGAATCGAAAAAGATACCTCGTGATACGATTTCGGACACGTGGTAAAAAACATGCTGAAATTAAAAATGGTGGCTCCGACCACCTGAAACGGCTCGAATTGAAGGATATATAATACACGTTTTTTAGGCCTCTGAAATCCTGAAACAAAAATTATCGAAAATCGCACGGATGGTTAGACGAGTCAGATAAAGCGGGCACAAAAATTTGCAAAAACATCAGAAGACAATTGACGTTACCGGTATGCTATAAACCAATTTCAGCCGAAAATCAAAAGAACAGTGTAAAAGTGATTTATAGTTGTTTATAGGGTCTAGAATCGAATATGATACCTCATGATGCGATTTCGGACACGTGGTAGAAAAACACGCTGAAAAATAACAATGGCCGCTCCGACCACCTGAAACAGCTCGAATTGATGGATATAAGACACGTTTTTTAGGCCTCTGAACTGCTGAAACAAAAATTGCCGAATATCGCACGGATGGTTAATCGAGGCAGATAAAGCGGGCACAAAAATTTTCAAAAACATCAGAAGACATTTGACGTTACCGGAATGCTATAAACCAATTTTGGTCGAAAATCGGATAACCGTGTAAAAGTGATTTATAATTGTTTATAGGGTTTAGAATCGAAAAAGATACCTCATGATACGATTTCGGACACGTGGTAAAAAACATGCTGAAATTAAAAATGGTGGCTCCGACCACCTGAAACGGCTCGAATTGAAGGATATATAATACACGTTTTTTAGGCCTCTGAACTCCTGAAACAAAAATTACCGAAAATCGCACGGATGGTTAGACGAGTCAGATAAAGCGGGTACAAAAATTTGCAAAAACATCAAAAGACAATTGACGTTACCGGTATGCTATAAACAAATTTCGGCCGAAAATCAAAAGAACAGTGTAAAAGTGATTTATAGTTGTTTATAGAGTCTAGAATCGAATAAGATATCTCATGATGCAATTTCGAACGCGTGGTAGAAAAACAGGCTGCAAAATAAAAATGGTCGCTCCGACCACCCCAAACGGCTCGAATTGATGGGTATATAATACACGTTTTTTAGGCCTCCGACCTCCCCAGAAGGAAAATGTCCGAAAATTGCATGGATTGTTAATTGAGCGGACTCAAAAAATTTCAAAAACTCCGGAAGACTTTTGATTTTATCGGTATGCTATATATCAATTTCGGCCGAAAATCCGATAACCATGTAAAAGTTATTTATAGTTGTTTATAGGGTTTAGAATCGAATAAGATACCTCATGATGCGATTTCGGACACGTGGTAGAAAAACACGCTGAAAAATAACAATGACCGGTCCGACCACCTGAAACAACTCGAATGAAGGATATATAAGACACGTTTTTTAGGCCTCCGAACTGCTTAAATAAAAATCGCCGAAAATCGCACGGATGGTTAATCGAGGCAGATAAATTGGTACAAAAATTTTCAAAAACATCAGAAGACATTTGACGTTACCGGTATGCTATAAACCAGTTTTGGTCGAAAATCGGATAACCGTGTAAAAGTGATTTATAATTGTTTATAGGGTTTAGAATCGAAAAAGATACCTCATGATACGATTTCAAACACGTGGTAAAAAACATGCTGAAATTAAAAATGGTGGCTCCGACCACCTGAAACGGCTCGAATTGAAGGATATATAATACACGTTTTTTAGGCCTCCGAACTCCTGAAACAAAAATTACCGAAAATCGCACGGATGGTTAGACGAGTCAGATAAAGCGGGCACAAAAATTTGCGAAAACATCAGAAGACAATTGACTTTACCGGTATGCTATAAACCAATATCGGCCGAAAATCAAAAGAACAATGTAAAAGTGATTTATAGTTGTTTATAGGGTCTAGAATCGAATAACATACCTCATGATGCGATTTCGGACACGTGGTAGGAAAACACGCTGAAAAATAACAATGGCCGCTCCGACCACCTGAAACAGCTCGAATTGAAGGATATATAAGACACGTTTTTTAGGCCTCTGAAATGCTGAAACAAAAATTGTCGAAAATCGCACGGATAGTTAATCAAGGCAGATAAAGCGCGCACAAAATTTTCAAAAACATCAGAAGGCATTTGACGTTACCGGTATGCTATAAACCAGTTTTGGTCGAAAATCGGATAACCGTGTAAAAGTGATTTATAATTGTTTATAGGGTTTAGAATCGAAAAAGATACCTCGTGATACGATTTCGGACACGTGGTAAAAAACATGCTGAAATTAAAAATGGTGGCTCCGACCACCTGAAACGGCTCGAATTGAAGGATATATAATACACGTTTTTTAGGCCTCTGAACTCCTGAAACAAAAATTATCGAAAATCGCACGGATGGTTAGACGAGTCAGATAAAGCGGGCACAAAAATTTGCAAAAACATCAGAAGACAATTGACGTTACCGGTATGCTATAAACCAATTTCAGCCGAAAATCAAAAGAACAGTGTAAAAGTGATTTATAGTTGTTTATAGGGTCTAGAATCGAATATGATACCTCATGATGCGATTTCGGACACGTGGTAGAAAAACACACTGAAAAATAACAATGGCCGCTCCGACCACCTGAAACAGCTCGAATTGATGGATATAAGACACGTTTTTTAGGCCTCTGAACTGCTGAAACAAAAATTGCCGAATATCGCACGGATGGTTAATCGAGGCAGATAAAGCGGGCACAAAAATTTTCAAAAACATCAGAAGACATTTGACGTTACCGGAATGCTATAAACCAATTTTGGTCGAAAATCGGATAACCGTGTAAAAGTGATTTATAATTGTTTATAGGGTTTAGAATCGAAAAAGATAACTCATGATACGATTTCGGACACGTGGTAAAAAACATGCTGAAATTAAAAATGGTGGCTCCGACCACCTGAAACGGCTCGAATTGAAGGATATATAATACACGTTTTTTAGGCCTCTGAACTCCTGAAACAAAAATTACCGAAAATCGCACGGATGGTTAGACGAGTCAGATAAAGCGGGCACAAAAATTTGCAAAAACATCAAAAGACAATTGACGTTACCGGTATGCTATAAACAAATTTCGGCCGAAAATCAAAAGAACAGTGTAAAAGTGATTTATAGTTGTTTATAGAGTCTAGAATCGAATAAGATATCTCATGATGCAATTTCGAACGCGTGGTAGAAAAACAGGTTGCAAAATAAAAATGGTCGCTTCGACCACCCCAAACGGCTCGAATTGATAGGTATATAATACACGTTTTTTAGGCCTCCGACCTCCCCAGAAGGAAAATGTCCGAAAATCGCATGGATTGTTAATTGAGCGGACTCAAAAAATTTCAAAAACTCCGGAAGACTTTTGATTTTATCGGTATGCTATATATCAATTTCGGCCGAAAATCCGATAACCATGTAAAAGTTATTTATAGTTGTTTATAGGGTTTAGAATCGAATAAGATACCTCATGATGCGATTTCGGACACGTGGTAGAAAAACACGCTGAAAAATAACAATGACCGGTCCGACCACCTGAAACAACTCGAATGAAGGATATATAAGACACGTTTTTTAGGCCTCCGAACTGCTTAAATAAAAATCGCCGAAAATCGCACGGATGGTTAATCGAGGCAGATAAAGTGGTACAAAAATTTTCAAAAACATCAGAAGACATTTGACGTTACCGGTATGCTATAAACCAGTTTTGGTCGAAAATCGGATAACCGTGTAAAAGTGATTTATAATTGTTTATAGGGTTTAGAATCGAAAAAGATACCTCATGATACGATTTCGAACACGTGGTAAAAAACATGCTGAAATTAAAAATGGTGGCTCCGACCACCTGAAACGGCTCGAATTGAAGAATATATAATACACGTTTCTTAGGCCTCTGAACTCCTGAAACAAAAATTACCGAAAATCGCACGGATGGTTAGACGAGTCAGATAAAGCGGGCACAAAAATTTGCAAACACATCAGAAGACAATTGGCGTTACCAGTATGCTCTAAACCAATTTCGGCCGAAAATCAAAAGAACAGTGTAAAAGTGATTTATAGTTGTTTATAGGGTCTAGAATCGAATAAGATATCTCATGATGCAATTTCGAACACGTGGTAGAAAAACAGGCTGCAAAATAAAAATGGCCGCTCCGACCACCCCAAACGGCTCGAATTGATGGGTATATAATACACTTTTGTTAGGCCTCCGACCTTCCCGGAAGGAAAATGTCCGAAAATCGCATGGCTTGTTAATTGAGTCAGTTAAAGCGGACTCAAAAAATTTCAAAAACTCCGGAAGACTTTTGACTTTATCGGTATGCTATATACCAATTTCGGCCGAAAATCCGATAACGATGTAAAATTTATTTATAGTTGTTTATAAGATTTAGAATCGAATAAGATACCTCATGATGCGATTTCGGACACGTGGTAGAAAAACACGCTGAAAAATAACAATGGCCGCTCCGACCACCTGAAACAGCTCAAATGAAGGATATATAAGACACGTTTTTTAGGCCTCTGAACTGCTTAAATAAAAATCTACGAAAATCGCACGGATGGTTAATCGAGGTAGATAAAGCGGGCACAAAAATTTTCAAAAACATCAGAAGACATTTGACGTTACCGGTATGCTATAAACCAGTTTTCGTCGATAATCGGATAACCGTGTAAAAGTGATTTATAATTGTTTATAGGGTTTAGAATCGAAAAAGATACCTCATGATACGAATTCGGACACGTGGTAAAAAACATGCTGAAATTAAAAATGGTGGCTCCGACCACCTGAAACGGCTCGAATTGAAGAATATATAATACACGTTTTTTAGGCCTCTGAACTCCTGAAACAAAAATTACCGAAAATCGCACGGATAATTAGACGAGTCAGATAAAGCGGGCACAAAAATTTGCAAAAACATCAAAAGACAATTGACGTTACCGGTATGCTATAAACAAATTTCGGCCGAAAATCAAAAGAACAGTGTAAAAGTGATTTATAGTTGTTTATAGAGTCTAGAATCGAATAAGATATCTCATGATGCAATTTCGAACGCGTGGTAGAAAAACAGGCTGCAAAATAAAAATGGCCGCTCCGACCACCCCAAACGGCTCGAATTGATGGGTATATAATACACGTTTTTTAGGCCTCCGACCTCCCCGGAGGGAAAATGTCCGAAAATCGCATGGATTTTTAATTGAGTCAGTTAAAGCGGACTCAAAAAATTTCAAAAACTCCGGAAGACTTTTGACTTTATCGGTATGCTATATATCAATTTCGGCCGAAAATCCGATAACCATGTAAAAGTTATTTATAGTTGTTTATAGGGTTTAGAATCGAATAAGATACCTCATGATGCGATTTCGGACACGTGGTAGAAAAACACGCTGAAAAATAACAATGACCGGTCCGACCACCTGAAACAACTCGAATGAAGGATATATAAGACACGTTTTTTAGGCCTCCGAACTGCTTAAATAAAAATCGCCGAAAATCGCACGGATGGTTAATCGAGGCAGATAAAGCGGGCACAAAAATTTTCAAAAACATCAGAAGACATTTGACGTTACCGGTATGCTATAAACCAGTTTTGGTCGAAAATCGGATAACCGTGTAAAAGTGATTTATAATTGTTTATAGGGTTTAGAATCGAAAAAGATACCTCATGATACGATTTCAAACACGTGGTAAAAAACATGCTGAAATTAAAAATGGTGGCTCCGACCACCTGAAACGGCTCGAATTGAAGGATATATAATACACGTTTCTTAGGCCTCCGAACTCCTGAAACAAAAATTACCGAAAATCGCACGGATGGTTAGACGAGTCAGATAAAGCGGGCACAAAAATTTGCAAAAACATCAGAAGACAATTGACTTTACCGGTATGCTATAAACCAATATCGGCCGAAAATCAAAAGAACAATGTAAAAGTGATTTATAGTTGTTTATAGGTCTAGAATCGAATAACATACCACATGATGCGATTTCGGACACGTGGTAGGAAAACACGCTGACAAATAACAATGGCCGCTCCGACCACCTGAAACAGCTCGAATTGAAGGATATATAAGACACGTTTTTTAGGCCTCTGAAATGCTGAAACAAAAATTGTCGAAAATCGCACGGATAGTTAATCAAGGCAGATAAAGCGCGCACAAAATTTTCAAAAACATCAGAAGGCATTTGACGTTACCGGTATGCTGTAAACCAGTTTTGGTCGAAAATCGGATAACCGTGTAAAAGTGATTTATAATTGTTTTTAGGGTTTAGAATCGAAAAAGATACCTCATGATACGATTTCGGACACGTGGTAAAAAACATGCTGAAATTAAAAATGGTGGCTCCGACCACCTGAAACGGCTCGAATTGAAGGATATATAATACACATTTTTTAGGCATCTGAACTCTTGAAACAAAAATTACCGAAAATCGCACGGATGGTTAGACGAGTCAGATAAAGTGGGCACAAAAATTTGCAAAAACATCAAAAGACAATTGACGTTACCGGTATGCTATAAACCAATTTCGGCCAAAAATCAAAAGAACAGTGTAAAAGTGATTTATAGTTGTTTATAGAGTCTAGAATCGAATAAGATATCTCATGATGCAATTTCGAAAACGTGGTAGAAAAACAGGCTGCAAAATAAAAATGGCCGCTCCAACCACCCCAAACGGCTCGAATTGATGGGTATATAATACACGTTTTTTAGGCCTGCGACCTCCCTGGAAGGAAAATGTCCGAAAATCGCATGGATTGTTAATTGAGTCAGTTAAAGCGGACTCAAAAAATTTCAAAAACTCCGGAAGACTTTTGACTTTATCGGTATGCTATATACCAATTTCGGCCGAAAATCCGATAACCATGTAAAAGTTATTATAGTTGTTTATAGGGTTTAGAATCGAATAAGATACCTCATGATGCGATTTCGGACACGTGGTAGAAAAACACGCTGAAAAATAACAATGACCGGTCCGACCACCTGAAACAACTCGAATGAAGGATATATAAGACACGTTTTTTAGGCCTCTGAACTACTTAAATAAAAATCTACGAAAATCGCACGGATGATTAATCGAGGTAGATAAAGCGGGCACAAAAATTTTCAAAAACATCAGAAGACATTTGACGTTACCGGTATGCTATAAACCAGTTTTGGTCGAAAATCGGATAACCGTGTAAAAGTGATTTATAATTGTTTTTAGGGTTTAGAATCGAAAAAGATACCTCATGATACGATTTCGGACACGTGGTAAAAAACATGCTGAAATTAAAAATGGTGGCTCCGACCACCTGAAACGGCTCGAATTGAAGGATATATAATACACATTTTTTAGGCATCTGAACTCTTGAAACAAAAATTACCGAAAATCGCACGGATGGTTAGACGAGTCAGATAAAGTGGGCACAAAAATTTGCAAAAACATCAAAAGACAATTGACGTTACCGGTATGCTATAAACCAATTTCGGCCAAAAATCAAAAGAACAGTGTAAAAGTGATTTATAGTTGTTTATAGAGTCTAGAATCGAATAAGATATCTCATGATGCAATTTCGAAAACGTGGTAGAAAAACAGGCTGCAAAATAAAAATGGCCGCTCCAACCACCCCAAACGGCTCGAATTGATGGGTATATAATACACGTTTTTTAGGCCTGCGACCTCCCCGGAAGGAAAATGTCCGAAAATCGCATGGATTGTTAATTGAGTCAGTTAAAGCGGACTCAAAAAATTTCAAAAACTCCGGAAGACTTTTGACTTTATCGGTATGCTATATACCCATTTCGGCCGAAAATCCGATAACCATGTAAAAGTTATTATAGTTGTTTATAGGGTTTAGAATCGAATAAGATACCTCATGATGCGATTTCGGACACGTGGTAGAAAAACACGCTGAAAAATAACAATGACCGGTCCGACCACCTGAAACAACTCGAATGAAGGATATATAAGACACGTTTTTTAGGCCTCTGAACTACTTAAATAAAAATCTACGAAAATCGCACGGATGATTAATCGAGGTAGATAAAGCGGGCACAAAAATTTTCAAAAACATCAGAAGACATTTGACGTTACCGGTATGCTATAAACCAGTTTTCGTCGATAATCGGATAACCGTGTAAAAGTGATTTATAATTGTTTATAGGGTTTAGAATCGAAAAAGATACCTCATGATACGATTTCGGACACGTGGTAAAAAACATGCTGAAATTAAAAATGGTGGCTCCGACCACCTGAAACGGCTCCAATTGAAGGATATATAATACACGTTTTTTAGGCCTCTGAACTCCTGAAACAAAAATTACCGAAAATCGCACGGATGGTTAGACGAGTCAGATAACGCGGGCACAAAAATTTGCAAAAACATCAGAAGACAATTGACGTTACCGGTATGCCATAAACCAATTTCGGCCGAAAATCAAAAGAACAATGTAAAAGTGATTTATAGTTGTTTATAGGGTCTAGAATCAAATAAGATACCTCATGATGCGATTTCGGACACGTGGTAGGAAAACACGCTGAAAAATAACAATGGCCGCTCCGACCACCCCAAACGGCTCGAATTGATGGGTATATAATACACGTTTTTTAGGCCTCCGACCTCCCCGGAAGGAAAATGTCCGAAAATCGCATGGATTGTAATTGAGTCAGTTAAAGCGGACTCAAAAAATTTCAAAAACTCAGGAAGACTTTTGACTTTATCGGTATGCTATAAACCAAATTCGGCCGAAAATCGGATAATAACCATGTAAAAGTTATTTATAGTTGTTTATAGGGTTTAGAATCGAATAAGATACCTCATGATGTGATTTCGGCCACGTGGTAGAAAAACACGCTGAAAAATAACAATGGCCGCTCGGACCACCTGAAACAGCTCGAATTGAAAGATATATAAGACACGCTTTTTAGGCCTCTGAACTGCTGAAACAAAAATTGCCGAAAATCGCACGGATGGTTAATCGAGGCAGATAAAGCGGGCACAAAAATTTTCAAAAACATCAGAAGACATTTGACGTTACCGGTATGCTATAAACCAGTTTTCGTCGATAATCGGATAACCGTGTAAAAGTGATTTATAATTGTTTATAGGGTTTAGAATCGAAAAAGATACCTCATGATACGATTTCGGACACGTGGTAAAAAACATGCTGAAATTAAAAATGGTGGCTCCGACCACCTGAAACGGCTCCAATTGAAGGATATATAATACACGTTTTTTAGGCCTCTGAACTCCTGAAACAAAAATTACCGAAAATCGCACGGATGGTTAGACGAGTCAGATAACGAGGGCACAAAAATTTGCAAAAACATCAGAAGACAATTGACGTTACCGGTATGCTATAAACCAATTTCGGTCGAAAATCAAAAGAACAATGTAAAAGTGATTTATAGTTGTTTATAGGGTCTAGAATCAAATAAGATACCTCATGATGCGATTTCGGATACGTGGTAGGAAAACACGCTGAAAAATAACAATGGCCGCTCCGACCACCCCAAACGGCTCGAATTGATGGGTATATAATACACGTTTTTTAGGCCTCCGACCTCCCCGGAAGGAAAATGTCCGAAAATCGCATGGATTGTTAATTGAGTCAGTTAAAGCGGACTCAAAAAATTTCAAAAACTCAGGAAGACTTTTGACTTTATCGGTATGCTATAAACCAAATTCGGCCGAAAATCGGATAATAACCATGTAAAAGTTATTTATAGTTGTTTATAGGGTTTAGAATCGAATAAGATACCTCATGATGTGATTTCGGCCACGTGGTAGAAAAACACGCTGAAAAATAACAATGGCCGCTCTGACCACCTGAAACAGCTCGAATTGAAAGATATATAAGACACGCTTTTTAGGCCTCTGAACTGCTGAAACAAAAATTGCCGAAAATCGCACGGATGGTTAATCGAGGCAGATAAAGCGGGCACAAAATTTTTCAAAAACATCAGAAGACATTTGACGTTACCCTGCTATAAACCAGTTTTGGTCGAAAATCGGAAAACCGTGTAAAAGTGATTTATAATTGTTTATAGGGTTTAGAATCGAAAAAAATACCTCATGATACGATTTCGGACACGTGGTAAAAAACAGGCTGAAATTAAAAATGGTCGCTCTGACCACCTGAAACGGCTCGAATTGAAGGATATATAATACACGTATTTTAGGCCTCCGAACTCCTGAAACAAAAATTACCGAAAATCGCACGGATCGTTAATCGAGTCAGATAAAGCGGGCACAAAAATTTGGAAAAACATCAGAAGACATTTGACGTTACCGGTATCCTATAAACCAATTTTGGGCGAATATCGGATAATCCTGTAAAAGTTATTTATAGTTGTTTATAGGGTTTAAAATCGAATAAGATACCTCGTGATGCGATTTCGGACACGTGGTAGAAAAACAAGCTGAAAAATAAAAATGGCCGCTCTGACCACCCGAAACAGCTCAAATTTTAAGGATATATAATACACGTTTTTTAGGCCTCTGAACTCGTGAAAAAAAAATTACCGAAAATCACACGGATGGTTAATCGAGTCAGATTAAGCGGGCACAAAAATTTGCAAAATCATCAGAAGACATTTGGCGTTACCGGTAATGATACTGTCGTTTGGTACCAAAAATAAATACCTAAGTACTACTAACAGAAGTCAGCGGTAAGTAGGGTCGATCTCCACTGGGAGGCAAGGTATCTATTCTAAGGTTCGTCTATCCGTCACAAAGGGGTGGTTTTAGGTGTTTTTTATAGTCTAAACTAAAACAAAGGAAGATAAAATGGTAAAAGATTTAAAATTCTAGCAAAGAAAAGAAATAGCTAAGACAACCGGTTCACCGTAATTAAATAAGCCTAGTAATCAAGTCTCATATTAAACAATTTAAATATAATCCATGGGTTAGCGAAAATCTCCTTTCGGTCTCAATTCTCCCTAAGAAAACAATAACTTAGCTTTCGCACTCACTACCATCCTAATTTGTTACTACAGGCCTCACCTTTCCAACCTTTCGGTCCAGGCTAAAGTTTACCAGATCAACTAGTCAAATGGGTCGACTTAAGTAACTAGTCGCCATTATATGTAGCAAGTGACAACAAGTATTATATGAGAATAAACATGACGATCGATTACTAACTTTCTTAATTACGGATTCCCCAAGTCTTAGCAAGGAAAACTACACACGCATAATTAAAAGATAAATAAACATAAAAGAGATTAAGAACAAAAGAAAATTAAAATAAAGATTACCAATTGATATTAAGGAAGAACATGGATCTGGAAAATACGGAAGGAAAGGAGAACGGAGTTTCCTCCGTTTCCTCTCTATAGTAGAGCGTAAAAGAAAACTCAAATGCGAAACTACTGACTAATAGTGAATGAATATGAGATGTGTAGTTGACCTCTTTTATAAGAAAGATCAACTATCTCAACATTTTAACCTAAAGTCTAACGTAAAAGCTAAGGCCCATTAGTGGATTACTCGATCGAGCTCCAATTTCATTCGATCGAGTAAAAATCTCCAAAAAGTCATCGATCGAGTAAGGCAAGGACTCGATCGAACACTTTATCTCTGGCAATTACTCGATCGTGCAAAGTAGCCCTCGATCTAGTACTTTTCTTCTGAGAACTCCTCGATCGAGTACTTCTCAGCGCGTATTTCCTGCACTGCGCACTGAACTTCAAACGGCTGCCGTTTCTTTGTTACTCGTCCAAATGAAGCGTTTAGTGGCGTTGGAAAGCTAAGAGGACAAGCTTTCATCTCCAATTGGAATCACCTGATTATCTGCTGTAGAACTCGAGATATGGCTCTCCAAAGTAGGTACTAGCAAATTGAAGTTCTTCTTTGCTTGCTTAGCTTCCTCTCTCCATTGTGCGCACCTTAAGTAGCTTTTCACTAGGACGATTGGCGCTTTCCAATGCTTGTAAGTCCTATTCCAACTTCAATCTTCTAAGCATAGCTTACTTTCGACAAGGAGGCATGGTTTTCGTGACTTTTAATTACTTTCCTACAAAACAACAAGAAATACACAAAGAAGCGAAATAGGGGCAAAATATATAGCGTATAAAACGCATGAAAATGCATGAAGATGCGTGCCAAAAGATACTAAAAGGTATATGAAATATGCATGCATCATGTATGCTATAAACCAAGTTCGGCCGAAAATCGGATAAACGTGTAAAAGTAATTTATAGTTGTTTATAGGGTCTAGAATCGAATAAGATATCTCATGATGCAATTTCGGACACGTGGTAGAAAAACAGGCTGAGAAATAACAATGGCCGCTACGACCACCCGAAACAGCTCGAAGTGAAGGATATATAATACACGTTTTTTAGGCTTCTGAAATCCTGAAACAAAAATTACCGAAAATCACACGGATGGTTTATCGAGTCAGATAAAGCGGGCAGAAAAATTCCAAAAACATCAGAAGGCATTTGACGTTACCGGGCATGCTATAAACCAGTCTCGGTCGAAAATCGGATAACCGTGTAAAAGTGATTTATAATTGTTTATAGGGTGTAACATCCCGCAATTTTCGTAAATTATATTTTAAAGGTCTTAATTTATTTTTACGGAATAAAATGATATTTTAATATTTATTGTGGGAGTATTTAAAATAATCCGTAAGATCCGTCTTAAGAACCTTAAGTCCTTATGACGAAATAACTTGGCAAGTCAAGTCCGTCTCATAAAATCTCGTTCACTTTCAAAAGCCCGTTTTCATTTAAACGGAAAAGGACAATTAAAACCCTAAACCCCAATGTGTTATGTCGACATAATCATTTTCACAAAAACATATCACTTCTTCTCCATTTTCTCATTTCCTCCTTCAAACCTTCAAGCTTCAAATCGATTTTCAGCCATCATCCGATTTCCAAACCAAGGCAAGTAATACATTTCTGAAATCCTCTTGAAATTTGCAAGACATCTATCACTTTCAATTTCTATTTCATCCAACTTGAAAAATGGCCTATTTTGGTAGAAACCGCTTTTAGCTTCTCAAAGTCGTTTTTCTTGTTGTAGGAGAAGATTTAGAGGATCCGGACGTGGATAGCTACATCATTGAAGAGGAGCTTGGAGCAAAAACGCTTTAGAGGTGACGATAATGAGAAACTCGGCCTTTATTTGTTAAAATAAAATTTCTTGATGTTTAGTTGTAGAAGTTTCTGATTCCCATATGTTGTTTATGTTGAATGAACTTAGAATCATGCTAGGAGTACCCAAGAAGGATGTTCATATGCTTGGTTTGTGTTTACATGTTCATAAGTTCATATTTTCTGTTTTTCCATCCTTGCGACGGATACTAATTGCGATTAAACTATGACCTATTTGTTAAGTTTATGACTTCCACCTGATGCTCCCCTAAAGTGTTTCAATTGCCGCAAAGATCTTCATCATGGGGTGGAATACCATGGTAACCCTTATCTTTGCTACACCTACAAGAAGCCTAGGCATCGCTTCTTCGAGTGCCCCGAGAGGAATATCGCCATTGACAGAGCTATCACTATTGACCCAGAGGCTGAGACCAGTGGAGCCGGAGCTATTCAGATTCAAGCTGAGACTGGAGTCCGCCTCGATCCACCTACTGGTACGTACATGTCTACTACTTTATTTGTAATCTGGTGTACATATAACCGTTAAGATCTTAGTCTCCTCCCTTAGATTCCTGTTAATCTTCTTTGGAATCCACCTTCATTTCCTTTCGACTCAACCTGGTAACTTGCTTTCCTGGAACACCTTGTGCGGTAGCTCACCTTAGCCAGACTTGGGAATTTCTTGAGGTCAAATGTGGACCGTGTTTTTGGAGATTGTTGTTACTTGAGGAAAACCTAGAAAGCTTTATGAGATATTTTTTGGTGACCCTAGTGTTTATATGTTACCAATTTGAAGGGTAAAGGTGAGCGATGGGATAATTGTGCTAAATAGAGTGTTATACACGGCTTGCGATGGAACTTAGGTGTGAGAACCTTGCTGAGTCATGGGTGATTGTAAGTTTGTAATTTCCAATGAAGGATTTAGAGGAACTTAGAGTAGAGAGTGATTTCGAGGAATATGCTTAAGGTACTGATGTTGTCAGATAAGTGAGTAAGGTAAGTTAATGCCGCTTAAACTTGAGGAACGAGAGTTGTTAGTAACGGTGTCAGAACATTGGAACATATACAAAGAACTTGTGGAATTGACTGAGTGGTTAACCTTAAGTCACTCAATGGATCTTAGCATTTATCTAATGAAGAACTTAAAGGGAAAATTTAGGATGCATCACCAGTTTGAGAATGGAATAGAATGATTCATTGGGAGATATAGTTCGGAAGCGCATTGATTTAAGTATGGTTATTTGGTGGACTGTAACACGAGTATAGTAGATATATCATAGAATAGCCTGAGAGTTTGGTTGAATTGTCATTTGGGAACTATCTGAGATGAGTTATCTAAACTTTTGGGAATAGGTAACTGGAAGGATGATACTGCTTTAGACTTTGAGGAACTTTGAGATCTATATCGTTTCGAGGAAATAGTCATGAGAACCGGTCATAGGCTTGCTTGACTTGGAAGTTGTTACTTTAGTGAGACCTTACCTTGGAATGTTCGCTTCATTGTAATAGATGACTTTGGAGAACTTAGGATTTCGAAGTACCCCGTAGGATGAACTTGATGGAATTGAACTGCGTAGGACTAAAGAAGATAGGTGATTTTGGTTATGGCTTGTCTGATTGAAAAAAGACATAGTGTAATAACCCGAATTTTTATTATTAAAATAAAGTATTCGTGGGTAATAGCGACAAGTTACTTAGTGGTTGATCGTTTTATAAGCTTGTGTATACTCACTTTTGGATGAGCGTTTTGGTCTCTAGTGGGGTTCGAATGAGGAACCAAGGCATCTAGTGTTAATTATTGTTGTGTGGTGATAGAGGGATTCGAACCCAGGGTCCATAGCAGCACGTCCATGGGCCTCGATTGGCGTGCTAAGTAGCAGCCCATGGACGGAATTTAGGAACTCAGCACAAACCCCTTTCCTGCCGCCTTACTTAAGGTGAGTTCTACCCTAAACCCTTAATCAAAAACGCAGATCTAAAACCACAAAAACTTAGCTGCCACGTCAGGGTAGAAGAGGAAGCCAGTCACGGTGGTCATACACTAGCGTAGGGTGGTTCGAATTGGCCGGAGATCTGGTATGTTCACTGCCATGTTAGTAGTTTTGTTGTGTTTGTGGGTTTTGTCACATAAGTAATTGAGTTTGTGTGGTTTAAACTTGGTTGTTTTTCACGTAATTTAGATCTGCGACACGCAATGAATGTATATAAATCCTCGTCGGGGTGTTGTCGGTGGTAGAGGGTCGTCGTGAAGGGTGGTTAAGTCGGGCCAGGGAAGCACTGTTCTGTCTTAATTCGTTTTTCATAAGCATTGTTGAATATTTATCAAGTGTTTTGTTTGAGTCGTGTCTATTTAATTATGGGTCGTGGGTCAGGAAGTCAGGTGCGTGGATGGGTGGTAGTATTGGTGCTAACCACGGTGGCTAAGGGTGGTTGGTTACGGTGGTCTGGGGGGTTTCGTTAGGGGCTGTCAGAAGGTGAGAAATGTTACTGAGTGTCGGGGGTTGTTTGGGTTGGTATCACCGCCGACTAGGGGGAGGTCTATGCGGTGGTACCATGGTATTCGTGGGCGTCTGGTGTCGGTGGTGGTGGTTAGGGTTAGTATGGTCGGCGGTGCCTCTGCCAGTGTAGAAGGTAATCCTTATGATCGTTTCTACACTCTCAAGCGACTGTTTGCGAAACTTGTTCTCCTATTGTTGACTTTAAATTCGTCGTTTTTGGAAAGACTTAATTGTTTTGAGAATTTGAAACTACTTCCTCTTCCGTTGAGAGTGACTTTTAGTCGATTATTGCAATTTTACTCTTTCGAGGATTTGGGAATAAAGGTTATTTTGGAAAAATTGGTTTTTAAAGAACAGATTAACTTCAATTTGGATTAATCTCAGCGTTGATTAGTTATCAGAACTCGTTATTGGAGACGTCTGATAACCCGTACTGTGCTTATCAACACCGGATCGATCGAGATTTTGAACTTTTTTTGAGTAAATTTTCGGGACTTGTCTCAGATTTGAACGTCGGACTCTTGAATACGTAACGAGAATCCCATTGTCCATTGACGAAGACTTGTGCCTTGGAATCTATTTCTACTTGAAACCTTTTTGAAGAATAAAATCTTGGGTTACCATAACCCGCGTGATACGTTTTGAAAGTTAGAGTCGTTTTCGTACTTACTTCTACCTTCGAGTTTCGAGGACGAAACATCTTGAGTGGGTGATTGTAACATCCCGCATTTTCGTAAATTATATTTTAAAGGTCTTAATTTATTTTTACGGAATAAAATGATATTTTAATATTTATTGTGGGAGTATTTAAAATAATCCGTAAGATCCGTCTTAAGAACCTTAAGTCCTTAAGACGAAATAACTTGACAAGTCAAGTCCGTCTCATAAAATCCCGTTCACTTTCAAAAGCCCGTTTTCATTTAAACGGAAAAGGACAATTAAAACCCTAAACCCCCAATGTGTTAGGTCGACATAATCATTTTCACAAAAACATATCACTGCTTCTCCATTTTCTCATTTCCTCCTTCAAACCTTCAAGCTTCAAATTGATTTTCAGCCATCATCCGATTATCAAACCAAGGCAAGTTATACATTTCTGAAATCCTCTTGAAATTTGCAAGACATCTATCACTTTCAATTTCCATTTCATCCAACTTGAAAAATGGACTGTTTTGTTAGAAACAGATTTTAACTTCTCAAAGTCGTTTTTCTTGTTGTAGGAGAAGATTTAGAGGATCCGGACGTGGATAGATACATCATTGAAGAGGAGCTTGGAGCAAAAACGCTTTAGAGGTGACGATAATGAGAAACTCGACCTTTATCTGTTAAAATAACATTTCTTGATGTTTAGTTGTAGAAATTTCTGATTTCATATAATGTTTATGTTGAATGAACTTAAAATCATGCTAGGAGTACCCAAGAAGGATGTTCATATGCTTGGTTTGTGTTTACATGTTCATAAGTTCATATTTCAGTTTTTCCATCCTTGCGACGGATACTAATTGCAATTAAACTATGACCTATTTGTTAAGTTTATGACTAGCTTTCACTTCATACATGTTGTATAAATGCTGGGAATTGTTTGTTGGTAGGGATTTTAGAAGTTTGGTATCGAATTAGTGATGTTTTAAGATTTACTGTAAAACGCGATTTCGTGCTAAGGACTTCTGAGCCGGTCGACCGACCGGCCGCCGGTCGACCGGCTGGGAGTGTATGTTGTCATTTTTGCGCCTTTTGGGAAATTATGCAAATGGGGTGCCCAGCCGGTAGGCCGGCTGCCTGCCGACCGGCTGGGAGTCCTTCTTTGGTATGCTATGTAGGGAAGAAAATGGTAGGAAATGGGTTCCCCAGCCGGTAGGCCGGCTGCCTGCCGACCGGCTGAGGGGCCTTGTTCATTGTTTTAGTTGTAGAATTTGTAGAGAAGGAGGGGTTGCCAGACGGTCAGCCGGCCGCCTGCCCCTGACCGGCTGGGGCCCTGTCTACCTTAAACTATTTATAACTTTTAAACGGTTGATCGGTTTTGTTTGAAACTCGTTCCGTGTACCTTGTATGTGTGTTTGAGGTCCCCGGAGGATGGGCGGCACTATATTGGGTTCGGGAATGGAGAGAGGATAGAGACCCCCCGGTCGGGTAACCGAAAGGAAACCGGCTCTCCCTCAACTTAGTTCCCGAGATCAATTAAGTGTTGTTTAGAGATATAAAAAATTAGAACTATAGATTAGTGACTATCTTTAAATGATATTGTATTGATGCGTATTAAAGTATACCTTAAGCCGGCCGCTGAGCTTAATACGTGAGCTAGTTGTCATATATAGGGGTATGTGTTGAGTTGTCGCCTCTGAGCCATATATGTGTTTGTTTGTCATATATGGGGGTATGCGTTGAGTTGTCGCCTCTGAGCCCCATATGTGTTTGCTTGTCGTGTCTGGGGTATGCGTTGAGTTGTCGCCTCTGAGCCCAGACATGTGTTTATGTGATCGCGCCAGTCCATGCGTTGAGTTGCCTCTGAGTCTGACGAGTAGAGTAGATGCACCACGGGGCAGTCAGGTTGTAATACCTTACCCGGGGTGTAGATGTTGATGCTAGGCCATGCGTTGAGTTATCGCCTCTGAGTCTAGTGTCGTGTGTGTAGTAGGGAAACATGCGTTGAGTTGTCGCCTCTGAGTTCCTTACTTATGATTGTGAATTTGGATGTTAGACCATGCGTTGAGTTGTCGCCTCTGAGTCTAGTGTCTTGTTGAATAGCAGGTCCATGCGTTGAGTTGTCGCCTCTGAGTCCTTGCCTGAGATTGTGAATTAGGTATCTAGGTTATGCGTTAAGTTGTCGCCTCTGAACCTTTATACTTGCTGATTGTTTGGTATTTAGGTTATGTCTTAAGTTGACCGCTGAACCTTATACTTGTTGAATTTCATTTGCTTGCCTAGTTTGGTACAGTGTCTGATGTAGCTGTTGATATTGATGAGTATGGAGTATTGACCATAGTATTGTTCATCCAAGGCATTGGATGACTCTTTAATTGGTTTCGTAAATGGTTTGAACTGAAAGACCCCCTGGCCGGGCAACCGGAAGGGAAACCGGCTCTCCTTCCAAATAGTTTCCGAAGTTGGTTGAGAGCCTTGCATTAGTAATTGCATGATGATATGAGATTCAATTATTGAGATTATATGCTTCACATGTTTATATATGTTGGAGTATTCTGTTTGTATTGCTGTGTTACGTGTCGTTACAAAAGGTGGCTAGGAGAACTCTAGTCACTCCCCTCTGATTGTGGCGTACATGTTTACATGTATGTAGGTACATGCAGGAGGTTGGCAGGGGTTGCTGAGAGCTAGCGAGCGATGATCCGTTTATCATCGATTTGACTTTTCACATTTCGTTAGCTAGACTCTAGATTTTGATACAGTTGATGTTTTGAGTGCCTGTAGGGATGTTCCATCCCTGGCTGTTGTATATATTTTGCTTCAGTACTTAGACAGTTATACTTATCTATTTCTGTTTATATCAGTTTGAGTTTTCAGTTTTAATTCACCTCGCATGTTAGTTATGTTAAAAAGTTTTAATTCCGCTGCATTTTTGGTAATCTGTATGATTTTATGTTCCGCTTCCGCGAAGGGTTTTACAGTTGGTATCAGAGCATTATTGCTCCCGACGCACTCATGTAACCCCCAACCTTAACTTGACCATATAATTGTATAATGAATGAGAGATGGGGTAGATTTAAGGACTTATATTGTAGTCTGTTTGTGCCTTGTTAGGGATACGTCTAACGGTTTATTCTCTTATGATTGAAGAATGACAAAGCCAACCAATGATGAGAATGCTGAGACGCAAGCCCTCATTCAAACTCTTCAGGATTGCATAGCTAGGTCGTCTATGCCTTCTTCTTCATTTCAAACCTCGGGAAGTAACCAACCTGGAGGATTGGCTTGGATTATCACACAGATGTGGAGGAATGCAGCTAAGACATTCGACGGAGAGACCAGTGCTGCGACCCTGACCGCTTGGTTATTTGACATGGAAAGGAACTTCATGATTTATGGTGTTCGATCTGAGGATAGGACCCGAGTAGCATCTCTGTTCTTGGTTCGTGAGGCTAGACGTTGGTGGTTGATGATCAGCGCTCCTGCTACTCGTGACCCTACTTTCACTTGGAGTCGTTTCAACACTCTTCTTGGCATGAGGTTTTACCACAGAGACATACGCCAAGATAAGATGACCGAGTTCATGAACCTTCGCCAAGGAACCCTTTATGTTCAAGCCTTCACCAATCGATTTGAGGAGCTAATCCACTTTGTCCCACAGCTAGTTGAGAAAGAAGAAGACAAAGCTTACCTGTTTCGGAGCAAGCTTAATGCTGAGACTAGGAGTGTAGCCAGTGGTGACCCGACTTCTTACTTCCAAAGTTACTACGGTGTCTTACGAGCAGAGGACCCCTACCAGATCTATTGTGAAGGAGCTAGAGCCTTCTCTCCTCCTCGACCGCCTTTGCATAGATGCCAAAGCGGGAGACCTCTTAGTCCTCCTACCTCTTCTCCCCTTGGAAAAAGGAAGCGTCCCCAGAAGAAGAAGAAGTCCAAGAAAGCAAAGACTTCTCAGGTTCGAAGCATGAGCCTTCCACCTGACGCTCCCCTAAAGTGTTTCAATTGCCGCAAAGATCTTCATCATGGGGTGGACTGCCATGGTAACCCTTATCTTTGCTACACCTACAAGAAGCCTAGGCATCGCTTCTTCGAGTGCCCCGAGAGGAATATCGCCATTGACAGAGCTATCACTATTGACCCAGAGGCTGAGACCAGTGGAGCCGGAGCTGTTCAGATTCAAGCTGAGACTGGAGTCCGCCTCGATCCACCTACTGGTACGTACATGTCTACTACTTTATTTGTAATCTGGTGTACGTATGACCGTTAAGATCTTAGTCTCCTCCCTTAGATTCCTATTAATCTTCTTTGGAATCCACTTTCATTTCCTTTCGACTCAACCTGGTAACTTGCTTTCCTGGAACACCTTGTGCGGTAGCTCACCTTAGCCAGACTTGGGAATTTCTTGAGGTCAAATGTGGACC
This sequence comes from Silene conica, assembly GCA_029255685.2. Classification (NCBI taxonomy): domain Eukaryota; kingdom Viridiplantae; phylum Streptophyta; class Magnoliopsida; order Caryophyllales; family Caryophyllaceae; genus Silene; species Silene conica. The sequence goes on along the minus strand of CM055312.2, from coordinate 46,863,369 downwards.
GTGTTTTTGGAGAGTGTTGTTACTTGAGGAAAACCTAGAAAGCTTTATGAGATATGTTTTGGTGACCCTAGTGTTTATATGTTACCAATTTGAAGGGTAAAGGTGAGCGATGGGATAATTGTGCTAAATAGAGTGTTATACACGGCTTCCGATGGAACTTAGGTGTGAGAACCTTGCTGAGTCATGGGTGATTGTAAGTTTGTAATTTCCAATGAAGGATTTAGAGGAACTTAGAGTAGAGAGTGATTTCGAGGAATATGCTTAAGGTACTGATGTTGTCAGATAAGTGAGTAAGGTAAGTTAATGCCGCTTAAACTTGAGGAACGAGAGTTGTTAGTAACGGTGTGAGAACATTGGAACATTTACAAAGAACTTGTGGAATTGACTGAGTGGTTGACCTTAAGTCACTCAATGGATCTTAGCATTTATCTAATGGAGAACTTAAAGGGAAAATTTAGGATGCATCACCAGTTTGAGAATGGAATAGAATGATTCATTGGGAGATGTAGTTCGGAAACGCATTGATTTAAGTATGGTTATTTGGTGGACTGTAACGCGAGTATAGTAGATATATCATAGAATAGCCTGAGAGTTTGGTTGAACTGTCATTTGGGAACTATCTAAGATGAGTTATCTAAACTTTTGGGAATTGGTAACTGGAAGGATGATACTGCTTTAGACTTTGAGGAACTTTGAGATCTATATCGTTTCGAGGAAATAGTCATGAGAACCGGTCATAGGCTTGCTTGACTTGGAAGTTGTTACTTTAGTGAGACCTTACCTTGGAATGTTCGCTTCATGGTAATAGATGACTTTGGAGAACTTAGGATTTCGAAGTACCCCGTAGGATGAACTTGATGGAATTGAACTGCGTAGGACTAAAGAAGATAGGTGATTTTGGTTATGGCTTGTCTGATTGAAAAAAGACATAGTGTAATAACCCGAATTTTTATTATTAAAATAAAGTATTCGTGGGTAATAGCGACAAGTTACTTAGTGGTTGATCGTTTTATAAGCTTGTGTATACTCACTTTTGGATGAGCGTTTTGGTCTCTAGTGGGGTTCGAATGAGGAACCAAGGCATCTAGTGTTAATTATTGTTGTGTGTTGATAGAGGGATTCGAACCCAGGGTCCATAGCAGCACGTCTATGGGCCTCGATTGGCGTGCTAAGTAGCAGCCCATGGACGGAATTTAGGAACTCAGCACAAACCCCTTTCCTGCCGCCTTACTTAAGGTGAGTTCTACCCTAAACCCTTAATCAAAAACGCAGATCTAAAACCACAAAAACTTAGCTGCCACGTCAGGGTAGAAGAGGAAGCCAATCACGGTGGTCATACACTAGCGTAGGGTGGTTCGAATTGGCCGGAGATCTGGTATGTTCACTGCCACGTTAGTAGTTTTGTTGTGTTTGTGGGTTTTGTCACATAAGTAATTGAGTTTGTATGGTTTAAACTTGGTTGTTTTTCACGTAATTTAGATCTGGGACACGCAATGAATGTATGTAAATCCTCGTCGGGGTGTTTTCGGTGGTAGAGGGTCGTCGTGAAGGGTGGTTAGGTCGGGGCAGGGAAGCACTGTTCTGTCTTAATTCGTTTTTCATAAGCATTGTTGAATATTTATCAAGTGTTTTGTTTGAGTCGTGTCTATTTAATTATGGGTCGTGGGTCAGGAAGTCAGGTGTGTGGATGGGTGGTAGTATTGGTGCTAACCACGGTGGCTAAGGGTGGTTGGTTACGGTGGTCTGGGGGGTTTCGTTAGGGGCTGTCAGAAGGTGAGAAATGTTACTGATTGTCGGGGGTTGTTTGGGTTGGTATCACCGCCGACTAGGGGGAGGTCTATGCGGTGGTACCATGGTATTCGTGGGCGTCTGGTGTCGGTGGTGGTGGTTAGGGTTAGTATGGTCGGCAGTGGCTCTGTCCGTGGTGGGTGCAGGAGTTTTTGCGAGAGGGGCTGCTGGTTGTTTGTGTACAGTAGGTCGTGAACCAGACCTGGTAACGGTTCTGGTTCACTTCGCCGAAGTCAGTCGACGGGCAGGGTGGTTGGCAGTGGTGTAGGGGGTTGTGCGGGGGTCGAGTCTGGTGGTTGACGGTGGGGTCAGGTCTGGTCACGCGGCTGGACGAGGGGTGTGAAGGCCGCGGGTTGGGTGTTTGGGCTGTCGGGTTTTTGTTACTCTTTTCATCTTATTTACTTTCTTTTATTTTAATTTATTATATTCTATCAATATTTTATTAAATATGGTTATTAAAGGAAATAATATTGTTGTTATGAGTATATTAATATTTATTATAGGAAGGTTTTGATACGGTTATTAATGAGTATTTTGAATAATTTGAATTTCAAAATCAAAGAATCTATTTTTGGAAGTTACTATTTTTAGAAGTTACTATATTTGGAAATTTGCTATTATAGGAAGGTTTTGATATGGTTAAATAATATATGTTTAGGTGGAAGTTTTCGCATGGAACACTTTTAGGAACAGTTGTGCATTTGCCATTTCTTCTGCAGTTTCGAGGTAGGGAAATACTGGTATATAATGATGTGTAATTTGTTCTTATTTGATATTAAGCATGTTTGTGATTGTTATATTGTGCTGTTTTTACCATTCTGTGATTGGTGCGGAGATACCGGGTCTTGTGATTGGTGCGGAGATACTGGGTCTTGTGATTGGTGCGGAGATAATGGGTCTTGTGATTGGTGCGGAGATAATGGGTCTTGTGATTGGTGTGGAGAATAACGGGTCTTGTGATTCGGAGTGGAGATGATCGATTTTCTATTTATAATAATGCGGTTTGTTTACAGTTTTTCTCTACTCAACCTCGTGGTTGACCCTGTGTATTCGTGATCACCTGTGATGAACCAATTATTGGGGAGCAGATTGACAGGTGTTGATACTATGGGAGTTAGGGGAAGAGAGAAGCTTGGATCCGGACCTGCCTAGAGTCTAGATCATCATAGTAGTTACTAATGAGTTGTACCTTTGTTTCATCAAGACAGTTTGTTTCAGTTCAGTTGTATAAACTTGTTCTTTGAGATAACTTATCAATTTATAGTACTGTTTATCTTCCTTTGTATCTACTGCCTCGGGAAACCGAGATGGTAACATCCTTATTTATCTAGGGAGTCCTAGTACATGCCCTTAAATAAATGGGGGTGTTACACATAGTGTAGAAAGTTTGGTATCCTGAATTTTAGAATTTAATGTTATGGTGCCAGAATTCTGGTTTAGAATTTGAAGGTTCGTGAACCCGAGTCTGAGGGATGTATATAGACTTCTACATTGAGTGTGAGTTTTGGAAACCACCTTGTTGAGGAATACCTTGTTCTGTGGATGAGATGATAGTAAGAGGGATTGGAAACCATTGTGACTCTAGAGACCACTGGAATTGCCCTTCCTGGGATATACTAGGAATCGTTGTAACGATGTTTTGATTATGGATTGAGCGGTTAGTGTACCCATGTTTAGTAAAAGTTACCGTTTTCCTTGACCTCTAACCTGGTCGTTTCGTCCCTTCGGTCCTTCCTTGTACGTCCCGTCAGCTGTGAAACCTGTAATTTCTTATCCTTCGTGTAGAAGGTAATCCTTATGATCGTTTCTACACTCTCAAGCGACTGTTTGCGAAACTTGTTCTCCTATTGTTGACTTTAAATTCGTCGTTTTTGGAAAGACTTAATTGTTTTGAGAATTTGAAACTACTTCCTCTTCCGTTGAGAGTGACTTTTAGTCGATTATTGCAATTTTCTTTCGAGGATTTGGGAATAAAGGTTATTTTGGAAAAATTGGTTTTAAAAGAACAAATTAACTTCAATTTGGATTAATCTCAGCGTTGATTAGTTATCAGAACTCGTTATTAGAGACGTCTGATAACCCGTACTGTGCTTATCAACACCGGATCGATCGAGATTTTGAACTTTCTTTGAGTAAATTTTCGGGACTTGTCTCAGATTTGGAACGTCGGACTCTTGAATACGTAACGAGAATCCCATTTTCCATTGACGAAGACTTGTGCCTTGGAATCTATTTCTACTTGAAACCTTTTTGAAGAATAAAATCTTGGGTTACCATAACCTGCGTGATACGTTTTGAAAGTTAGAGTCGTTTTCGTACTTACTTCTATCTTCGAGTTTCGAGGACGACACTTCTTGAGTGGGTGATTGTAACATCCCGCATTTTCGTAAATTATATTTTAAAGGTCTTAATTTATTTTTACGGAATAAAATGATATTTTAATATTTATTGTGGGAGTATTTAAAATAATCCGTAAGATCCGTCTTAAGAACCTTAAGTCCTTAAGACGAAATAACTTGGCAAGTCAAGTCCGTTTCATAAAATCCCGTTCACTTTCAAAAGCCCGTTTTCATTTAAACGGAAAAGGACAATTAAAACCCTAAACCCCCAATGTGTTATGTCATCCATCATAATCATTTTCACAAAAACATATCACTGCTTCTCCATTTTCTCATTTCCTCCTTCAAACCTTCAAGCTTCAAATCGATTTTCAGCCATCAGCCGATTATCAAACCAAGGCAAGTTATAAATTTCTGAAATCCTCTTGAAATTTGCAAGACATCTATCACTTTCAATTTCCATTTCATCCAACTTGAAAAATGGCCTGTTTTGTTAGAAACCGACTTTAGCTTCTCAAAGTCGTTTTTCTTGTTGTAGGAGAAGATTTAGAGGATCCGGACGTGGATAGCTACATCATTGAAGAGGAGCTTGGAGCAAAAACGCTTTAGAGGTGACGATAATGAGAAACTCGACCTTTATTTGTTAAAATAGCATTTCTTGATGTTTAGTTGTAGAAATTTCTGATTTCATATGTTGTTTATGTTGAATGAACTTAAAATCATGCTAGGAGTACCCAAGAAGGATGTTCATATGCTTGGTTTGTGTTTACATGTTCATAAGTTCATATTTCAGTTTTTCCATCCTTGCGACGGATACTAATTGCGATTAAACTATGATCTATTTGTTAAGTTTATGACTAGCTTTCACTTCATACATGTTGTATAAATGCTGGGAATTGTTTGTTGGTAGGGATTTTAGAAGTTTGGTATCGAATTAGTGATGTTTCAGGATTTACTGTAAAACGAGATTTCGTGCTCAAGACTTCTGAGCCGGTCGACCACCTGGGAGTGTATGTTGTCATTTTTGCGCCTTTTGGGAAATTATGCAAATGGGGTGCTAAGCCGGTAGGCCGGCTGCCTGCCGACCGGCTGGGAGTCCTTCTTTGGTATGCTATGTAGGGAAGAAAAGGGTAGGAAATGGGTTCCCCAGCCGGTAGGCCCGTTGCCTGCCGATCGGCTGAGGGCCCTTGTTCATTGTTTTAGTTGTAGAATTTGTAGAGAAGGAGGGGTTGCCAGACGGTCAGCCGGCCGCCTGCCCCTGAACGGCTGGGGCCCTGTCTACCTTAAACTATTTATAACTTTTAAACGGTTGATCGGTTTTGTTTGAAACTCGTTCCGTGTACCTTGTATGTGTGTTTGAGGTCCCCGGAGGATGGGCGACACTATATTGGGTTCGGGAATCGAGAGAGGATAGAGACCCCCCGGTCGGGTAACCGAAAGGAAAACCGGCTCTCCCTGAACTTAGTTCCCGAGATCAATTAAGTGTTGTTTAGAGATATAAAAGATTAGAACTATAGATTAGTGACTATCTTTGGATGATATTGTATTGATCTGTATTAAAGTATACCTTAAGCCGGCCGCTGAGCTTAATACGTGAGCTAGTTGTCATATATAGGGGTATGCGTTGAGTTGTCGCCTCTGAGCCCTATATGTGTTTGTTTGTCATATATGTAACATCCCAATATTTCGGGACCTGGAATTTTAGAGATTTTAATTTCAAGTTCGAGAAATAATTTATATCTCGTAATTTTTGGTATTTCATTTAAATAACCGATTAATTTATGTGAGAATATTTAAAAGGATTTAAATAAGATTTTAATTAATTGCGTAATTTACGTCTTAGCAATTTAATTTATAGTCCGGAAATATTTATACCGTCTTAAGTTTATAGTTACCTTAAGTCGGTGTTTTTAGCTTAAACCGTCTTAAAACTTGTCATATGGGCCTAACTTGTTAATTGACCCATTTTCCTTCTTTTTCCTCACAAAACCCTAACCCTACCATCATCTACCTCCCTCCTTTCCTTTATTTTTCAGATTTATGAAAGTAGAAGGAAACACCATTTTTATCACTTTTCCACCTCCAACCTTCAAATGCTCATAAAACCTTCGTTTCTTATCCGATTGGGACGATTTTCGCGGATTCCTCTTCTCGTCCTCCATCTTTCTAGGTAAGTTTTATACAAAAATCTTTTCATCTTACAATCTGGCCGTGCCCTTCTTATGCACGTTTTCGAGTCTAATACCGTTGTTGGTGTTTCTAGTTGTGGGCAAGGTCGATTGGAGTAGCTTGGAGGCGATTCTTGGCGATTTGTGAAGCTAAAAGGTGACGATAATGAGAAACTCGGCCTTTATGTGTATATTAGCAAGTTTGATGTGTTCTTATGATTAGTTTCTGATTTTGTTAAGGTATAATGTTTAAAGGACTTAGTAACATGATTAGGAATGGTTTATTATGTTGAATTCATGCTTGTTGATGTTCATATGCTCTTATGTTGTTTTCTGAAAATTTACACATTTTGCGACAGATACTTGATATAATCATTTGAGGATTGTTATGGGATTCGTATGCTGTTAAGATAGTAGTATTGGATGTTTATAATGTTGGGCAAATCATACTTGTAGCAATTTTTGAAGATTGTAGGTCGATTTGTGAAGTTGTGAAAGGGCTGGAAAATCCCGATTTTCTTTACAGGCTCTCTTAGCCGGTCGACCGACCGGCCGCCGGTCGACCGGCTGGGAGTGCGTCTTGTGTGTTTTTGCGATTTTTAAAGTTTTGGCCTTAGGACTGCCAGCCGGCCGACCGGCTGCCTGCCGACCGGCTGGTAGTCTCTTGTGTGGTGTCTTGTGTTTGTTTTTGCGAAAAACATAGGAAGAAGGGGAGCCCAGCCGGCAGACCGGCCGCCTGCCAGCCGGCTGGGAGTGTATGTGGGTTGGTGTACGAATTAGTGAAGGTTAGGGAAATGGAGTCCCAGCCGGCCGACCGGCTGCCTGCCGACCGGCTGGGAGTCCTTTGTGTTGTCGTTGTTTTTAAAAGAAAGAAAAGAAGGCTGGGGTACCGGCCGGTGGACCGGCTGCCGGTCGACCGGCTGGGAACCCCTGTAGCATATTTTGAATTCGTAATTCATTCGTATCTTTCAAACGGTTAATCGGTTTTGATTGAAACTCGTTTTGTGTACCCGTGATATGTATTTGAGGTCCCCAGAGGATGGGCAACATTATATTGGGTTCGGGAATGGAGTAAGGATAGAGACCCCCCGGTCGGGTAACCGAAAGGGAAACCGGCTCTCCCTCAACTTAGTTCCCGGGGTCAATTAAGTGTTGATTAGAAGTTAAAAAGTAGAACTATAGGTTAGTTCATAGACTTGGATGATATTGTATTGATGCGTATTAAGTTATGCCTTAAGCTGGCCTCTGAACTTAATACGTAGGTTGTTTGTCGTGTATGGGAACATGCGTTGAGTTTTCGCCTCTGAGTTCCATACATGTTTGTTTGTCGTGTCTGGAACATGCGTTGAGTTTTCGCCTCTGAGTCCAGACATGTATGTGTGATCGCGTCAGGACATGCCTTAAGCTGGCCTCTGAGTCTGACGAGTAGAGCAACTGCACGACGGGGCAGTCAGGTTGTCATACCTTACCCGGAGTGCAGGTGTTTGGTGCTAGAACATGCGTTGAGTTTTCGCCTCTGAGTTTAGTACCTTGTGATGTAGTAGGGGAACATGCGTTGAGTTTTCGCCTCTGAGTTCCTTACTTGTGATACTGAATTGAATGCTAGTCCATGCGTTGAGTTTTCGCCTCTGAGTCTAGTGTTCTGTGATAGCCGGTCCATGCGTTGAGTTTTCGCCTCTAAGTCCTTGCTTGATTTTGTGAACTTGGTATCTAGGTTATGCGTTAAGATGTCGCCTCTGAACCTTTATACTTGCTGAATATTTGGTAATTAGGTTATGTCTTAAGTTGACCGCTGAACCTCTTTACTTGATGTTATATTTGCTTGCCTTAGAGTTTGGTACAGTGTCAGATATGCATGTTGAAGTTTGTGAATATATCGCTTGAGTTGTAGTCTGTTCATCAAAGGCATTGGATGACTCTTTTATCGGTTTCATAAATAGTTGGATTGAAAGACCCCCCGACTGGGTAACCAGTAGGGAAACCGGCTCTCCTTCCTAACGGTTTATGAAGTTGGTTGAGAGTCGTGCACTAGAGTTTGCATGATAGTATGAGGACAGTTGATGAGTTGTTTATGCTTCACATGTTATATATGTTGGAGTATTCTGTATTGCTTTATGTGTTACGTGTTGTCACAAAAGGTGGCTAGGAGAACTCTAGTCACTCCCCACTGATTGTGGCGTACATGTTTACATGTATGTAGGTACATGACAGGTTGGCAGAGGGGTTGCATGGAGCTAGCGAGCGATGATCCTCCATCGATTGACTTACACTTTTACGTTAGCTAGACTTAGAATTACATTTCAGTTTTTGAGTGCCTGCAGGGATGTGCCATCCCGGGCTGCTTTTATATTACGCTTGTATATTTATTTATGTTTCAGTTTTGTAGTAGGACACCTCGCATGTTTAGTTATGTAAAAAGTTTTAATTCCGCTGCATTTTCAGTACTTTGCGTGTTTTATATTTCCGCTTTCGCGAGGGGTTTTACAGTTGGTATCAGAGCATTATTGCTCCCGACGCACTCATGTAACCCCCAACCTTAACTTGACCATATAATTGAATTATGAATGAGAGATGGGGTAGATTTAAGGACTTAAATTGTAGTCTGTTTTGTGATTGCTTTTATTAGGTTCTAACGTGTTTGTTGATTGTCATTGATAATACCTTATTGCCTTCCAATTGACGAACCGTGGGCTTATCCATTTGGCGGTGGAGATCGGATTTTCTACCGAAGATAGAAGATTCGTGATATTGTTGGAGAATGCTTCTGATTCTTGAAGCTACTCCTCTTCCTCTGTGCATCACCTTCTTTGATAACTCCGAATGCACATCCTTCTTTTAGAATATCTGTCTATCTCACCTGAACAGATCTTTGTATCTTTTCAGCTTAACCTTGTTACTTGCTTTCTTAAGGTGCCCTCTAGGTAACCTTCCCTTTTATTGGATTTGGAGGAACTAGTCTTAGGACAACCGTAAGCTGTGTTATGAAGAATATTGTTATTTGAGGAATAATTTAAAAGGTATCGAGATACATGTTTTGGTGATCCAAGGGTCTAGTTGTCTATCCAATTGGGAGAGTGAATGTGAGTGATAGGATACTTGCTTGAAGGTTGAGTTGTTTACTTAGTATTCGGTGGAACTTAATCTTGAGAACCATGCTTAGATTGTGAAAATATGTGGATTGAAGAGTACTGTTTAAGGAGTTAGATAAGATACTTGAGGTTATAGAGCAACCTGAAATAATAGGCTTAAGATGCTAATGATGATGAGTGGATGATGAAGTGAGTTAGTATCACTTGACTTAGGTGAGTGATTGAGCTGAGAAAGGCTCGTTGTTGAGGAATACGAATCATGGGCTATAATAGTTGAGTACTCGAAAAATTTATGATTTAAACTGGGAGGAAGTGAATCGTTATCTGGCCTTAGGTTATTTGATGGATCTTAGCGTTCTTCTATTGAAGAACTTAAAGGAAACTTGAGGATGCACCGCCAGTTTGTGAATGGAATAAAGTAAGTCATTGGGAGAGGAAAGTTCGGAAAAACTTGATGGTTTAAGAATTGTTATCTGGTGGACAGTGAGGTAAGTAAAGTGTATATGACATAAGGGTGGTGACCTGGAAGTGTTATTGAATTGTCATTTGGGGAACTAGCAGAGATGTGCCATCTCAAACTTTTGGGAATAGGTGGTTATAATGATGACATCGTTTAAAGTTTAGAAGATTCGGGTATAGAAATCATTGGAGGAATTGTTCGTGAGAACCGCTAATTGAATGACTTGATTTGGAAAGTAAGAAGTGAGAACCCCCTAAGAATAGTGAGAGACCCGCACCTTGGGAGATTTCCATAATCGTTCCTTCATGTCGCTTCTCTCCCTTCTTCTCCTTTACTTCTCCTTCTGATCTTGACTTCGATTTTATTTGAGTCCATAGCCTAGAGTTCCTTACCTTGTCATCTCATTGTTCCTCGAGTCGTTTTCCGTGTGTCTCTCTCGAAATCTGTATCGTGTTTGTCCATGAAGTTCGCATCTCATCTCCTCTTCTGTGAGCCTCGTTCCTTTTCATTTAGAATAGTGGCGAGATCGACCTGTTCTTGGGGTAGAGATACATACCTTGAGGAATGCTTGGTTCTGCGTTGTCAGGATTTGGTTGAGAGAGTTGGTGAGAATAATGTTCGGGCGATGTTGGACAGTGTGCCGTCTTGAGAATCCATGTTAGATGGATTGTGTGTAAGTGGTCTTTGTAGATTTCTAAGTACCATTGAGGATTTGAATAGAATGCTTAGAGTTCTAGATGAATTTAGAGGAATGTACCTTGGATAATGATGATGTAGTTAATTGGTTGAATGAGGTAAGTTAGTGCCACTTAATCGTGAGGAGTTTCTTGAATGCAGAAAATACCACATATTTGAGGAACGAGAGTTATTGGTAACAGTGTGAGAGTGTTGAGACATTTACGATTTAATTTATGGAGTTGACTGAGTGTTCGACCTTAAGTTACTTATTGAACCTCAGCGTTTACCTATTGGAGCACTTATTGGGATTGGAAAGTGCCCCACTGTTAGGTGGATCGTTTATGATAGCTTGTGGAATTATGGAAGCCTGTTGGCTTAATAATACTCCAATGGTGATTGATGGGTAGCCATTGATGTTTGTAGTAATCATGGTGTAGAGATTTGCAACTTATGAGTGTTCATGAACATCATTCGGGATGTTCGGAATGTGAATAACTAAACCTTATGGAAACTGTTAGAGTGGAAGTTGTTACTTCTTTGGAACTTTCTTTGGAATGTACATTGTTGGTAAGTGGTTAGAAATCAGAGGATTTAAGAGTTGCTACCTAAGTATGATCTTAGTTTGAATGTTCATTGTGGTAATAAAATTTGGGGAATTAAGATATCGAACCTTGTGGAATAGGTTTCCTAGGATCAAACTGTCAAAATTTAAAGTTATATGTAATACCTCGGTTTTGGGCACGATTTTACCTTAATTGTTTATAGTAGCTAAACGGTTTTATGTTTAGTACCGGGTTTTATTTGATACGATGTTAAATAGAATGGTAAGTAATTAGTTCGATTATAAGTATATGCGTACGTGTCGTGCTTGTTATGGGATTCGAATTGGGGATCACTCATATATGTGTTATGCCTTGGTGGGATTCGAACTAGGGGTTGGATGAGGGTCTTGGGCCTCGATTTCCGTGTCACCACAAACAGCCCAAGACTCGCATATCTGATGTAATGAAACCCTCACACTCACACCTCACTCAACCGCCCTATAAGAGGTGCCTCGACACTATAATTCTGACCTATCTAAACACCACCTCTACCCTATTCTGTTCAGCCGCGACACACACGCCAGGAAGAGGAGGTTCTCACTGTTGTTTAACCCTATCTAACCCTCTCGATTTGAGTCAGAAGTCAGGTAAGCGCAGCCTATGTTATTTCGTTTACAATTTATTTAGATCCGCTTATAATCGTTGCTAGTTCGAGAGGTGTTTGGGTGTCAGGCTTGTGTTCGTTGTTGTGTCTTTGTGTTGCTGGTATTTGAAGGTTGGTCAGGGGGTTAGTCACGGTGGTTCTGGGGTGTCAGGGCTGGTGGAAAAAAGGGTTGTCGTTCTTCTCCTTGGTTCTCGTTTTTGGTCGTGGGTTAGAGTTGTCATCACAGGGGCTGTAAGGGGGTGGTACCACTGACGACTCGGGGGAGGTCGACACAGTGGCACCACCGTGGTGTCTCGTACGTGTGTCAGGGTGTGTCGGGGTGACAGTTACAGGGGATGTCAGTGGTGGTTGTTGCGTCGATGGTGGTCTGAATGTGTTGGGTACAGGGAGTCAGGTGGGAGTCAGACCTGGGTTGGTGGGCTCTGGTCTGACTCGCCGGCGGCTGTCGAGGGGTCCAGGGGTGTCAGGGATGTAGTGGGGTGTTGGCTGTGTCGGAAGGGGCGGTCTGCTGGTGGCCGAATTGGTGGGTTAAGCCTTGTTGGTGGGTCGAAGTCATGGTGAAGATAGAGTCGGGTTTTTGGGGCTGCTGGGTTTGGTTTCGTTTTAGACATGATTTTTGTTAATTATTATTATTATTATTATTATTATTTTTATTATTATTATTATTATTATTATTATTATTATTATTATTATTATTATTATTATTATTATTATTATTATGATTATTGTTATTAATAATATTATTATTATTGTTTTTAAAATGTTTGTCTTTATGGTATTAAAGATTTATTAAGCGTAAAGATTTTATTTATATGTTGTGGGATTTATTTTGGGAAGCTTTTAAATGGGTATTTAATGTATACTTAGAACAATTTGAAATTCAAACTAAAGTTACTATATTGAGAACATTTCTATTTACGGAAACTTTCCATTTTAGGAAGGTTACTATTTATAGTAGGTATGACCGTTAAGGGGTTCGGGAAGGTTTTAATCCGTTATATATATATACATGTTTAGGTAGCAAGTTTCGTGTGGAACACTTCTAACGAGCCCGGACGCATCTACATTACTTGCTATTTCAGGTAGGGGAAATACTGATAAACAATGATGTATAATCCGTTCTTATTTGATGTTAAGCATGTTGTTACATAGTATCATGTGATTGTTACATTGTGCTATTTATATCATTCTGTGATTGGTGCGGAGCTAAAAGGGTCTGTGATTGGTGCGGAGATAAAGGGTCTGTGATTGGTGCGGAGATAAAAGGGTCTGTGATTGGTGCGGAGATTAAGGGTTTGTGATTGGTGTGGAGAAGCTCGACTTTCTATTCATAGTAATGTGGTTATTTATAGTTTTTTTCTACTCAACCTCGTGGTTGACCCCGTGTATTCGTGATCACCTGTGATGAACCAATTATTGGGGAGCAGATTGACAGGTGTTGAGACTATGGGAGCTAGGGGAGAGAGAAGCTTGGATCCGGACCTGCTTAGAGTCTAGATCACCATAGTAGTTACTTATGAGTTGTACTTTTGATTTATCAAGACAGTTTGTTTTTAGTCAGTTGTATAAACTCGTTTTGAGATAACTTATTAATTTAAAGTACTGTTTATCTTCCTTTGTATCTACTGCCTCGGGAAACCGAGATGGTAACACCCTTATTTATCTAGGGAGTCCTAGTACAGGCCCTTAAATAAATGGGGGTGTTACAAAGTGGTATCAGAGAGAACGATCCTCAGGCCTAACCTAATGAACCCAATGAACGTAGGAGAGTCTAAATAAAATGAACCCCGGGATAGGACTGTTAGGAGCACACTAAAGGCAAAGTATGAGTCTGGGGCCCCCTCACACCGAACCATTGGCCCTATCAGTTTTACCCGGGAATCTTGAGTGAAAATACGAGAGAAAAAGGGTAGATTAAGAAAAGATAGAAGTAATGGTGTACAGTGATAAGTAATTTACGGGACTTTGTTTATCAGTGACTGTTTGAAATAGCCGGAAGGGGCATGAGCATGAAAAGGATTTTAATTGTTGAATAAAGAGGTGTGAATTTATGTGGATATGAGAAGTGATTTGAAACATGTTAGTACTTCTTCTATCTTCATGTCTAGTGATATGCGGTTATGTGATCCCGAGCCATGTTATAGTTTTCTGATTATTCAATTTGATAGCTGATGTTAGACTTTATCGTTTAGGGATTTTAGCCCTAACCCTAATGTGTGCCCACATAAGTCGGGACTCATGTCTTTCTGTTGTATTATAGTATGCCTCCGCCAAGAGACAATGCCGCGAACATCACACAAGAGGAGTTAGAACGATTACTAGCTGAGAATGCGGCTCTAAAGGCCAAACGTATGGACTCCGCTAAGATGAGCACGATAATCGCGAGGCATCACCCCACCCAATTCACCGGGGAGGGGGAGCCTCATTTGCTAGGGGCCTGGTGCAGAGAATTCAGTAACTTATTCGAACTGGTGGATTGCCCCGAAGAACCGAGGGTTGACCAGGCAGCCCACTATCTGAGGGGACTGGCTGGAGACTGGTGGACCGGGAACAAGGGAGAGATCCGGGAAGCAGCTAGAGAGGATGGGACCGAGTTTGTTCCATGGGACGCATTCAAGGGGGTCTTGAACGAGGTGTTTCTACCAGAATTCCAAAAGAGCAAGCTGAGGGAGGAATTCGACTCATTCAAGATGTCGGAGGACATGACTGTAGAGGCTTACTACAGGAAATTCATCCAGTTGGTGCACTATGTGGGAGACATGGGATTTGACGATGCCATGCTGGCAATGAAATTTGAGAGAGGATTATCAATCGCCGTCAAAAAGAGACTGATTGCAGCTCCGCCCACCACAGTACGTGACATCTACCTAAGGGCTGGGGCGGCGGAGAGGCTTTCAGAGATGATCAAGGAGGACAAGAAGTCCAAGTCTGAAAAGAGGAAGGCTGAATCAGTAGCTGAGGGTTCAGGATCGAAAAAGCAAAGCGCTAACAAGTTCAGTGGGTACTTCGGGAGTAGTGCCTCTGGTGGTGGGAGAAACCAGAGTGGGGGCAACTTCAGGAGTGGAGGTTCTGGTAGTGGTTCGGTGGGAATGGTCTGTTTCGGCTGCGGAAAGATTGGGCACAAGCAGGCAGTATGTCGCTCTTCTGGAGGGAATCAGTCCGGGGGTTATCGCACGCCTACATCCGGATATCAGGGATCCCGCACTCAGTCCTATGGTGGCAGCAGCTATCGCACACCCACGACAAACTATGGTGGGGGTGCGAAGTCTGGAGGGAGCAACAATTTCCAGAGGAACTTCAACAGTTATCAGAACCGCTCGCACCAGAACCAAAGCTATGGGAATGGAGTTAACCAGAAGACAGGAGCAAAGGGGAAGCAGCAGGCTGGGACATCTAGTGCCAGTCAGAGTGGGGTCAAGTCCAGTGGCAAGCTCTTTGCCATGGGGAAGTATAAGGCTTTTATCGACTGTCATCAAAAGAAGATTTCCTTGAAGGGACCTAAAGGAGTGAGGGTTTCTTACAAGGGATATCGAGTCAAACCAAAAATCAAGTTCATTTCCGTTAACACTCTTAAGTCTGGCTTAAGGAAGGGGGAGAGTCTGATCTTATGTCAAATGTGGGATTGTGAGGCTGAAACCCCCAAGACTAGTGAGATACCTGTGGTACGGGAGTTCGAGGGAGTTTTCCGAGACGACGTTCCAGGGTTACCGCCAAGAAGGGAAGTGGAATTTTCCATTGACCTAAAACCAGGGGCGGGACCAATATCTAAATCACCGTACCGTATGGGACCGAAAGAAATGGAGGAGTTGAAGAAGCAATTGGATGAACTAGCTGAGAAAGGGTTCATCCGACCCAGTGTGTCGCCCTGGGGAGCACCTGTTCTGTTTGTGAAGAAGAAGGCTGGGAGTTTGAGACTTTGTGTTGACTACCGAGAGTTGAACAATGTGACCATCAAGAACCGTTATCCTTTGCCGAGAATTGACGACTTGTTCGATCAGTTAAGTGGAGCTGGGGTTTTCTCCAAGATTGACTTGAGATCCGGGTACCATCAGTTGAGAATAAAGGATGACGATATTCCAAAGACCGCTTTCCGAACGAGGTACGGCCACTATGAATTTGTGGTTATGCCCTTTGGATTGACTAATGCCCCAGCTGTGTTCATGGACTTGATGAATCGAGTCTTCAGTCCATATCTGGACAAGTTCGTGGTGGTATTCATAGATGATATCCTGGTATATTCCAAGAATGCAGAAGAGCACGAGGACCATTTGAGGAAAGTACTTCAGACCTTGGAGGAGCATAAGCTCAATGCTAAGTTGAGCAAGTGTGAGTTTTGGTTGGAGAAAGTCGCATTTCTGGGGCATGTAATTTCAAAGGAGGGGGTAGCTGTTGACCCTAGTAAGATCGAGGCAGTGACTAAGTGGCATAGTCCGAAGAATGTGAGTGAGATTCGGAGCTTCCTGGGATTAGCTGGTTATTACCGGAGATTTGTCAAAGATTTTTCTAAGATAGCGAAGCCGTTGACGTCGTTAATGAGGAAAGAGAACCGTTTCGTCTGGGATGAGAGTTGTGAGAAGGCATTCCTAACTCTTAAGGAACGCCTGACAACAGCTCCTATCCTGGCCTTACCAGTTGGAAGTGATAATTTCGAAGTTTATACCGACGCCTCGAAGCATGGTTTGGGCTGTGTGCTAATGCAGAATGGGAGAGTGATAGCATATGCATCTCGCCAGTTGAAGACCTACGAAGAGAATTATCCGACTCATGACTTGGAATTGGGAGCTGTGGTCTTTGCACTTAAATTGTGGCGCCATTACCTTTACGGAGCCACTTTTAAAGTGTTTTCTGATCATAAGAGCCTGAAGTATATCTACACCCAGAAAGAGTTGAACATGAGGCAGAGGAGGTGGATAGAGTTAATCGGGGACTATGACATGCAGATTGTTTACCACGAGGGCAAGGCGAATGTGGTAGCTGATGCTCTAAGCAGGAAGTCAGTACATGCTTTGAGTTGTGCCAGATCGAGAGTGAGGTTGCATAGTGAGTTAAGGGAGATGGAAATTTTCATGATCAGGAAAGGGGATGCTCTTGGTGATTTGACAGTAGAGCCCGAGTTGTATGGGGAGATTCGGGAGTTACAGAAGAACGATGAGAGAATCCAGAAGTGGCGGTTAATGGTGGAAAGTGGGGTTGGTGAAAATGTATCCAAGTTCAGTATTCATACCGACGGTAGCTTGAGGTTCAGTGGGCGATGGTGCGTACCGAATGTTGAGGAGCTAAAGAAGAAGATTCTGACTGAAGCTCATGCTACTCCTTATTCTGTTCACCCAGGGGGTGATAAACTGTATAAGGACCTTAAGAAGACGTTTTGGTGGCCGAATATGAAGAAGGAGGTCGCAGAGTTTGTTTCCAGGTGCTTGACGTGTCAGAGAGTGAAAGGGGAGCATAAGAGACCTCAAGGGAAAGTTCAACCTTTAGATGTGCCAGAGTGGAAGTGGGAGAACATTTCAATGGATTTTATTGTGGGGTTGCCTCGGACTCAGATGGGCAACAACATGATTTGGGTGATTGTGGATCGTTTGACTAAGTCTGCTCACTTTATTCCAATGAAAGATACCTGGAGTAAAGCTGAGTTGGCTAAGTCATATGTTCAGAATGTGGTCAAACTACATGGCGTACCCAAGGACATTGTTTCAGATCGGGACTCGAGGTTTATATCCAGATTTTGGCAGGAGTTGCAGGCTGCTTTGGGTACCCAGTTGAAGATTAGTACAGCTTTTCATCCGGCTACTGACGGTCAGACTGAGAGGACGATTCAGACTCTTGAGGATATGTTGAGGGCGTGCGTACTTGAGTTCGGAGGATCTTGGGAGGACCGACTGGGGTTGATAGAGTTTTCGTATAACAACAGCTATCATGCCAGTATTGGGATGGCTCCTTTTGAGGCGTTGTATGGGAGGAAGTGTCGGAGCCCTGTGTGTTGGGATGATCGGGCTGATGTTGTGACTTTAGGGCCAGATATGATCCAGGAGATGGTGGAGCAGGTTCAGATTATTCGACAGAGGATGAGGGCCGCTCAGGATAGACAGAAGAGCTATGCCGATCTGAAGAGGAGCGATATTTCATTTGAGGCCGGAGAGAAAGTACTACTGAAAGTCTCTCCGATGAAGGGTGTGATGAGATTCGGCAAGCGTGGCAAACTGAGTCAGAAATTTATTGGACCATTTGAGATCTTGGACAGAGTTGGAGAGGTGGCATATCGCTTAGCTTTGCCTCCAACCCTATCCGAGGTCCATAATGTGTTCCATGTGTCCCAGTTGAGGAAATACGTGAGTGATCCATCACATGTGCTTCAGCATGAGGTGATTGAGGTAGATGAGCAGTTGGCATACATTGAGACTCCGAAGGAAATTCTGGACAGGAAGGTACGGAAGACTCGCAATGGGGAGACGCCCTTGGTAAAGGTCTTGTGGACAAATCATAATCAGGAGGAGGCTACGTGGGAGCCTGAGGCATCCATGAGAGAGCGTTATCCACATTTGTTCGATTGAGGTAAGTTGCGTTGATTGTTTTGTCATCTGAGCGTTGTTGAACTTCGGGACGAAGTTCATTTTAAGGGGGGAAGACTGTAATACCTCGGTTTTGTGCACGATTTTACCTTAATTGTTTATAGTAGCTAAACGGTTTTATGTTTAGTACGGGGTTTTATTTGATACGATGTTAAATAGAATGGTAAGTAATTAGTTCGATTATAAGTATATGCGTACGTGTCGTGCTTGTTATGGGATTCGAATTGGGGATCACTCATATATGTGTTATGCCTTGGTGGGATTCAAACTAGGGGTTGGATGAGGGTCTTGGGCCTCGATTTCCGTGTCACCACAAACAGCCCAAGCCTCGCATATCTGATGTAGTGAAACCCTCACACTCACACCTCACTCAGCCGCCCTATAAGAGGTGCCTCGACACTATAATTCTGACCTATCTAAACACCACCTCTACCCTATTCTGTTCAGCCGCCACACACACGCCAGGAAGAGGAGGTTCTCACTGTTGTTTAACCCTGTCTAACCCTCTCGATTCGAGTCAGAAGTCAGGTAAGCGCAGCCTGTGTTATTTCGTTTACAATTTTTTAGATCCGCTTATAATCGTTGCTAGTTCGTGAGGTGTTTGGGTGTCAGGCTTGTGTTCGTTGTTGTGTCTTTGTGTTGCTGGTATTTGAAGGTTGGTCAGGGGGTTAGTCACGGTGGTTCTGGGGTGTCAGGGCTGGTGGAAAATGGGGTGGTCGTTCTTCTCGTTGGTTCTCGTTTTTGGTCGTGGGTTAGAGTTGTCATCACAGGGGCTGTAAGGGGGTGGTACCACTGACGACTCGGGGGAGGTCGACACAGTGGCACCACCGTGGTGTCTCGTACGTGTGTTAGGGTGTGTCGGGGTGATAGTTACAGGGATGTCAGTGGTGGTTGTTGCGTCGATGGTGGTTTGAATGTGTTGGGTACAGGGAGTCAGGTGGGAGTCAGACCTGGGTTGGTGGGCTCTGGTCTGACTCGCCGGCGGCTGTGGAGGGGTCCAGGGGTGTCAGGGATGTAGTGGGGTGTTGGCTGTGTCGGAAGGGGCGGTCTGCTGGTGGCCGAATTGGTGGGTTAAGCCTTGTTGGTGGGTCGAAGTCATGGTGAAGATAGAGTCGGGTTTTTGGGGCTGCTGGGTTTGGTTTCGTTTTAGACATGATTTTTGTTAATTATTATTATTATTATTATTATTATTATTATTATTATTATTATTATTATTATGATTATTGTTATTAATAATATTATTATTATTGTTTTTAAAATGTTTGTCTTTATGGTATTAAAGATTTATTAAGCGTAAAGATTTTATTTATATGTTGTGGGATTTATTTTGGGAAGCTTTTAAATGGGTATTTAATGTATACTTAGAACAATTTGAAATTCAAACTAAAGTTACTATATTGAGAACATTTCTATTTACGGAAACTTTCCATTTTAGGAAGGTTACTATTTATAGTAGGTATGACCGTTAAGGGGTTCGGGAAGGTTTTAATCCGTTATATATATATACATGTTTAGGTAGCAAGTTTCGTGTGGAACACTTCTAACGAGCCCGGACGCATCTACATTACTTGCTATTTCAGGTAGGGGAAATACTGATAAACAATGATGTATAATCCGTTCTTATTTGATGTTAAGCATGTTGTTACATAGTATCATGTGATTGTTACATTGTGCTGTTTATATCATTCTGTGATTGGTGCGGAGCTAAAAGGGTCTGTGATTGATGTGGAGATAAAGGGTCTGTGATTGGTGCGGAGATAAAAGGGTCTGTGATTGGTGTGGAGATTAAGGGTCTGTGATTGGTGTGGAGAAGTGATGCGTGCCTATTTTATGATGTTTTACATCTAGTTTTACACGCATTTTGTCGCTCATTTACTATGTTTTAGCATTTATTTCCCAACAATTGTCTACTTTCGTATTTTTGTGCTCTTTTGCAGATTTATGCGGAAAAGGGACGATTTTATACCAAATTTATGCCCTCGGGACTTTTCATGACTAAGGATAAGAAGGAACGAAGCCTAGCGCGTATTTCAAGGCCTAAAAGATAGCTTTAACAAGCAAAGAATCGAACCACGACATTGCAGCCTGTTTCAAATGGCTATATCTCGAGTTCTAGAGCTGATAATGGAGTGATTCCAGTTGGAGGTGAAAGCTTATCCTCTTAGGTTTCTAACGCCGCGAGAATCGCTTGATTTCGATAAGTAACGAAGAAATGGCAGCTGTTTTAAGAACGATGCGCGCTGTAGTCCCGACAGTTGGTCGACCGACCCACTATTTAGGTCGACCGACCAGGTGCCTATTGGAAAAGCCCAGAATTTGCCTGAAGCCCAGAAATTGCATAAAATCCGTAAAGCGGTCGACCGACCGAAAATATTGGTCGACCGACCACAGCACCGACCCAGAAGTTTCCGCGAAGCCCATTAAAGTATTTAGGTCATTAGGAAACTCTTTTTTTTCGCCTATTTAAGCCAGATTTCGTAATTAGGGTTGAACATTCAGATTTCCATCAAGTTCTTAATCTAGTTTTCTATCATGGAATTAGAGAAAAACTCCATAGTTAGAGAGAAGTTTTACCAAGTTTTCATCTTTTGTTCTTAGATTTTCCAATTAAGTTGTAAGTTGCTACAATTCAATCTTTCCTTTTCAATTAATCTTGTTGTTCATCTTATTGTTGTTCCTCAATTCATGTTTCCTCTTTATTATCATCTTTAATTATGTTAATTCCTTTAATGTTCTTGATTCTTGTTATTGTTAGTTTTACAATTGAGATTATGCATAGCTAATTCTTGTGATTAGGAATTAGGGGAACCATGGTAAAAACTTGATTTTGATAGTTTAATGATTGAATTACCAATCCCCCATTGTTGTTGGTGAACTGATCCTTAGGATTGAAAGATTATTAGGATTAGTTTAACAACAACTTTGGGATAGCCCTTGAACGAAAGTTTAGTGCTTTTCTAAGAACCCTAAGACCGTAAGGATTGGGTAGAATATTGACCTAAAGGTTTATTCTTTGTTCCTTGGGATTGTGTTATTTGATTATTTTACCCTTCATTGACTTGTTTTAACTATGGGGAACCGAAGTTCCTAATCTCCTTTTCATCTTATTTTAATTTCCGTTATTATTATTGCATGTTTAGATTTATGTTCTTTATAACTTTCATGTTTATTCCTATTTTTATTATTGTTCCAGTAACTATGAGTAGCTAAATTTTATATGTTAGGATGTAGGGAGTAAATATGCATAGGTAGTATAATTCCCGAATTGACTTGTCGCAGGCAAGAGGTCGACCGACCACCATTATAGGTCGACCGACCGACTCGTGTTCGAATTCCGTTTCGCTTTAATTTGCAGACTATAATAACCTACAATAAGACCAAAAGGAGACTTGTAGGATGTTAGTATTGACCTACCCAAGATTGAGAGATTTGGGAAGGGCATTGGTTTACATCTTAAGACGGATAGGTTACTTAAGACTGAAAGGTTTGTGACCTAGAATTTAGGAATCACTCTTATGCGATTGCAATACATGTTGACTTAGGATTTATATTATCTTAGCAGTTTATTACCCAAACATCCTAGCATCTCTTTTATTATATTTTTATCCTCCTCTTTATTTACTTGTTTTATTTTATTCTTGTTTTATATCTAGCAACAATCAATCAAACCCCATCTCTTTTGTTACTTAATAGATTAAAAATTAGCAAACATAATTAACCTTGTCTCTCTGTGGTTCGACCCTTACTATCACTATCTATAGTTTTAGTTTGGTTTATAAATCTTATCTTTGACACCCACAACGACGGGTATCAAATTTTGGCGCCGTTGCCGGGGAGACGGTATAATTTTGTTTGTTAGTTTTTAGTTTATTTTTTCTTGTCTTAAGGAACTTAGGTTCCTTAAGACCGTTCTTACCTTTTCTTCTAGTTTTGTTTCAGAAGACAGGTTTTTGAGAGGAAGACTTGAGTACTCTCAGTGC
Organism: Silene conica; assembly: GCA_029255685.2. Classification (NCBI taxonomy): domain Eukaryota; kingdom Viridiplantae; phylum Streptophyta; class Magnoliopsida; order Caryophyllales; family Caryophyllaceae; genus Silene; species Silene conica. The sequence goes on along the minus strand of CM055312.2, from coordinate 46,841,092 downwards.
TATCGCGATCATGTCTACTATTTCTGATAATCTTCAGCCAGCAGCACACCACCTCCCAGGGGGATTTATTCCCCCCGTTGATTTTCATCTCTCCTTTATCGAATTGTTGGAGCAAAAACAGTTTGCAGGTCTACCAGATGAAGATTCTTTGAGGCATTTGCAGAATTTTACAGATTATTTTTGTATCCTACGCGTTTCGGAGGGAGAGCGAGATAAGGCTAAGGAGATGTTGTTTCATTTCTCCTTAAAAGATTCTGCGCATGAGTGGATTAGTCACCTTGATATGGGAGCGGCTAGAGTTACAGATTGGGCACTCTGGCATTGGCTTTTTGCAAACAATACTTTTCACCAGCGAAAACCAATGCGTTGAGAATTCAAATCTCAAAATTCCAGCAAGGACCTGATGAGGAACTTCATGAAGCATGGATCCGTTTTAAGGAGTTGGTTCGACCTGTTCCTCGCCGTGGCTTTGAGGAGTGGTACTTTTGCAACCAATTCTATGACTCTTTGAGTAGTCGTGCTTTTGAGGAATCAACCCCAAAGGATGATTCTGTTGCAGCTCAGGTAGAAGAAACTGATCCCGTGCACAGGTCAGAGGGTCGACCGACCACAACATCAGGTCGACCGACCTCGACACCTGACGTGAGATCAGTCTCTGCAGAACAGGAAATTTTCGATGATACGGAGTCTGGTCGACCGACCACTATACCAGGTCGACCGACCACTGTTACTGAGCAGAATGCAGTTTCTATTCCCGAATCGCTGGATTCTTCCCTCATTCAAGACCTCACCATGATACCTGAACAGACTATGGAGTCGCCTCCTGAGCTACCTAATTCTCCTCTCATCAATGACTCGACAGAGATTCTAAAGTTAAAAGAGCCGAAGATTGTTGATTCTGCGACAAGCATTGCAGTCCCATATCCGGATCATTTGGAGAAAGTAAAATTGGAGCATCAGCTCGGAAAAATCGTGAAGGTCGTTAAAGACCTTGAGCTTAAGAGAAAATTGGAGGACCATCCTATTATTTCTGTTACTGCAGGTCATGATAAAAAAGGCATAGGAGATCCTGGAGATACTGGGGAGACGAAATTGGAGCAAGTTGCTGAAGAAGACCGCCCGGGCAAAGTAAAGAAGCATTTCATAGCTTATGCGACACCAGATACCCTTCCTCCATCTAGGCCTGTTGTCTGGAAGCCCAAAGTAGCGGTCAGTACTGCTGAAAGGACCTATTTTAGCCAAGTGCCTCACTTTGGGGTATCTTGCTGCTGAGATGTAGTTCTTGTGTAGTGTCTTATTTCAGTTTTTTTTGTTGGACTATTTATTTTCTTGTTTTTAGACTTAGACTCTTTTTACTTTTGTTGCTTCGTTTGAGACATTTTAGGCTTGGTTCTGGGATCTTGCGGATTTGTTGGGCGCATATTTATTGCTTTTTCAGGTTTCGACGAAGAACCGACGACCACTGTACAGCAGAGGGGTCGGCCGACCAGCATTACCAGTCGACCGACCTGAGCTCTGCAAATTCGGAATTTCTTAATATACAGGAAGGTCGGTCGACCTATTACATCGGTCGGTCGACCGCCCAGCTGTTACGGTTTTCTCGTTTCTTTTTCAGGGATCGTGTAAGTCATCTTGGGTACTTAAGTGGCACTGCTAGCCACCAAAACCTCCCAGCTTACGCTGGTTTGGGGAGGTTTTTCTCATGCGCTTCATAACCCAGTGAGTTCTTTCCAGTTTTTTTCCTTAGTTTTTTTTTCTCCTTGCATCTTTCTTTTAATTTTTTTGAAACCTTTACTTAGGCTAATGCACAATGGGGACATTGTGCGGGTTGGTTTGGGGAATTTGGTTTCGTGTCACATACATTGCATTTTGTCACACGTTTATTGCATTTCTGTCTTGCATTGTTCTTTTCTTTATTTTATCTACCTATACAAAAATCAAAAAAAAAAAAATGAAAAAATTTCAAAAATTCTAAAAAGATGCATGTTTATTTCAGCATATAGGTCGAGTCGGAACGAGAGTATTTCAAGGATGATTTTTGCTATCTTACATGTTTATGCCTTTACCTTGCCTTGTCAACTTGTTTTAGTATGAAAGTCTTTTGCATATCTACGAGTTTTTGTCAATTTGTATATCTTGAGACTTGACTTATACCTTGGCAACCTACTTTACATTCTAAGTTTTAGAGCTTTATTTCCTGGTTTCATTCTTAAACCAGTTGTCTAGGATGTGAGTAGTACTCCCCTTGGAACATGTTACATCAATATGCATAAACATGAACTTGAATTGCTATATACTTGTTTTACTATCTCGTTTTGTGAATCTTGATACGTGCATTTGGGATCCCCTTTCTCTTATTTACCCATAAGCCTTACATAGCCAAAATTGCCTTTTTATTCCCCCAAAAACTACATCCCATACTTAGCCTACCTTTCCAAGCTAGTATCTGTGGTCTTTGGTTTATTTTTTTAGGCGTCTTGGTTTGTATGCTATCATGAGCAAAAAGAGAAAAGAAAGCAAGAAAGCAAGAAAGGAGAGAAAGAAAAAGAACAGAAAAAGAAAGAAAAAAGAAAGAAAGAAAAGAAAAAAAAAACGAAAAAAGTCAAAAACGTACAAAAGTCAGTCGACCGACCACCTTATTGGGTCGGTCGACCAACTGACAATATCAGATTCAAAATTTCGTTCCGAAAATTCCTTTCTTTTATATGTTATCACTCCCGTACTTCATTCAAAATATTTGGGAGTCCTTTCTTATTTTTAATGTGAGAGTTGTGCTACAAAAGAGCACTTTCTTAATATCAAAAGTTGTGAAATATGTTGTTGGGAACCGGTTTTACTAGCTTGGCTACTAACCCCACAAATCCAAAAACATCTTAACCACTTTTACCTTTTACCTCACATATCTTTCATTACCTAAATTGCATGTATCTGGGTCACTTAATAAGGTTGTTATACAAAGTTGAAGAATTCTTGTTCATGTTAGATTGCAGGCATGTTTCCATGGGTCGCAGTTAGGTGAGTGTCATTACAATATACTTCTTTCTATCTTTTACATATACTCACCCTTTGCTTCATGAGTGTCTCGAGCGTACCGCGAGAGTCCATGGTATAAAGTCTCTATAGTCTTTATTTTTGCAAGTCTGACAACTCCATAACTCGTTTGCATGATTTAAATGCTTTCTCATTTTGTACTTAGCATTAGTTTAGGCTTACATGTAAATTTCGCTCTGAGATTGAAATCGTTTCATTAGTTAAGATCGAGTCTATTTCTTGCTTGAGGGCAAGCAAGGTTTGGTTTGGGGAATTTGATGCGTGCCTATTTTATGATGTTTTACATCTAGTTTTACACGCATTTTGTCGCTCATTTACTATGTTTTAGCATTTATTTCCCAACAATTGTCTATTTTCGTATTTTTATGCTCTTTTGCAGATTTATGCGGAAAAGGGACGATTTTATACCAAATTTATGCCCTCGGGACTTTTCATGACTAAGGATAAGAAGGAACGAACCCTAGCGCGTATTTCAAGGCCTAAAAGATAGCTTTAACAAGCAAAGAATCGAACCACGACATTGCAGCCTGTTTCAAATGGCTATATCTCGAGTTCTAGAGCTGATAATGGAGTGATTCCAGTTGGAGGTGAAAGCTTATCCTCTTAGCTTTCCAACGCCGTGAGAATCGCTTGATTTCGATAAGTAACGAAGAAATGGCACCTGTTTTAAGAACAATGCGCGCTGCAGTTCCGACAGTTGGTCGACCGACCCACTATTTAGGTCGACCGACCAGGTGCCTATTGGAAAAGCCCAGAATTTGCCTGAAGCCCAGAAATTGCATAAAATCCGTAAAGCGGTCGACCGACCGAAAATATTGGTCGACCGACCACAGCACCGACCCAGAAGTTTCCGCGAAGCCCATTAAAGTATTTAGGTCATTAGGAAACTCTTTTTTTTCGCCTATTTAAGACAGATTTCGTAATTAGGGTTGAACATTCAGATTTCCATCAAGTTCTTAATCTAGTTTTCTATCATGGAATTAGAGAAAAACTCCATAGTTAGAGAGAAGTTTTACCAAGTTTTCATCTTTTGTTCTTAGATTTTCCAATTAAGTTGTAAGTTGCTACAATTCAATCTTTCCTTTTCAATTAATCTTGTTGTTCATCTTATTGTTGTTCCTCAATTCATGTTTCCTCTTTATTATCATCTTTAATTATGTTAATTCCTTTAATGTTCTTGATTCTTGTTATTGTTAGTTTTACAATTGAGATTATGCATAGCTAATTCTTGTGATTAGGAATTAGGGGAACCATGGTAAAAACTTGATTTTGATAGTTTAATGATTGAATTACCAATCCCCCATTGTTGTTGGTGAACTGATCCTTAGGATTGAAAGATTATTAGGATTAGTTTAACAACAACTTTGGGATAGCCCTTGAACGAAAGTTTAGTGCTTTTCTAAGAACCCTAAGACCGTAAGGATTGGGTAGAATATTGACCTAAAGGTTTATTCTTTGTTCCTTGGGATTGTGTTATTTGATTATTTTACCCTTCATTGACTTGTTTTAACTATGGGGAACCGAAGTTCCTAATCTCCTTTTCATCTTATTTTAATTTCCTTTATTATTATTGCATGTTTAGATTTATATTCTTTATAACTTTCATGTTTATTCCTATTTTTATTATTGTTCCAGTAACTATGAGTAGCTAAATTTTATATGTTAGGATGTAGGGAGTAAATATGCATAGGTAGTATAATTCCCGAATTGACTTGTCGCAGGCAGGAGGTCGACCGACCACCATTATAGGTCGACCGACCGACTCGTGTTCGAATTCCGTTTCGCTTTAATTTGCAGACTATAATAACCTACAATGAGACCAAAAGGAGACTTGTAGGATGTTAGTATTGACCTACCCAAGATTGAGAGATTTGGGAAGGGCATTGGTTTACATCTTAAGACGGATAGGTTACTTAAGACTGAAAGGTTTGTGACCTAGAATTTAGGAATCACTCTTATACGATTGCAATACATGTTGACTTAGGATTTATATTATCTTAGCTGTTTATTACCCAAACATCCTAGCATCTCTTTTATTATATTTTTATCCTCCTCTTTATTTACTTGTTTTATTTTATTCTTGTTTTATATCTAGCAACAATCAATCAAACCCCATCTCTTTTGTTACTTAATAGATTAAAAATTAGCAAACATAATTAACCTTGTCTCTCTGTGGTTCGACCCTTACTATCACTATCTATAGTTTTAGTTTGGTTTATAAATCTTATCTTTGACACCCACAACGATGGGTATCAAATTTTGGCGCCGTTGCCGGGGAGACGGTATAATTTTGTTTGTTAGTTTTTAGTTTATTTTTTCTCGTCTTAAGGAACTTAGGTTCCTTAAGACCGTTCTTACCTTTTCTTCTAGTTTTGTTTCAGAAGACAGGTTTTTGAGAGGAAGACTTGAGTACTCTCAGTGCTATTGCGATCATGTCTACTATTTCTGATAATCTTCAGCCAGCAGCACACCACCTCCCAGGGGGATTTATTCCCCCCCGTTGATTTTCATCTCTCCTTTATCGAATTGTTGGAGCAAAAACAGTTTGCAGGTCTACCAGATGAAGATCCTTTGAGGCATTTGCAGAATTTTACAGATTATTTTTGTATCCTACGCGTTTCGGAGGGAGAGCGAGATAAGGCTAAGGAGATGTTGTTTCATTTCTCCTTAAAAGATTCTGCGCATGAGTGGATTAGTCACCTTGATATGGGAGCGACTAGAGTTACAGATTGGGCATCTCTGGCATTGGCTTTTTGCAAACAATACTTTTCACCAACGAAAACCAATGCGTTGAGAATTCAAATCTCAAAATTCCAGCAAGGACCTGATGAGGAACTTCATGAAGCATGGATCCGTTTTAAGGAGTTGGTTCGACCTGTTCCTCGCCGTGGCTTTGAGGAGTGGTACTTTTGCAAACAATTCTATGACTCTTTGAGTAGTCGTGCTTATGAGGAATCAACCCCAAAGGATGATTCTGCCGCAGCTCAGGTAGAAGAAACTGATCCCGTGCACAGGTCAGAGGGTCGACCGACCACAACATCAGGTCGACCGACCTCGACACCTGACATGAGATCAGTCTCTGCAGAAGAGGAAATTTTCGATGATACGGAGTCTGGTCGACCGACCACTATACCAGGTCGACCGACCACTGTTACTGAGCAGAATGCAGTTTCTATTCCCGAATCGCTGGATTCTTCCCTCATTCAAGACCTCACCATGATACCTGAACAGACTATGGAGTCGCCTCCTGAGCTACCTAATTCTCCTCTCATCAATGACTCGACAGAGATTCTGAAGTTAAAAGAGCCGAAGATTGTTGATTCTGCGACAAGCATTGCAGTCCCATATCCGGATCATTTGGAGAAAGTAAAATTGGAGCATCAGCTCGGAAAAATCTTGAAGGTCGTTAAAGACCTTGAGCTTAAGAGAAAATTGGAGGACCATCTTATTATTTCTGTTACTGCAGGTCATGATAAAAAGGGCATAGGAGATCCTGGAGATACTAGGGAGACGAAATTGGAGCAAGTTGCTGAAGAAGACCGCCCGGGCAAAGTAAAGAAGCATGTCATAGCTTATGCGACACCAGATACCCTTCCTCCATCTAGGCCTGTTGTCTGGAAGCGCAAAGTAGCGGTCAGTACTGCTGAAAGGACCTATTTTAGCCAAGTGCCTCACTTTTGGGTATCTTGCTGCTGAGATGTAGTTCTTGTGTAGTGTCTTATTTCAGTAGCGGTCAGTAGTGCTGAAGGGCATTGGTTTACATCTTAAGACGGATAGGTTACTTAAGACTGAAAGGTTTGTGACCTAGAATTTAGGAATCACTCTTATGCGATTGCAATACATGTTGACTTAGGATTTATATTATCTTAGCTGTTTATTACCCAAACATCCTAACATCTCTTTTATTATATTTTTATCCTCCTCTTTATTTACTTGTTTTATTTTATTCTTGTTTTATATCTAGCAACAATCAATCAAACCCCAACTCTTTTGTTACTTAATAGATTAAAAATTAGCAAACATAATTAACCTTGTCTCTCTGTGGTTCGACCCTTACTATCACTATCTATAGTTTTAGTTTGGTTTATAAATCTTATCTTTGACACCCACAACGACGGGTATCAAGAAGCTCGACTTTCTATTCATAGTAATGTGGTTATTTATAGTTTTTTTCTACTCAACCTCGTGGTTGACCCCGTGTATTCGTGATCACCTGTGATGAACCAATTATTGGGGAGCAGATTGACAGGTGTTGAGACTATGGGAGCTAGGGGAGAGAGAAGCTTGGATCCGGACCTGCTTAGAGTCTAGATCACCATAGTAGTTACTTATGAGTTGTACTTTTGATTTATCAAGACAGTTTGTTTTTAGTCAGTTGTATAAACTCGTTTTGAGATAACTTATTAATTTAAAGTGCTGTTTATCTTCCTTTGTATCTACTGCCTCGGGAAACCGAGATGGTAACACCCTTATTTATCTAGGGAGTCCTAGTACAGGCCCTTAAATAAATGGGGGTGTTACATTATAGGATGATGAATACTATATCTTGGGTTTCGAGGTTCGTTGTTATGGTAATAGAATCCCAGTTCAGAGTTTTGAAAGCCTTCTTGTTGAAGAATACCTTGTTCTGTGGAGGAGATCATGATAAGAGAGATCGTGAAACCTTGGAGAGGCTAGAGATCACTTGAACTGTGTTTCTTTGGATATACTAGGAATCGTTGTAACAATGTTTTGTTTATGGATTGAGCGGTTAGTGTACCCATGTTTGGCAAGAGTTACCGTCTTCCTTGACCTCTAACCTGGTTGTTTCATTCCTTCGATCCTTCCTTGTATGTTCTGTCAGCTGTGAAACTTGAAACTCTCAATCCTTCGTGTCGAAAGTAATCTCTATGATCGTTTCTACGCTCCCGGTGACTGTTTTTGGAATTTGTTCACTATTGTTAACCTTAAAAGTTTGCAGTTTTTGGTAAATCTTAAGTGTTTTGAGAATTTGAAACTACTTCCTCTTCCGCTGAAAGTGACTTTTAGTCGTTATTGCAATTTTACTCTTTCGAGGATTCGAGAATAAAGGTTGATTTTGAAGGAAACTTGGTTTTAAAGAGCCGATTGTTTTACAACTTTGATGAATTTCAGCGTTGATTGCCACTGGAACTTGTTATTGGAGACGTCTGATAACCTGTGCTAGACCTATCAACCCCGAATCAATCTAAATTTTGAACTTTTAATGATTTAACCTTGGGACATGTCTCCGATTTGGAATATCGGACTCTTGAATACATAACGAGAATCCCAATGTCCATTGACAAAGACTTGTGCCTTGGAATCTATTTCTTCTTGAAACCTTTTTAAAAGATAAAGTCTTGGGTTACCGAAACCCAGGTTGTACGTTTTGATAGTTAGTGTTGTTTTCTTACTTATTTCCGTTTTAAGTTTCGAGGACGAAACTTTTTGAAAGATGGGGTGATTGTAACATCCCAATATTTCGGGACCTGGAATTTTAGAGATTTTAAGTTCAAGTTCGAGAAATAATTTATATTTCGTAATTTTTGGTATTTCATTTAAATAACCGATTAATTTATGTGAGAATATTTAAAAGGATTTAAATAAGATTTTAATTAATTGCGTAATTTACGTCTTAGCAATTTAATTTCATAGTCCGGAAATATTTATACCGTCTTAAGTTTATAGTTACCTTCAGTCGGTGTTTTTAGCTTAAACCGTCTTAAAACTTGTCATATAGACCTAACTTGTTAATGGACCCATTTTCCTTCTTTTTCCTCACAAAACCCTAACCCTACCATCATCTACCTCCCTCCTTTCCTTTATTTTTCAGATTTGTGAAAGTAGAAGGAAACACCATTTTTATCACTTTTCCACCTCCAACCTTCAAATGCTCATAAAACCTTCGTTTCTTATCCGATTGGGACGATTTTCGCGGCCACGGATTCCTCTTCTCGTCCTCCATCTTTCTAGGTAAGTTTTATACCAAAATCTTTTCATCTTACAATCTGGCCGTCCCCTTCTTATGCACGTTTTCGAGTCTAATACCGTTGTTGGTGTTTCTAGTTGTGGGCAAGGTCGATTGGAGTAGCTTGGAGGCGATTCTTGGCGATTTGTGAAGCTAAAAGGTGACGATAATGAGAAACTCGGCCTTTATGTGTATATTAGCAAGTTTGATGTGTTCTTATGATTAGTTTCTGATTTTGTTAAGGTATAATGTTTAAAGGACTTAGTAACATGAATAGGAATGGTTTATTAAGTTGAATTCATGCTTGTTGATGTTCATATGCTCTTATGTTGTTTTCTGAAAATTTACACATTTTGCGACGGATACTTGATATAATCATTTGAGGATTGTTATGGGATTCGTATGCTGTTAAGTTAGTAGTATTGGATGTATATAATGTTGGGCAAATCATACTTGTACCAATTTTTGAAGATTGTAGGTCGATTTGTGAAGTTGTGAAAGGGCTGGAAAATCCCGATTTTCGTTACAGGCTCTCTGAGCCGGTCGACCGACCGGCCGCCGGTCGACCGGCTGGGAGTGCCACTTGTGTGTTTTTGCGATTTTTAAAGTTTTGGCCTTAGGACTGCCAGCCGGCCGACCGGCTGCCTGCCGACCGGCTGGTAGTCTCTTGTGTGGTGTCTTGTGTTTGTTTTTGCGAAAAACATAGGAAGAAGGGGAGCCCAGCCGGCAGACCGGCCGCCTGCCAGCCGGCTGGGAGTGTATGTGGGTTGGTGTACGAATTAGTGAAGGTTAGGGAAATGGAGTCCCAGCCGGCCGACCGGCTGCATGCCGGTCGACCGGCCTGGGAGTCCTTTGTGTTGTCGTTGTTTTTAAAAGAAAGAAAAGAAGGCAGGGTTACCAGCCGGTGGACCGGCTGCCGGCCGACCGGCTGGGAACCCCTGTAGCATATTTTGAATTCGTAATTCATTCGTATCTTTCAAACGGTTAATCGGTTTTGATTGAAACTCGTTTTGTGTACCCGTGATATGTATTTGAGGTCCCCAGAGGATGGGCAACATTATATTGGGTTCGGGAATGGAGTGAGGATAGAGACCCCCAGGTCGGGTAACCGAAAGGGAAACCGGCTCTCCCTCAACTTAGTTCCCGGGGTCAATTAAGTGTGTTGGAGGAAGTGTCCTCGACAATAGTGTGTTGACGTAATTAAAACTCATTTGAATGAAACACAACTGGGAGTGTTACTCTTTTAAAGTCGACTGATCAACATTTACCGATAATGATTGGCTGTCTAGAGTTTGACATTATCGTCATATGATGGTGGTGATCAGTTGATCCCTTAAGGTCATATCTTTAGGGAATTCCGTCTCAATGGAATAATTAATTAATATTGTATTGGATACAAATTAATTAATAACTAAAAATTTTTGAAATAATTTTATATGACGAATATTTTATAATGAGATTATAATAATAATAGTCAAAGTAATAAAATCGTTTTATTACTCAGTTTTTATTTATTCGTTTAAGAAACGATTAAATTGAGAATGAACACGGTTGATCATAAAATTACAAAGAGTTGTAATTAAAATTATGATATTACATTTTATACAATAATAATTTCGAAATATTGGAATAATTATTTAAATGTAATAAATTTGTAAATTATGAATTTTAATAGTTAAGATTGCAAAATTAACAAATTGGGTCATGTGTTATGAAACATGTGTGACATGTTACAAATTAACACAATTGACAAAGATAAAATGGAGTCCATTTTGCACTCTTTAACCGTGTGATGTGTGTTAGTGAGGTAGTGTGTTGTTGTGATATTGTAAGCTACTCTTACACATTATGCAAAAGCTTACATGCCTAGCCTTAGGTGTAAGGCATATTGTATGCTTTTGTGTAAGAGTAAGAGGCATGCATTGGCTTCATTTTTGAAGGCCTTTGGCCGGCCAAAACAACAAAGAAGAGCTCATCTTTGCTCTTATATATTCAACACTACACAATTCATTAAGTGTGAGTTTTTGGAAAAATACTAACACATCTCCCATAAACACTACAACTCCATTCTCCCAATTTTAGTAAAAAGTTTTTACTAAGAAAATAATTATTTCCTATACTAATAATATTAAGAGTAATATTATTATTATTTCTAGTATACTGGTACTAATTTTCTAGTAACAAAATTAGTATTGGTTTGAGATCCGGTCCTTGATACGTATCTTTTGGAGACGATTTTTCTTAGATCGTTTAAGCGTATTTCGGTGGTTTGAAGACTCATATTGTAATAACCCGAATTTTTATTGTGAGCCTTTATATAATTTTACGCGTAGATAATATAGTTAAAATAATAATAATAATAATACCTCGATTTTCTCTACGATATCTATGGTTATAATCGTTATAAGTGTCGTGTCGATATGATTTAAATGTTGCTAATACTTGCTAAGTTGTTATAAAAGGGGTTTTGAGACTTGTGTCCGTAAGGGGGATCGAACACAAGACCTTATGCGTTAGTATGGGCCTCGATTCTTGTGCCTCTTAACAGCCCACACTTAGCTTCTTTTACAAACTCACCTAAACCCTACGAGCAGCCCCTCTGCCGTCATATTTTAACACTTCATCGTGACCAAGGCTTTACCCTAATTTCATCTCAAACAACTCACACACATAGCCGCCACCCCAGAGGAGTAAAAGAGACCGAGCACGGTGGTCGTGGGTCAGGGCTAGGTGGTTCGATTTGAATAGGAAACCTGGTATGTCTCACACATCGTTATTTTTCCTGTTTTGGTCTGTGGTTTTAATCACATAGGTAATCGTGTTTTAAGTCTCAATTTCTTATTCATTTTGTGTGATTTGCATAATATGTCATGTAATGTTATACGTGGTGGAGTCGATGGTGGTCGTTTAGGGTAAAGGCGGTGGCTATGGGCGGTTTGTTACGGGTCAGTGATGAGTTCTAGGTTGGCGTTTTCTCTGTTGTCACGATCAGGTTATGTTAGTGTAGGTGTCAGATTGGGTTTCGTGTTTTTGGTACGGGTCACAAGTCAGAGAGTTGGGTGGTAGTCAGGAGGTCGTCATGGTGGTAGGCACGGTGGGTTCAGGCGACTGAGGAGTTGTCGACAGGGGGATTCGTTTCCCCTGTTCGGCTCTGTTTGTTTGAATGCGTGTACAGGGTGGTTTGGGGGATGGTACCACCGTTGACTCGGGGGAGGTCGATGCGGTGGTACCACCGTGGTTAGGTGTCTCGTGTCCAGGGAACATGTTGGTGTCAGTGGTACGTGGTGGGTTGGTCTGGTGGGCCGTCGACAGGGGTGTCAAGGAGGTTCTGCCGAGAGGTGGCTTGAGTCTCTCGGGCGAGTTATGGGGTTGGTTCTACCCACTGGCGGCCGGCGACCTGGTGGGCAGTGGTCGCCGGAGTTGTTGGTGGTTCTGGGTACGCGGGGCCGTGGTGGTTGGTGGTTGTGGTGACTTAACGGTGGAGTTATGAGGGGTTTAATGTGGGTGTGTCGTGTGTTGGGCCGTGATAAGGAAAGTGTTATTATTTATTATTATTATATTTATTATTATTATTAGTATTATCATTGTTAAGTTTATTCTTGAGTGTTACTATTTTTACTACTATCTTTATAATAAGTCGTTTTAGTTATTTCGATGTTATTCGTTGTTGAGTCGGGAAATCTTTAATTTGGGAAGTTATTATTTTGGGAAACTTTCCTTTTATAGTGAGTTTCTATTTTGGGAAACTTTCCATTTTTGGAAAGTTTCTATTTATAGCAAGTATAAGAAGTTATGGGGCTTCGGGAAAGTTGTTAATTCGTTACGTATACATGTTTGCGAGTTTCGTGTGGAACATTTCTAGCAAGCTTGGACTTAGTTCGCATTCCTGCTATTCCAGGTAGGGGAAATAATTGAGATCTTGTTTATGATATTGTGACATTGATTATTAACTGTGGTGAGTTGTATACGTTTTAATGAATGAATAATATTATAATGTTATTGATTGACTGTATATTTCTGTGATACGATACGAAGCGGAGATAAAGGGTCTGTGTTTGGTGCGGAGATAAAGGGTCTGTGTTTGGTGCGGAGATAAAGGGTCTGTGATTGATGTGAAGAATTATGGGTCTTGTGATTGATGTGAAGAATTATGGGTCTTGTGATTCGGAGTGGAGAAGTTCGACTTTCTGTTTATATTAATGTGGTTTGTTTACAGTTTTTTCTCTACTCAACCTCGTGGTTGACCCTGTGTATTCGTGATCACCTGTGATGAACCAATTATTGGGGAGCAGATTGACAGGTGTTGAGACTATGGGAGCTAGGGGAAGAGAGAAGATTGGATCCGGACCTGCCTAGAGTCTAGATCACCATAGTAGTTACTTATGAGTTGTATTTTTGTTTTATCAAGACAGTTTGTTTTAATTCAGTTGTATTAACTTGTTCTTTGAGATAACTTATCAATTTAAAGTACTGTTTATCTTCCTTTGTATCTACTGCCTCGAAAAAACCGAGATGGTAACATCCTTATTTATCTAGGGAGTCCTAGTACAGGCCCTTAAATAAATGGGGGTGTTACAAAGTGGTATCAGAGAGAACGATCCACAGGCCTAAACCAAATGAATAATAATGAATCTAGGAAGAGTCTAATAAAATGAACACCGAGATGAAATTGATAGGAGCCCCAAAAAGGAACGGGATGAGTTAGGGGCCCCCTCAGACCAAACCTGGGCCCTTTCAGTTCTGTCTCGGGAACCCAAGGAGAGTAATTGAAGAGGGGGGTAGACTATATAGTGACCTGGTTATTTTATGCTAACGTTGTTGCAGGAGAAGAATGAGGTAAGTCATATGTGAGTTCTGATTAAGGATATGTGCAATATGAATTGTGGGTAGATATGGATGATTAAATTGAAATTATCAGAATTTGGAGGTCGTATTTGTTGAGCCATTGTTACAGTGATGTGATCATATGATTTTGATATTTGAAGTGTTCATACGCTTATCTGGGATCGAATGACTATCGTGTTTATGTAATATATTGTGGGTACTTGAACATGAATGATCAGACTTATATAAACTAGTAATCCCTGTCTAGTGATATGCGGAATGTGTTGCCCCAAGCCATAAATGACATGTAGCTATGAGTTACATTCGTATATAGATGTGTACAAGTATTGAACTATTTGGTTGGTTTCTCAAAATCTTTACTGCGCACTAGATGGTAATTATAGTTGAAATGAGGAATGAATGTTAATATGGTGCTAAGTGACGTCTATGCTTCAAATATTATGACAACGTGCTTTAAGAGAATGATTGCGTTTCGATGTAGTAATGTGGAATTTCAAAAGAACCAAAATCTTGATAAACTTTCCTAATGATACCTTTATTTGTACGGGCTGCCATTTAAAATATGTTATCTATATGTATATGAAAATCTTACAGGTGATAACCTTCTGATTTAGCTTCCGAATGTCGTTGGGTTCATGTTAATACGAGTTATAGCTTGCGGGAAGTAAATATTTTAGTCGACAGTGACTAGATTGTCACTGTACAATTCTGTTTTGACTCATGTTTTCGCAAAAGAAATCATTTAAAACGTGGTTATTGTTTATGCATAATTCAAACTCCACTGTTTAGATTATTCATTTACGTATTCAAAATGATGAGCCTCGTAAAATATTAACGAGTCGTTATTTGATAGTGATTTTTGCAAGTTGCCCAAATTTTATGTCTAAATTTGTTGTAAAGTTTATGTTCCGACCAACTGAGTTGTAAAATTGTTATAAATAATTTTCTTACCAGTTTGCCTTTGATTATTCTTCCTATGATTAGTTAATTCCTTATATTTTCTAAAAGCCCTAATAGCTTGCAAAATAGCTAAGCGGTCATTTAATTATGATTTTTTTTTAGGTTGCTGCGTGATGTATGATTGTTGAAATAGTAAAGTTTTAAATATAAAAGTTTAATCAAATATGAATTCTGTAATATCACCATGTAATTTCCCGTTATGACATTTGTAACATGGATAGTTGGCATACTACATGAATATGAACTTTACCGTATGAAACATAATCTTGTTTATTTTGTCTAGTTTTATCTAAAATAGTTGCAATTGTACCGACACTCTTACTTTCCAATGTCATGATCTCAAAACAATTATGTAGTGCTAAAGTCACTCTTACCAGAGAAGAGCCTTGCTAAGTGGTGGAATGAAATTTAACTGGTAAACTTATTAGCATGATATAACAATCTAATTGTTATACGTTATTGTGGATATTCGAACGATGTGAATCTTGTTGATGTTCCTTTGTATATTGATGGTTTATATCTGCTTAGTTACCTACGTTATCATCTTTATAACTTTTCAAGTATATTGGTATGCCATAAAGTGAATTGCATGTTGCTATTTTTTTTAAAAACCCGATCACGATGTACTGAGTTATTGATTGGTTGACATGTGATTCACGAAAGTACCAGTCTTGTGTAATCTTTTGCTTCAATCGTTAAAATTTTCATAATTCATGAGTTGCAAGAACAATGTCTAGTAAGAAGAGGCAGAATGTCTCAGTGTAGTCTTGTTTCGATCCGTAGCTTGTAAGATTACCTTTTTATTCGTGTTTATAAAATTGCCGCAATTTACCACTTGAATGTTTCCAAAAGTTTCAAAATGTATTAGAAGCGATGATCCATGATAAGGTTTGATGTTTTGATGCTTATGGTGATTGTTTGCAATATGACAATTCTGTAGCTATGTATCGATGGAAACCTGTCTGGATGTTTAATTGCTGCGTGTTAGATAAAACCCTTGTTTTGCGAGCCATATGTATAAATAGTTTCATGATAAATGATGTAATGTGAATGGATGAGGAATGTACCTAAGTGCTTTTGTTAACTTATTGATCTAGGAATGTTAAACGGTCTTGTTAATCTACGAGTTGTGTAAACCTTGTGAAATATGTCAATGCTCCATGTTTAAGTACGTTAATAAATTTCGTTCTATGCCTTTTCTATAAAATGTTTATGAACATGAAATGTTTTAAGTTGTCAAGTATGGACTATGAGTTCTTGGTTGTTTACATCGTTGTGAATGTATGGACTTGTTTTAGGTATATAAGTGTTAACTACTCTGACTCTGTTCCACTGCGTAACACGTTTCTACCGATCCTCTTAGTAATATTATTGTTCGAGGTTATATGAATTGTTTGCTAACTGTTATTTATTTATGACGACTTTATGCGTTAATCTTATCTCTATTGAGTTATTAGTAATTGATTCGTATCCATTAATATTTTATATCAATAAGTTTAATCATCTGTTTGTGAGACGGGTTTAATATTGAGTTGGGTTGTCCTGTGTATTTGACTGATTTGAGGTATAAAGACAATATTGAATTGTTTAGTTGGGGACAAGAGTGCAATTCTTAATGTCCTTTAAACAGTGAAAATCCTTTGTTTTTAGCACTAGAGCTTGAACCATGATACGTTATCAAATGAGCTAGTATATATATATATATTTTTTTTTCTCTTCCTAAGTTTAATGGTTGAGAAGTATTGAGATGTTGGCTTTTGTTGGTAAGCTTAAGTTGATTATTTTGACAGTAAGGTTGTTAAGTGGTATTCTGTTTGATTTGTCGATTTCTTTGACCTTGACTTGTGGGTGAGTAGATTAGAGTCTTACTCTAAGTGATGAGCACGGTTCTTTGAACCTTTGACAATAACGATATTGGATTGAGATTGGTTCCTAGTATTGAGTTATGGGGCATGCGTGCCGAGTTATATTTATGGTCCAGAGTGACCAAGGTTCTTGAGTTAAATTATTTGGTTTGGAATCGATATGAGATGGAAGTATTGTTTAGCGGTTTATCCGCCAGTTCACTCACCCCTTGTCTTTGGTCTCAGATTCGACGATGAGTGCGATACTTGGTTACCGGGAGTGAGATAGTATGAGATAAAGTAATAAGATGGAGTTATGAGATGAGAGTTGTATAACGGGGTTACGAGGACGTAACCGCGTTTTTAAGGAGGATAGGATTGTAAAATCTTTTGATTTATGATATGTCTAGTTGTTTTACATGGCTAAGTGGTATGTCGCGATTGTTTGTATAAACTTGATAATCTCGTTTACGTCTCTTACGCTTTTTATTGTGAATCGTGAAGACATCCTTTAAGTTAGTGATAAGTTAAACTTTCGGGACAAAGTTTTCTTAACAAGGGTAGAATGTAACATTTCGTGTTTAAGAGTACGTGAGATGTTTTATGATGCTATATTTCGTTCGTTATGTGCTTAATAACCAGCTAGTTAGGCATGTGATGGTGAACTTTGGGACGAAGTTCGTTTTAAGGGGGGGAGACTATAATACCCCGTCTTTTTATCGGTAATTAATTTATGTTGTTATTAAGGTGTTGGTAATATTTGAACATTTATATTCGATAATTGAGTTATCAAATGCGTATTTTATATTTTATATATTTTGGTGGGTATGTTGTTTGCTAGATGAGTGGGTGAACTTCGGGACGAAGTTCATCTTAAGGGGGGAAGACTGTAATAACCCGAATTTTTATTGTGAGCCTTTATATAATTTTACGCGTAGAAAATATAGTTAAAATAATAATAATAATAATACCTCGATTTTCTCTACGATGTCATGTAATGTTATACGTGGTGGAGTCGGTGGTGGTCGTTTAGGGTAAAGGCGGTGGCTATGGGCGGTTTGTTACGGGTCAGTGATGAGTTCTGGGTTGGCGTTTTCTCTGTTGTCACGATCAGGTTATGTTAGTGTAGGTGTCAGATTGGGTTTCGTGTTTTTGGTACGGGTCACAAGTCAGAGAGTTGGGTGGTAGTCAGGAGGTCGTCATGGTGGTAGGCACGGTGGGTTAAGGCGACTGAGGAGTTGTCGACAGGGGGATTCGTTTCCCCTGTTCGACTCTGTTTGTTTGAATGCGTGTACAGGGTGGTTTGGGGGATGGTACCACCGTTGACTCGGGGGAGGTCGACGCGGTGGTACCACCGTGGTTAGGTGTCTGGTGTCCAGGGAGCATGTTGGTGTCAGTGGTACGTGGTGGGTTGGTCTGGTGGGCCGTCGACAGGGGTGTCAAGGAGGGTCTGCCGAGAGGTGGCTTGAGTCTCTCAGGCGAGTTATGGGGTTGGTTCAACCCACTGGCGGCCGGCGACCTGGTGGGCAGTGGTCGCCGGAGTTGTTGGTGGTTCTGGGTACGCGGGGCCGTGGTGGTTGGTGGTTGTGGTGACTTAACGGTGGAGTTATGAGGGGTTTAATGTGGGTGTGTCGTGTGTTGGGCCGTGATAAGGAAAGTGTTATTATTTATTATTATTATATTTATTATTATTATTAGTATTATCATAGTTAAGTTTATTCTTGAGTGTTACTATTTTTACTACTATCTTTATAATAAGTCGTTTTAGTTATTTCGATGTTATTCGTTGTTGAGTCGGGAAATCTTTAATTTGGAAAGTTACTATTTTGGGAAACTTTCCTTTTATAGTGAGTTTCTATTTTGGGAAACTTTCCATTTTTGGAATGTTTCTATTTATAGCAAGTATAAGAAGTTATGGGGCTTCGGGAAAGTTGTTAATTCGATACGTATACATGTTTAGGGAGCGAGTTTCGTGTGGAACATTTCTAGCAAGCTTGGACTTAGTTCGCATTCCTGCTATTCCAGGTAGGGGAAATAATTGAGATCTTGTTTACGATATTGTGACATTGATTATTAACTGTGGTGAGTTGTATACGTTTTATTGAATGAATAATATTATAATGTTATTGATTGACTGTATATTTCTGTGATACGATACGAAGCGGAGATAAAGGGTCTGTGTTTGGTGCGGAGATAAAGGGTCTGTGTTTGGTGCGGAGATAAAGGGTCTGTGTTTGGTGCGGAGATAAAGGGTCTGTGATTGGTGCGGAGATAAAGGGTCTGTGATTGGTGTGGAGAATTATGGGTCTTGTGATTCGGAGTGGAGAAGTTCGACTTTCTGTTTATAGTAATGTGGTTTGTTTACAGTTTTTTCTCTACTCAACCTCGTGGTTGACCCTGTGTATTCGTGATCACCTGTGATGAACCAATTATTGGGGAGCAGATTGACAAGTGTTGAGACTATGGGAGCTAGGGGAAGAGAGAAGATTGGATCCGGACCTGCCTAGAGTCTAGATCACCATAGTAGTTACTTATGAGTTGTATTTTTGTTTTATCAAGACAGTTTGTTTTAATGCAGTTGTATTAACTTGTTCTTTGAGATAACTTATCAATTTAAAGTACTGTTTATCTTCCTTTGTATCTACTGCCTCGGAAAAACCGAGATGGTAACATCCTTATTTATCTAGGGAGTCCTAGTACAGGCCCTTAAATAAATGGGGGTGTTACACATATAATAGGTGATTATTGAGTATAAACCTTCTAAAACCAATGTAAGGACTATCACATCTTATGATATCATCATGCATGCATAAGATCCATTTAAGTTTTTATGACTAAACTTAAAGAAACAAAACTCACATTAGTTTTGAGTATAAAATAAGGAACATAGTTTCCAACAAGTGGTATCAGAGCATTACGGTTGTTGCATGCATGATCGGATTCATGATTTATGTTAAAAACGGATTAACATATATATTTCGATTTTTTTTCGAAAATTTTGTGTTTATTATGATAAATCACAAAATAATTTTGCATGTTAAAGTTTCTGATTCTAAGATGGTTTTAGGACATAAAAATAATTTTATGGATTTTTATTGTTCATTTTTAATATTTATTTGTATATTTTGTAGTTTAAATCGGTTTTAAACAACAATTAATGGGAAAAATAGCTAAAAATAGTTTCTGGCCGAGATTTTTTGATATGTTCTCACATGCATATTTAATATATTGTATATGATTTTTCGTAAGAAATGGAGTTAATATGCATGGATTATGAATTATATGAGATAAATAGTCATAATATGAGTAAAAATGGGTATATAAGGTTATATTTCGAATTTGACCTTAAAAATTTTATGAGAAGTCACATGCAATATATAAAATACCTGTATAAATTTTCGGATTTATTGGATTTGTTTTGCATGATTAATGATTTTTATAGTAAAAATCGTATTAATAGTGACTCAAATTCGACTTTAATAGTTATAGTTGGAATTTTGCCATAAAACTTTTACACAAAGTCACATGCAATATTTAAAGAGTGTATATAAATTTTGGGAATTTATTCTCAAGTGATGCATGATTTATGATTTTAATAGTTAAAATCGGATAAATAGTGACTTGTTGTGTTAAAAATAGTTAATCTTAATATTATGGCATAAAATTTTACCCATGGATGTCTTATATAATAGGAACATCAGATATAAAAGTTGGATATCAAAAAGTTTCTGTTTTTATGATTATTAATTTTTAATGAGTTAATTAGCTAATAATCATGATTTATGAGTCGAAAATAAAATTTTCGAGTATGGTCTGTAATTTTTGGTCATTTTCAGATTCTAATATGTATTTTAGGATGACTAAAAATTTATAGCAATTTATCACAAGTTTTTATAATTTAAATCGGATTTTTAATCATAAAAACTACTATTATACGATTTATTTAAGAAATAAACCATATATATTTGCAAAAGACCATTTTAATAATTTCTGAATTTTTAGAAAATTTCCAGAAAGTTTAAAATTTTGAATTTTATTTGACTCATTTGGCCGTATTTTGTTTATTTTTCCCGAAAATACAAGTAATCTATGAACAATAATGCAAAATCAAGTTATATCATGATCAAATATTAGTAGAGACTAAACATTGATTCCTAAAGTAAGTTGGGATGATTAACTTGGACATAAATTAGATTTATGTAATTTTGATGATTTTAATAGTTAAAATCGCGCATATCCGTAAAAACCGTAAACAAATATGAGATATTTGCTCCCATAAGGCGATTTGGCATTAAAAATTGAGCATGTGCATACATATTTTATTATTGCAATTTATGAATGTCATATTTGAATGTTTTTATATAATTTGGAATTATGTAATTTTTCTTAGTATGGCCTTAGTTTTAATCAATATTACCCTTAATGAAAGGGAATATTGATTTGGTTGTAATTTATGTGATCTCGTATCACGGGTTTGTAATCTATTTTCAGTTTTACAATAGAGTAGTTATATTATTTTATTGTAATTCCGGAGATCCAAAAGACGGTGCCATACGGAAAGGAGTTCCGACAAGACAGTGTTTTCTTGGATGGCGTGCCAATGAAGTTCAAGGGACCATGGAGTTGGTTTCCGAATTTGTAATAGTTAATTAGTTTTTACTATTACTAGGAAGGCCATACTAGGATTTTATTGCTTCATTGCTTTTGTTTTTGCATTATTTATATGTTTGCATGCATAGCCAAATCGCCATATACATGCATATTAGTTTAGATCGTTAAAAACGACCGTGTCAATTATAATTATCGAGTTCACCGATTTAATTCGCTTAAAGGAGATAGATAATAAATTGACAAGACCTCTATATTTAACAAAACAATTGAGAATTAGCCTTACCAAATAGTAGAACCCATGAGCTTCTATTTCGTGGGGTGGTGCTAGTCCAGTGGGCAGTACGAACCCCATTACGTAGGATAAGTGGGGCAATGAGGTGGATTCAGTCCAGTGGGCGGATCGCATCTCGATGCAATTGAAATTTGGTTTGTACTCAACGGAAGTGTAGAGGACCAGTGGTCAATGTGTTCCGGGCTAAGATGAATAAATTATGATTTGTCATCAACCAAAAGTTCTATGGTAGAACCGGTTTATTTTAACTCACCAAACCATATCATTGGGTCGGAGTTCCAGTGGTTCACGATTTCGGTGGTATGGGTTTGGGTCTTGGAATCATTTATAAAATTGGATAGAGGTCATTTTATAGATGCTTTAACTTGTTAAAATATTTACAAGTTGAATCAAAATGATGAATGTTTGTTTTTCCTTAATTTGTTGTTTTATAATTGTTCATTTTTACTCCTATATAATATCATTCGATTGTGACCAATATCTCCGCTAAACATCTTATGCTATATTGACAAATAGAATCTCTTTCTCCTCACATAAAACCGTGTCTTTGGTTATGGACAAGGTCCGTAGGAATTATTCTATTCCATAGAATTTGATAGGAAGGTCCTATGCAATCATAAGATTAACATCTTAAAATTCCTATTAAACCATTATGAATTCTTATAAAGAAACTTAAATAGAAGCGATCCTAGTCAAAAAGTGTTGATTAAATCTTCTATTCAAACATGGTTCTGAAGTCTTATTGCTCAATTTGATAACTTATCGTCTACAACTTAAGGGTTAAGAACATGAAGAAGTTAAGAAAATCATTATAACCAATACCACCTCACTTCATAGATATTAACTTCTATGAGGAATTAATTTGGAATTAATTGAAGAAAATGTCTTCTTCAAAGTAATACTTCTTGAAGTGAGTGGGAGCTATGAGAAGACCAAATCTTTCTTAAGTAGTTAAGAATAGAACGAGGTTGAGAGAAAATCTTGTAAGACACGAAGTTAGAAACTACTCCAAATTGTAAAGTCTAAGGATGTTGGAAGTATGACTCCAACACATTTCATAGGTAATACTTATGACATTGAGTTTGCATTCTACATTATTTGCATATGAGTGCAAATTGGTGAATCATGTTAGTAATTCCATTTTCATGTGATTGAAAGATGATAAAAGAATGACAAAACCCGCTAATCTAAATGGGTATTTAGAGGAGGATGTGTTAATAACACAATCCGAGGGTTCTTGTGAATCCTATCGTCCTAACGTGAAGAAAATCGTATGACGATTTGCCAAGAATGATAAACATGAATGGAACTAAGGTAGTTTCCAATTCATCCGTAAGACATATACATGTTATATTGTGCTTGACCAAGTTTTGGATTTAGAGTAATACACAAATAATAGTTATTATGTACATCATCTCTAAATATAATTTGAGTTTTAAAAGGTAAAAGTTTTACCATTACGCAATTGAAACAAATGTTGTACTCAATGTTACCACGAATTGGTTCATGGTTAGGCCATACGAATCAAGGTAATTATATTCCAAAACTAAGGTGGAAATGTCATATGTACCCTAAATTCTAGTTGGTGCCCCAAATTTTTCCATCATTACTCGATTGAAAGTCGCATTTGAGGTTAGGAATCTCATGGGTTATGCGAATCTTGCATTCAAAGCAAGTCATTCACCCTATAAACACTTTAAGGTGTGTAGGTGAGTGAAATTTCAAATCTTGAAAGATATTTTAATTCTTCGACTGAGGAAATTAACGCGCAAGAAATTCACGTTGAGAATGTTGTGCATTGGCTCAAGAAGATGTTCTTGGAATTAGATAATCATATAATTAAGCCTAGTAATTTACACCAAATAGATTGTGATAAAGTATCACAAGTTTACTTTCGTGAGCACGTTCATAATATGCGCGAAAAAGTAATATTGAATCATATGAAATATGATTAAATCTTTACAATTGAGTGGGAGTTACTTTCTATTCCGATTTTGTCGAGCATTTTTTTTCCCCGCTATGTTATAAAGCATGGGCATACAAGTCATATGAGATATGAATAGGCAAGGTGCCTAAGTTGTAGCCTATTTCGAATGACAATTTTTCCTATATGATCATGAGAACAAAAGGTTTGTGGCTCATGATGCTGTCTATAAAGAAAGGAGGATTATTTCTTTTAGACAGAGTGGGAGAAATTATTATAGAGCCACAATTTCAGTATGATGCAATAGGAGAATGTTCTTCCTAGTTGAGATAAGTGGAAATTTCATTCGAAAATTAAGTTGGCGAGTGTAATGTTGCCTTCTTAGTGCAACGAACTTGTAACTTGTATAAATGCTTTATTTAGTTTCGACTCTACCTAAATCCGAAATAGCTCAGTTGATTGGTGGAAAGGGTTTCGCACGCAACAACGGATCTATATTAAAATCGAATCAAATAATGTTATTGGATTTTAAAATCATCTACGATGAGTTTTGAAAATCACAACTATCCTAAGAAAGGATGACAAGAGTTGAATTAGATAAATTGGTGGCAAAGAGTTTTCCACGCAATAACATGGCTTCAAGTTCAAATATTTTGACATGTTGGATTTTAAAAGTCATCGAGTATGAGCTTTGTAAAATCGCAACTATCCTAAAAAGAAAATGTCAAAAGGTTGAATTCTTTATTTTGATCATGTGATAAACATTTTCTTGAAAGTCAAGAAGTTATGTTTATACATGAAGTTTAGTGGGAGTAAAGTTATGTCTATAGTCTTACATGAATGTGACATGTTGATCATTATAAATGATAAAGATCATTATGAATGATAAAGACTTGTAAAAGGAATAAATACATCACTACGATATCCTATTAATGGATATTAGCGTATAAGTACATATTCTTATGTCGATAAGAATAAGGGTAAGTTCAAATGTTTTGAACTATAGAAATTGAATCCACATGCTTCCGTTGCAGGATCAATTCTTTACGCTAAGATGTATTACCATTATCAAACTTCGTATACTTGGAGTATGACAAAATGTTACAAATCGAATTTGGAGAGAAATCTCTATGTGTAGCCATATAGTTCATCAAACACTACTGAATAAGTACTAAAAGGATGAAGCTAAATGTTTGGATATTTCATTGGTTTAATGTGCAAAGAGTTGCACAATACCAAGTTCAGAACACATATGGATGGTTAGAGAACCATTTTGACTACAATCATAAAAGGAAGAAATCTGTTAGAATTATTCTATACAGTAGAATAATGAAGGTATTCAACAAATATGAGTACGCTTATATCTATGAGATATAGTAGAGGGAAGAGTCTCTCAGACACTGTGAAAACAGTGGGAGCTATTCTATTGTTAGAAAGCTTGTATCTAGATATGGATCAAGACACGTACTCGTAAGGTTAGCATAATGAGATTATGCATAACCAAAGGAAATTATAGTAAGGTTATGTGAAGTACTAAAGTTATTAAGGCTTACTAACCAAAGGCCTTCTTATAGGCTTAACATGTTAAATCATGTCATTTCAATTGAGTTGAGATGTAACACTATACAAGTACGAATTATAGATTATGTAGTAATTGATATGGCATCAATTTTACATATGTGATAATGCATTCATCATTTGAGTTATTTATAACTCACCCCAGGTCATGTCATATTCAAATGGGATGGTAAGACCATATTGAACCCCTTTAAAGTGAATTGAATTATCATGACCTCGCCCCTAGTTGCTTAAGTGAGGTGACGTCTCAATGCAACCGGATGTGTGATGCGATTGATGGCGAGTTCAATTGCCATAGATTCATACGGGTTGACTAATCGATCACCTAGGCATAGACATGTTAAGACACATTTGCCGGGTTAATGACCGCTGATAGAGCTCTGGCGTACTCTTTTTAAAAGACTGCCTGGTCGTGGCGGGAGCATCTATCGTGTTTCACATGAGTCAGTTCTTGGACTAATGACTGTTCTCTGAGGTGGCATAGTCTCGATTTAACTTTGATTTATGTCCTAACACCTTCGTAACTGGGGTTTATAAGGACATATTTTGGGTTATGATGGACTATGGCCAGCCGGAAGGAATAGGTCGATTAGGAATTGTCCACCCCTTGTCAGGGTTGAGAAATATCTCTAGGCCACTCGAGGAGAATAATAACTAGAAATGCGTGGACACGCTCGGAAGGTATCTATGGTAGATAATGCCGGTTAGTAGTTATAACTCCAGATCGAGATAAACCACTCTAGATTTTAATCAATTGCCGGCACGACCTGAGAGGACGCCATGCATTGAGTGGGAGATAGTAATAGGGCAAGAGAATTGGTGACACACACTTGTCTCGGACAAGTGGGAGATTGTTGGAGGAAGTGTCCTCGACAATAGTGTGTTGACGTAATTAAAACTCATTTGAATGAAACACAACTGGGAGTGTTACTCTTTTAAAGTCGACTGATCAACATTTACCGATAATGATTGGCTGTCTAGAGTTTGACATTATCGTCATATGATGGTGGTGATCAGTTGATCCCTTAAGGTCATATCTTTAGGGAATTCCGTCTCAATGGAATAATTAATTAATATTGTATTGGATACAAATTAATTAATAACTAGAAATTTTAGAAATAATTTTATATGACGAATATTTTATAATGAGATTATAATAATAATAGTCAAAGTAATAAAATCGTTTTATTACTCTGTTTTTATTTATTCGTTTAAGAAACGATTAAATTGAGAATGAACACGGTTGATCATAAAATTACAAAGAGTTGTAATTAAAATTATGATATTACATTTTATACAATAATAATTTCGAAATATTGGAATAATTATTTAAATGTAATAAATTTGTAAATTATGAATTTTAATAGTTAAGATTGCACAATTAACAAATTGGGTCATGTGTTATGAAACATGTGTGACATGTTACAAATTAACACAATTGACAAAGATAAAATGGAGTCCATTTTGCACTCTTTAACCGTGTGATGTGTGTTAGTGAGGTAGTGTGTTGTTGTGATATTGTAAGCTACTCTTACACATTATGCAAAAGCTTACATGCCTAGCCTTAGGTGTAAGGCATATTGTATGCTTTTGTGTAAGAGTAAGAGGCATGCATTGGCTTCATTTTTGAAGGCCTTTGGCCGGCCAAAACAACAAAGAAGAGCTCATCTTTGCTCTTATATATTCAACACTACACAATTCATTAAGTGTGTGTTTTTGGAAAAATACTAACACATCTCCCATAAACACTACAACTCCATTCTCCCAATTTTAGTAAAAAGTTTTTACTAAGAAAATAATTATTTCCTATAGTAATAATATTAAGAGTAATATTATTATTATTTCTAGTATACTTGTACTAATTTTCTAGTAACAAAATTAGTATTGGTTTGAGATCGGGTCCTTGATACGTATCTTTTGGAGACGATTTTTCTTAGATCGTTTAAGGGTATTTCGGTGGTTTGAAGACTCATATAATAGGTGATTATTGAGTATAAACCTTCTAAAACCAATGTAAGGACTATCACATCTTATGATATCATCATGCATGCATAAGATCCATTTAAGTTTTTATGACTAAACTTAAAGAAACAAAACTCACATTAGTTTTGAGTATAAAATAAGGAACTTAGTTTCCAACAAAGTGTTGATTAGAAGTTAAAAAGTAGAACTATAGGTTAGTTCATAGACTTGGATGATATTGTATTGATGCGTATTAAGTTATGCCTTAAGCTGGCCTCTGGACTTAATACGTAGGTTTTTTGTCGTGTATGGGAACATGCGTTGAGTTTTCGCTTCTGAGTTCCATACATGTTTGTTTGTCGTGTCTGGGACATGCGTTGAGTTTTCGCCTCTGAGTCCAGACATGTATGTGTGATTGCATCAGGACATGCCTTAAGCTGGCCTCTGAGTCTGACGAGTAGAGCAACTGCACGACGGGGCAGTCAGGTTGTCATACCTTACCCGGAGTGCAGGTGTTTGGTGCTAGAACATGCGTTGAGTTTTCGCCTCTGAGTTTAGTACCTTGTGATGTAGTAAGGGAACATGCGTTGAGTTTTCGCCTCTGAGTTCCTTACTTGTGATAGTGAATTGAATGCTAGTCCATGCGTTGAGTTTTCGCCTCTGAGTCTAGTGTTCTGTGATAGCCGGTCCATGCGTTGAGTTTTCGCCTCTGAGTCCTTGCTTGATTTTGTGAACTTGGTATCTAGGTTATGCGTTAAGATGTCGCCTCTGAACCTTTATACTTGCTGAATAGTTGGTAATTAGGTTATGTCTTAAGTTGACCGCTGAACCTCTTTACTTGATGTTATATCTGCTTGCCTTAGAGTTTGGTACAGTGTCAGATATGCATGTTGAAGTTTGTGAATATATCGCTTGAGTTGTAATCTGTTCATCCAAGGCATTGGATGACTCTTTTATCGGTTTCATAAATAGTTGGATTGAAAGACCCCCCGACTGGGTAACCAGTAGGGAAACCGGCTCTCCTTCCTAACGGTTTATGAAGTTGGTTGAGAGCCGTGCACTAGAGTTTGCATGATAGTATGAGGACAGTTGATGAGTTGTTTATGCTTCACATGTTATATATGTTAGAGTATTCTGTATTGCTTTATGTGTTACGTGTTGTCACAAAAGGTGGCTAGGAGAACTCTAGTCACTCCCCACTGATTGTGGCGTACATGTTTACATGTATGTAGGTACATGACAGGTTGGCATAGGGGTTGCATGGAGCTAGCGAGCGATGATCCTCCATCGATTGACTTACACTTTTACGTTAGCTAGACTTAGAATTACATTTCAGTTTTTGAGTGCCTGCAGGGATGTGCCTGTTGGGAAATGTGTCCTCAACAATAGTGCGATCACGTAATTAAATCTCATGACGAGAATGCGCAAGGGATGATACGAATTATTAGTCAACTGACCAACATTAATCGGTAATAATTGGCTAGCTAGAGTTTGACATTACTGTCGTATGACGGTGGTGGTCAGTTGATCCCTTTAGGTCACACCTTTAGGACAATTCCCTTAATCGATAAAAGTGATCAAATGTATATTGATACGATTTGCTCATATTCCTTAAACTCGTATATCGAGAAATTAGAGGTTAAATCTTATTGTAAGATTTATGTTTAAAATTGAAACGTGTCAATTGTTAAACATTAAACGATATTTTATTATATCGTTATCAGAATGAATTGGGTTATAATTATTACAAGAGTTGTATATCGTATTGACGATAAATTATGAATGACCATTTTACTAATAGTAATTTCGAATTACTTGTCAACTTTATAAATATGATTTATTAATTTATGAATAATATTTACTTGTTAAATATGTATGATTAAATTAAAACAATTGTTACTTTATAACATCGTGACATATATCATGTGACACAATTAACAATTGTGAAGTTGACAAAATCATAAAATGGACCATTTGTAATTTGGTAGCCGGTTTTATGTAGGTTAGTTAAGGGTATGTTTTGTGTTTATTAGTGTATAAAACACAATCATTAAAACTTACCTAGAGAACACTAACCTAGAGCCACCCTAGTGTCTTGAGAAGTCAAGATGTTCCCCATTGTGGTTCCCTAAGGCCGGCTAGCCTCCTTCCCCATGCCCATGCTTAAGTTAATTGTTATCTTAATAAGATACATGCTTAATATATATTAGATATATAAGCCTCATTCTACCTCTTCCTCTTACCCTAGCCGAAAACTTGACTAAGTAAGAAGAGAATACATAAACCTCTAAATTGATGTTATAAGATAATATATACATACTATTTGTAGTATTCAAATAATATTCTAATAAGAGAGATTAGAATAATTTAAGGAAAACCGGTTTTATGCTAGCTTGTTCAAGATCTCGGTTGGTTAAGGGATAGTCTTGGTGCATCCAAAGGAGGTATTCTAATTTGGGTATTTGGAGGATCATCCTTGCTAAATATTTGGACCGTGTGTAAGGGTTCGAATACTCTCTTATTTCCGCATTTTAGCATGCTTAAGATCACTTATAATATGTTATTTAGAGGGTTAAATAAAAGATTATGTTAGTATGGCTAAAGATTAGTTCATGAGTAACTAATAAAACCCAACAATTGGTATCAGAGCAATAGGTTGTTTGCATGCTTTCCGTTTACGTTTTTACGGAGTTATAGTGATAACAAAATAAAATTTGAATTTTCGTTTAATATATGATATGCACGAAATAATTTTAGCATGAATACCTACTGTTTTCTA
Organism: Silene conica; assembly: GCA_029255685.2. Classification (NCBI taxonomy): domain Eukaryota; kingdom Viridiplantae; phylum Streptophyta; class Magnoliopsida; order Caryophyllales; family Caryophyllaceae; genus Silene; species Silene conica. The sequence goes on along the minus strand of CM055312.2, from coordinate 46,811,278 downwards.
AAATGTTTTAGAATATTTGGAATATATTTTGCATGAATATTGATTAATGGTATATTAAATCTCGGTTTTTATAAAGTTTTAATGGTTAAAGTCGTTTATTTTGGGAAAAATAGCAAAAATCATCTTTTGGCCGAGATTTTTCAGTATGTTATCACATGTATTTTCTATAATATGAATATGAATTTTCGTAAATTATGGACTTATAAAACGTGTGATATGAATTTTAAGGGTTAAAATGCAATAAGATGAATAAAAATGGGTTAAAATAGTTATATTGTGAATTTGACTATAAAAATTTATGAGGATGTCACATGAAATATTTAAAATTTATGTTGAATTTTCCAGAAATTTATCTCAAATATTGCAATATTATAGATTTTTAATGTAAAAATCGGGTAATTAGTGACATAATTTCGACTTTAATAGTTTAAGTTGGAATTTGGCCATAAAATTTTAACACGATGTCATATATATTATTTCCAGCATGTATAAAATTTTCGAGAATTTTATCTTATTTTATGCTTGAGAAATAATTTTAAAGGTTAAAATCGTACGATATATGACGAAAATCGTTAAAATTTGCAATAGTTGTTAAAATAGCCGAAATATGTAACCCATATTAGTCATATATGATATGTTCATCTTTAAAATATTCTTGGGAGCCAAAGTTTCTGTTTTAATTTAATTTTAATTGTTGAAAAGTTGCATTTAAAATTAAAATAATAAGAGTCTTTAAATTAAAGTTTCGGCTCTTGGGCAGTGTGTAATTTATTTTTCTGTCCATTTTGTGTTCTTAAAGTGTTTTTGAAAGTGTAAAAAATTTTTTAGTATTTTATTTGCATTTATGGAACTAATTATTGAATTTTCCGACTTAAAAATGCTCGTTTTACGTATTATTTTCGAAATAATGTTAAAACCGTATAAATAATAATATTTTTAAGGTTCTGAAATTTTAAGAACATTCTGGAATTTTTCAAAATTTGAATTTTGAATTTTCGAAATTTTTATGACTCTTTTGGATTTTTATATTATTTTTCCCGTAAAACCGAGTAATACCGATCAATATTTAAATATATTAAGTTAAGTCATGTTCAAAGTTTGAGTAAGACTAAATTTTGAATCCTATGCGAGTTAGGATGATTAACTTAAGGATGAAAACCGTTTCATATAATGCATAGTGTTGTTAATCGTTAAAACACGCGATTCCATAAACCGAGGTTTGCGATAACTATTTAAATAAGTGTTTTAAATAGGACGATTTGGCTTAGGAGTTGCATGTTAATTCATATTTACATAAGCATTGCATATTATATTATGAATGTCATGATTTATTTTGACGTAATTTTGGGAATTATGTAATTTACTTAGTATGGCCTTAGTTTTAAATCGGTATTTCCCGTAATGTAAGGGGTTACCGATTGGGTTGTAATTTTGTGATCTCGTATCACCCAATTGTAATTTATTTCTATTTTATAATGTATAAAGTAGACTAGAAAAGTTAAAATTTTTATAAAATCCGGAGTTCCTTGAAGACGGTGCCATTCGGAAAAGAGTTCCGAGAAGACGGTGTTTACCTCGAAGTGCGTGCCGCGTGAAGTTCAAGGGACCAAAGGAGTTGGTTTCCGAATTTGTACTTTATTATTTCTTTTCTAGGAAAGGCCATACTAGGGTTTATTTTATGCTTTTATTTTGCTATTATATGTTTGCATGCATAGCCAAATCGTCATACATCGTATCATGCATTTTTCGACCTAGTCGACGTAGTCATTTATTTTATCGATTATTCACCGACTTAGTTCACTTAAACGGAGATAGATAATAATTGACTAGATCTCTTACATATAAATATTGAGACTTAGCCTTACCAAAGAGTATGGACCCATGAATCCCTTCTTCACATGAATGTAGGCTCGGCTACACCGGGGTACTAAAATTGTCACGTTGGGTAAGTGGGGTAATAAGATACACCTTGAAATTTGGTTGATCTCAACGAAAGTATTCGTAACCGTAGTTGCAATAAGTTCGGGCTAAAGATAATTTTAAGAAAATTGTCGACCGAGAGTTCTAAGAGTAAAACCGATTAAAGGGTTAATCCACCAAATTATACCGATACGGGTTGAATCGGATACACCGTGCCCGGATTAGTATGGGCTTGGGTCTCGGGATTGTTTACTTAATTGGGTAAGAGATCATTAAGTAAATATATAACTAAACTTGTTAAAGTTTCTAGTTTAAATTAAGAATTTTAAAATGATGTTGTTTTTCCTTTTATTATTGTAGTTTAATTTTCAACAACATCAATGGCAACAAACGCTCCACCTCTCACTAACGTATCATGGCTTCGATCCTTTATGGATCGTTGTAAACTCGATAAACATGGTTCAAACTTCAAAGATTGGGATGCGCAATTACTTTTGGCCGCTGAAGGTGACGATAAGAGTCGTTACCTATCCGAAGCCGCTCCTCCCGCTCCAACCGCTCGTTCCGCGGTCGGAACTCGTGAGGCCTATGAAGCCTACATGAAAGAGTCCTCCGCTCTTAAAAATGTGCTCATCTTCTCCATCGAGCCGGATCTCCAAAGGAGTATGATAAAGTTGACCACATCGTATGAAATATACACCAAACTTGCGACCATGTTTTCGCAAACTCCAAGGGTGATTCAATATGAGGCGGCTTCCGCCTTCTTTGACATTACATTCAAGGAAGGGCAAAAGATAAGCTCTCATGTGCTCAAACTCGTTGAGCTCGCAGAGACTCTAAAAGCTCAAAATGTTGATGTTCCCGACTCTCTAATTATTGACCGAGTTCTTCACTCGCTCAATAAGGTTAAGGCGTATGCTCAATTCCGGGTGAATTGCAATATGCGAAACCAAGAGACCACGTTGGAAGAATTGCATAAGATGCTCGTCCAAGACGAAAGGGACATGGGACTTCATGAAAGTTCCACCAAGGATGTTTTGAACATCGAAAAGAAAGGGAAAACGAGCTTCAAAAGGAATGCCTCTAAAGGCAAGGGCAAGAAAACGTTCAAGCCCAAGGCGACCAAAGAAAAGACCTTTTCGAAAGGCGCTTCCACCTCGTCTTCAAAAGAGCAAGACAAGTGCCATTATTGCACGAGGATCGGTCATTGGAAGAGAAATTGCCCCAAATACTTAAGCGATCTCAAAAATGGGAAGGCAACCGCCGTAGGTAACAATTCTCGTTTAAATTCATGTCATTTATCAACTTATGTATAAAGATACAAATGTGTTGATATTTACCCTTTTTAATTGTTTTAAAGGGGCGCCTCCTAATAATGATAAGGGCAAGGAGAAGGAAGCTTGAAGTTCCTTACTTGGATGGCTATGGTAGCATCCAAATTGATCGAAGACTTGAAGAGCTAGCCTCTAATTTTCATATCGTCTTCTTTCATATTTTGCATTTATTTATGGAACAATTTATTTTCTTGTAAGACAAGGATTAAAATCCTAAAACAATGGCTGTAATTTTGGATATTGGTGACTTGGTTTTCAACCCGAGTCACTACTTTTGTTCTTAATCAATGTTTTGATTTATCAAATAAATTGCATGCCTTGTTAAAACATGAATAATAGTGATCTAATCACGCAATAAATATTGATACGATCAAGTACAATATAATCAAAAAGTTGATTAAAACGGAGAACTACACCCCATGAGATACTTTCAATCAAAATGAGACAATATTAGTTCATTATAAGATTTTCATTTTAAGTGAAAATGAGAATGTTTTCATCACACCTATAAAACTTCAAACATTCATATGCATTGGTTACTCGAAATAGCTATCCTTATACGAATAAAGGTTATCGTTTGAAGGATAGAGTGGGAGAAAATATTTCGCCCGCAAACCAATAAAGGATCTTAGAGAAGATTCCTACATGGGAGTATTTCGCCCGCAAACCAATAAAGGATCTTACAGAAGATTCCTACATGGGAGTCTTAAGAAGAGCCCTAAATGAATGAATTGAAGAAACTACGGGAGGACACTCGAAGAAAGGTTCTTTATGTTCATTGTTTCATAGAGAGAAGACATCAAACCCCGTATGAGATAATGATTTTTTAAAGATTATAAGATAATAGAGGAGAAATCATCTATCTATACGGGAGAAAAGACCGGTTCCTTAAATAATGATTTTTCTAAGTTTATAAGATAAAAGAGAAGAAATCATCTCAATTCTCTCAATGTAGTTATAAGAAAATTATCATGTCATATTCGTCTCGAGGAAACGAAGACATGATAATAGGGTGATGATTGATTGAAAGGAAAATAGATCACTATAGGGATAGTGATGGTGATAATGACTCAAGATATAAATAAAAGATTTACATGCGAGAAATGAAAAGTTCATTTAAGAGATCGAGAAATATTGATTTCAGTGGGAGCGATGTTCATTAAAGAATTGAAACCTACCATTTAGAGAGAATGGGTGATTCTTTAAGAGTAAAGAATAAGAGGTACTCAATTTAGATGAATAAAATAATTTATATCATATGATGATGGAGTTTTAAAGGGAAGGTTTATTATATGGATAATAAAAGGTCGCCCATTAAGAATTTAAAATGGTTAGATACGTTATTCATAATGATGAACAAAACCATTATCAAATAGCCAAGATGAGTGAAAATTATTAATGATGAAATCATAAATAGACTACAATCTAGATTTCAGTACATAAGTGACTAAAGAGAGTGATTCTTTAATCCCTCTAGTATATCGATACGTCACAAGTTATAAGATATCAGTGGGAGTTTTCCTCCGGAAAGGAAACTCAAAATCTAGAAAGAGTTCTAGATATGTACTCAAATAAAATCATATTATACGGGATAATATGAGAATGAAGGAGACCAAAATTTGTAAAGTTTTGCAATCATGAATAAAGGTTATTCGCAAAACACTATTACAAATAGATGATTGTGCATCAAATGCAATGTAATAGTATTGACTATTGTTGCATGACAACATCATTTGAGTTATAATTAACTCAAAGTAAAAGATACTTTGTCAAAATCCAAATGGGTTGTAAGAGACAATATTGAACCCCTTAAGTGAACTGGATTGACTTAGTATGTCCCCTAGCTGCTTACATGAGGTGACATCTCAAAGCGACTAGAGTGTGAGGCGATTGATGGCAAGTTCAAGTGCCATAGAGTCATATGTGATGACTAGTCGATCACATAGGCAGACTGTAAGAGACACTCTGTCGGGCAATGTGACCGCTTATAGAGTTCTGGAAAGTTTATAGCCGGGTCGTGGCGAGAGCTGCTATAGTATTCTTGTGAGTCAATTCTTAGACTAAAGAATATTCTCCCAAGATGGTACAGTTTAGGCATAACCTTGATCCATTCTCTACGAGTTTTCGTAACTGGAGTCAAATGGGATTGTTTTGGGTTATGACTAATTGTGACTAGTTGAAGGAAGTAGTGCGATAGAAATTGTCCACCCCTTGTCAGGGTTGTTCAAATCTCAGGGCCACTCGAGGAGAAGTTAACTGGAAATGCGTGGCCACGCTCGGAAGGTATCTATGGTAGATAATTCCGGTCAAACAGTTGTATTGAGTGGGAGATTGTAATAGGACAAGAGAATTGGTGACGCACACTTGTCGAGGACAAGTGGGAGATTGTTGGGAAATGTGTCCTCAACAATAGTGCGATCACGTAATTAAATCTCATGACGAGAATGCGCAAGGGATGATACGAATTATTAGTCAACTGACCAACATTAATCGGTAATGATTGACTAGCTAGAGTTTGACATTACTGTCGTATGACGGTGGTGGTCAGTTGATCCCTTTAGGTCACACCTTTAGGACAATTCCCTTAATCGATAAAAGTGATCAAATGTATATTGATACGATTTGCTCATATTCCTTAAACTCGTATATCGAGAAATTAGAGGTTAAATCTTATTGTAAGATTTATGTTTAAAATTGAAACGTGTCAATTGTTAAACATTAAACGATATTTTATTATATCGTTATCAGAATGAATTGGGTTATAATTATTACAAGAGTTGTATATCGTATTGACGATAAATTATGAATGACCATTTTACTAATAGTAATTTCGAATTACTAGTCAACTTTATAAATATGATTTATTAATTTATGAATAATATTTACTTGTTAAATATGTATGATTAAATTAAAACAATTGTTACTTTATAACATTGTGACATATTTCATGTGACACAATTAACAATTGTGAAGTTGACAAAATCATAAAATGGACCATTTGTAATTTGGTAGCCGGTTTTATGTAGGTTAGTTAAGGGTATGTTTTGTGTTTATTAGTGTATAAAACACAATCATTAAAACTTACCTAGAGAACACTAACCTAGAGCCACCCTAGTGTCTTGAGAAGTCAAGATGTTCCCCATTGTGGTTCCCTAAGGCCGGCTAGCCTCCTTCCCCATGCCCATGCTTAAGTTAATTGTTATCTTAATAAGATGCATGCTTAATATATATAAGATATATAATCCTCATTCTACCTCTTCTTCTTACCCTAGCCGAAAACTTGACTAAGTAAGAAGAGAATACATAAACCTCTAAATTGATGTTATAAGATAATATATACATACTATTTGTAGTATTCAAATAATATTCTAATAAGAGAGATTAGAATAATTTAAGGAAAACCGGTTTTATGCTAGCTTGTTCAAGATCTCGGTTGGTTAAGGGATAGTCTTGGTGCATCCAAAGAAGGTATTCTAATTTGGGTACTTGGAGGATCATCCTTGCTAAATATTTGGACCGTGTGTAAGGGTTCGAATACTCTCTTATTTCCGCATTTTAGCATGCTTAAGATCACTTATAATATGTTATTTAAAGGGTTAAATAAAAGATTATGTTAGTATGGCTAAAGATTAGTTCATGAGTAACTAATAAAACCCAACAGTGCCATCCCGGGCTGCTTTTATATTACGCTTGTATATTTATTTATGTTTCAGTTTTGTAGTAGGACACCTCGCATGTTTAGTTATGTAAAAAGTTTTAATTCCGCTGCATTATCAGTACTTTGCGTGTTTTATATTTCCGCTTTTGCGAGGGGTTTTACAATATATGGGGGTATGCGTTGAGTTGTCGCCTCTGAGCCCCATATGTGTTTGCTTGTCGTGTCTGGGGTATGCGTTGAGTTGTCGCCTCTGAGCCCAGACATGTGTTTATGTGATCGCGTCAGTCCATGCGTTGAGTTATCGCCTCTGAGTCTGACGAGTAGAGCAGATGCACCACGGGGCAGTCAGGTTGTAATACCTTATCCGGGGTGTAGATGTTGATGCTAGGCCATGCGTTGAGTTATCGCCTCTAAGTCTAGTGTCGTGTGTGTAGTAGGGAAACGTGCGTTGAGTTTTCGCCTCTGAGTTGCTTACTTATGATTGTGAATTTGGATGTTAGACCATGCGTTGAGTTGTCGCCTGTAATAACCCGAATTATTATTCTTAAAATATAGTAATTACGGGCAATCGATGAGTTACTTATTTAAATTGGTTGTTTAATAAGTTTGCGCATGCTCGTATCTTGATTTCGGTGGGATTCGATTTGGGAACCTAGGCATCTTATTATAATAATAGGCGTTTGGGGTTAGTGAGGCTCGAACTTGGGACTTGTTGTGTGTCTTGCATGGGCCTCGATAAGTGTGCCAATATGAGAGCCCACTCGTATCTTTAGAAACAACGAGCAGCACCCTAGCCTGCCGCCTTATTTAACTAAGGTTTTCTTACCCTAAACCTAACCTAAACACAAAAACTCTTACCCTAAACCTTAGCCGCCATAGTAGAAAGGAGAAGGAGACTGCACTCGGTGGTAGTAGGAGGGTCTAAGGTGGTTCGTGGTGGTCCTAATTCTGGTATGATCACCATAATCTCGTTTACTTTCTGTTTCCTGTAAGAGTTTTGTCGTCTAATTAGAAGGTATTTTAGAGGTGAAATCATCGTGTTTTCGCATATTTTTATACTATGTTATATGGTGAACTCTTGTAGGATGTCAATCGTGTGCCGTTGGTGGTTTAAAGTCCCTTTCGAGGGCGGCTAAATTGGTGTCAGACGGTGAATGTTACAATATGTTTAAAAATGGGTGTCCTGCTATATGTTGTGATCAATTTTAAAACAAGGAGTCCGTAAAGTTTATTCTGGGTTTTGGTGTTTTGGGATGAGGGTTGATAGGTGGTGTGACTGGTGGTTGTCACGGTGGCTAGAGCCGGTTGGCTGCGGTGAAATAGGGAGTGTCGATAATTCTGTCGGTGAGTATGAGTGTTACAGGTTGTCGGGTTGGTTTGTTTGGCTTGGTACCACCGCCGACTAGGGGGAGGTCTATGCGGTGGTACCATGGTGGTTGAGGGCGTTGGGTGTCAGTGATGGTGGTTATGGGTAGTGTGGTCGTCGTCAGTCTGGTGCGTGGTGGTTTGCAGGGATCTTCGCCGGGGCTGTTGAGGGGAATAGGGAACAAGGGGTCGTGAACCATGCCTGGTAACGGCCCTGGTTCACCTCGCCGGAGGAGGTTGACGTGGGTGGTGGTGGTCAGCATTGTAGGGGATAGAGTGGGGGACGTGTCAGGTGGTTTCCGGTAGGGTCTAGGCTGGTCAGGTGGCGGGGATTAGGTGTTAGGGAGCCGCGGTTAGTGTATGCGAGTGGTTGGGTTGTTTTGTTACTTTATTTACTTTATTCTTTTATTATTATTATTATTATTATTATTATTATTATTATTATTATTATTTATTATTATTATTATTATTATTATTATTGTTATTTATTTAAGGTAATATTATGATTACTAAGTAAAGATATTATGGATATTAAGGGAAATGATTTTGGTATTTATTGTAAGATATGGTATTTATGCATATTTTAAATAATTTGAATTTCAAACCAAAGTATCGATTTTTGGAAGTTACTATTTTTAGAAGTTACTATATTTAGAAAGTTGCTATTTTGGGTAACCTCGGTTGTTGGGAAGCTTTCTAAATATAGGAAGTTTCTATAAATAGAATGTGTACACGTATTACGAGAATTAGGGAGTTTATTAATTAAATAATATATGTTTAGGTGGAAGTTTTCGCGTGGAACACTTTTAGGAGCAGTTGCTCATTTGCCATTTTCTTCTGCAGTTTCGAGGTAGGAGAAATACTGGTATATAATGATGTGTAATCTGATCTTATTTGATATTAAGCATGTTTGTTATATAATATCATGTGATCGTTATATTGTGTTGTTTATATCATTCTGTGATAAACTATGAGGCGGAGATAATGGGTCTTGTGATTGGTGCGGAGATAATGGGTCTTGTGATTGGTGCGGAGATAATGGGTCTTGTGATTGGTGCGGAGATAAAGGGTCTTGTGATTGGTGTGGAGAATAATGGGTCTTGTGATTCGGAGTGGAGATGATCGACTTTCTATTTTTAGTAGTATGTTTGCTTACAGTTTTTCTCTACTCAACCTCGTGGTTGACCCTGTGTATTCGTGATCACCTGTGATGAACCAATTATCGGGGAGCAGATTGACAGATGTTGTGACTATGGGAGCTAGGGGAAGAGATGTAATACTCCGTATCTTACTCTCTTTATTTTAATATTTAAATTTTGATGACGTGTTGGTGGTTACTTAACGTTATACTTGATAATTTATTTATCGAATAAGTTTTATATCTTTTTTTTATATGTTGTTAAGTGAAGGGTCGAGAATGCAAGTTAGTTAATAGATCGTGTTCTAAATAGACGCTTGGGCCTCGATATATGTGCCAACCCAAAACAGCCCATCTCGACTTTAACACATAAAGCCATACAACGTAATAAACATAAAAAAAACACCCCTTTTACTGCCGTCATGTACAAACCCTCCAAACCCTATAGCTGACCTATTTCGACAGCTCACCTCTCACCCACGCCTTCTGCCGCCACACCAGAGAACGTGAAAGGGAGGTTGCACGGTGGTTTAAGGGAGCCCAAGGGTGGTCGATTTATCTGAGAAGTAAGCCTACTCACCTCGTTCTTGGTTATTTCAGTTCTCTCTTTCGTTTTTATGCAATAGATTCAATCGTGTAATGTAATATATAAGTTCTGATTTTCAAGCTATATTAATCTATGTTGTTGAGGGTCGTGTTTGGACCATAGTTTGACCACCATGGACCACTTAGTGTAAAACCCCTCGCGAAAGCGGAAATAAAAACACATAAAAGTACCAAAATTGCAGCGGAATTAAAACTTTTTAAAGATACAACATGCGAGAAGTCTTAGACTGAAACATAAACTGAAACTGAAACCAAATAGATAAGTAACAGTTCTTAGTACTGAAATGAAATGTGTACACAGCCTGGGATGGAACATCCCTACATGCACCAAAACGAATGTAACAAACTACGAGTCCAGCTAAACGACATAAGGTAAGTCATGATGAACGGATCATCGCTCGCTAGCTCTCGTGAACCCCGATCTCCAAACCTGCATGTACCTACATACATGAAAACATGTACGCCACAATCAGTAGGGAGTGACTAGAGTTCTCCTAGCCACCTTTTGTGACAACACGTAACATATAAAACAATACAGAATACTCCAACATATAACAACATGTGAAGCATAACATTTCATCATCTGATCTCTTGCTATCATGCGATTACTGTGCACGGCTCTCAACCAACTTCATAAACAAATAGGAAGGAGAGCCGGTTTCCCTACTGGTTACCCAGTCGCGGGGTCTTTCAATCCAACTATTTATGAAACCGAACTAAGAGTCACCCAATGCCTTGGATGATCAAACCATAACTCAACAGAAATACATTTACTCATCACTATCGATATCTATATCTGACACGTACCCACTCAAGGCAAGCAGATAAATTCAGCAAGTAAAAGGTTCAGCGGTCAACTTAAGACATAACCTAATACCAAAACGTTCAGCAAGTGAAAAGGTTCAGCGGTCAACTTAAGACATAACCTAAACACCAAACATCAGCAAGCAAGGACTCAGAGGCCAACTTAAGGCATGGACCTGCCAATCAGCAAGACACTAGACTCAGTGGCCAACTTAAGGCATAGACTAGCATCCAAAAGTAAAGGACTCAGAGGCCAGCTTAAGGCATGTCCCTTCACCACATCACAAGGTACTAAACTCAGAGGCCAGCTTAAGGCATGTTCTAGCACCAAACATCTGCACCCCGGGCAAGGTGTCAGTTCCTTAGCTACCCCGTTGTGCAGCTGCTCTACTCGTCAGAGTCAGAGGCCAACTTAAGGCATATTCTGACGCGATCACTATCACACATGTCTGAACTCAGAGGCCAGCTTAAGGCATGTTCCAGACACGACAAACATACACATATAGGGCTCAGAGGCCAACTTAAGGCATATCCCCATATATGACAAACAACTCACGTATTAAGTTCAGAGGCCAGCTTAAGGCATAACTTAATACGCATCAATACAATATCAACCAAAGTCTATGAACTAATCTGTAGTTCTACTTTTCCTATCCTCTAATCAACACTTAACTGGCCCCGAGAACTAAGTTGAGGGAGAGCCGGTTTCCCTTTCGGTTGCCCGACCGGGGGGTCTCTATCCTTACTCCATTCCCGAACCCAATATGATGTTGCCCGTACACCGGGGACCTCAAATACATGTCACAGGTATACAAAACGAGTTTCAACCAAAACCGATCAACCGTTTGAAAGTTACGATTAAATTTCAAAAACTCAACATGGCTTACAGGGGTCCCCAGCCGGTCGGCAGGCAGCCGGTCGGCCGGCTGGTGATCCCTCAGCCTACACCTCTTTTCAAAAACCGAGAAACACCAAGAAGGACTCCCAGCCGGTCGGCAGGCAGCCGGTCGGCCAGCTGAGGACCCCATTCCCTAGCTCTTACTAAAAATTCGTATCCATCCCCATATGCACTCCCAGCCGGCTGGCAGGCGACCGGTCTGCCGGCTGGGCTCCCATCTAGCTATGGTTTACGCAAGAACACACTATACAAGGAAAGTGACTACCAGCCGGTCGGCAGGCAGCCGGTCGGCCGGCTGGCAGCCCCAAGGCCTGATTCTAAAAACTTCGCAAAATACCCAAGTTGCTCTCCCAGCCGGTCGACCGGCGGCCGGTCGGTCGACCGGCTCAGAGAGCCTTTAACATATTTTCGCAATTCGCAACATATGGAAAACTTCACTAAACGACCTACAACCTTCAAATTTGCTACACAAGATGTTTACCCAACAATATCAAACACCCAATACTACTAATCTACAAGAAAGTAAGTCCCATAACAATCCTCAAATGAATATATCTTGTATCCGTCGCAAAATGAGAAAACTGAAAATATGCTTAAGAACACATAACAAACGATTCAAGCATAAATTCATCATCATAACATCATCCTAAACATGTTACTAAGTCCTTGAATCAATATATATCAACCAAAACAGAAACCACATAATAATCACAACAAATATGCTAATATACACAATAAGGCCGAGTTTCTCATTATTCTCACCTCACAAGCTTATCCGGCTAAAGATCTTCCTCGAGTATGAAGCTATCAACGTCCGGGTTGTCAAATCCTTCGCCTGAAAACAAAGAAAACCGGTTTAAGCGCATAAAAACGGAATTATGAAAACAGGCTGAATTTTCGAAGTGATGGAAACGAGAAACCGAAGTGATGGATGACTTGGAAATTGAACGAGGATTCCGAAAATGTACTTACTTTCTCGATTTGAAGAACGGATGATGAAGAAAAGCTTGAAAAGGAGAGAGTAAAAATGGAGGTTTTGAAGGAATTAAGTTTACAGTGAAAGGAGTTGTGAGGAAGATGAAATATGACAACTTAAGGGTTTTTAGGGGTTTAAGTAATTGCCCTTTCCGTATTTAAATAAAATGGGTCGGACTTGAACGGATATTTATCATTCGAGTTTAAGTTCACCAAGTAGTATTCGTCTTAAGGACTTAAGGTTCTTAAGACGGATCTCACTAATTAAATTAAAATCCTTCGAGATAAATTATTAAATTATTATTTTATTACTTAAAATAATTAAAAACGCTTAAATTAGATTTTACGAAAATACGGGATGTTACACTTAGGACCACCGGGCGTGGGGCGGCTTAGGCTGCTGTCAGTATACGAGTTATTATCTCAGAAACAGGGTTTTGAGCGTGTGATGTTTACGTATGGTTTAAAGGTGTTTTCTGGTCATGACGTTTTTGGGTGTTAGAGTCTTTTGATTGGTGGAAGTCAGGGTGGTAGGGTGGTGGTTTTCATGGCGGGTCTTGGTGGTTTATGTCGTAAATAAGGAGGGATTCGTTTGGGTTCTGGGCACGTTTAAAACAGAGTTGTCACGTGGGGCTGTTTTTGGTTGCGGTTGCTGGTGTCTCAAGTGGTGGACGACGACCACTAGCTTCCTCCCTGGAACCACCGCGGCTCAGAGGCGAGCCTGTTGGCGCCAGTGGGGAAACCAGGGGTTGCAATTGGCGACGAGGGTGGTGTTTGTGAGGGTGTTTGGTCATGCTGGGGGGGTTGTGTTGCAGTCGGGTTTTCGCGTTGCTACTGTTCGCATTATTCTTGGCTGCTCTTTGATTTGTCTTAGTGTAGGTATGATTTTATGATTGTGGTTTCATGATTCATTATTATTATTATTATTATTATTATTATTATTATTACTATGGTATTATTATTATTGTTGTTGTCACCCTTATTATTGTTTATGATTTCCATTATTGGTTAAAATGTTATTATGGTGATTTTACGATTATAGGATCATAATGTTATTAATATTAGTATTATTATTATTATGTATGTTTTGGCAAATATTATAACTGTATACCATGTTTATTAATATTTAAGCTATTATAACTAATCATTTTATTAGCATTTGTTGGGGTTAATATTTTGTCAATGAACACTGTGATTATTATTAAATTCTCATATGGTTATTGTTGTTGATTTAGTAATAAATCGGCCATTTAATTTCCTGCTATATTTATTAGTAAGTCTATATTTAGTAAACTTATAATTGTCTGCTGAAGATTGATACGAGTAATGAGATACTGTCAATTGGTACGTAATGAGTATGTTGCTAGGTATAATTGCAGTTGTGATAAGTATCTCATTATAAGCACGATGAATGGGTTTTAGTAGTGATGTTAGTGTATGAATAGAGGTTAATAATAAGTACTAATTATAGGAACTGAGCTCAAAGTGGAGTAATTCTAGCAGCTGTTCGACTGTCAGTCTGCCATTTGAGGTAGGGGAATACTGTATATATGATGACGAGTGATCTGTTATTATTATGTTAATTATTTATATATCTCATTGGATGATTGGTATTATATTGTGTTTAATTGTCTTATATATTTCTGTGATATAATACGATGTGAAAATATTGGGTCTTGTGATACGGTGCGGAGTTTATATGGCGTTGGATCGGTGCGGAGTTTATATGTTGTTGGATCGGTGCGGAGTTTATATGTTGTTGGATCGGTGCGGAGTTTATATGGTGTTGGATCGGTGCGGAGTTATATGGTGTTGGATCGGTGCGGAGTTTATTTGGCGTTAGATCGGTGCGGAGTTTATTTGGCGTTGGATCGGTGCGGAGTTTATTATATTGTCGGTATATTTATTTCTTTTTCCCTACTCAACCTCGTGGTTGACCCTGTGTATTCGTGATCACCTGTGATGAACCAATTTATTGGGGAGCAGATTGACAGGTGGCTGAGACTAAGGGCGAGCTATGGGAGAAAGAGCTTGGATCCGGACCAGACTAGAGTCTAGATCACCTTAGTCAGTTTAGCATGAGTTGTACTTTATTTATTTTGTTGAGACTTTCGGATACGGTTGTAAGAACATGATATGACTTTAATTTTAATTAAAGTACTGTTTATCTTTCTTTTGTATCTACTGCCTCGGGAAACCGAGATGGTAACACCTTTATTTATCTGAGGAGTCCTAGTGCAGGCCCTTAAATAAATGGGGGTGTTACAAAGTGGTATCAGAGCGAAAGATCCTCAGGCCTAAACCAAATGAATAATAATGAACGTAGGAAGAGTCAAATAAAAGGAACCCCGAGGTGGAACTGATAGGAGCCCCAAAAAGGAACGGGATGAGTTAGGGGCCCCCTCACACCAAACCTGGGCCCTTTCTGTTCTGCCTCGGGAACCCAAAGAGAGTAATTGAAGAGTGGGGTAGACTATATAGTGACCAGGATATATTATGCTAACGCTCTTGCAGGAGAAGAACGAGGTAAGTCATATGGGAGTTCTGATTAAGGATATGTGCAATACGAACTGTGAATTAATATAATGATTGAATTGAAATTATCAGAGTTTGGGAGTTGTATTTGTTGAGTCATGGTTAGAGTGATGTGATCATATGATTTTGATATTTGAAGTGTTCATACGATTAACTGGACTTGCATGACTATCGTTATTATATGATATTGGTGTTTAACTCGTTGTAAAGATAAGTAATTCTGTGATTTATCACATGTTATGGTAACCTATGTCTAGCGATATGCGGAATGTGTTGCTCTAAGCCATGAATGTATATAGTTATGCGTTGCATCCATAGTACTTCAAAGTTTGTGCCTACTATACGCATTTAAAATTCGTTATGAAGTTAGTGATCAATAAGGGCCATCGTAGTAGTTCCTCGTTTATATTTCCGTACTAGGATAAGTAGTGATTGTGCGATAGTAGAATGTTATCTTGATTGTACGGGCCGTCATTTTAAATGTGCTCCATATTGAGTATAAAATTTTATGTATGATAACCTTCTGAGCTGGCTTCTAATACTTTTCGTTTCACGTTAATAGGAGTTATATTTTGAGAGAAATAAATATTTTAGTCGACAGTAGTCAAATTATCCCTACTCAGTTCTGTTGTGACTCGTGTTATGAAAGTGAAATCATTTAAAACGTGGTTACTGTTTATTCATACATTCAACCCCACTGTTTAGAATAATTGTTCACGTTCTCAAAATGACAAGCCATGTGAAATCTTATTGGGCCGTTATCTAATTGTGATTTTTGAAAATTTCTCAATCTTCCAATGAATTACTGTAAAGCTCCTGTTCAGACCAATAGATTGTTATAAATGATTACCTTGGGATATGCATTTGCTTCTGTTTCCTATGATTAGTTAAATTCAGTATATTTTATAAATTGATAATAGCTCGCAGGATAGCTAAGTGGATATGTAGTTATGATGGTGTAAATGGCTGCATAATGTTTAATTGGTGAAAGCGTGAGTTATGTAAGTTTCATATGAAAGTTCAATCAAATGTAAATTATGTGATATGACCATATGATTTTCCGTCATGGCATTAGTAACATGGATAATAGACTTATGATATGAATAGGAACCTTATTATATGATGATGTACCCCTGCTCATTTCGTCAAGTCTCATGTAAAATAGTTTCTTTTATAACGACGCTCTTAACTACTAGTGTTATGACCTCAAATAATTCTGTGATGTTAAAACCATGCTTATCAGAAAAGAGTCTCGCCAATAGGTAAAATGAAATTTAACTGGTAAATTTATTAGCATGATATAACAATATAAATGTTATAAGTAATGATGATCATTTTGATCAATGTTAATCGTGTTGATGTTCTTTCATATAGTTATGGTCTATCGTTGTCTAGCTCACTGAGATAATAACCCTTATAACACCTTCATGTATAATGTTATGTCACAAACTGAATTGCATTGTTATGTTTAAAAATCTGATCATACTATATTGAGTTATTAATTAGTTGGCATGATGAGTTTTATGGAAGCACCAATGTTGTGAATCCGTTTACTTTTAGCATTAAATCTTCATGATTCATGAGCTACAATGTCAAGAACAACGTTTTAGTGAAGAAGAGTCAGAATGTCTCCATGCGGTTTTAAGTCCGAAATGTAGTTGCATAATAGCCGCTGATTGTATTTATAATTGTCACAAACTATCACTTCAGTGTTTCAAAAGTTTTCCAAAGGTCTTCAAATGGTGATCCTTGACCAAGTTTGATGTTTTGATAAGTTTGTCAATTGGTTGCAATATGCGGAATTCTGTAGCTACGTGTTGACGAAATCCTTCCCGAATGTTTAATTGTTGCATATTATATAAACCCCTTAATTTGCAAGTCATATATTACCATTTTCATGATAAATGATGTAATGTGGGTGGATGGGAAATGTACCTAAGTGATTTTAACTTATTAACATCTAGGAATGTTAAACGGTTTTGTTAGTTTATGATTTGTGTATACCTTGTGAAATATGTCAATGCTCCATGTTTAATTATGTTAACTAATTTTGCACGATGTTTTTTTTTTTTCTAAAATATGATTTTTGCTTCTATAATATGATTACGGACATGAAATGTTCTAATTTGGCAATTATGAACTACGCGTTTGCTGATTGTTTGCATTGGTGTAATTTGCTGAGTTGTGTTAAAATTTCAAAGGAGTGTATAAGTGTTAGCTACACTGAATCTGTTTTACTGCGTAACATGAATCTACTGATCTCATTATTCTTACTGTTGTTCGGGATATATGTATATGTGCCAATCGATTGTCGGAGTCCATGTGCTTCAATATTTATGCAAGCTGACATGTTTTGGTGACTATCTATATATTAGTAATTATGGAGGAGTAGGTATTGGAATTTTTTTTTTTTGAATATAGAAAAGTATTCAGATGTTATGAGTCACTGTTTGTGCTTTTATTTGGAGAGTTTGGGTGTGCTACAGAGGGGATAAATAGTAGCAGATAGAAATATAGATTGAAGTACCCAAACAATTGATTTTATAATTGACTCTAGTGTGGAACACTGATGTTAATCTTATTAATAATTGTACGGGAATATAAGCATGTGGATAGTTGCAGTTGGAAATTGATTTTTACCATATAAGAATATTGATATTAGTTTGGTTATGTTACCAACGAACACATGGTATGTCTATTAGAGAATCTTTATATTGCTTGTTTATGACCGAATCGGAGTATACGGGTTACAGGGGATTAATATTTTGGTTGTGTATGATTGGTATTGCATTTTCTTTATCGTCCCCTTTGACCTTAACTTGTGGGTGAGTAGCTTAAAGTTCATACTTTATGTAAGTACTGAGCACGGTTCTGTGAACCTCGACGATATTGATACTGATATTGAGATGGAGATTGAGATTGGGTGCTATTATTGAGTTATGGGGCCTTTGTGTCGAGTTATGTTCATGGCCTATAGTGACCATGGTTATTCAGTTATATTTTATGAGTCCGAAATCGAGTTTGAGATAGAAATATTGTTTCGCAATTTATTCCGCCAGTTCACTCACCCCTTGTACTTGGTCTTAGGTTCGACGATGAGAATATGATACTTGGTTACTTGGAGTAAGATTTTAGGAGATAAAGTAATAAGTAAGACAGAGTAATGAGCTGGAATTTTATAATGGGGTTACGGGGACGTAACCATGTTTTAAGGAGGATAGGATTGTAAAATCTTGATGATTTATGATATGATTAGTTTTTATGACATGGCTAATTGTTATGTCGTGATTATTTGAATATACTTGATAACCCTGCTGCTTCTGTTATGCACTATATCGTGGTTGTTGAAGTGTCATGTGTTTCTGTTGTATGTTAAACTTTGGGGACAAAGTTTTATTAAGGGGGATGGAATGTAACATCTCACGTTTCTTAAGTATTACTTGTGATTGTTCATGCTTGCTACGTGTTTCGTTACCGTTATGGGGTGGTGAACTTCGGGACGAAGTTCATTTTAAGGAGGGAAGACTGTAATACTCCGTATCTTACTCTCTTTATTTTAATATTTAAATTTTGATGACGTCTTGGTGGTTACTTAACGTTATACTTGATAATTTATTTATCGAATAAGTTTTATATCTTTTTTTTATATGTTGTTAAGTGAAGGGTCGAGAATGCGAGTTAGTTAATAGATCGTGTTTTAAATAGACGCTTGGGCCTCGATATATGTGCCAACCCAAAACAGCCCATCTCGACTTTAACACATAAAGCCATACAACGTAATAAACATAAAAAAAAACACCCCTTTTACTGCCGTCATGTACAAACCCTCCAAACCCTATACCTGACCTATTTCGACAGCTCACCTCTCACCCACGCCTTCTGCCGCCACACCAGAGAACGTGAAAGGGAGGTTGCATGGTGGTTTAAGGGAGCCCAAGGGTGGTCGATTTATCTGAGAAGTAAGCCTACTCACCTCGTTCTTGGTTATTTCAGTTCACTCTTTCGTTTTTATGCAATAGATTCAATCGTGTAATGTTATATATAAGTTCTGATTTTCAAGCTATATTAATCTATGTTGTTGAGGGTCGTGTTTGGACCATAGTTTGACCACCATGGACCACTTAGGACAACCGGGCGTGGGGCGGCTTAGGCTGCTGTCAGTATACGAGTTATTATCTCAGAAACAGGGTTTTGAGCGTGTGATGTTTACGTATGGTTTAAAGGTGTTTTCTGGTCATGACGTTTTTGGGTGTTAGAGTCTTTTGATTGGTGGAAGTCAGGGTGGTTGGGTGGTGGTTTTCATGGCGGGTCTTGGTGGTTTATGTCGTAAATAAGGAGGGATTCGTTTGGGTTCTGGGCACGTTTAAAACAGAGTTGTCACGTGGGGCTGTTTTTGGTTGCGGTTGCTGGTGTCTCAGGTGGTGGACGACGACCACTAGCTTCCTCTCTGGAACCACCGCGGCTCAGAGGCGAGCCTGGTGGCGCCAGTGGGGAAACCAGGGGTTACAATTGGCGACGAGGGTGGTGTTTGTGAGGGTGTTTGGTCATGGTGGGGGGGTTGTGTTGCAGTCGGGTTTTCGCGTTGCTACTGTTCGCATTATTCTTGGCTGCTCTTTGATTTGTCTTAGTGTAGGTATGATTTTATGATTGTGGTTTCATGATTCATTATTATTATTATTATTATTATTATTATTATTATTATTATTATTATTATTATTATGGTATTATTATTATTATTATTGTTGTTGTCACCCTTATTATTGTTTATGATTTCCATTATTGGTTAAAATGTTATTATGGTGATTTTACGATTATAGGATCATAATGTTATTAATATTAGTATTATTATTATTATGTATGTTTTGTCAAATATTATAACTGTATACCATGTTTATTAATATTTAAGTTATTATAACTAATCATGTTATTAGCATTTGTTGGGGTTAATATTTTGTCAATGAACACTGTGATTATTATTAAATTCTCATATGGTTATTGTTGTTGATTTAGTAATAAATCGGTCATTTAATTTCCTGCTATATTTATTAGTAAGTCTATATTTAGTAAACTTATAATTGTCTACTGAAGATTGATACGAGTAATGAGATACTGTCAATTGGTACGTAATGAGTATGTTGCTAGGTATAATTGCAGTTGTGATAAGTATCTCATTATAAGCACGATGAATGGGTTTTAGTAGTGATGTTAGTGTATGAATAGAGGTTAATAATAAGTACTAATTATAGGAACTGAGCTCGAAGTGGAGTAATTCTAGCAGCTGTTCGACTGTCAGTCTGCCATTTGAGGTAGGGGAATACTGTATATATGATGACGAGTGATCTGTTATTATTATGTTAATTATTTATATATCTCATTGGATGATTGGTATTATATTGTGTTTAATTGTCTTATATATTTCTGTGATATAATACGATGTGAAAATATTGGGTCTTGTGATACGGTGCGGAGTTTATATGGCGTTGGATCGGTGCGGAGTTTATATGTTGTTGGATCGGTGCGGAGTTTATATGTTGTTGGATCGGTGCGGAGTTTATATGGTGTTGGATCGGTGCGGAGTTATATGGTGTTGGATCGGTGCGGAGTTTATTTGGCGTTGGATCGGTGCGGAGTTTATTTGGCGTTGGATCGGTGCGGAGTTTATTATATTGTTGGTATATTTATTTCTTTTTCCCTACTCAACCTCGTGGTTGACCCTGTGTATTCGTGATCACCTGTGATGAACCAATTTATTGGGGAGCAGATTGACAGGTGGCTGAGACTAAGGGGGAGCTATGGGAGAAAGAGCTTGGATCCGGACCAGACTAGAGTCTAGATCACCTTAGTCAGTTTAGCATGAGTTGTACTTTATTTATTTTGTTGAGACTTTCGGATACGGTTGTAAGAACATGATATGACTTTAATTTTAATTAAAGTACTGTTTATCTTTCTTTTGTATCTACTGCCTCGGGAAACCGAGATGGTAACACCTTTATTTATCTGAGGAGTCCTAGTGCAGGCCCTTAAATAAATGGGGGTGTTACAAGAGAGAAGCTTGGATCCGGACCTGCCTAGAGTCTAGATCACCATAGTAGTTACTTATGAGTTGTATTTTTGTTTCATCAAGACAGTTTGTTTTTAATTCAGTTGTATAAACTCGTCCTTTGAGTTAACTTCATAAATTTAAAGTACTGTTTATCTTTCCTTTGTATCTACTGCCTCGGGAAACCGAGATGGTAACATCCGTATTTATCTAGGGAGTCCTAGCACATGCCATTAAATAAATGGGGGTGTTACAAAGTGGTATCAGAGAGAACGATCCTCAGGCCTAACCTAATGAACCCAATGAATGTAGGAAGAGTCTAAATAAAATGAACCCCGAGATAGGACTGTTAGGAGCACACTAAAGGGGAAGTATGAGTCTGGGGCCCCCTCACACCGAACCATAGGCCCTCTCAGTTTTCCCGGGAACCCAGAGTGCATATACGAGAGCAAAGGGTAGATTAGGAGGTGGTGGAAGTGATAGCATACTGTGATAAGTATGTTATGAGAACTCTTAGTATATGTGACTGTTTAAAAATAAGCCGGGAGGGGCATGTGCATGAAAGAAATTTTAATTGTTTGAATAAGGAGGTGTATATTAATATGAATATGTGAAGTGACTTGAAGCATGCCAGTAATTCTTCTCCCATCATGTCAAGTGATATGCGGTTATGTGATCCCGAGCCATGTTACAGTTATATGTTATTCAATTTGATAGTTAATGATAGACTTTATTGTTTAGGGGTTTTAGCCCTAACCCAAATGGGTGCCCACGTGCGTCGGGACTCATTTCTTTTCTTGTGTTATAGTATGCCTCCGCGAAGAGACAATGTCGTTAACATCACGCAAGAGGAATTGGACCGTTTGATAGCTGAAAATGAGGCCCTAAAGGCCAAACGTATGGACTCCGCGAAAATGAGCACAATCATCGCGAGGCATCACCCTACCCAATTCACTTGGGGGGGGGGGAACCTCATCTGCTGGGAGCTTGGTGCCGGGAATTCAGTAACCTATTCGAGTTGGTGGATTGCGCTGAAGAATTGAGGGTTGACCAAGCAGCCCACTATCTGTGGGGTATGGCTGTTGGGAAATGTGTCCTCAACAATAATGCAATCACGTAATTAAATCTCATAACGAGAATGCGCAAGGGATGATACGATTTTATATTAGTCAACTGACCAACATTAATCGGTAATGATTGGCTAGCTAGAGTTTGACATTACTGTCGTATGACGGTGGTGGTCAGTTGATCCCTTTAGGTCACACCTTTAGGACAATTCCCTTAAAAGATAAAATGATCAAGTGAATATTGATACGATTTGATCATATTCCTTAAACCCATATATCGGGAAATCAGAGGTTAAATCTTATTGTAAGATTTATGTTTAAAATTGAAACGTGTCAATTGTTAAACATTGAACGATATTTTATTATATCGTTATTAGAATGAATCGGGTTGAAATTAATACAAAGGTTGTAAATGGTATTGACGATAAAATATCATTTTACAATTGTAATTTCGAATTACTTGTTAATTAATGAATGTGATTTATTTAATTATGTACAATGTTTATAAGATAAATATTTATATGTTTTAAATACACTAAAACATTTTATTAATTAGTGACATATAAGATGTCACACTTTGTACAAATTATAAGATTGATTAATTGTAAAATGAAATCCATTTTATGGATTAAATGGGACGGATATAAGGAGATGGTGGTGTGGGTGATTAGTGTATTAAACACACTATAATCATTATGTTTAGACATAATCCTTGAGACACCAACCTAGAGCCACCCTAGCAACATAGAAAAATGGAAATGTTCCCTCTTGCTTCTCCCCATACCCGGCCTCACATCAACCCAAGCATCACTCTTTTTAAATATAGATAATGCTCTCAATTCATTACTAATCCTAATGCTTGTTAGTTTTTCTAAGGGTGAGAAAATAATACAACATAAAATCCTCTAAATTGATATTATAAGATAATACATAAATACTATTTGTAGTATTGAAATAATAATTCTAATTAGGAGATAAGAATTAGTATTAAGGAAAACCGGTTTTGTAACTAGCTTGTTCAAGTTTCGGTTCATTAAGGGATTGTCTTGGTGCATCTTAGAGGAGGTGTTCTTGTTGAACATTGGAGGATCATCCTTGCTTGCATTTGGACCGAGTGTAAGGACTCGAAATTTCTCCTATTTCCGCATTATTTTAGCATGCAAAAGATCTTATAATATGTTAATTAAAGGTTAATGTTAGTATGACTAAATATTTAGTTTATGAGTAACTAAAAACCCTTCAATTGGTATCAGAGCAATAGGTTGTTTGCATGCTTTCCGTTTACGTTTTTACGGAGTTATAGTGATAACAAAATAAAATTTGGTTTTTTCATTTAATATATGATATGCACTAAATTATTTAGCATGAATACCTACTGTTTCTAAAATGTTTATAG
This sequence comes from Silene conica, assembly GCA_029255685.2. Lineage (NCBI taxonomy): Eukaryota > Viridiplantae > Streptophyta > Magnoliopsida > Caryophyllales > Caryophyllaceae > Silene > Silene conica. The sequence goes on along the minus strand of CM055312.2, from coordinate 46,787,542 downwards.
AATATTTGGAATATATTTTGCATATATATTGTTCTTTGGTATTTTTAATTTCGGTTTTATTGAATTTTAATGGTTAAAAATGTTTATTTTTGGGAAAAATAGTTAAAAGAAGCTTCTGGCCGAGATTTTTCAGTATGTTATCACATGTATATCCTATGTTATGAATATGAATTTTCGTAAATTATGGACTTATAAAACGTGTGATATGAATTTTAAGGGTTAAAATGCAATAAGATGAATAAAAATGGGTTAAAATAGTTATATTACGAATTTGACTATAAAAATTTATGAATATGTCACATGCAATATTTAAAATATATGTTGAATTTTCCAGAAATTTATCTCAAATATTGCAATATTATAGATTTTAATGTAAAAATCGGGTAATTAGTGACATTATTTCGACTTTAATAGTTTAAGTTGGAATTTGGCCATAAAAAATTTAACACGATGTCATATATATTATTTCCAGCATGTATAAAAATTTCGAGATTTTTATCTTATTTTATGCTTGAGAAATAATTTTAAAAGTTAAAATCGTACGATATATGACAAAAATCGTTCAAATTTGCAATAGTTGTTAAAATGGCCGAAAAAATAAAATTTATTAACCCATATTAGTCATATATGATATGTTCATCATGAAAATATTCTTGGGAGCCAAAAGTTTCAGATTTGATTTAATTTTAATTTGTTAAAAGTTACATTTAAAATTGAATATTTAGAGTCATGTATTAAAAATTTCGGCTATAGGGCAATGTGCCATTTAATTTTCTGTCCATTTGGTGTTCTTAAAGTATTTTGGAAAGTGTAAAAATATTATTAGTATTTTATTTGCATTTATGGAGTTAATTATTGAATTTTCCGACTTAAAATGCTTGTTTTACATCTTATTTACGAAATAATGTTAAAACCGTATAAATACTAATATTTTTAAAGTTCTAAAATTTTAAGAACATTCTGGAATTTTCAAAATTTGAATTTTGAATTTTTCGAAATTTTTATGACTCTTTTGGATTTTTATATTATTTTTCCCGTAAAACCGAGTAATACCGAACAATATTAAATATGTTAAGTTAAGTCATGGTTAAAGTTTGAGTAAGACTAAATTTTGAAACCTATATGAGTTGGGATGATTAACTTAAAGATGAATACCGATTCATATTATGCATAGTGTTGTTAAACGTTAAAACACGCGATTCCATAAACCGAGGTATACGATAACTATTTATATTATTGATATTGAAATAGGACGATTTGGCTTAGGATTTGCATGATAGTTCATATATTTATAAGCATTGCATATTTTAATTATGAATGTCATGATTTTATTTACGTAATTTCGGGAATTATGTAATTTACTTAGTATGGCCTTAGTTTTAAATCGGTATTTCTCGTAATGTAAGGGGTTACCAATAGGGTTGTAATTTTGTGATCTCGTATCACCCAATTGTAATTTATTTCTATTTTATAATGTATAAAGTAGACTAGAAAGTTGTAATTTTTTGTAAAATCCGGAGTTCCTTGAAGACGGTGCCATTCGGAAAGGAGTTCCGACAAGACGGTGTTTACCTCGAAGTGCGTGCCTCGTGAAGTTCAAGGACCAAAGGAGTTAGTTTCCGAATTTGTACTTTATTATTTCTTTTCTAGGAAAGGCCATACTAGGGTTTATTTTATGCTTTTATTTTGCTTTTTATATGTTTGCATGCATAGCCAAATCGTCATATATCGTCTCATGCATTTTTCGATTTAGTCGACCTAGTCATTTATTTTATCGATAATTCACCGACTTAGTTCACTTAAACGGAGATACATAATAATTTGACTAGATCTCTTACATATAAATATTGAGACTTAGCCTTACCAAAAAGTACGGACCCATGAATCCCTTCTTCACAAGAACGTAGGCTCGGCTACACCGGGGTACTAAAATTGTCACGTTGGGTAAGTGGGTTACTAAGATTACACCTTGAAATTTGGTTGATCTCAACGAAAGTATTCGTAACCGTAGTTGCAATAAGTTCAGGCTAAAGACGATTTTTAGAAAATTGTCGACCGAGAGTTCTAAGGTAGAACCGATTAAAGGGTTAATCCACCAAATTATACCGATATGGGTTGAATCGGCTACACCGTGCCCGGATTAGTATGGGTTTGGGTCTCGGGATTGTTTACTTAATTGGGTAAGAGATCATTAAGTAAATAACTAATTAACTTGTTTAAATTTTTAGTTTAAATTATGAATTTTAAAATGATATTGTTTTATTTCCTTCATTTTGTTGTAGTTTATTTTTAACATCATCAATGGCAACCAACGCTCCACCTCTCACTAACGTTTCATGGCTTCGGTCTTTTATGGACCGTTGCAAACTCGATAAGCATGGTTCCAATTTTAAGGATTGAGATGCGCAATTACTTTTGGCCGCTCAAGGTGACGATAAGAGTCGTTACCTTTCCGAAGCCGCTCCTCCCGCTCCGACCGCTCGTTCATCGGTCCAAAATCGTGAGGCCTATGAAGCCTACATGAAAGAGTCCTCCGCTCTTAAAAATGTGCTCATCTTCTCCATGGAGCCGGATCTCCAAAGGAGTATGATTAAGTTAACCACATCGTATGAAATATACACCAAGCTTGCGACCATGTTTTCGCAAACTCAAAGGGTGATTCAATATGAGGCGGCTTCCGCCTTCTTTGACATTACGTTCAAGGAAGGACAAAAGATAAGCCCTCATGTGCTCAAACTCGTTGAGCTCGCGGAGACTCTAAAAGCGCAAGACGTTGATGTACCCGACTCTCTCATTATTGACCGAGTTCTTCACTCGCTCAATAAGGTTAAAGTGTATGCTCAATTCCAGGTGAATTTCAATATGCGAAACCAAGAGACCACGTTGGATGAGTTGCATAAGATGCTCGTCCAAGCCGAAAGGGACATGGGACTTCATGAAAGTTCCACCAAGGATGTTTTAAACATCGAAAAGAAAGGGAAAACGAGCTTTAAAAGGAATGCCTTTAAAGGCCAAAGCGACCAAAGAAAATACCTTTTCGAAAGGCGCTTCCACCTCGTCTTCAAAATCCGAAGACAAGTGCCATTATTGCATGAGGATCGGTCATTGGAAGCGAAATTGCCCCAAATACTTAAGCGATCTCAAAAATGGGAAGGCAACCGCCGTAGGTAATAATTCTCGTTTATGATTCATGTCATTTATCAACTTATGTATAGTGATACAAATGTGTTGATATGTACCCTTTTTAATTTTTTTAAAGGGCCGCCTCCTAATAATGATAAGGGCAAGGAGAAGGAAGCATGAGGTTCCTTACATGGATGACTCCGGTAGCATCCAAATGATCGAAGACTTGAAGAGATAGCCTCTAATTTTCATATTGTCTTCTTTCATATTTTGCATTTTATTTATGGAACAATTTACTTTCTTGTAAAACAAGGATTAAAATCCTAAAACAATGGTTGTAATTTTGGATATTGGTGACTTGGTTTTCAACCCGAGTCACTACTTTTGTTCTTAATCAATGTCTTTATTTCTCAAATAAATTGCATACCTTGTTTAAAAATGAATAATGGTGATTTTATCACGCAATAAACAATTGATACGATGAATATAATGTAATCAAAGTGTTGATTAAAACGGAGAACTACACCCCATGAGATACTTTCAATCAAAATGAGACAATATCAGTTCATTATAAGATTTTCATTTTAAGTGAAAATGAGAATGTATTCATCACACCTATAAAACTTCAAACATTCATATGCATTGGTTTATCGAAATAGCAATCCTTAAACGAATAAAGGTTATTGTTAGAAGGATAGAGTGGGAGAAAATATTTCGCTCGCAAACCAATGATGAAAATAAAGGATCTTAGAGAAGATTCCTACTTGGGAGTCTTAAGAAGAGCCCTAAATGAATTGAAGAAACTAAGAGAGGACACTGAAGAAACTACGGGAGAACACTCGAAGAAAGGTTCTTTATGATCATTGTTTCAAAGAGAGGAGACATGAAACCCCGTATGAATTCGGAAGGAATATCGGCTCCTTGAGATAATGATTTTTTAAAGATTATAAGATAATAGTGGAGAAATCATCTATCTATACGGGAGGAAAGACCGGTTCCTTAATAAATGATTTTTCTAAGTTTATAAGATAAAAGAGAAGAAATCATCTCAATTCTCTCAATGTAGTTATAAAGAAATTATCATGTCATATTCGTCTCGAGGAAACGAAGACATGAAAAGAGGGTGATGATTGATTGAATGGATGGAAATAGATCACTATAGGGATAGTGATGGTAATAATGATTCAAGAGAACATGCGAGAAATGAAAAGTTCATTTAAGAGATCGAGTAATATTGATTTTAGTGGGAGCAATATTCATTAAAATAATTAAGCCTACCATTTAGAGAGGATGGGTGATTCTTTAAGGTGTTAAGAACAAGAGGTTTTCAATTCTAGATGATCAAATACCTTATATCATACGATGATGGAGCTTTACGGGAAGTTTTATTATATTGATAATAAAAGGTCGCCCATTAGAAATCAAAATGGTTAGATATGAATAACCTTAATAAAATAGCCAAGATGTTTGAAAATAGTAAGAGTGATGAAATCACTAATAACTACAATATAGTTTTCAGCACATAAGTGACTAGATAATTCCGAGTGATTATTTAATCCCTCTAGTATATCAATACGTCACAAGTTATTAGATAACAGTGGGAGCTTTCCTCAGGATAGGAAACTCAAAATCTAGAAAGGGTTCTGGATATGTGCTCAAATAAGATCATATTATGTGGGATAATATGAGTCGGAAGGAGACCAAAATTTGTAAGTTTTGCAATCATGAATAAAAGGCTTATTCACAAAACACTAATACAAATAGATGATCGTGCATCAAATGCAATGAAATAGTATTGACTGTTTTTGCATGACAATGTCATTTGAGTTATAATTAACTCAAGATGAAAGATACTTTGTCAAAATCCAAATGGGTTGTGAGAGACAATATTGAACCCCATAAGTGAACTGGATTGACTTAGTATAGCCCCTAGCCGCTTGCATGAGGTGACATCTCAAAGCGACTAAAATGTGAGGCGATTGATGGCAAGTTCAAGTGCCATAGAGTCATATGTGATGACTAGTTGATCACATAGGCAGACTGCAGAGACACTCTATCGGGCAAAGTGACCGCTTATAGAGTTCTTGAAATTTTATAATAGCCGGGTCGTGGCGAGAGCTGCTATAGTATTCTTGTGAGTCAATTCTTAGACTAAAGACTACTCTCCCAAGATAGTAGAGTTTAAGCATAACCTTGATCCATTCTCTACGACTTTTCGTAACTGGAGTCAAATGGGATTGCTTAAGGCTATGACTGACTGTGATTGGTTGAAGGAAGTAGTGCGATAGAAATTGTCCACCCCTTATCAGGGTTGTTCAAATCTCAAGGCCACTCGAGGAGAAGTTAACTGGAAATGCGTGGCCACGCTCGGAAGGTATCTATGGTAGATAATTCCGGTCAAACAGTTATTCTCCAGATCGAGGAAACCATTCATGATATGATCAAATGCAAGTACGACCTCAGAGAGACATCTTGCATTGAGTGGGAGATTGTAATAGGAAAAGAGAATTGGTGACGCACACTTGTCGAGGACAAGTGGGAGATTGTTGGGAAATGTGTCCTCAACAATAATGCGATCACGTAATTAAATCTCATAACGAGAATGCGCAAGGGATGATACGATTTTATATTAGTCAACTGACCAACATTAATCGGTAATGATTGGCTAGCTAGAGTTTGACATTACTGTCGTATGACGGTGGTGGTCAGTTGATCCCTTTAGGTCACACCTTTACGACAATTCCCTTAAAAGATAAAATGATCAAGTGAATATTGATACGATTTGATCATATTCCTTAAACCCATATATCGGGAAATCAGAGGTTAAATCTTATTGTAAGATTTTGTTGGAGGAAGTGTCCTCGACAATAATGTGTTGACGTAATTAAAACTCATTTGAATGAAACACAATTGGGAGTGTTACTCTTTTAAAGTCGACAGATCAACATTTATCGATAATGATTGGCTGTCTAGAGTTTGACATTATCGTCATATGATGGTGGTGATCAGTTGATCCCTTAAGGTCATATCTTTAGGGAATTCCGTCTCAATGGAATAATTAATTAATAATGTATTGGATACGAATTAATTAATAACTAGAAATTTGGAAATAATTTTTATATGACGAATGTTTTTATAATGGGATTATAATAATAAAAGTCAAAGTAATAAAATCGTTTTATTACTCGGTTTATTTATTCGTTTGGGAAACGATTAAATTAAGAATGAACACGGTTGATCATAAAATTACAAAGAGTTGTAATTAAATTATGACATTACATTTTTGTACAATAATAATTTCGAAATTATTAGTGAAATTATTTAAATGTAATAAATTTGTAAATTATGAATTTTAATAGTTAAAATTGCACAATTAACAAATTGGGTCATGTGTTATGCAACATATGTGACATGTTACAAATTAACACAATTGACAAAAATAAAATGGGTCCATTTAAGACCTCATTTCAGCCGTGTACTAGTATGTATGTATGAGGATTGTGTGTTTGAATGAATAAGGTGATTGTGTGTGTAAGTAAATGTGTAAGAGTGTGTAAGAGTGTAAGGCATATTTGATGCTTTATGTAAGAGCATAGAGAGCATGCATTGGCTCCCTCTTGGCTTGGTTTTGGCCGGCCTAACACACTCAATAGAGAGCATGAATTGCTCTCTATATAATACCATATACACACCTCACTAGAGAGTGGTTGTTGTGTGCATACCTCCTTATTCTACAAGCACTTTCATACTACAACCTCATTCTCATAATTCCTTAGCTAAAATAGTTTTTACTAAGGAAATAATTATTTCCTATACTAGTAATATTAATGGTAATATTATTATCTCTAGTTTACTAATACTAATTTTCTAGTAACAAAATTAGTACTAGTTTGAGATCGGGTCCTTGATATGCACCTTTAGGAGACGATTTTTGTTAGATCGTTTAAGGGTTTTTCGGTGGCTTGAAAACTCAAATAATAGGTGATTATTGAGTATAAACCTTCTAAAACCAATGTAAGGACTACTATATCTTATGATATCATCATGCATGCATAAGATCTATTTAAGTTTTATGACCTAAACTTAAAGAAACAAAACTCACATTAGATATGAGTATAATATAAGGAACCTAGTTTCCAACAATTGTTATCAGAGCATTACGGTTGTTGCATGCATGATAGGATTCATGTTTTATGTTAAAATCGGTTTAACATACATTTCGAAAAATTTCGAAATTATTGTGTTTATTATGATAAATCACAAAATAATTTTGCATGTTAAAGTTTCTGATTCTAAAATGGTTTTAGGACATAAAAATAATTTTATGGATTTTTATTGTTCATTTTTATATTTATTTGTATTTTTTTGTAGTTTAAATCGGTTTAAACAAACAATCAATGGAAAAATAGCTAAAAATAGTTTCTGGCCGAGATTTTTTGATATGTTCTCACATGCATATTTAATATATTTTATATGATTTTTCGTAAGAAATGGAGTTAATATGCATGGATTATGAATTTTATGAGATAAATAGTCATAATATGAGTAAAAATGGGTATATAAGGTTATATTTAGAATTTGACCTTAAACATTTTATGAGAAGTCACATGCAATATATGAAATACCTATATAAATTTTCGGATTTATTGGACTTGTATTGCATGATTAATGATTTTTATAGTAAAAATCGGATTAATAGTGACTCAAATTCGACTTTAATAGTTATAGTTGGAATTTTGCCATAAAAACTTTACACAATGTCACATGCAATATTTACAGTATGTATGTAAGTTTTGGGAATTTATTCTCAAGTGATGCATGATTTATGATTTTAATAGTTAAAATCGGCTAATTAATGACTTATTGTGTTAAAAATAGTTAATCTTAATATTATGGCATGAAATTTTACCCATAGATGTCTTATATGATAGGAACATCAGATCTAAAAGTTGGATATCAAAAAGTTTCTGTTTTTTATGATTATTATTTTTTAATGAGTTAATTAGCTAATAATCGTAATTTATGAGTCGAAAATAAAATTTTCGAGTATGGTCTGTAATTTTTGGTCATTTTTAGACTCTAATATGTATTTTAGGATGACTAAAAATTTATAGCAATTTATTTCAAATTTTTATGATTTAAATCGGATTTTAAACCGTAAAAACGACTTTTATACGATTTATTTAAGAAATAAACCATAAATATTTGCTTAAGACCATTGTATTAATTTCTGAATTTTCAGAAAATTTCCAGAAAGTTTAAAATTTTTGAATTTTAAATTTCGAATTTTATTGACTCATTTGGCCGTATTTTGTTTATTTTTCCCGAAAATACAAGTAATTTATGAACAATAATGCAAAATCAAGTTAGATCATGATCAAATATTAGTAGAGACTAAACATTGATTCCTAAAGTAAGTTAGGATGATTAACTTGGACATAAATTAGATTTATGTAATTTTGATGATTTTAATGGTTAAAATCGCACATATCCGTAAAAACCGTAAACAAATATGAGATATTTGCTCCCATAAGGCGATTTGGCATTAAAAATTGAGCATGTGCATACATATTTTATTAAATGCAATTTATTTAATATGAATGTCATATTTTGAATGTTACTTATATAATTTGGAATTATGTAATTTTTCTTAGTATGGCCTTAGTTTTAATCAATATTACCCGTAATGAAAGGGAATATTGATTCGGTTGTAATTTATGTGATCTAGTATCACGGGTTTGTAATTTAAATTTTCAGTTTTACAATAGAATAGTTGTATTATTTTATTGTAATTCCGGAGATCCAAAAGACGGTGCCATACGGAAAGGAGTTCCGACAAGACGGTGTTTTCTTGGATGGCGTGCCAATAAAGTTCAAGGGACCATGGAGTTGGTTTCCGAATTTGTAATAGTTAATTAGTTTTTACTATTACTAGGAAGGCCATACTAGGATTTTATTGCTTTATTGCTTTTACTTTTGCATTTTAATATGTTTGCATGCATAGCCAAATCGCCATAAACATGCATATTAGTTTAGATCGTTAAAAACGACCGTGTCAATTATAATTATTGAGTTCACCGATTTAATTCGCTTAAAGGAGATAGATAATAAATTGACAAGACCTCTATATTAAACTAAACAATTGAGAATTAGCCTTACCAAATAGTAGAACTCATGAGCTTCTATTTCGTGGGGTGGTGCTAGTCCAGTGGGCAGTACGAACCCCATTACGTAGGATAAGTGGGGCGATGGGATGGATTCAGTCCAGTGGGCGGATCGCATCCCGATGCATTTGAAATTTGGTTTGTACTCAACGGAAGTGTAGAGGACCAGTGGTCAATGTGTTCCGGGCTAAGATGTATAAATAATGATTTGGCATCAACCAAGAGTTCTAGGGTAGAACCGGTTTATTTTAACCCACCAAACCATATCATTGGGTCGGAGTTCCAGTGGTTCACGATTTCGGTAGTATGGGTTTGGGTCTTGGAATCATTTATAAAATTGGATAGAGGTCATTTTATAGATGCATTAGCTTGATAAATATGTTTACAAATTAAATATGAAAATTAAAACGATTAGCATTTAATTTCTTCATATGTTTAAAATTTTGTAGTCTTCGTATCAATATCAATCATGACTACTTCCACTACTACAAACACTTCATGGTTACGTTCCTTCATGGATCGTTGTAAGCTAGAAAAGAATGGGGCGAACTTTGCCGATTGGGATGCCCAACTATTGTTAGCGGCAGAGGGAGACGGTAAGACCGAATTCCTCATTGAAGAATCACCTCCTGAACCTGCAGAAAATGCCACCGCCGCAGCAAGACGACCCTATGATACTTATCAGAAGGAGTCTGCGGCAATCAAAAATGTTTTGATCTTCTCGATGGAGCCGGAACTCCAAAGGAGTGCCATAAAGATTGGCACGGCCTATGAGATCTACTCTAGGCTTGTGACAATGTTCTCAAAGGCTTCGAGAATTGTCCAATACGAGGCGACATCAGCTTTCTTTGATCTCAACCTTAAGGAGGGGCAAAAGGCTAGCCCACATGTGCTCAAGTTAATTGAGCATGTAGAAACCCTAAGAATGAATCAAGTGGACATTCCTAAAGAACTAGTGATTGACAGAATCCTACACTCCTTGTCTAAGGTGAAAACTTATGTACAATTCCGGGTGAATTTCAACATGAGAAACCAAGACATCTCTCTCGATGAATTGCACAATATGATCGTGCAAGCTGAAAGGGATATGGGACTAAATGTTAGTGCCCCTAAGGATGTGCTCAACATTAATGTTAAGAGCAAAGGAAAGTTCAAAAGGAAGGGTAAGGCAAAGGGGAAGCAACCTTCTAAAGGTTCAAAGAAAGTGTCTTCTGAGGCACGCACCTCCAAATCCAAGAAGAGCCCTCATCAAGAAGCCAAATGCTTTTACTGCAATGGCAAAGGACATTGGAAGAGGAACTGTTCCAAGTATCTCAGCGATCTCAAAGCTGGGAAGATTCTTCCAGTTGGTACGATAACTATCCCGATTTTATGTTAATCTCAGCTAATGTATTATGATACAAGTTGTGATATAAATGCTCTTCTTACTTGAATTAGGGCATGAAAGCAAAGATAAGGGAAAAGAGAAACAAGCTTGATGGATCAAGGGAACTATGAGTAGCTCCACTCGGGATGATCAAGGAGCTTTGTTTTTCCGCTTATTTTGCTAATATTTCAAGTGTTGTATGAACAATTAAAACCTATGTTTTATTTCCTTGTTGGACAAGGAAAGGGGTAATCCTTGAACAATATGTTGTATTTTGGATAATGTAGTGACTTGGTTTTCAACCCGAGTCACTATCGGTTTATAATTATGTTCTTGTTTAGTTTAACATACACTTGCAAATCTTAAACATAAAATAGAATTGATTGTCACATTTCAATGTATGACCATTGAAACCGAATAGGTATAAGATACCCAATTCAAATCAAATCAAAATCAAATTAAGTTTAGAACTTAATTAAAGAGGAAAAGTTATCAACCATTCTAAACTATCTAAGCTTAAATCGAATATTTTCTGTAATAAATCATAAGGGTACACAAACCAACATCAAAGTCATTGCTTGTGGCCTTAGTAGCATCTTTGGTGATAAAATGGGATTATTATTACAAAGATCGAGTGGGAGAAATTTAAAATGCCACAAATAGCAAGTGATTTTGATTAACACAATGGATATGATCTATTAGTGAATAGTAGGATTTATTGTGTTTTGGTTATGTGAAAGATAGGATCTACGATTTAAGAAAATTTACACCTTATGGTTTTAAAAAGTAGATTAGGCTGTAGATAAGATTCTACGCCTTATCATCTCAAAAGTTGTGGATAAGCCCAAAGGTTGTAGATAAGATCTACGGTTTGGTAAAAATCTACGCCTTATATCCCAAGAGCAATCTACACCTTATGGTTGTAAAAGGTAGATTAGGTTGTGGATAAGATTCTACGCCTTATCATCCCAAAAGTTGTGGATAAGCCCAAAGGTTGTAGATAAGATCTACGGTTTGGTAAAAATCTACGCCTTATATCCCAACGGCCCCGGCCCTGGGGGATACTTCAAGAATAAATTCTTGAAGTTTGTAAGGAAAAATTCTATACATGGATAAGATCCATGATAGAGTCCTCGTACAGTACAAGATAAGATAAATGTGGGGAACTGAAAGTTCCCACACACAAAAATTATATACCATAAGAAAAGACTCTTATAGAAACTACGGGAGGACACTCGAAGAAAATTATTCAAAAGATTTTGCAAAGACTCAAGAAAGGGTTCTTGGATTTAGATGGTGATCTAAATGTGTCAATGAAAATTCTAAAGACCATGAAATTTATAAGACATATATGCTAATAAATGAGATTTATTGGGAGAAGCATATGTTGACATGTGGATGTCAGAAGTCTGCAAAGTTAAGGGTAACTTTGTTGAAAGTAGTAAGGTAATTCATTGAGAATGAATTCAGTAAACTCAATAACCATTTTTCAAAAGGGTATTTGAAAAGGATGTGACTATTAGCACATATGGTTAAGTCCCAACCATTTCAATTCATTAAATGTTAAGGAACATTGAATTAAGTGGGAGCTTTATGATTTACGGATAAATGTAAAGTTCAGTGGGAGTTCTCGGTCCACGATTTGAAGCTATTGAGTCATGGGTATGACTTCGGGATCTTCAGAATCAGGCAAGAACAAGAGTTTAGTAGGAGTAAAACGTTATCTAAAACAACTCATTGCTCGTTTGGAACGAGGCATTGATACTTATGAAAAGTATACGAGTTTTGATTCTAGATAACATATTGATATGAATTAGATCTAATTGAACATAGGATGTTTGGTTGAGATTGTAAAAGACATCTTGGTTGTAAGGTATTAAGGTTGTTCATAGAGATGAAGATAGTATAGACATGATGAGATCATGGAAATTTATCGAACCTTAAGTACTATAGTTTACACGTTTAAATTCGCTAATGTTTCCGCCATTAGTATAATCGTGTAAAGCTGGATGCACACCGCCGACAGGATAGCCTGTTGAGCTTGTATTAAACCAATGATTAAACCTTGATCAAATTGTCAAAGTATTCTGCCATGAAGATGAAAGACAAACTCAAGATTTTGGAAGATAACTTAGTCGTATGGTAAAAGGTTTGCAACGACCCAAGTTCCAAGATACCAAGCAAAGATTTATGATAATCTTTGGCCTATATTCATTGACTATGCATCTCAATGACTTGTATTTTAACTACATGGTCATCACAAGATTCTACAAAGTGTATAAGTTCACAAATTATGTAAAGGCATTGCTGCGGCTGGGAGTTACACAATGCACATAATCTTATTCGCTAGTCATGAGAATGACTTGTCTCTTTCAGAGGAAAGATCAATGTATAGATATGATCCGCAAAGTGAACGATCGCACGAACCGTGGTAAACCTGGTTTACTCAAAATGGAGATAATTACAATTTTAAGGGATGTAAACGAGAGACCCTAAAGCTGATTGTAAATTAAATGGTGTTCATAGGTTGACCACTTGGATGGTGTAATCCACTAATTGTTTGAGTTATTTATAACTCACGAAAGGTCAAGTAAAATTCAAATGGGATGGTAAGACCATATTGAACCCCATTAAAGTGAATTGAATTATCATGACCTCGCCCCTAGTTGCTTAAGTGAGGTGACATCTCAATGCAACCATATGTGTGATGCGATTGATGGCGAGTTCAATTGCCATAGAGTCATACAGGATGACTAATCGATCACCTAGGCATAGACATGTTAAGACACATTTGCCGGTCTAATGACCGCTGATAGAGCTCTGGCGTACTCTTATTAAAAGACTGCCTGGTCGTGGCGGGAGCATCTATCGTGTTTCACATGAGTCAGTTCTTGGACTAATGACTGTTCTCAGAGGTGGCACAGTTTTCAGATTAACTTTGATTTATGTCCTAACACCTTCGTAACTGGGGTTTGTAAGGACATATTTTGGGTTATGATGGGCTGTGGCCAGCCGGAAGGAATGAGTCGATTGGGAATTGTCCATCCCTTGTCAGGGTTGAGAAATATCTCTAGGCCACTCGAGGAGAATAATAACTAGAAATGCGTGGCCACGCTCGGAAGGTATCTATGGTAGATAATTCCGGTCAGTAGTTATAAACTCCAGATCGAGATAAACCACTCTAGATTTTAATCAATTGCCGGCACGACCTGAGAGGACGCCATGCATTGAGTGGGAGATAGTAATAGGGCAATAGAATTGGTAACACACACTTGTCTCGGACAAGTGGGAGATTGTTGGAGGAAGTGTCCTCGACAATAATGTGTTGACGTAATTAAAACTCATTTGAATGAAACACAATTGGGAGTGTTACTCTTTTAAAGTCGACTGATCAACATTTATCGATAATGATTGGCTGTCTAGAGTTTGACATTATCGTCATATGATGGTGGTGATCAGTTGATCCCTTAAGGTCATATCTTTAGGGAATTCCGTCTCAATGGAATAATTAATTAATAATGTATTGGATACGAATTAATTAATAACTAGAAATTTGGAAATAATTTTTATATGACGAATGTTTTTATAATGGGATTATAATAATAAAAGTCAAAGTAATAAAATCGTTTTATCACTCGGTTTATTTATTCGTTTGGGAAACGATTAAATTAAGAATGAACACGGTTGATCATAAAATTACAAAGAGTTGTAATTAAATTATGACATTACATTTTTGTACAATAATAATTTCGAAATTATTAGTGAAATTATTTAAATGTAATAAATTTGTAAATTATGAATTTTAATAGTTAAAATTGCACAATTAACAAATTGGGTCATGTGTTATGCAACATATGTGACATGTTACAAATTAACACAATTGACAAAAATAAAATGGGTCCATTTAAGACCTCATTTCAGCCGTGTACTAGTATGTATGTATGAGGATTGTGTGTTTGAATGAATAAGGTGATTGTGTGTGTAAGTAAATGTGTAAGAGTGTGTAAGAGTGTATGGCATATTTGATGCTTTATGTAAGAGCATAGAGAGCATGCATTGGCTCCCTCTTGGCTTGGTTTTGGCCGGCCTAACACACTCAATAGAGAGCATGAATTGCTCTCTATATAATACCATATACACACCTCACTAGAGAGTGGTTGTTGTGTGCATACCTCCTTATTCTACAAGCACTTTCATACTACAACCTCATTCTCATAATTCCTTAGCTAAAATAGTTTTTACTAAGGAAATAATTATTTCCTATACTAGTAATATTAATGGTAATATTATTATCTCTAGTTTACTAATACTAATTTTCTAGTAACAAAATTAGTACTAGTTTGAGATCGGGTCCTTGATACGCACCTTTAGGAGACGATTTTTGTTAGATCGTTTAAGGGTTTTTCGGTGGCTTGAAGACTCAAATAATAGGTGATTATTGAGTATAAACCTTCTAAAACCAATGTAAGGACTACTATATCTTATGATATCATCATGCATGCATAAGATCTATTTAATTTTTATGACCTAAACTTAAAGAAACAAAACTCACATTAGATATGAGTATAATATAAGGAACCTAGTTTCCAACAGATTTATGTTTAAAATTGAAACGTGTCAATTGTTAAACATTGAAGGATATTTTATTATATCGTTATTAGAATGAATCGGGTTGAAATTAATACAAAGGTTGTAAATCGTATTGACGATAAAATATCATTTTACAATTGTAATTTCGAATTACTTGTTAATTAATAAATGTGATTTTTTTAATTATGTACAATGTTTATAAGATAAATATTTATATGTTTTAAATACACTAAAACATTTTATTAATTAGTGACATATAAGATGTCACACTTTGTACAAATTATAAGATTGACAAATTGTAAAATGAAATCCATTTTATGGATTAAATAGGACGGATATGAGGAGATGGTGGTGTGGGTGATTAGTGTATTAAACACACTATAATCATTATGTTTAGACATAATCCTTGAGACACCAACCTAGAGCCACCCTAGCAACATAGAAAAGAGGAAATGTTCCTCTTGCTTCTCCCCATACCCGGCCTCACATCAACCCAAGCATCACTCTTTTTAAATATAGATGATGCTCTCAATTCATTACTAATCCTAATGCTTGTTAGTTTTTGTAAGGGTGAGAAAATAATACAACATAAAATCCTCTAAATTGATATTATAAGATAATACATAAATACTATTTGTAGTATTGAAATAATAATTCTAATTAGGAGATTAGAATTAGTATTAAGGAAAACCGGTTTTGTAAATAGCTTGTTCAAGTTTCGGTTCATTAAGGGATTGTCTTGGTGCATCTTAGAGGAGGTGTTCTTGTTGAACATTGGAGGATCATCCTTGCTTGCATTTGGACCGAGTGTAAGGACTCGAAATTTCTCCTATTTCCGCATTATTTTAGCATGCAAAAGATCTTATAATATGTTAATTAAAATGTTAATTAATGGTTTATGTTAGTATGACTAATTATTTAGTTTATGAGTAACTAAAAACCCTTCAATGGCTGGAGATTGGAGGACCGGGAACAAGGGAGAGATCCGAGAGGCAGCTCGAGAGGATGGGACCGAGTTTGTTGCTTGGATCGCATTCAAAAAGATCTTGTATGAGGTGTTTCTACCAGAATTCCAGAAAAGCAAGCTAAGGGAGGAGTTTGATACATTCAGGATGTCAGAGGACATGACAGTAGAGGCTTACTACAGAAAATTTATCCAGTTGGTGAGCTATGTGGGAGACATGGGGTTTGACGATGCCATGCTGGCAATGAAATTCGAGAGGGGTTTATCAATCGCCATCAAAAAAAGACTGATTGCAGCTCCGCCCACCACAATCCGTGACATCTACTTAAGGGCTGGGGCGGCGGAGAGGCTTTCAGAGATGATCAAAGAGGACAAGAAGTCCAAGACTGAAAAGAGGAAGGCTGAAGCGGTAACTGAGAGTTCAGGGTCGAAAAAGCAAACCACTAACAAGTTCAATGGATAGTTCAGCAACAGTGCCTCAGGAGGTGTGAGGAACCAAAGTGGGGGCAACTTCAGGAATGGGGGTTCTGGCAGTGGTTCAGTGGGAATAGTTTGTTTCGGCTGTGGAAAGACGGGGCACAAGCAGGCAGTATGTCGCTCTTCTGGAGGAAATCAGTCCGGGGGTTATCGTACGCCTGCATCCAGATACCAGGGATCCCGCACTCAGTCCTATGGTAGCAGTAGTTATCGCACACCCACGACAAACTATGGTGGGGGTGCGAAGTCTGGGGGAGCAGCAATTTTCAGAGGAACTTCAACAACTATCAGAACCGCTCTCACCAGAACCAAAGCTATGGGAATGGAGGCAATCAGAAGACAGGAGTAGAGGGGAACCAGCAGGCTGGGACATCTAGTGCCAGTCAGAGTGGGGTCAAATCCAGTGGCAAGCTCTTTGCCATGGGAAAGCAGGCAGCTCAGGAGGATGCTCATGTGGTAACCGGTACTTTTTTTGTAAACTTTAGACCTACTTTCGTACTTTTCGATTACGGTGCCACCCATTCGTTTGTGTCTAGAGATCATGTTAAGGCTTTGGGACTTGAGAGATTCGACTGGGTTGCGGATTCAGTGACCATACCTTCAGGCGAGTCGATAGTTTGTAATAGAGTATACGGTAGTGTACCCATCAAAATCGGGGAAGCAACTTTCTTTGGTGACCTCATAGAATTCCTTTTGCGGGGTTTTGAGGTGATCCTAGGGATGGACTGGCTGGGGAAGTATAGAGCTTTTATCGACTGTCATCAAAAGAAGATTTCTTTGAGGGGACCTAAAGGAGTGAGGGTGTCTTACAAGGGATACTGAGTCAAGCCAAAAATCAAATTCATATCCGTCAATACCCTTAAGTCTAGCTTGCGAAAAGGAGAGAGCCTAATCTTGTGCCAAATGTGGGATTGTGAGGCTGAGACCCCCAAGACTAGTGAAATACCTGTGGTACGGGAGTTTGAGGGAGTATTCCGAGACGACGTTCCAGGATTACCGCCGAGGAGGGAAGTGGAATTTTCCATTGACCTAAAACCAGGAGCGGGACCAATATCTAAAGCACCGTACCGAATGGGACCGAAGGAAATGGAGGAGTTGAAGAAGCAATTGGATGAACTAGCTGAGAAGGGGTTCATTCGACCCAATGTGTCGCCCTGGGGAGCACCTGTTTTATTTGTGAAGAAGAAGGATGGGAGTTTGAGACTTTGTGTTGACTACCGAGAGCTGAACAATGTGACCATCAAGAACCGTTATCCTTTGCCGAGAATTGACGAATTGTTTGATCAGTTTAGTGGAGCTGGGGTTTTCTCCAAGATTGATTTGAGATCCGGGTATCATCAGTTGAGAATAAAGGATGAAGATATTCCAAAGACCGCTTTTCGAACGAGGTATGGCCACTATGAATTTGTGGTTATGCCATTTGGATTGACTAATGCTCCAGCTATGTTCATGGACTTGATGAATCGAGTATTCAGCCCATATCTGGACAAGTTTGTGGTGGTATTCATAGATGATATCCTGAAACTCAATGCTAAGTTGAGTAAGTGTGAGTTCTGGTTGGAGAGAGTGGCATTTCTAGGGCATGTAATTTCAAAGGAGGGGGTGTCTGTTGATCCTAGTAAAATCGAGGCTGTGACTAGGAGGCAGAGTCCGAAGAATGTGAGTGAGATTCGAAGCTTCCTGGGATTGGCTGGATATTATCGGAGATTTGTTAAAGATTTTTCAAAGATAGCGAAGCCGTTGACGTCATTAATGAGAAAGGAGAACCGTTTTGTCTGGGATGAGAGTTGTGAGAAGGCCTTCCTGACCCTTAAGGAACGTCTGACGACAGCTCCTATCCTTGCCTTGCCTGATGGGAATGATAACTTTGAAGTTTATAGTGACGCTTCGAAGCATGGGTTGGGTTGTGTGCTAATGTAGAATGGGAGGGTGATAGCGTATGCTTCTCGCCAGTTGAAGACCTACGAAGAAAATTACCCGACTCATGATTTGGAATTGGGAGCAGTTGTTTTTGCACTGAAATTGTGGCGCCATTACCTTTATGGAGCCACTTTCAAAGTGTTTTCTGATCATAAGAGCCTGAAGTATATCTACAGCCAAAAAGAGTTGAACATGAGACGGAGGAGGTGGATAGAGTTGATTGGAGATTACGATATGCAGATTGTCTACCACGAGGGCAAGGCGAATGTGGTAGCTGATGCCCTGAGTAGAAAGTCAATCCATGCTCTGAGTTGTGCCAGATCGAGAGTGACGTTGCATGGCGAACTGAGGGCGATGGGAATTTTCATGATCCGGAAAGGGGATGCTCTTAGTGACTTGACAGTGGAGCCTGAGTTGTATGGTGAGATTCGGGAGTTCCAAAGTACTGATGCAAGAATCCAGAAGTGGCGCAAGATGGTGGAGAGTGAGGGTGGTGAAGCTGCATCCAAGTTCAGTATTCATACCGACGGTAGTTTGAGGTTCAGTGGGCGATGGTGTGTTCCGGATGTAGAGGAGCTAAAGAAGAAGATCCTGACTGAAGCTCATGCTACTCCATATTCCGTTCACCCAGGGGGTGATAAGCTGTATAAAGACCTTAAGAAGACATTCTGGTGGCCTAACATGAAGAAGGAAGTCGTTGAGTTTGTTTCCAGGTGCTTGACATGTCAGAGAGTGAAAGGGGAGCATAAGAGACCTCAAGGGAAAGTTCAACCTTTGGATGTGCCAGAGTGGAAGTGGGAGAACATTTCAATGGATTTTATCGTGGGGTTGCCTCGGACTCAGAGGGGCAACAACATGATTTGGGTGATTGTGGATCGTTTGACTAAGTCTGCTCACTTTATTCCGATGAAAGATACCTGGAATAAAGGTGAGTTGGCTAAGTCATATGTGCATAATGTGGTCAAATTGCATGGTGTACCCAAGGACATTGTTTCCGATCGAGACTCGAGGTTCATCTCAAGATTTTGGCAGGAGTTACAGGCAGCTTTGGGTACCCAGTTGAAGATGAGTACTGCTTTCCATCCAGCTACTGATGGTCAGAATGAGAGAACGATTCAGACCTTTGAGGATATGTTGAGAGCATGCGTTCTTGAGTT
Organism: Silene conica; assembly: GCA_029255685.2. Classification (NCBI taxonomy): domain Eukaryota; kingdom Viridiplantae; phylum Streptophyta; class Magnoliopsida; order Caryophyllales; family Caryophyllaceae; genus Silene; species Silene conica. The sequence continues at coordinate 46,767,781 of CM055312.2, read as the reverse complement.
CGAAGGATCTTGGGAGGATCGACTTGGCCTGATCGAGTTTTCTTATAATAACAGCTACCATGCCAGCATAAGGATGGCCCCTTTCGCGGCTCTATACGGAAGGAAGTGTCGGAGCCCTGTGTGTTGGGATGATCGAGCTGATGTTGTGACATTAGGGCCCGATATGATCCAGGAGATGGTGGAGCAGGTTCAGATTATTCGACAGCGGATGAGGGCCGCTCAGGATAGACAGAAGAGCTATGCGGATCTGAAGAGGAGTGAGATGTCATTCGAGGCAGGAGAGAAGGTACTGCTGAAGGTATCTCCAATGAAGGGTGTGATGAGGTTTGGGAAGCGTGGCAAATTGAGTCAGAAGTTTATTGGGTCGTTTGAGATTTTGGACAGAGTTGGGGAGGTGGCATACCGATTAGCTTTACCTCCAGCTCTATCCAAGGTCCATAATGTGTTCCATGTGTCCCAGTTGAGGAAGTATGTGAGTGATCCCTCACATGTGCTGAGCCATGAGGTGATTGAGGTCGATGAGCAACTTACTTATGTTGAGCTCCCAAAGGAGATTTTGGATAGGAAGATCCGAAAGACGCGAAATTGAGAGACAGTGTTGGTCAAAGTCTTATGGACCAATCACAACATGGAGGAGGCTACTTGGGAGTCTAAGGCGTCCATGAAGGAGCGTTATCCGCAGCTATTCGTTTGAGGTAAGTTACGAGGACGTAATTTTTTTTTAGTGGGGTAGAATGTAACATTCCATGATTTTAACATGATTAGGGTGTGTTGTGTGTATGTGTCGACGTTACGAGTGAGTGAACTTCGGGACGAAGTTCATTTTAAGGGGGGAAGACTGTAATAACCCGAATTATTATTCTGAAAATATAGTAATTACGGGCAATCGATGAGTTACTTATTTAAATTGGTTGTTTAATAAGTTTGCGCATGCTCGTATCTTGACTTCGGTGGGATTCGATTTGGGAACCTAGGCATCTTATGTTGGAGCTTGTGTCCTCCACATGTAGTGTGATAACGTCATTGCACATACCCTTGTACGGACAAGTGGGAGATTGTTGGGGCTGGTGTCCTTGACAATTAAGTACAATGACTTATTAAATCTCTTTAAGGATCACAAGGGCATACTTTTGTATTATTACCAGTTGATCCACGTTTATCAATAACGGTTGGCTTGCTAGATAAGTTTGACGTTATTGTCATACGGATGGCGGTGATCAACTGGTCCCTATACGTCACACCTATAGGACACGTTTGAGAGATGTGAAGGTATGAAAATACAATCACATTTATGCCGGATATGACTAAACAGTTAGTCAGAGGTATTGACTATTAAATTAGTCAATAAGATGTTGAGATTATTATTTAATACGAATTAAATAATTTTAGCTAATACGGATTGCATGATTAATTCGTAAAATTAAATATAAACGGTTATATTTAATTAAATATTGTATTCGCGTATTAATATAAACACTTATATTAATTTGGGTAATTATACAATATCGTAATTTTATCAGACCATTATTAATACATCGACTGCATTAATATCTGATAACATGCATACGATTTATAAACAAAACTCGCGAATAAAGTTTAGCTAAATGGGTCGAATCACAAATTAGAATAAGGTAAGAGTGGAAAGCCCACTCCTACCCTATTGGAAATTTCGGCCAAAAGAGCTACATAAGGAGGAGGACTCTCCTTATGTCAGGGACTCTTGTTTCACTGTTTAAAAAAATCTCAAGGAAAAACTAGGGTTTTGAGAGCTTTCTTCTCCCAAAACCTCAGATCTCACATCTAAAACCTAAATAGCTCTCCTAATATTGCAAGGCAGTTGGAGAGGATTTCTAGCACACGCGGCCACGTCTCATTCTAAGTCTTGGGTGCAAGTTATAGGAGGGAATTTGTGTTAATTCCTGTTCTTAGGCCTTTCGCACAAGGACTAAAGGTTGTATTTCTTTTTCATGCTTTTAATTAACTTATGACTATAATCACAATTGTATGTTTCATTATAATCCTGCAAGTTTGGGGCGAATACATGCTTTATTCCCCACAAGTGGTATCAGAGCCAGGCCATGAAAATTTTACCTTTGTGTTTTTCGTAAGTTTTAAAACCAGAAAAATCGTCTTCTGCCGCTAAGTCGGTCGATCGACCCCCCGTTGCGGTCGGTCGACCGCCTCCTGCGTGTTTTTCTGTTTCGACAGTTTATCTTTTGTGAGAAATCGTGTTCAGAAACTCGGTTTCGTGTTTTGTGGTCGGTCGACCTGTTTTTCGGGTCGGTCGACCATTCTGCTTTAAAAAAAAAAAAAAAAAAAAAAAAAAAAAAAAATTCGTCAGGTGGTCGGTAGACCTGTTTTTTGGGTCGGTAGACCACCCCTGTAACAGACTCGTTTTTTTTTATTTTCCGAAAATAACATGTTTTATTTTCACATGGCCTTTAGTAATATACTATATACGGAAATAGTATATTATTAATTTTGTGAAACGGTTCACCCTCGTTTGATACATATTATTTTAAAACGGTTTAAAATAATAGGATTATAAACTTATTAAAATTAAAGTGGTTAAAACGGTATAATCACATAATTTTAATCCTAAAAGGTGGTTTGGTAAAAATTTGTTAATCATAATAACAGTATTATGTCATGTATGAATTTTAATTTAGTTGATGCATTTTATTTATCGTCTTGTTGAATGTGTAATGAATGCTTTCAATAACGTATTTAATTTTGCAAACGGTTGTAACTTAGTGTGGCCTTAGAAGATTGTGTCACCGTAATGATGGGACACAGTCTTGCTTGTAATCTTGAGATCTTGAATCTCCGTTTTGGGTTTTTGCCATGTAATTACTTTTGTATTTAAATTAGAATGTATCTAGGACTACTTTTGTAATTTAAATTAGTAATTTTGTGAAGACCAAAGACAAGACGGAGACCGGATGCTCACTCCCGCTGCAAGGACCAAGATGGAACATCAAGACAAGCTTCTAGGATCCAACGGTGGATTCCAAGTTGTTTTATGTTTATTTTGGTAGGATAGGCCACACTAGGACTTTTTATTTACGTTTATTGCTTTCATTTTATGCTTTCATCGATAATAGCTTGCATCATATTCCGCCTAAAACCAAACCACCTATATCATGCCTGAAAACTGACTCATGTAGAGGTTACGCGTTAGTTTTCTGTGACAATACAGATGTCACATGTCAATTGCAAAGCCATCACTTTATTTAATTCATTCACGCATATGCTAGATATTAGTTCACTTAATATGAATAAATAAAAGTTGATGGGGTCTTCCTCGTATAACCAAAAATTGAGACTAGTCTTTATAAATCAGCCTCCCATGAATCCCTTCTTCGTCGGTAGGCATAATATGACCCCTTCTACGTCGGGTAAGTGGGAACAGATGATTTATTTTATCTCAACATCATGGTCACTCGATAATATCCAGTGACTGAGATGGACTAATAGATAGGATTTACGGAAATCTATCGACCAAGAGTTCCAACGGTGGAATTAGCCAAACTGTGGGCTTATCAATATACGGAAATTGAGTCTTGGGATCATTTATATAATTCTTGAGGGAGATCAATTATATAAATGCATGAGTCTACGAGTTTAAATTCAATTTAATATAGACTTAAATCACAATAATGAGTTGCTTATATGGTTTTGTTTTATCTTCTTTTCAGTCTAGAACACGTTCAATTAAACTGCTGTATAACTAAATGGCTGGTGAAGACCCAATGCCAAGTGCCAAGCTAGCACGTGAATCCTGGCTAAAAGCCTTCATGGACTCCATGAATCAGTCCACAAGACTGAGGAATGATGGGTCAAACTTCTATGACTGGGAGGCAGCACTACGGAATGCTGCCATTGCTGACGGAAAGCTTAAGTATTTAACTGAGCCAATTCCGGCACACCCAGGAACTGGAGCTAGAGCTAACGATGTTCGCGCTCATAGCGACTTCGTCATGGAAGCGGGTGCGATAAAGAACGTACTCATCTATGCAATGGAATCCAATTTGCAAAGACGCTTCATAGCCCATGGTGCAAACAAGATTTTCACCACGCTCACTAACGAATTCTCCAAAGCTTCGAGAATCGTTTCTTATGAGCATACCTGTCGCTTCTTTGAGGCGAAACTCCAGAAGGGCCAAGCTGTTAGCCCACATATTCTTCACATGATTGAGAATATCGAGAAACTGGAGGCCCTAAACTGCAAGATCAGTGAGAACATAATCGTTGATCGTATGCTTCATTCGCTTCATGATGGGTTCGCCCTCTTTAGGGCCAACTACTACATGAACGACATGAAGAAGACTCCTCATGAGCTCCACTCCCTTCTCGTACAGACTGAGAAGGATCTGAAATTAAGTGGGAGCATGAAGCAGGATGTTCTCATGATCTCCAGTAAGGGAAAGGGTAAGGGTAAAGCTAAAGCTCAGGGCGACCTAACAGTAGGTAAGCCCAGGTTCAAGAAACCAGGATTTACTAAGAGTGGGCCAGGTGAGTCAAGCAACTCACAGGGCAAGACAAAGAGCAAGGATACTAGCATGGAATGTCACCATTGCCACAAGACTGGGCATTGGAGGCGCTCCTGCCCCGTGTATCGGGAGGATATTAAAGCAGGCCGTGTTACTCCTGTTGGTATGTCTTCTTCTTCTTTTATTCACATGATTGAGATTAACCACGCAAGTTGCGGAACTTGGGTATTTGATACTGGATGTGGTTCTCATCTATGTAATCATGTGCAGGGCCTCCGAAACCAAGAACCCCTAATAAAGGGTGAGGTGGACCTGCGTGTCGGGAATGGAGCACGTGTTGCTGCAGTCTCGAAGGGAACATACGTGATCCAGCTTCCAAGTGGATTCGAGTTATTTTTATATAACTGTTATTATGTTCCTTGTTTGTCCAAAAACATTATTTCAGTTTCTGCGCTTGACAAACTCGGTTTTTCATTTGTAATAAAGAATAATAGCTGTATTTTCTCCTTACACAATATGATTTATGGCAAGGCAATTTCCATGAATGGAATTTATGTTTTAGATCAAACCACCGAAATATTACATGTGAATAATAAGAGATTAAAGGTAGGTGACAAAGATCAAACTTACCTATGGCATTGTCGTATGGGACACATAAATGAGAAACGCGTAAAACAGCTCATACAGAACGGAGCTATCTCGCCCTTTGATTTCGAATCATATGGCACGTGTGAATCATGTCTCATCGGCAAGATGACTCGTATTTCCTTCAAAGGTGTTGGAATGCGCGCTGCCGACCTATTAGGACTCACACATACGGATGTATGTGGGCCTATGTCGATCAACGCACGACAGGGCTATAGGTATTTCATCACTTTCACAGATGATTTGAGTAGATATGGCTATGTCTACTTAATGAAGCACAAAAGTGAATCCTTTGACAAGTTCAAAGAATACCAGAATCGGGTACAGAACCAGCTGGGTAGAAAGATTAAAGCACTACGTTCGGATCGTGGTGGTGAGTATCTTTCACACGAGTTTGATCAACACCTTAAAGACTGTGGCATCGTGCTACAGTTGACTCTACCTGGAACACCACAATTAAATGGTGTGTCCGAACGGAGAAATCGAACTCTACTTGATATGGTTCGATCCATGATGAGTCACACCGCTGTGCCTGATTCATTGTGGGCTATGCTCTTTTGTCAGCCGCTCTAATACTTAACCGAAGTCCGTCTAAAGCTGTTGACAAGACTCCATACGAATTATGGAAGGGAATGGTCCCTAACTTGTCCTTTATTCGGGTTTGGGGCTGCGAGGCTTATGTCAAGTGGAGACACGAGGATAAGCTCGGCCCGCGATCGGTCAAGACATACTTTATAGGCTATCCAAAGGGAACTTTTGGTCATTACTTCTACTCGCCTACCGAACAACGTGTTTTTGTTGCGGCTAGTGCGACGTTCTTAGAGAAAGAATTTCTCGAGAACAAGTCGAGTAATAGAACCTTCGAGTTATCGGAGGTTCAAGAACCAACTACCGAGCAACCATTGGAGGAAACAGTTCCTTCAACCGAGGCTGCGGTAGATATCCCTGAGGAACCTAGGAGGTCGGGAAGAGTCTCTATTCCACCGGACAGATACATTTGTATGGTCGAGGAACACGATACAGATGACGTCTTACTCCTAGAGGGTAATGAACCCACAACCTATAAAGGTGCCATGACTAGTTCTGACTCAAAGCTATGGCTAGAAGCCATGCAATCCGAGATGGACTCCATGTATGAGAACAACGTGTGGGATCTTATGGACCTACCTGCAAAGGTACGTCCCCTTCAATGCAAATGGCTTTACAAGATAAAGCATGTCGTGGAAGGACAACAAGATATCCACAAGGCTAGACTAGTTGCTAAAGGTTTCACCCAAGTGCCAGGCTTGCACTACGATGAGATCTTTGCACCCGTAGTCATGCTACGTTCCATTCGGATTATCTTAGCGATCGCCGCATTTCATGACTATGAAATATGGCAAATGGACGTTAAAACCGCCTTCTTAAACGGTTATTTGGAGGAAGAGTTGTACATGGTACAACCCGAGGCTTTTATCGATCCAGCACATCCTAAGAAAGTTTGCAAGCTTAAGCGTTCCATCTATGGACTTAAGCAAGCATCGCGGAGTTGGAATCATCGCTTCGACCAAGTGATAAAAGAGAATGGGTTCATTCGATCAGTCGAGGAACCATGTCTCTATATCAAGTCGAGTGGGAGCAAGATTGTATTCCTAGTACTGTATGTCGATGACATACTCTTGATTGGGAATGACATACCTCTCTTATCTTCGGTTAAAGCATGGTTGAAAAACCATTTCCAGATGAAAGATCTGGGAGAGGCACAAAGAATTTTGGGCATCCGTATCTACAGGGATAGATCACGACGGATGTTGTCTCTCAGTCAGGAGTCTTATATAGATAAGATTCTAGAGAGATTCAGCATGACGAACTCCAAGAAGGGGTTCCTTCCTATGACTCCTGGGCTTCACTTGAGCAAGACTCAAGAAGCTAAGTCATTGGAAGAGAAAGAGCGCATGAGTCGGATTCCTTATACTTCGGCAATAGGATCGATCATGTATGCCATGATATGCACACGTCTAGACGTTGCATATGCATTGAGTATGACTAGTCGATTCCAAGCTCATCCAGGTGAACAACACTGGATGGCCGTGAAAAACATTCTTAAGTACCTACGGAGGACTAAAGATTGGGGATTGACTTATGGAGGCGACTCAACGCTCTGCGCCACGGGTTACGCAGATGCTAGCTTCCAAACGGATCGAGATGACTCGAAATCTCAATCTGGATTCGTTTTTACTCTTAATGGTGCTGCTGTCACCTGGAAAAGTTCTAAACAGAGTGTTACAGCAGATTCTACGACTGAGTCCGAGTACTATGCCGCCTCAGAAGCAGCTAAGGAAGCAATATGGATGCGTCAATTCTTACAAGGACTATCAGTAGTGCCTAGTTCGAATGACCCAATCACCGTTTATTGTGATAATAAAGGTGCCATCTTCCAAGCTAAGGAGCATAAGTCTAGCAACAAGGCTAGGCATGTACAACGGAAAGCTCATCTAATCAGAGATTACGTGGAGCAAAAGGAGATTTTCATTGATAAGATCGCTACGGATGACAACATAGCTGATCCTCTCACAAAAGCATTACCACGTGATAAGCATGAAGGGCACATTCATTCCATGGGAATTGGATGTGTTCCTAAGTAGTAGTACTCTTTTATGAATTCATGTAATAATTCATTTTCTCGTGTACTCTATTCAACCTTATTGTTATGATATAAAATGTTTTGTTTTTCATGTGGAATTGTACGCCAATTTTGAACACCACAAAGTGAACTGATTAACATTACATCGTTTTGGTCCTTGATTACCCACTTGAGCTGATAACTCAGGTAATCATTTTGTGACGTTGGTTGATGGTGGGTTCAACGAGCCATAAGTCACGTGGATGACTGACCAACACAAAGGCGAGTTATACGGATATCTCGTAGGACACCCCGTGACAACGTTATGGAGTCCTAAATGTTTTATAACATTGGGTGCCTGGTCGTGGATAGGACCTCCATAGTGTTCCTTAGAGTCGAGTCTTTTGACCTTCAACTGTCTCTTGAGATTAAGACAGATTTTGGGTAACTTTGGTTTCTTTCCCACGGTCACCGTAACAGGGGCCAAGAGGATTTTTTCTGGGTTATTTCATGCTGGGCGATATCGGTAGGATTCGAGTTGAGGGAAATATCCAAACCCTTATCAGGATTTTATCATTTCTCAGGGCCACTCGAGGAGTAGTAACTGAAATGCATGGCCATGCTCGAATACAGATTCGTTTTATCAATTAAGTTACTCTCTAGTCGGGGAAACCACTCTTGATACAGATCGCTTGTGAGATACGACCTTTGCGAATGCGGATTTGCAAATTGTCTTACATTGAGTGGGAGAAATTTTAAAAGGATATGAGATTCGGTTATCGCACCTACACTTGTACGGACAAGTGGGAGTTTGTTGGAGCTTGTGTCCTCCACATGTAGTGTGATAACATCATTGCACATACCCTTGTACGGACAAGTGGGAGATTGTTGGGGCTGGTGTCCTTGACAATTAAGTACAATGACTTATTAAATCTCTTTAAGGATCACAAGGGCATACTTTTGTATTATTACCAGTTGATCCACGTTTATCAATAACGGTTGGCTTGCTAGATAAGTTTGACGTTATTGTCATACGGATGGCGGTGATCAACTGGCCCCTATACGTCACACCTATAGGACACGTTTGAGAGATGTGAAGGTATGAAAATACAATCACATTTATGCCGAATATGACTAAACAGTTAGTCAGAGGTATTGACTATTAAATTAGTCAATAAGATGTTGAGATTATTATTTAATACGGATTAAATAATTTTAGCTAATACAGATTGCATGATTAATTCGTAAAATTAAATATAAACGGTTATATTTAATTAAATATTGTATTCGCGTATTAATATAAACAGTTATATTAATTTGGGTAATTATACAATATCGTAATTTTATCAGACCATTATTAATACATCGACTGCATTAATATCTGATAACATGCATACGATTTATAAACAAAACCCGCGAATAAAGTTTAGCTAAATGGGTCGAATCACAAATTAGAATAAGGTAAGAGTGGAAAGCCCACTCCTACCCTATTGGAAATTTCGGCCAAAAGAGCTACATAAGGAGGAGGACTCTCCTTATGTCAGGGACTCTTGTTTCACTGTTTAAAAAAATCTCAAGGAAAAATTAGGGTTTTGAGAGCTTTCTTCTCCCAAAACCTCAGATCTCACATCTAAAACCTAAATAGCTCTCCCAATATTGCAAGGCAGTTGGAGAGGATTTCTAGCACACGCGGCCACGTCTCATTCTAAGTCTTGGGTGCAAGTTATAGGAGGGAATTTGTGTTAATTCCTGTTCTTAGGCCTTTCGCACAAGGACTAAAGGTTGTATTTCTTTTTCATGCTTTTAATTAACTTATGACTATAATCACAATTGTATGTTTCATTATAATCCTGCAAGTTTGGGGCGAATACATGCTTTATTCCCCACATCTTATTATAATAATAGGCGTTTGGGGTTAGTGAGGCTCGAACTTGGGACATGTTGTGTGTCTTGCATGGGCCTCGATAAGTGTGCCAATATGAGAGCCCACTCGTATCTTTAGAAACAACGAGCAGCACCCTAGCCTGCCGCCTTATTTAACTAAGGTTTTCTTACCCTAAACCTAACCTAAACACAAAAACTCTTACCCTAAACCTTAGCCGCCATAGTAGAGAGGAGAAGGAGACTACACGCGGTGGTAGTAGGAGGGTCTAAGGTGGTTTGTGGTGGTCCTATTTCTGGTATGATCACCATAATCTCGTTTACTTTCTCTTTCCTGTAAGAGTTTTGTCGTCTAATTAGAAGGTATTTTAGAGGTGAAATCATCGTGTTTTCGCATATTTTTATACTATGTTATATGGTGAACGCTTGTAGGATGTCAATCGTGTGCCGTTGGTGGTTTAAAGTCCCTTTCGAGGGCGGCTAAATTGGTGTCAGACGGTGACTGTTACAGTATGTTTAAAAATGGGTGTCCTGCTATATGTTGTGATCAGTTTTAAAACAAGGAGTCCGTAAAGTTTATTCTGGGTTTTGGTGTTTTGGGCAGAGGGTTGATAGGTGGTGTGAGTGGTGGTTGTCACGGTGGATAGAGGCGGTTGGCTGCGGTGAAATAGGGAGTGTCGATAAGTCTGTCGGTGATATGAGTGTTACAGGTTGTCGGGTTGGTTTGTTTGGCTTGGTACCACCGCCGACTACGGGGAGGTCTATGCGGTGGTACCATGGTGGTTGAGGGCGTTGGGTGTCAGTGATGGTACTTATGGGTAGTGTGGTCGTCGTCTTTCTGGTGCGTGGTGGTTTGCAGGGATCTTCGCCGGGGCTGTTGAGGGGAATAGGGAACAGAGGGTCGTGAACCAGGCCTGGTAACGGCCCTGGTTCACCTCGCCGGAGGAGGTCGACGTGGGTGGTGGTGGTCAGCGTTGTAGGGTACAGAGTGGGGGACGTGTCAGGTGGTTTCCGGTAGGGTCTAGGCTGGTCAGGTGGCGGGGATTAGGTGTTAGGGAGCCGCGGTTACTGTATGCGAGTGGTTGGGTTGTTTTGTTACTTTATTTACTTTATTCTTTTATTATTATTATTATTATTATTATTATTGTTACTATTATTATTATTATTTATTTATGGTAATATTATGATTACGAAGTAAAGATATTATGGATATTAAGGGAAATGATTTTGGTATTTATTGTAAGATATGGTATTTATGCATATTTTAAATAATTTGAATTTCAAGCCAAAGTATCTATTTTTGGAAGTCACTATTTTTAGAAGTTACTATATTTAGAAAGTTGCTATTTTGGGTAACCTCGGTTGTTGGGAAGCTTTCTAAATATAGGAAGTTTCTATAAATAGAATGTGTACACGTATTACGAGAATTAGGGAGTTTATTAATTAAATAATATATGTTTAGGTGGAAGTTTTCGCGTGGAACACTTTTAGGAGCAGTTGCTCATTTGCCATTTTCTTCTGCAGTTTCGAGGTAGGGGAAATACTGGTATATAATGATGTGTAATCTGATCTTATTTGATATTAAGCATGTTTGTTATATAATATCATGTGATCGTTATATTGTGCTTTTTATATCATTCTGTGATAAACTATGAGGCGGAGATAATGGGTCTTGTGATTGGTGCGGAGATAATGGGTCTTGTGATTGGTGCGGAGATAATGGGTCTTGTGATTGGTGCGGAGATAAAGGGTCTTGTGATTGGTGTGGAGAATAATGGGTCTTGTGATTCGGAGTGGAGATGATCGACTTTCTATTTTTAGTAGTGTGTTTGCTTACAGTTTTTCTCTACTCAACCTCGTGGTTGACCCTGTGTATTCGTGATCACCTGTGATGAACCAATTATTGGGGAGCAGATTGACAGGTGTTGTGACTATGGGAGCTAGGGGAAGAGAGAAGCTTGGATCCGGACCTGCCTAGAGTCTAGATCACCATAGTAGTTACTTATGAGTTGTATTTTTGTTTCATCAAGACAGTTTGTTTTTAATTCAGTTGTATAAACTCGTCCTTTGAGTTAACTTTATAAATTTAAAGTACTGTTTATCTTTCCTTTGTATCTACTGCCTCGGGAAACCGAGATGATAACATCCTTATTTATCTAGGGAGTCCTAGCACAGGCCCTTGAATAAATGGGGGTGTTACATCGCCTCTGAGTCTAGTGTCTTGTTGAATAGTAGGTCCATGCGTTGAGTTGTCGCCTCTGAGTCCTTGCCTGAGATTGTGAATTTGGTATGTAGGTTATGTGTTAAGTTGTCGCCTCTGAACCTTTATACTTGCTGATTGTTTGGTATTTAGGTTATGTCTTAAGTTGACCGCTGAACCTTATACTTGTTGAATTTCATCTGCTTGCCTAGTTTGGTACAATGTCTGATGTAGCTGTTGATATTGATGAGTATGGAGTATTGACCATAGTATTGTTCATCCAAGGCATTGGATGACTCTTTAATTGCTTTCATAAATGGTTTGGACTGAAAGACCCCCCGGCCGGGCAACCGGAAGGGAAACCGGCTCTCCTTCCCAAATAGTTTCCGAAGTTGGTTGAGAGCCTTGCATTAGTAATTGCATGATGATATGAGATTCAGTTATTGAGATTATATGCTTCACATGTTTATATATGTTGGAGTATTCTGTTTGTATTGATGTGTTACGTGTCGTTACAAAAGTTGGCTGGGAGAACTCTAGTCATTCCCCACTGATTGTGGCGTACATGTTTACATGTATGTAGGTACATGCAGGAGGTTGGCAGGGGTTGCTGAGAGCTAGCGAGCGATGATCCGTTTATCATCGATTTGACTTTACACATTTCGTTAGCTAGACTCTAGATTTTGATACAGTTGATGTTTTGAGTGCCTGTAGTGTAACAGCCCGTATTTTCGTAAAATCTAATTTAAGTATTTTTAATTATTTTAAGTAGTAAAATAATATTTTAGTGACTTAACGGAAAATAAATTATTTATGTATCGTAAAATATTTTAAAAAGATAATAAGATCCGTCTTAAGAACCTCCAGTCCTTAAGACGAATACAACTTGGCATAGTTTAAATATCCGACTCAAGTATTCATTTCCATACCCGTTTCAAATATCCGAAACCGTTTCGTTCATTTCGGAAAGGACAAGTACTTAAACCCCTAAAATCACATATGTCGACATAATAACTCACCTTCATCCTCAACATTCCATTCTTTCACTGTAAAACAAACTTATCACAAAACCTCCATCCTTACTTCCTTCTTTTGCTAAGATCTCCATCATCCGTTCACCTAAACGCAAAAGTAAGAGCATTTTCGGAATCCTTGTTCGATTTCCTAATCATCCATCACTTTCGTTTTTCATTTCGTTGAACTCGAAAAACAGGCTGTTTTGCCTTTAATTCGTTTTTGGTGATTCTAAACCGTTTTCTTTGTTATAGGAGTTGGTCTCGACAATCCCGACGTGGACACTTACGTTGTAGAGGAGGATCGTTTGCCGGAAATAGCTTGAAGGTGACTATTATGAGTAACTCGGCCTATATGTCTAAATTAGCACTATATGTGATTTGATTGTGTTTTGATGAAAGTTAGTATGTTTATTGAGTACTAATGTTCTTAATATGCTATACAAACTGATTTTGTGATGATTAGATGATGAATTTGAGGAGAAGATGAGATTTAGGTGTATACATGTTAAGATCGGTTTAATTTGGGATTTTGGTGTTAAGTCATGGAATGATGGTTTGTATACATGTTCATATGTTTGTTTGATGTGGTTTACATGCTGGAAGTATGGAATCGTTGCTTAGAAACATGTTTAAGTCGATTTGGGAATGATTTTGTATGTTGTAAATGGCGAATTTCGCGTGCAGAGGCTCTGAGCCGGCAGGCTGACCGGCAGCCGGTCGGCCTGCTCAGAGTTCCCTTTTTGCTTTGTTTCGATTTTTGAGAATTTTGGGAAAGGACCCCCAGCCGGTGGACCGGCAGCCGGCCGGCCGGCTGGGAGTCCAATATGTTGTTTTTGTTTGTTGTTTGCGAAGGGAAGGAGAGGTCCCCAGCCGGTGGACCGGCAACACTGAACCACCCACGGAGGGGTTCAACACGAAGAAAGACAGAACCACCCACGGAGGGGTTCGTCAGGAAGGCAGAACCACCCACGTAGGGGTTCGCACGAAGGAATCAGAACCACCCACGTAGGGGTTCGACACGGAGAAAGCAGAACCACCCACGGAGGGGTTCGCACGAAGAAGACAGAACCACCCACAGAGGGGTTCGTCCGGAACGAATACAATGAACCACCCACGAAGTGGTTCAACCACCAAATCTCCCAAAGGAGGCTATTCAACAAACCATGATCAATTCTCTAATCACATCACTCAACACTTAATTGACCCCGGGAACTAAGACGAGGGAGAGACGGTTTCCCTTTCGGTTGCCCGACCGGGGGGTCTCTATCCTCACTCCATTCCCGAACCCAATATAGTGCCGCCCGAACTCCGGGGACTCTAATCGTGCATACAAAGCATACGGAAAAAGAATCAATGCAATCCGACTTGAAAATCAAAAGTTATTAAGCAAATAACACCATCAGGGGCTCTCAGCCGGTTGGCCACAGGCGGCCGGTCAACCGGCTGAGAGTCCATACTCTTAGCCGACACCAACATAAAAACAACCTAAAGGGTCTCCCAGCCGGCCGGCCGGCGCGGCCATGGGCTATACTAAGTCATTTCAGTTCACTTTATGGGGTTCAATATTGTATCTTACAACCCATTTGGATTTTGACAAAGCATCTTTCATTTTGAGTTAATTATAACTCAAATGACATTGTCATGCAAAAACAGTCAATACTATTTCATTGCATTTGATGCACGATCATCTATTTGTATTAGTGTTTTGCGAATAAACCTTTTATTCATGACTGCAAAACTTACAAATTTTGGTCTCCTTCCGACTCATATTGTCTGATATAATATGATCTTATTTGAGCACATATCTAGAACCCATTCTAGATCTTGAGATTCCTTTCCTGAGGGAAGCTCCCACTGTTATCTTATAACTCGTGACGTATTGATATACTAGAGGGATTAAAGAATCACTCGAAATTATCTAGTCACTTATGTGCTGAAATCTATATTGTAGTTATTAATGATTTCATCACTCTTACTATTTTCAAACATCTTGGCTATTTGATCATGATTTTATCAATATTTATCATATCTAACCATTCTCATTTCTAATGGGCGACCTTTTATTATCAATATAATAAACCTTCCCGTAAAACTCCATCATCGTATGATATAAGGTATTTGATCATCTAGAATTGAAAACCTCTTATTCTTTACACCTTAAAGAATCACCCATCCTCTCTAAATGGTAGGTTCAATTCTTTAATGAATATCGCCCCCACTAAAAACAATATCACTCGATCTCTTAAATGAACCTTTCATTTCTCGCATGTAAATCTTATCTATAACTTGAATCATTATCACTATCACTATCCCTATAGTGATCTACCTTTATTCAATCGTCATCATATGAATTCCTAACATCACTTTTCGATACAACATATACTACTGTCGAGGGAACTGAGATGATTTCTCCTCTATTATCTTATAATCTTGAGAATATCATTATTTCAAGGACCCGATTTCCTTCCGTTTTTCTACGGGGTTTCTTGTATCCTCTCTTTTAAACAATGAACATAAGGAACATTTCCTCTAGTGTCCTCCCGTAGTTTCTTCAGTGTCCTCTCGTAGTTTCTTTGTTTTTTCATTTAGGGTTCTTCTTAAGACTCCCATGTGGGATTCTTCTCTAAGATCCTACATTTATATCATTGGTTTGCGGGCGAAAATCTTTCTCCCACTCTATCCTTCTAACAATAACCTTTATTCGTTTAAGGATAGCTATTTTCGATCAAACCAATGTATGTGAATGATTGAAAAGTTATATAGATGTGTTGAACTCATTCTCATTTTCACTTAAAAATGAAAATATTATAATGAACTAATGATGTCTCAATTTGATTGAAAGTATCTCATGGGGTGTAGTTCTCCGTTTTAATCAACACTTTGATTATATTATATTGATCGTATCAATGTTTATTGCGTGACAAGATCACTTTTATTCATGTTTTAACAAGGTATGCAATTTATTTTAGAAATCAAGTAATTGATTACGAACAAAAGTAGTGACTTGGGTTGAAAACCAAGTGACTAATATCCAAAATTACAACCATTGTTTCGGATTTGAATGTAAAACCCCTCGCGAAAGCGGAAATATAAAACACACAAAGTACTAAAAATGCAGCGGCATTAAAACTTTTTACAGAACTAAACATGCGAGGTGTCCTACTACAAAACTGAAACATAAATAAGTATACAAGCGTAATATAAAAGCAGCCCGGGATGGCACATCCCTACAGGCACTCAAAAACTGAAATGTAATTCTAACTCTAGCTAACGTAATAGTGTAAGTCAATCGATGAAGGATCATCGCTCGCTAGCTCCATGCAACCCCTCTGCCAACCTGTCATGTACCTACATACATGTAAACATGTACGCCACAATTAGTGGGGAGTGACTAGAGTTCTCCTAGCCACCTTTTGTAACGACACGTAACAAGCAAAGCATACAGAATACTCCAACATATATAAACATGTGAAGTATAACAATATCTCAATAACTGATCTCATACTATCATGCAATACTAATGCACGGCTCTCAACAAACTTCGGAAACTATTTAGAAGGAGAGCCAGTTTTCCCTACCGGTTGCCCGGTCGGGGGGTCTTTCAATCCAAACCATTTACGAAACTGACTTAAAGTCATCCAATGCCTTGGATGAACAATAACAAGTCAAAACATCATACTCATCGATATCAACATCTATATCATCAATATTAACATATATATCTGACACTGTACCAACTCAAGGCAAGCAGATATAAAACAGCAAGTACAAAGGTTCAGAGGCGACATCTTAACGCATAACCTAGGTACTAAATCATTCAGCAAGTATAAAGGTTCAGAGGCGACATCTTAACGCTTAACCTATATACCAAATTCACAATATCAAGCAAGGACTCAGAGGCGAAAACTCAACGCATGGACCGGCTTTCACAAGATACTAGACTCAGAGGCGAAAACTGAACGCATGGACTAGCACTCAAATCACAATCACAAGTAAGGAACTCAGAGGCGAAAACTCAACGCATGTTCCCCTACTTCATCACAAGATACTAGACTCCGAGGCGAAAATTCAACGCATGTTCTAGCACCAAACACCTGCACTCCGGATAAGGTATGACAACCTGACTGCCCCGTCGTGCAGTTGCTCTACTCGTCAGACTCAGAGGCGAAAACTCAACGCATGTTCTGACGCGATCACACATACATGCCTGGACTCAGAGGCGAAAACTCAACGCATGTCCCAGACACGACAAACAAACATGTATGGAGCTCAGAGGCGACATCTTAACGCATACCTCCATACACGACAAACAAACACATATAGGGCTCAGAGGCGACATCTTAACGCATACCCCTATACATGACAAACAATCTACGTATTAAGTTCAGAGGCGACATCTTAACGCATAACTTAATACGCATCACTATAAACATCCAACTTAAAACTAAACTTTAGTTCTCATCTCTTTATATCACTAGTCAACACTTAATTGACCCCGGGAACTAAGTTGACGGAGAGCCGGTTTCCCTTTCGGTTACCCGACCGGGGGGTCTCTATCCTCTCTCCATTCCCGAACCCAATAGAGTGCCGCCCGAACCTCGGGGACCTCAAACGCACATAAGCATAAGAGAAAGGCCAATTTCGATTAAGTTATTTCTAAACAACTGTTGTCTATTAAATATTATCCTAGTCCGATAAGAATTATAAGTTTTAGACAAGCCACTAACTACTTTACTAAATCTTACTTAGCTCAAAAATATAATAAGCTAAGTATGATTACGCTCCAATTAACCGGTTCAACCGATAAAGGAATTAAACACGATTTAAATTAAACTTCATATTATATTACCTATATTTCGATACGGGAAAATCGACTAACTAAATTAAATTATTTCGACATTCTTCTAATAATAAAATCGTAACCCATTAGTAATTCGTAACGATTTCTAACGTATAAATTTAAACGTAAACAAGCTAGCAAGAACGTACGTAAATTAATTAATTCAAGCAGGCTAGCAAGCACGTACGTAAAATAATAAAAAAATAATAAAATAATAAAAAAATAATAATATAATAATACTAATAAAAGGAAATGTTACAGGAAGTATGCAGTACGTAATAGTATTAGTATAAAGTAGTACGAAGTAGTAGACAAGTAGTAGTAGCAGCGCACATACGTGTATGTATATATCAGTAGTAGTATATAAATAGTAGTAAGAAGTAGTACGCAGTAGACAGCAGTAATATGCAAATGCAGACGCGGAAATTAGACCCGAAAGACGCACCAAAACAGACCCAAATCAGACTAAAACAGACGTGTATCAGACCTGAAAACAGACCGTATCAGACCAGAAATAGACGCGTATATCAGACCCGTATCAGACCTGAAAACAGACCGTATCAGACCAGAAATAGACGCATTTATCAGACCCGAAGTAGACGCAAAATAGACCAGAAAACAGACCTGAAAAGGACGCAGAAACGGACCTGAACAGAGCCGTAAAAATCAGACCAGTACAGACCCAAAAAAGACTTGAAAACCAGACCGTAAAAACATACTAGAACGGACGCTGTACCAGACCTGAAAGACGCACAAAACAGACCCAAGACAAACCCGTAAACGGACCAGAACGGACGCAGAACGGACCTGAAAACAGACTCGAAATAGACCAGAAAATAGATCAGAAAATAGCCCATATCATGCTAGACATCTAGCATTCAATAAATTGCAGGACTAGTCATCTAGCATTCACTAAATCATTCCACGGCTTCAGCATTCACAAAATTGCAGTGCAAAGTTCATATTACCACCAAACAATAATCTACGCGAACCGAGATCCACTAATGCAAACAATCCTTCTATGAAGAGTTTTTTAGAAGAAAGAGAAAAGACTACACAGTGCATATCATCCAAGTTCGAAATTTACATGAGACACAACAATGAAACCACATATTGTGCTAATATAAACAATAAGGCCGAGTTACTCATTATCGTCACCTCAAAAGCGGTTAAGCTGCGAATTCCTCTTCAATAACAAAGCTATCCACTTCAGGATCGACTAGTCCAATCCTTACAACAAAAGAAACGAGTTTTATAAGCTAAAAACGGAATTTACCTAAAACAGCGTCTTTTTCGAGTTCGATGAAATCGAAATTGAAAGAGATAGATGTCTTACCTTGATTCGGGATTCGGAAGAGCTCTGAAAATCGATTTGAAGGTTGAAAAGTGAAGGAGCAAGGAAGAACTAAATAACACAGTGATTTGTTTTTGGAGGGGATGAAATGTCGACACTTGCATTGGGATTAGGGTTATGTAGTGTCCTTTATTAAATGAGTCGGGTCACTTGTTTGTGAACGGATTTTTAGACGGGTTTGGTTTAGCCAAGTTATTTCATCTTAAGGACTTAAGGTTCTTAAGACGGATCTTAACGGAAGTTTAAAAGTAACAGTATGATTTATTATTACAAATATTATTTTATGCCGTATAAAAAAAATTAAAACCTTTAAAATATAATTTACGAAAATGCGGGATGTTACAATCACCCCATCTTTCAAAAAGTTTCGTCCTCGAAACTTGAAGACAAAAATAAGTACGAAACAACTCTAACTTTCAAAATGTACCACCGCGGGTTATGGTAACCCAAAACTTTATCTTTCAAAAAGATTTCAAGAAGTAAAAGGTTTCAAGGCACATGTCTTGTCAATGGACATTGGGATTCTCGTTACGTATTCAAGAGTCCAACATTCCAAATCTGAGACAAGTCCCAATTTTTAAATCAGTCAAAATTCAAAATTTAGATTGATTCGGTGTTGATAAGCACATCACAAGTTATCAGACGTCTCCAATAACAAGTTCCAGTGCCCATCAACGCTGAAATCCCTCAAAGTTGTAAAACATTCGGCTCTTTAAAACCAGGTTTCCTTCAAAATTAACCTTGATTCTCAAATTCTTGAAAGAGTAAGATTGTAAAAATGACAAAAGTTTACCTCCAACAGAAGAGGAAGTAGTTTCAAATTCCAAAAGCAGTAAAATTTTCCCAAAAACAGCAAATTTAGAGTCAACAATAGGGGATCGAATTTCCAAAAACAGTCACCGGGGCGCAGAATCAATCAAAGAGATTACCCTTGACGCGAAGGATCATAAGTTTTTAGTTTCCCAGATGACAGAACCTGCAAGGGAGGATTGAAGGACCGAAACAACCAGGTTAGAGGTCAAGAAGGACGGTAACTCTTGCTAAACATGAGGTCACTAATCACTTGATCCATAATTAAAGCACCGTTACAACAATTCCCAATGTATCCCAAGGCGGACAAAACAAGTGATCTCTGGACTCTCAATGGTTTCACGATCCCTCTTACCATTACCTCATCCACAAAACAAGGTATTCCTCAACAAGAAGTCCCCAAAAACTCTGAACCGGAATTCCATTACCATAGCAACGAACCTCAAAACCCAAGATATGGTATTCATCATCCTATAACCTTAAATTTTAACGGTTCGATCCTGGCAAACCTATTCCATAAGGCTCGATATATCAAATCCACAAATTTTATTACCACCATGAACATTGAAACCAAGACCTTACTAAGGTAGCCACTCTTAAATCCTCTGATTTCTAACCACTTACCAACAATATACATCCCAAAGAAAAGGTTCCAAAGAAGTAACAACTTTCACTCCTACGGTTTCCATAAGATTTAGGCACTCACATTCCGAGATTCCTCAACTGATTTTTATGAACACTTACAAGTTTCAAGTTTCTACTCTATGATTACCCCAAACATCAACGGCTACCCGTAAGTATGTCAATAGGCAAATGACGAGGTTCCATAAGTAACCCAAGGTCAAAACCCAGTCAGCTACATAAGTCTACTTGTAAATGTCTCAATATTCTCACACTGTTAATAATAACTCTCGTTCCTCAATCTGGTCCTTTCCGCATTACAAAAATTCCTCAAGTTATGTAGCACTAACTTACCTCATTCAACCATTTGACCACATCATCATCGTCCAAGGTACATCCCTCTAACTTCATCTAGAACTCGGAGCATTCTATTCAAATCCTCAAATGGTACTTCGAAATCTACAAATGCCACTTATACACCGACCCATCCTACATGGAACTCTCAAGATGGCACACTATCCAACATCGCCCGAGCATTATTCTCACCAACTCTCTCAACCGACTCATGACAATGCAGGACCGAGCATTCTTCAAGGTATGTATCTCTACCCCAAGAACAAGTCGATTTCGCCACTAATCTAAATGAAAAGGAACAAGGCTTACGGAAGAAGAGACGAGATACGAACCTCAGGTACAAACACAATACAGATTCCGAGAGAGTCATAAGATAGCGACTCGAGGAACAACGGGATGACAAGGTAAGGAACTTTAGGCTATGGACTCCAATAAAATTGAAGCCATGATCAGAAGGAGAAGCAGAGGAGAGGAAAGGAGAGAAACGGTATGAATGGAACGATTAAAGGTCTCCCAAGGTGCGGGTCTCTCACCATTCTCACGGGGTTCTCACCCTTACTTTCCAAATCAAGTCACTCAATTATCGGTTCTCATGAACAAGTCCTCCAATGATTTATATACCCTAATCTTCCAAACTTTAAACGATATCATCATTACAACTATTTATTCCCAAAGTTTGAGATGCCTCATCTCTACTAGTTCCTCAGATGACAATTCAATAACACCTTCAGGTCATCACCCCTATATGCTATATCTACTTTACTTACCTCACTGTCCACCAGATAACAATTCCTAAACCATCAAGTTTTTCCGAATTTTCGTCTCCCAATAGATTACTTTATCCTATCCACAGACCGGTGGTGCATCCTCAAATTTCCTCTAAGTTCTTCAATAGAAGAACGCTAAGGTCCATTAAATACACATTAAGATTCATTAAGCTGTTGGGGCTGGTGTCCTTGACAATTAAGTACAATGACTTATTAAATCTCTTTAAGGATCACAAGGGCATACTTCTGTATTATTACCAGTTGATCCACGTTTATCAATAACGGTTGGCTTGCTAGATAAGTTTGACGTTATTGTCATACGGATGGCGGTGGTCAACTGGTCCCTATACGTCACACCTATAGGACACGTTTGAGAGATGTGAAGGTATGAAAATACAGTCACATTTTGCCGGATATGACTAAACGGTTAGTCAGAGGTATTGACCATTAAATTAGTCAATAAGATGTTGAGAATTATTATTTAATACGGATTAAATAATTTTAGCTAATACGGATTACAAAATTAATTCGTAAATTAAAATATAAACGGTTATATTTAATTAAATATTATATTCGCGTATTAATATAAACAGTTGTATTAATTTGGGTAATTATACAATATCGTATTTTGTCAGACCATTATTAATATATCGACTGTATTAATATCTGATAACATGCTACGATTTATAATCATAAACCCGCGAAATATATTAAAGCTAATTGGGTCGAATCACGCATTGGGATAAGGTAAGAGTGGAAAGCCCACTCCTACCCAAACCCTAGTTTCGGCCGAAATAACTACATAAGGAGGAGGACTCTCCTTATGTGAGTTACTCTTGTTGCACTGTAACATAATTCTCAAGTAAAATTAGGGTTTGAGAGCATTCTTCTCCCAAAACCTCAGATCTCACATCTAAAACCTCAAGGGCTCTCCCTATATTGCAAGGCAATTGGAGAGGATTTCTAGCACACGCGGCCACGTCTCAGACTAAGTCTTGGGTGCAAGTTATAGGAGGGAATTTGCATTAATTCCTGTTCTTAGGCCTTTTGCGCGAGGACTAAAGGTTGTACTTCTTTTCTCATGTTTTTAATCTTATGACAATATTCACAATTGCATATTTCATTATAATCCTGTAATTTTGGGGTGAATACGCGTTTTATTCCCCACAAGTGGTATCAGAGCCTTAGGCCATGAAAATTTTACAATTGTGTCTTTCATAAGTTTTAAAATTGTTGAAAACCGTGCAATCTGCCTAGGCACTCGATCGAGTCCCTGTTGCACTCGATCGAGTGCCCTCGTACCAGGCTTGTGCGTGTGATTTTTGTGAGAAATCGATCTTGTTTTTCGATTATAATTTGCATATTGTTAATTAATCGATATTTTTAGCAATATGTAAATCTTTTGTTGTTGTTTATATATGATTTACAAGTTTTAAATCCAAGTTATAAACTCGTTTTGATTTAAAAGTGCAGCGATTTGCAATTTTTACGAGCCACTCGATCGAGCCCTGCTGCACTCGATCGAGTGACCCTGACACTCGATCGAGTGCCCCAGTTACTCGATCGAGTGCTCTCGTCTCGGGGTGTTTATTTTCGAAAATAACTTGTTTCTTATTTTCACATGGCTTAAAATAATATACTGTATACGGAAATAGTATATTATTTAGTGAAACGGTTCACCCTCGTTTGATACATATTGATTTTAAAACAGTTTAAAACAATGGATTATATGTTTATTAAAATTGGTGATTAAAACGGTATAGTCACTTAATTTTAATTTTAAAAGGTGGTTTGGTATAAATTTATTAATCATAATAACGGTATTATGTCATGTATAAATTGTTTTAGTTGATGCATTTTATTTATCGTCTTATGAATGCCTTGAATGCTTTCAATAACGTATTTAATTTTTGCAAACGGTTGTAACTTAGTGTGGCCTTAGAAGATTGTGTTACCGTAATGATGGGACACGATCTTGCTTGTAATTTTGAGATCTTGAATCTCCGTTTTGGGTTTTTGCCATGTAATTACTTTTGTATTTAAATTAGAATGTATCTAGGATTACTTTTGTAATTTAAATTAGTAATTTTGCGAAGACCAAAGACAAGACGGAGACCGGATGCTCACTCCCGCTGCAAGGACCAAGATAGAACATCAAGACAAGCTACTAGGGTCCAACGGTGGATTCCAAGTTGTTTTATGTTTATTTTGGTGGATAGGCCACACTAGGACTTTTATTTACGTTTATTGCATTTATCTTTACGCTTTCATCGATAATAGCTTGCATCATATTCCGCCTAAAAACCAAACCACCTATATCATGCCTGAAAACTAACTCATGTAGAGGTCTCGCGTTAGTTTTCTGTGACAATTCAGATGTCACATGTCATTTAAAAGCCATCACTTTATTTAATTCATTCACGCAAATGCTAGTTCTTAGTTCACTTATATATGGATAAATAAAAGTTGATGGGGTCTTCCTCGTATAACCAAAAATTGAGATTAGTCTTTATAAATCAGCCTCCCATGAATCCCTTCTTCGTCGGTAGGCATAATATGACCCCTTCTACGTCGGGTAAGTGGGAACAGATGATTTATTTTATCTCAACATCATGGTCACTCGATAATATTCCAGTGACTGAGATGGACTAATAGATAGGATTTACGGAAATCTATCGACCAAGAGTTCCAACGATTGGAATTAGCCAAACTGTGGGCTTATCAATATACGGAAATTGAGTCTTGGGATCGTTTATATAATTCTTGAGGGAGATCAATTATATAAATGCATGAGTCTACGAGTTTAAATTCACATTTAATATAGACTTAAATCACAACAATGAGTTGCTTATATGGTTTTGTTTTATCTTCCTTTTCAGTGTAGAACACGTTCATTAAAACTGCTGTAAAACTAAAATGGCTGGTGAAGACCCAATGCCAAGTGCCAAGCTAGCACGTGAATCCTGGCTAAAAGCCTTCATGGACTCCATGAATCAGTCAACTAGACTGAGGAATGATGGGTCAAACTTCTCTGACTGGGAGGCAGCACTACGGAATGCTGCCATTGCTGACGGAAAGCTCAAGTTCTTAACTGAGCCCATTCCGCCACACCCAGGAACTGGAGCTAGAGCCAACGAAATTCGCGCTCATAGCGATTTCGTTATGGAAGCGGGTGCGATAAAGAACGTACTCATCTATGCAATGGAATCCAATTTGCAAAGACGCTTCATAACCCATGGTGCAAACAAGATTTTCACCACGCTCACTAACGAATTCTCCAAGGCTCCGAGAATCGTTTCTTATGAGCATACCTGTCGCTTCTTAGAGGCGAAACTCCAGAAGGGCCAAGCTGTTAGCCCACATATTCTCAACATGATTGAGAATATCGAGAAACTGGAGTCCCTAAACTGCAAGATCAGTGAGAACATCATCGTTGATCGCATGCTTCATTCGCTTCATGACGGGTTCGCCCTCTTTAGGGCCAACTACTACATGAACGACATGAAGAAGACTCCCCATGAGCTCCACTCCCTTCTCGTACAGACTGAGAAGGATCTTAAGTTGAGTGGGAGTCTTAAGCAGGATGTTCTCATGATCTCCAGTAAGGGGAAAGGTAAAGGGAAGGCTAAAGCTCAGGGCGACCTAGCAGTAGGTAAGCCCAGGTTCAAGAAACCAGGATTTGCAAAGAGTGGGCCTGGTGAGTCGAGTAACTCACAAGGCAAGACAAAGAGCAAGGATACAAGCATGGAATGTCACCATTGCCACAAGACTGGGCATTGGAGGCGCTCATGCCCCGTGTATCGCGAGGACATTAAGGCAGGCCGTGTTACTCCTGTTGGTATGTCTTCTTCTTCTTTTATTCACATGATTGAGATTAACCACGCAAGTTGCGGAACTTGGGTACTTGATACTGGTTGTGGTTCTCATCTATGTAATCATGTGCAGGGCCTCCGAAACCAAGAACCCCTAATCAAGGGTGAGGTGGACCTGCGTGTCGGGAATGGAGCACGTGTGGCTGCAGTCTCCAAGGGAACATACGTAATCCAGCTTCCAAGTGGATTCGAGTTATTTTTGTATAACTGTTATTATGTTCCTAGTTTATCCAAAAACATTATTTCAGTTTCTGCACTTGACAAACTCGGATTTTCATTTGTAATAGAGAATAATAGCTGTATTTTCTCTTTGCACAATATGATTTATGGCAAGGCAGTTTCCATGAATGGAATTTATGTTTTAGATCAAACTACCGAGATATTACATGTGAATAATAAAAGAATAAAGGTAGGTGACAAAGATCAAACTTACCTATGGAATTGTCGTATGGGACACATAAATGAGAAACGCGTTAAACAGCTCATACAGAATGGACCTATTTCGCCCTTTGATTTCGAATCATATGGCACGTGTGAATCATGTCTCATCGGCAAAATGACTCGTATTTCCTTCAAAGGTGTTGGAATGCGCGCTGCCGACCTATTAGGACTCATACATACGGACGTATGTGGCCCTTATGTCGATCAACGCACGAGATGGCTATAGGTATTTCATCACTTTCACGGATGATTTAAGTAGATATGGCTATGTCTACTTAATGAAGCACAAAAGTGAATCCTTTGACAAGTTCAAAGAATACCAGAATCGGGTACAGAACCAGCTGGGTAGAAAGATTAAAGCACTACGCTCGGATCGTGGTGGTGAGTATCTTTCACGCGAGTTTGATCAACACCTTAAAGACTGTGGGATCGTGCTACAGTTGACTCCACCTGGAACACCACAATTAAATGGTGTGTCCGAACGGAGAAATCGAACTTTACTTGATATGGTTCGATCCATGATGAGTCACACCGTTGTGCCTGATTCATTGTGGGGCTATGCTCTTTTGTCAGCCGCTCTAATTCTTAACCGAAGTCCGTCTAAAGCTGTTGACAAGACTCCATTCGAGCTATGGAAGGGAACGGTCCCTAACTTGTCCTTTATTCGGGTTTGGGGCTGCGAGGCTTATGTCAAGTGGAGACACGAGGATAAGCTCGGCCCGCGATCGGTCAAGACATACTTTATAGGCTATCCAAAGGGAACGTTTGGTCATTACTTCTACTCGCCTACCGAACAACGTGTTTTTGTTGCGGCTAGTGCGACGTTCTTAGAGAAAGAATTTCTCGAGAACAAGTCGAGTAATAGAACTTTCGAGTTATCGGAGGTTCAAGAACCAACTACCGAGCAACCATTGGAGGAAACAGTACCTCCAACCGAGGCTGCGGTAGATATCCCTGAGGAACCTAGGAGGTCGGGAAGAGTCTCTATTCCACCGGACAGATACATTGGTATGGTCGAGGAACACGATACAGATGACATCTTACTCCTAGAGGGTAATGAACCCACAACCTATAAAGGTGCCATGACCAGTTCTGACTCAAAGCTATGGCTAGAAGCCATGCAATCCGAGATGGACTCCATGTATGAGAACAACGTGTGGGATCTTGTGGACCTACCTGCAAAGGTACGTCCCCTTCAATGCAAATGGCTTTACAAGATAAAGCATGCCGTGGAAGGACAACAAGATATCCATAAGGCTAGACTAGTTGCTAAAGGTTTCACCCAAGTGCCAGGCTTGCACTACGATGAGATCTTTGCACCCGTAGTCATGCTACGTTCCATTCGGATTATCTTAGCGATTGCCGCATTTCATGACTATGAAATATGGCAAATGGACGTTAAAACCGCCTTCTTAAACGGTTATTTGGAGGAAGAGTTGTACATGGTACAACCCGAGGGTTTTATCGATTCAGCACATCCTAAGAAAGTTTGCAAGCTTAAACGTTCCATCTATGGACTTAAGCAAGCATCGCGGAGTTGGAATCATCGCTTCGACCAAGTGATAAAAGAGAATGGGTTCATTCGATCAGTCGAGGAACCATGTCTCTATATCAAGTCGAGTGGGAGCAAGATTGTATTCCTAGTACTGTATGCCGATGACATACTCTTGATTGGGAATGACATACCTCTCTTATCTTCGGTTAAAGCATGGTTGAAAAACCACTTCCAGATGAAAGATCTGGGAGAGGCACAAAGAATTTTGGGCATCCGTATCTACAGGGATAGATCACGACGGATGTTGTCTCTCAGTCAGGAGTCTTATATAGAGAAGATTCTGGAGAGATTCAGCATGACGAACTCCAAAAAGGGGTTCCTTCCTATGACTCCTGGGCTTCACTTGAGCAAGACTCAAGAAGCTAAGTCAGTGGAAGAGAAAGAGCGCATGAGTCGGATTCCTTATGCTTCGGCAATAGGATCGATCATGTATGCCACGATATGCACACGTCCAGACGTTGCATATGCATTGAGTATGACAAGTCGATTCCAAGCTCATCCAGGTGAACAACACTGGATGGCCGTGAAAAACATTCTTAAGTACCTACGGAGGACTAAAGATTGGGGATTGACTTTTGGAGGCGACTCGACGCTCTGCGCCACGGGTTACGCAGATGCTAGCTTCCAAACAGATCGAGATGACTCGAAATCTCAGTCTGGTTTTGTCTTTACTCTTAATGGCGCTGCTGTCAGCTGGAAAAGTTCTAAACAGAGTGTTACAGCAGATTCTACGACTGAGTCCGAGTACTATGCCGCCTCAGAAGCAGCTAAGGAAGCAATATGGATGCGTCAATTCTTACAAGGACTATCAGTAGTGCCTAGTTCGAATGACCCAATCACCGTCTATTGTGACAATAGCGGTGCCATCTTCCAAGCTAAGGAGCATAAGTCTAGCAGCAAGGCTAGGCATGTACAACGGAAAGCTCATCTAATCCGGGATTACGTGGAGCAAAAGGAGATTTTTATTGAAAAGATCGCTACGGATGACAACATAGCTGATCCTCTCACAAAAGCATTACCACGTGATAAGCATGAAGGGCACATTCATTCCATGGGAATTGGATGTGTTCCTAAATTGTAGTACTCTTTTATGAATTCATGTAATAATTCATTTTCTCGTGTACTCTATTCAACCTTATTGTTATGATATAAAATGTTTTGTTTTTCATGTGGAATTGTACGCCAATTTTGAACACCACAAAGTGAACTGATTAACATTACATCGTTTTGGTCCTTGATTACCCACTTGAGCTGATAACTCAGCTAATCATTTTGTGACGTTGGTTGATGGTGGGTTCAACGAGCCATAAGTCACGTGGATGACTGACCAATCACAAAGGCGAGTTATACGGATATCTCGTAGGACACCCCGTGACAACGTTATGGAGTCCTAAATGTTTTATAACATTGGGTGCCAGGTCGTGGATAGGACCTCCATAGTGTTCCTTAGAGTCGAGTCTTTTGACTTTCAACTGTTTCTTGAGATTAAGACAGATTTTGGGTAACTTTGGTTTCTTTCCCACGGTCACCGTAACAGGGGCCAAGAGGATTTTTTCTGGGTTATTTCATGCTGGGCGATATCGGCAGGATTCGAGTTGAGGGAAATATCCAAACCCTTATCAGGATTTTATCATTTCTCAGGGCCACTCGAGGAGTAGTAACTGAAATGCATGGCCATGCTCGAATACAGATTCGTTTTATCAGTTAAGTTACTCTCTAGTCGGGGAAACCACTCTTGATACAGATCGCTTGTGAGATACGACCTTTGCGAATGCGGATTTGCAAATTGTCTTACATTGAGTGGGAGAAATTTTAAAAGGATATGAGATTCGGTTATCGCACCTACACTTGTACGGACAAGTGGGAGTTTGTTGGAGATTGTGTCCTCCACATGTAGTGTGATAACGTCATTGCACATACCCTTGTACGGACAAGTGGGAGATTGTTGGGGCTGGTGTCCTTGACAATTAAGTACAATGACTTATTAAATCTCTTTAAGGATCACAAGGGCATACTTCTGTATTATTACCAGTTGATCCACGTTTATCAATAACGGTTGGCTTGCTAGATAAGTTTGACGTTATTGTCATACGGATGGCGGTGGTCAACTGGTCCCTATACGTCACACCTATAGGACACGTTTGAGAGATGTGAAGGTATGAAAATACAGTCACATTTTGCCGGATATGACTAAACGGTTAGTCAGAGGTATTGACCATTAAATTAGTCAATAAGATGTTGAGAATTATTATTTAATACGGATTAAATAATTTTAGCTAATACGGATTACAAAATTAATTCGTAAATTAAAATATAAACGGTTATATTTAATTAAATATTATATTCGCGTATTAATATAAACAGTTGTATTAATTTGGGTAATTATACAATATCGTATTTTGTCAGACCATTATTAATATATCGACTGTATTAATATCTGATAACATGCTACGATTTATAATCATAAACCCGCGAAATATATTAAAGCTAATTGGGTCGAATCACGCATTGGGATAAGGTAAGAGTGGAAAGCCCACTCCTACCCAAACCCTAGTTTCGGCCGAAATAACTACATAAGGAGGAGGACTCTCCTTATGTGAGTTACTCTTGTTGCACTGTAACATAATTCTCAAGTAAAATTAGGGTTTGAGAGCATTCTTCTCCCAAAACTTCAGATCTCACATCTAAAACCTCAAGGGCTCTCCCTATATTGCAAGGCAATTGGAGAGGATTTCTAGCACACGCGGCCACGTCTCAGACTAAGTCTTGGGTGCAAGTTATAGGAGGGAATTTGCATTAATTCCTGTTCTTAGGCCTTTTGCGCGAGGACTAAAGGTTGTACTTCTTTTCTCATGTTTTTAATCTTATGACAATATTCACAATTGCATATTTCATTATAATCCTGTAATTTTGGGGTGAATACGCGTTTTATTCCCCACATAAGCAGCCTATGGTCAAATAGTGGTTCACTCCTTCTAAGCTTAAGTCATAAACTCCTCAAGTATTTAACTATTATAGCCAATGACTCGCATTCCTCAACAACGGCCTTCCTCAACTCAATCACTCACCTAAGTCGAGCGATACTAACTCACTTCACTCATCCACTCATCATCCTTAGCATCTTATCTAACTCCTTAACGGTACTCTTCAATCCACAAACTTTCACAATCTAAGCATTGTTCTCAAGGTTAAGTTCCACCGAATACTAAGTAAACAACTCATCCATCAAGCAAGTATCAAATAACTCACTTTCACTCTCCCAATTGAATAGACAACTAGACACTCGGATCATCAAACATGTCTCTCGATAACCCTCAGGTCATTCCTCAAATAACAATGTTTCTCATAACACAGCTTACGGTTATCCTAAGACTAGTTCCACCAATCCAATAAAAGGGAAGTTTACCTACCGGGCACCTTAAGGAAGCAAGCAACAAGGTTAAGCTGAAAAGATATGAAGATCTGTTCAAGTGAGATAGACAAATATTCCAAAAGAAGGATGTGCATTCGGAGTTATCAAAGAAGGTAATGCACAAAGAAATAGGAGTATCTTCAAGGTTCAGAAGCATTCTCCAGCAATAGCACGAATCTTCTATCTTCGGTAGAAACTCCGATCTCCACCGCCAAATGGATAAGCTCACGGTTCGGCGATCGAAAGATATAAAAGTGAAGTCAATGACAATCAACAAACACGTTAGAGCCTTATAAGAGCAATCACAAAACAGACTACAATATAAGTCCTTACGTCTACCCCATCTCTCATTCATTATTCAATTATACGGTCAAGTTAAGGTTGGGGGTTACATGAGTGCGTCGGGAGCAATAATGCTCTGATACCAACTGTAAAACCCCTCGCGAAAGCGGAAATATAAAACACACAAAGTACTAAAAATGCAGCGGAATTAAAACTTTTTACATAACTAAACATGCGAGGTGTCCTACTACAAAACTGAAACATAAATAAGTATACAAGCGTAATATAAAAGCAGCCCGGGATGGCACATCCCTACAGACACTCAAAAACTGAAATGTAATTCTAAGTCTAGCTAACGTAAAAGTGTAAGTCAATAGATGAAGGATCATCGCTCGCTAGCTCCATGCAACCCCTCTGCCAACCTGTCATGTACCTACATACATGTAAACATGTACGCCACAATCAGTGGGGAGTGACTAGAGGTCTCCTAGCCTCCTTTTGTAACGACACGTAACAACCAAAGCATACAGAATACTCCAACATATATAAACATGTGAAGTATAACAATATCTCAATAACTGATCTCATACTATCATGCAATACTAATGCACAGCTCTCAACCAACTTCGGAAACTATTTGGAAGGAGAGCCAGGTTGCCCGGTCGGGGGGTCTTTCAATCCAAACCATTTACGAAACTGACTTAGAGTCATCCAATGCCTTGGATGAACAATAACAAGTCAAAACATCATACTCATCGATATCAACATCTATATCATCAATATTAACATCTATATCTGACACTGTACCAACTCAAGGCAAGCAGATATAAAACAGCAAGTACAAAGGTTCAGAGGCGACATCTTAACGCATAACCTAGGTACTAAATCATTCAACAAGTATAAAGGTTCAGAGGCGACATCTAAACGCATAACCTATATACCAAATTCACAATATCAAGCAAGGACTCAGAGGCGAAAACTCAACGCATGGACCGGCTTTCACAAGATACTAGACTCAGAGGCGAAAACTCAACGCATGGACTACAACTCAAATCACAATCACAAGTAAGGAACTCAGAGGCGAAAACTCAACGCATGTTCCCCTACTATATCACAAGATACTAGACTCCGAGGCGAAAATTCAACGCATGTTCTAGCACCAAACACCTGCACTCCGGATAAGGTATGACAACCTGACTGCCCCGTCGTGCAGTTGCTCTACTCGTCAGACTCAGAGGCGAAAACTCAACGCATGTCCCAGACACGACAAACAAACATGTATGGAGCTCAGAGGCGACATCTTAACGCATACCTCCATACACGACAAACAAACACATATAGGGCTCAGAGGCGACATCTTAACGCATACCCCTATACATGACAAACAATCTACGTATTAAGTTCAGAGGCGACATCTTAACGCATAACTTAATACGCATCACTATAAACATCCAACTTAAAACTAAACTTTAGTTCTCATCTCTTTATATCACTAGTCAACACTTAATTGACCCCGGGAACTAAGTTGACGGAGAGCCGGTTTCCCTTTCGGTTACCCGACCGGGGGGTCTCTATCCTCTCTCCATTCCCGAACCCAATAGAGTGCCGCCCGAACCTCGGGGACCTCAAACGCACATAAGCATAAGAGAAAGGCCAATTTCGATTAAGTTATTTCTAAACAACTGTTGTCTATTAAATATTATCCTAGTCCGATAAGAATTATAAACGGACACTCAAGAATTAACTAATTTTAGACAAGCCACTAACTACTTTACTAAATCTTACTTAGCTCAAAAATATAATTAGCTAAGTATGATTACGCTCCAATTAACCGGTTCAACCGATAAAGGAATTAAACACGATTTAAATTAAACTTCATATTATATTACCTATATTTTGATACGGGAAAATCGACTAACTAAATTAAATTATTTCGACATGCTTCTAATAATAAAATCGTAACCCATTAGTAATTCGTAACGATTTCTAACGTATAAATTTAAACGTAAACAAGCTAGCAAGAACGTACGTAAATTAATTAATTCAAGCAGGCTAGCAAGCACGTACGTAAAATAATAATAAAATAATAAAATAATAAAAAAATAATAATATAATAATACTAATAAAAGGAAATGTTACAGGAAGTATGCAGTACGTAATAGTATTAGTATAAAGTAGTACGAAGTAGTAAACAAGTAGTAGTAGCAGCGCACATACGTGTATAGAAATAGTAGTAAGAAGTAGTACGCAGTAGACAGCAGTAATATGCAAATGGAGACGCGGAAATTAGACCCGAAAGACGCACCAAAACAGACCCAAATCAGACTAAAACAGACGTGTATCAGACCTGAAAGCAAACCGTATCAGACCAGAAATAGACGCGTATATCAGACCCGTATCAGACCTGAAAACAGCCGTATCAGACCAGAAATAGACGCGTTTATCAGACCCGAAGTAGACGCAAAATAGACCAGAAAACAGACCTGAAAAGGACGCATAAACGGACCTGAACAGAGCCGTAAAAATCAGACCAGTACAGACCCAAAACAGACTTGAAAACCAGACCGTAAAAACATACCAGAACGGACGCTGTACCAGACCTGAAAGACGCACAAAACAGACCCAAGACAGACCCGTAAACGGACCAGAACGGACGCAGAACGGACCTGAAAACAGACTCGAAATAGACCAGAAAATAGATCAGAAAATAGCCCATATCATGCTAGACATCTAGCATTCACTAAATTGCAGGGCTAGTCATGTAGCATTCACTAAATCATTCCACGGCCTCAGCATTCACAAAATTGCAGTGCAAAGTTCATATTACCACCAAACAATAATCTACGCGAACCGAGATCCACTAATGCAAACAATCCTTCTATGAAGGGTTTTTTAGAAGCAAGAGAAAAGACTACACAGTGCATATCATCCAAGTTCGAAATTTACATGAGACACAACAATGAAACCACATATTGTGCTAATATAAACAATAAGGCCGAGTTACTCATTATCGTCACCTCAAAAGCTGTTAAGCTCCGAATTCCTCTTCAATAACAAAGCTATCCACTTCAGGATCGACTAGTCCAATCCTTACAACAAAAGAAACGAGTTTTATAAGCTAAAAACGGAATTTACCTAAAACAGCGTCTTTTTCGAGTTCGATGAAATCGAAATTGAAAGAGATAGATGTCTTACCTTGATTCGGGATTTGGAAGAGCTCTGAAAATCGATTTGAAGGTTGAAAAGTGAAGGAGCAAGGAAGAACTAAATGACACAGTGATTTGTTTTTGGAGGGGATGAAATGTCGACACTTGCATTGGGATTAGGGTTATGTAGTGTCCTTTATTAAATGAGTCGGGTCACTTGTTTGTGAACGGGTTTTTGGACGGGTTTGGTTTAGCCAAGTTATTTCATCTTAAGGACTTAAGGTTTTTAAGACGGATCTTAACGGAAGTTTAAAAGTAACAGTATGATTTATTATTACAAATATTATTTTATGCCGTATAAAAAAAATTAAAACCTTTAAAATATAATTTACGAAAATGCGGGATGTTACATTAAATCCTTGTCTTCAAGTCTTCGATCAATTGGATGCTACCGTAGCCATCCAAGTAAGGAACTTCATGCTTCCTTCTCCTTGACCTTATCATTAGGAGGTGGCCCTTTAAAACAATTAAAAAGGGTAAATAACAACAAATTTGTATCACTATACATAAGTTGATAAATGACATGAATTTAAACGAGAATTATTACCTACGACGGTTGCCTTCCCATTTTTGAGATCGCTCAAGTATTTGGGGCAATTTCGCTTCCAATGACCGATCCTCGTGCAATAATGGCACTTGTCTTCGGATTTCGAAGATGAGGTGGAAGCACCTTTCGAAAAGGTCTTTTCTTTGGTCGCTTTGGGCTTGAACGTTTTCTTGCCCTTGCCTTTGAAGGCATTCTTCTTGAAGCTTGTTTTCCCTTTCTTTTCGATGTTTAAAACATCTTTAGTGGAACTTTCATGAAGTCCCATATCCCTCTCGGCTTGGACGAGCATCTTATGCAATTTGTCCAACGTGGTATCTTGATTTCGCAGATTGAAATTCACCCGGAATTGAGCATACGATTTCACCTTATTGAGCGAGTGAAGAACTCGGTCAATGATGAGAGAGTCGGGAACATTAACCCCTTGCACTTTGAAAGTCTCCGCGAGCTCAACGAGTTTGAGCATATGAGGGCTTATCTTTTGCCCTTCCTTCAAGCTAACGTCGAAGAAGGCGGAAGCGGCCTCATAATGAATCACCCTTGGAGTTTGAGAAAACATTGTCGCAAGCTTGGTGTATATCTCATATGATGTGGTCAACTTGATCATGCTCCTTTGGAGATCCGGCTCCATGGAGAAGATGAGCACATTTTTAAGAGCGGAGGACTCTTTCATGTAGGCTTCATAGGCCTCACGAGTTTGGACCGCGGAACGCGCGGTCGGAGCGGGAGGAGCGGCTTCAGATAGGTAACGAGTCTTATCGTCACCTTGAGCGGCCAAAAGTAATTGCGCATCCCAATCCTTAAAATTTGAGCCATGCTTATCGAGTTTGCAACGATCCATAAAGGATCGAAGCCATGAAACGTTAGTGAGAGGTGGAGCATTGGTTGCCATTTGTCGATGTTGAAAATTAAACTACAATAAAAAGAAGGAATTAAAACAACGTCATTTTCAAAACTCGTAAATAATTTTAAACAAGTTTAGTATATTTACTTAATGATCTCTTACCCAATTAAGTAAACAATCCCGAGACCCAAACCCATACTAATTCGGGCACGGTATAGCCGATTCAACCCGTATTGGTATAATTTGGTAGATTAACCTTTTAATCGGTTCTACCTTAGAACTCCCGGTCGACAATTTTCTAAAAATCGTCTTTAGCCCGAACTTATTGCAACTACGGTTACGAATACTTTCGTTGAGATCAACCAAATTTCAAGGTGTAATCTTATTACCCCACTTACCCAACGTGACAATTTTAGTACCCCG
This sequence comes from Silene conica, assembly GCA_029255685.2. Lineage (NCBI taxonomy): Eukaryota > Viridiplantae > Streptophyta > Magnoliopsida > Caryophyllales > Caryophyllaceae > Silene > Silene conica. The sequence continues at coordinate 46,731,619 of CM055312.2, read as the reverse complement.
GTATAGCCGAGCCTACGTTCTTGTGAAGAAGGGATTCATTGGTCCATACTTTTTGGTAAGGCTAAGTCTCAATATTCATATGTAAGAGATCTAGTCAAATTATTATCTATCTCCGTTTAAGTGAACTAAGTCGGTGAATTATTGATAAAATAATGACTAGGTCGACTAAATCGATCAATGCATGAGACGATATATGACGATTTGGCTATGCATGCAAACATATAAAAAGCAAATAAAAGCATAAAAAAAACCCTAGTATGGCTTTTCCTAGAAAAGAAATAATAAAAGTACAAATTCGGAAACCAACTCCTTTGGTCCCTTGAACTTCACGAGGCACGCACTTCGAGGTAAACACCGTCTTCGTCGGAACTCCTTTCCAAATGGCACCGTCTTCAAGGCTCTCCGAAAATTACAAAATTACAACTTTTCTAGTCTACTTTATAAATTATAAAATAGAAATAAATTACAATTGGGTGATACGAGATCACAAAATTACAACCGAATCGGTAACCCTTTACATTACGGGAAATACCGATTTAAAAACTAAGGCCATACTAAGTAAATTACATAATTCCCAAAATTACGTAAATAAATCATGACATTCATAATAAAATATGCAATGCTTATGAATATATGAACTATCATGCAAATCCTAAGCCAAATCGTCCTATTTTAAATATCAATTATATAAATAGTTATCGTATACCTCGGTTTTATGGAATTGCGTGTTTTAACGTTTAACAACACTATGCATAATGTGAATCGGAATTCACTCTTAAGTTAATCATCCCAACTCTTTTAGGTTTCAAAATTTAGTCTTACTCAAACTTTGAACATGATTTAACTTATTATAATAATATTGTTTGGTATTACTCGGTTTTACGGGAAAAATAATATAAAAATCAAAAAGAGTCATAAAAATTTCGAAAATTTCAAAATTCAAATTTTGAAAATTCTAGAATGTTCTTAAAATTTCAGAACTTTAAAAATATAAGTATTTATACGGTTTTAACATTTAATTCGAAAATGAGACGTAAAACGAGCATTTTAAGTCGGAAAATTCAATAATTAGATCCATAAATGCAAATAAAATACAAATAATATTTTTACACTTTCCAAAACATTTTAAGAACATAAAATGGACAGAAAAATAAATTACACACTGCCCAATTAGCCGAAATATCAATAAATATGACTCTTATTATTCAATTTTAAATGCAACTTTTCAACAAATTAAAATTAAATAAAACAGAAACTTTTGGCTCCCAAGATAATTATGGTGATGAGCATATCATATATGACTAATATGAGTTAAATTTTCCGGCCATTTTAACAACTATTGCAAATTTTAACGATTTTCGTCATATATCGTACGATTTTAACCTTTAAAATTATTTCTCAAGCATAAAATAAGATAAAAAGCTCTAAATTTTTATACATGCTGGAAATAATATATATGACATCGTGTTAAATTTTTATGGCCAAATTCCAACTTAAACTATTAAAGTCGAAATAATGTCACTAATTACCCGATTTTTACATTAAAAATATATAATAATGCAATATATGAGATAAATTTCTTGAAAATTTAGCATGCATTTTAAATATTGCATGTGACATACTCATAAATGTTTATAGTCAAATTCCAAATATAACTATACAAACCCATTTTTATTCATCTTATTGCATTTGAACACTTAAAATTCATATCACATGTATTATTAGTCCATAATTTACGAAAGTTCATATTCATAACATAGGATATACATGTGAAAACATACTGAAAAATATAGGCCAAAGGATTATTTTAACTATTTTTCCCAAAATAAACAATTTTTTCACCATTAAAAATCAATAAAACCGAAAAATAAAATACCAATGAACAATATTTATGCAAAATATATTCCAAATATCCTAAAAACATTTTAGAAACAGTAGGTATTCATGATTAAATAATTTCGGCCATATCATATGTTCAACGAAATACCAAATTTTATTTTGTTATCCTAATAACTCCGTAAAAACGTAAACGGAAAGCATGCAAACAACCTAGAAGCTCTGATACCAATTGTTAGGTTTATTTATATCATAATCTAACACTTTTAGTCATACTAAATATAATCTTATAATTAACATTTTAATTAACATGATTTAGATCTTATGCATGCTAAATATATGCGGAAATAGGAGAGATTTCGAGCCCTTACACACGGTCCGAAATGTAATGCTAGGATGATCCTCCAAGTATTCAACAAGAACACCTCCTTTGGATGCACCAAGACAACCCCCTTAACAAACCGAGACTTAGAACAAGCTAGTGCCAAAATCGGTTTTCCTTAAACAATTCTAATCTCTTTAATTAGAATATCAATACTAATATTATAACTTATTATTATTAGTAATTTTATTATTATCACAATAATAATATTAGAGGATTTTAGCAACTTTCTCTCTAGAAATTTTTGCTTAAGATTTTAGAATGAATAATGAATGAATTAGAATTGGAAGATCACAAATCTTATTGTAGTGGTCTTGGGTTTGGGACGGCCGAACATAGGGAGCCACAAGGGGGAACACCTTTCCTTTCCTATGCAATTCTATTGGCCTTAGGTAGTATTCTCAAGGCATACTACAATCATTAGGTTAATAGGGTATTAAAGATGCTTCTTAAACACTCCTTAACACCCTCCCAAACCGTCACATTTTAGGTTAAAATGGTCATCCATTTTACATTTTGTCAATTGTATAATTTGTACAAAATGTGACATCTTATATGTCACAAGGCAATAAATATATAATTATCTTAATTTAACACATATAAATATTTATCATATAAATATTCTATATAATTAAATAAATCATATTTATCAATTAACAAGTAATTCAAAATTACAATTATAAAATGATTATTTATAATTATCGTCAATACGATTCACAACCTTTGTATTAATCATAACCCGATTCATTCTAATTACGATATTATGAAATATCATTCAATGTTTAGTAATTGATACGTTTCAATTATAAACATAAATCTTACAATAAGATTTAACCTCTGATTTCTCGATATACGAGTTTAAGGAATATGATCAAATCGTATCAATATACATTTGGTCACTTTATCAATTAAGGTAATTGTCCTAAAGGTGTGACCTAAAGGGATCAACTGACCACCACCGTCATACGACAGTAATGTCAAACTCTAGCTAGCCAATCATTACCGATTAATGTTGGTCAGTTGACTAATATAATTCGTATCATCCCTTGCGTATTCTCGTCAAGAGATTTAATTACGTGATCGCACTATTGTTGAGGACACATTTCCCAACAGTTTTGCCCAAATCACGAAATTGCTCTCTTAATCCGTGTTTTTGTGCTTATAGGTGGTATTTGTGATAACCCGGAGGAAGAGCTAGTGATTTTTGAAGAGGAGATCGGAGAACTCGCTAAATAAAGGTGACTATTATGTGTAACTCGGCCTATTTTGTTATATTAACATACTTGGTGTTCTTATTGTGTTTATGTGTGTGATTTTGGGTACATTGAAGTTCAAGGATACATTGATGATGTTATTAGAGTTATTTCAAAATGTTATATGATGTTATTATGGTGATTACAATGGTTTTTAAATGAGTTTTGTATATCCGTCGCAATTTGGGTTTTTGAGCAATTGATGAATCTTGTGCTTGATTTCTTGTTTAATTATGTTTAAGATGGAATAAGAATACCACTTAGGATTGCTATGGGTTAGTATGTGCTGCTAGTATAGGATTTATGCTAGAAATCATGGTTTATAAGTGTTTGTCGAATAATCGAATGAATTGACGAATTGCAGGAAACACGAGTGAGCAACCTGGCCAGTGCTTGGCCTGTTGGAGGAAGTGTCCTCGACAATAGTGTGTTGACATAATTAAAACTCATTTGAATGAAACACAACTGGGAGTGTTACTCTTTTAAAGTCGACTGATCAACATTTACCGATAATGATTGGTTGTCTAGAGTTTGACATTATCGTCATATGATGGTGGTGATGAGTTGATCCCTTAAGGTCATATCTTTAGGGAATTCCGACTCAATGAAATAATTAATTAATATCGTATTGGATACGAATTAATTAATAACTAGAAATTTGGAAATGATTTTACGTAACGAATATTATTATAATGGGATTATAATAATAAAGGTAAAAGGTAATAAAATAGTTTTATTACACGGTTTTATATATTCGTTTAGGAAACGATTAAATTGAGAATGAACACGGTTGATCATAAAATTGCAAAGGGTTGTAATTAAAATTATGATATTACATTTTTATACAATGATAATTTCAAATTGTTAGTATAATTATTTAAATGTAATAAATTTGTAAATTATGGATTTTAATAGTTAAAATTGCATAATTAACAAATAAGGTCATGTGTTATGGAACATATGTGACATGTTACAAATTAACACACTTGACAAAGATAAAATGGGTCTATTACCCTCCCCATTTCAGCCGTGACATATTATACACAATGTAATTGTGTGTATTATACACTAAACATAGGTTTAGGTGTGTAAGGATGTGTAAGATATGTAAAACATTGTGTATTTTATGTAAGGAAAAGAATGTCATGCATTGGCCTTATGTTGCTTGAAATGGCCGACCATATTGCTTCAACAAGCAAGGTCATTTTGTTTTCCTATAAGTACATGGCACACTACATGCATACTATTAGTTGATATATACTAAGTGAATATTCTTACAACATCTAATTCTCAATATATTCACTAGAAATTAGTACTTCTAGTATTGAAAATCATTTTATTCTAATAATATTAAGTGTAATATTATTATAATTTCTAGTATACTAATTCTATTTTTCTAGTAACCAAAATAGTCTTAGTTTGAGATCGGTTCCTTGATACGTATCTTTTGGAGACGATTTTTGTTACATCGTTATAAGGGTATTTCGGTTATTTGAAGACTCAAATAATAGGCGATTATTGAGTATAAACCTTCTAAAACCAATGTAAGGACAATCACATCTTATGATATCATCATGCATGCATAAGATCTTATTAAGTTTTATAACCTAAACTTAAAGAAACAAAACTCACTTTAGTTTTGAGTATAAAATCAGGAACTTAGTTCCTAACAAGTGGTATCAGAGCATTACGGTTGTTGCATGCATGATCGGATTCATGTTTTATGTTAAACGGATTAACATATTAATTTTGGAATTTTTGTATTTATTATTATAAATCACAAAATAATTTTGCATGTTAAAGTTTCTGATTCTAAAATGGTTTTAGGACATAAAAATAATTTTATGGATTTTTATTGTTCATTTTTATATTTATTTGTATATTTTGTAGTTTAAATCGGTTTTAAACAACAATTAATGGGAAAAATAGTTAAACATAGTTTCTGGCCAATATTTTTTGATATGTTCTCACATGCATATTTTATATATTGTATATAAATTTTTGTAACAAATAGAGTTATTATGCATGGATTATGAATTTTATGAGATAAATGGTCATAATATGAGTAAAAATGGGTATAGGAGGTTATATTTCGAATTTGACCTTAAAATTTTATGAGAAGTCACATGCAATATATAAAATACCTGTATGAATTTTCGGAATTATTGGACTTATTTTGCATGATTAATGATTTTTATAGTGAAAATCGTTTTAATAGTGACTCAAATTCGACTATAATAGTTATAGTTGGAATTTTACCATAAAAATTTAACACAATGTCACATGCAATATTTACAGAATGTATATAATTTTTGAGAATTCATTCTCAAATGATGCATGTTTTGTGATTTTAATAGTTAAAATCGGCTAAATAATGACTTATTGTGTTAAAAATAGTTAATCTTAATATTATGGCATAAAATTTTACCCATAGATGTCTTATATAATAGGAACATCAGATCTAAAAGATGGATATAAAAAAGTTTCTGTTTTTATGATTATTAATTTTTATGAGTTAATTAGTTAATAATCGTAATTTATGAGTCTTAAAAATAAAATTTCGAGTATGGTCTGTAATTTTTGGTCATTTTCAGATTATTATATATATTTTATAATGACTAAAAATTTATAGCAATTTATTGCAAGTTTTTATAATTTAAATCGGATTTTTAACCATAAAAACACCTTTTATACGATTTATTTGAGGAATAAACTATATATATTTGCATAAGACCATTTTATTAATTTCTGAATTTTTAGAAAATTTCCAGAAAGTTTAAAATTTTTGAATTTTAAATTTCGAATTTTTATTGACTCATTTGGCCATATTTTGTTTATTTTTCCCGAAAATACAAGTAATTTATGAACAATAATGCAAATTCAAGTTAAATCATGATCAAACATTAGTAGAGACTAAACATTGATTCCTAAAGTATGTTAGGATGATTAGCTTGGACATAAATGACATTTATGTAATTTTGATGATTTTAATAGTTAAAGTCGCGCATATCCGTAAAAACCGTAAACAAATATGAGATATTTGCTCCCATAAGGCGATTTGGCATTAAAAATTGATCATGTGCATACATATTTTATTATTGCAATTTTAAGAATGTCATATTTGAATGTTTTTATATAATTTGGAATTATGTAATTTTTCTTAGTATGGCCTTAATTTTAATCAATATTACCCGTAATGAAAGGGGATATTGATTCGGTTATAATTTATGTGATCTCGTATCACGAATTTGTAATTTAAATTTAATTTTCAGTTTTAGAATAGAAAAGTTGTATTATTTTATTGTAATTCCGGAGATCCAAAAGACGGTGCCATACGGAAAGGAGTTCCGACAAGACGATGTTTTCTTGGATGGCGTGCCAATGAAGTTCAAGGGACCATGGAGTTGGTTTCCGAATTTGTAATAGTTAATTAGTTTTTACTATTACTAGGAAAGCCATACTAGGATTTTATTGCTTTATTGCTTTTATTTTTGCATTTTTAATATGTTTGCATGCATAGCCAAATCGCCATAAACATGCATATTAGTTTAGATCGTTAAAAACTGTAACACCCCGATAAATTCCAAGTTATCTTATATTATTAAAATCCTATTTTAATAATAAGTATGATCCTATAAATAATATTCCCATCTACATTTTATCGTTTTGACAACGATATTTTAAAAATGCCCATCTTAAACCTATACTCCTTAAACTACGAACAACTACTCTGTCCTTGTTACTAATTTTGAGATATTTTAAAGTCATACTTAGCTCTTGCTTATAAAATAAAAGTTTTATCTCTTTTTCGTAGCTTTCCAACGCCACCGAAAACACCTCATTACGAGTTCTGTGGAGGAAATTATGCCGAAAATACGAAAGGCTGTCACGGACCATCCGCTAACGAGACCCACGCTCGTGCTTACTCTTTACTCTTTTCCACATGTCCTTTGGGACACTTGGCTAACTATTAAACCTTGCCTTGCTGCCCAAGGTCATCCTCTTCCTTCCTTCTTCTTCAAATCCTTCATTTTTGTTCAGAAAAACTCACAAAACACAAAAAAATAAGAGGAACACCATTGTTGTGCACAAACCGTAAAACGGTCGTAAAATCTTCGTTTCTTATCTGTTTTCGACGATTCTCGCGCCATTTTTCTCGTCTTGTCGTTCCCCACCTGTATAAATAAGAAGTTTTCATCTCCTCCTCTTCCTTACTAATTTCGAAATCCAAGCTTTGACCCAAGCTAGTTACTTCCGTTTTTAACATCTCCTTTTGTTTGTAGGATTCGAGTCAAGTGGTCCGGAGGGTGATACATACGAGATTGACGAGAGTTTAGACTAAAAGGTAACGGTGATGGGTTACTCGACTCTAATCGTCTTTGTTTGCATGTGTTCTATATGCTAGTAATTTTTATTATACTAGAATTGTGTTTGGTTAATTAGTTGCATGATTAGTTTTATAAGTCATATGTTTGGATGATTTTCATCTTGCATGGTTGTGTTGGATGATATTCTAGTTGTGGAAATTCATTAAGGATTGTATGGTTAAATGAGTTTGTGATCTTTGAGGATGCTTAGTTTGATAGTCTTTCAAATTCATAATGCTTGGTTTACTTTGGTTATTTGATAAGTTTTTAGCACCTTGACAAATCTGTCCATTGTCTTGTACAATTTATTTCGACATCTTAGATTATCCGTGTTTGAAAATGTTGAAAAGAAACCCCTGTTTATTTTGAGGGTAGAGTCTACCTATGAAATTTCGTAGTTTTCTTGCATGTCATTTGTTCACAATAAATTATTTACGAACATTGCGCTGAAATACTCGCAGAATGGACAGTAGCTCAAAGATTGTTTCGAAAACCATTTTTATACTTTGAAACTATTCTGGTCCTTTTCAATAATTAAACTTTGAAGAGTTTATATGATTTTAGGAGTTTGCTTTGCCCCAAAATGATTTGTTAAACCCGTTTTATGAAGCAATACATTTTGTGTGACGATTTCTGACACACTGTAAAGATCAGACAATAACCCCCTGTTAATTTCGTATTTTGAAAATGTTTATTTGACAAATATTGTAGACAAAAGTCTTATTAATCCGACCCAAATGGCCTTGTGTCATTTCGATTTTATTTGAATTAATTATCAATTTTACGTCAGAGGACAACTTTAACGTGAAATGCATTTAGAACTTATGTTTGATTAATCAGTTCCGTTTATTCTTCTCCTAGATAAAATGGACTTAAGTGTTGTCGTATTTATCGTTTGTTAGCTCCTGCAGGTTTAAATGAGTTGGTTAATGTTTATGTTATCCTAAGGTTACGTAGGTGACGGTTATGTCATCCAAAAACTGTGTTGGCGACGGTTATGTTGCCTTGCATGAGAATAGATAGCGGTGGTACCATTTGTGTATCACTGTAATGAACTAACGCCACCCATGCAATGGGAATTTATCTATGTTCGGGATTGGTCGGAGGCAGTGGTTATACGCTCCGGTCCCCGTGTGTCGTTCGGTGTAAGGCATTACACCGAGAGGTCAGGCCATGTCTTAGGCATATAGGCAGTGGTTATACGCTATACATAGTATTCGGAGGCAGTGGTTATACGCTCCGTAGCTGGAGGCAGTGGTTATACGCTCCAGTAGCCAGAGGCAGTGGTTATACGCTCCAGTACGTCAGAGGCAGTGGTTATCCGCTCTGACGGCGTTCATTCTATTCCTGTGTTGTTTGATAGTTGTATGCTTAGTAACTGGAGGCAGTGGTTATACGCTCTAGTAGCCAGAGACAGTGGTTATACGCTCTGGTATGTCAGAGGCAGTGGTTATACGCTCTGACGATATGTTCTTTGCTTGGATGTTTCCTTGATTCTGGTATTATCTCATATGTTGGCTTTAATTTTGTGACAGATGTTGATTCATGTTGTTATCACATGTTTTGGTTTATCGCTCATGCATTGATCATGTAGATTACGTTTAGAAATGCATATATGATTGTTTGTGAATTTATATACATGTTCATATGTATAAGATGTTTTGTGTTACCGTTTACGTGTTTTCTGACGTAAAGTGGCTGGGAGAACCCTGAGTTACTCCCCACTGACTGTGGCGTTCATGTTTCATGAATGTAGGTTGGTGCTGTTTGGGGAAGACCTGTGGTTAGCGAGCACTTACCCTTGGACTTTAGTTTCACTTCGTATCGCTAGACTACCTTACGTTATGTTTTTATTCGTGGGATATATTTTCCCCGTACACTCTTTACTATGTTTGTATAACTAGTATGGTTTCTTTTATTTCCGCACTTTTATTTTAGTTTGAACCTTCGCATGTTAGTTATTTAATTCTGCAAGAAAAGTTTTAAAAACCTCGTATTTTTCGTATCCTTTTATGTTTATTTTTCCGCTAAATCGCGGGGTTCACAGTTGGTATCAGAGCCTAAGTTGCTCCCGACGCACACACGTGTTTTCCCCCAACCATAAATTGACCAAAACTTGAATAATAAGTGAGAGATTGGGTAGACATTAAGGACCTAAGTTTGTAGTCTTTATGTGATTGTTAAATGTTATGGTAACCCGTTTGCTCTTGCATTGTAGAAGGATGGTGAGGCCGACAAACTCCGAAAATGCTATCATGCAAGCTCTTTTGCAAGTCCTTCAGAATCAATAAAACCACCAAGAGCAACTCAATAGTCATGTGGCTACTCCTCCTAGGAATGATGCTAACCGTCAAGGTGGCTTTGCTTGGGTCGCAAGCCAATTATCAAGGAACAACACCAAAGCTTATGGTGGAGAAGTCGACCCCGTGGCTCTTACCGAATGGTTTCGTGAGATGGAAAAGGGTTTCTCGATGTATGATGTGCCGAACCATGACAAAGTCAAGCTTGCCTCTCACTTCTTAGTCCGTGAGGCTGATAGATGGTGGACAATGACAAGTTCGACAGTGACCCTTGACCCGACTTCGATTGGAACTGTTTCAAGGCAATGGTGGAAACTAGGTTCTACCCTAATGAGCTGAAGTAACAAAGGATGAAGGAATTCATGGACTTCCGGCAAGGAAAGCTATCGGTGCAAGCCTTCACCGACAAATTCAATGAACTTGCTCATTTTGCAACCAAGTTTGTCAAGGAGGAAGATCACAAGGTGTACTTCTACAAAATCAAGCTTTCTCCGAAGATAGCAAGTATGGTGCGCCGCGACTCTACCTCTTTTGTGGCGGTCTACGATGATACTATTTGGGCGGAGACTTCCATCAAGTCGATTGAAGATAAGATCAAGTCTTTTTCTACTCATACTTCTTCCCGTCCGTCTTACCACGGAAAAAGGCCCTATGTGCCTCCATCTTCTACTTCCCTTTTCAAAAAGCGCAGGTTTGTGCCTAACAACCAAGCCTCTCGTCCTCAATCCAGCAAGGCTACTCCTTCTCAGAGCCGTGTTTGTTTCCGATGCAATGCTCCATGGCATCCGGGATTTGATTGTGAGGCTCAACCTCTCCTTTGCTACATTTGCAAAAAGCCAGGGCATTCTGCTAAGGATTGCCCCGAAAAGAAAGATCCTACTTCTTTCAAGCCCAAGCCCAAGGGTACTATCTTTGTCATGAGCCGAGCCGAGGCCGAGGCTCACCCCGATATAATTGCCGGTATGTTTTCCGTATATAATCTTGCTTGCCTTATTTTATTCGATACCGGTGCGTCTCTGTCATTTATATCAACCAAGTGTTCGGATAGACTCGATCTTAAGTCTACACCTTGTGAGGAGACTACTATTTCCTTACCATTTGGAGAAATCATCTCTTGTTCATCTTCATACATGGATGTTCCTATCATGATCGCTAATGTGGCTTTTCCCTCAAACCTTCTCCGTTTCCCACTCGAAGAGTTTGACATCATACTTGGCATGGATTGGCTTTCCCGCTATCATGCTAGGTTCGAATGCCGAAATCAAAAGTTGTGTCTAAAAAGTCCTCTTGGAATCCGTGTCTCATATAAGGGAACTCGTCCCCGTGAAGGAATTCGCCTTATCTCTTCTATGAAAGCCTCCAATCTAATAAGGAAAGATTGTCAAACCTTCTTGTGTGTTGTTTCATCTATCGATGCTGCTCTGCCAAAGCTTGATGTAGTGCCCGTTGTTCGCGAATTTGCCGATGTGTTCCCCGATGAGTTGCCCGAGATTCCTCCTGAGAGAGATGTAGAGTTCTAGATTGATTTGGTGCCCGGAACCGCACCGATCGCAAAAGCTCCCTACCGAATGGCTCCTCCTGAACTTAAGGAATTGAAGAAGCAACTTGAGGAGATGTGTAACATCCCATGTTTTCGTGATTTATATTTTAAAGGCTTTTAATTATTTTAAGTAATAAAATATATTTTAATAGTGTATTGAGAAGTATTTTGATAAATCGTAAGATCCGTCTTAAGAACCTTAAGTCCTTAAGACGAACTCAACTTGGCAACTCGAATTCATATCCTAAAACCCGTTCAAGTTACCAAACCCGTTTTCCTTTGAAACGGAAAGGACAACATAAAACCCCCTAAAGCCCTTGAGTGTCGACATAAGCATCCCCAAAAATAATAACACAGTGTTCTTCATTTCTTAATTTCCTCCTTAAATCTCCACCTTCTTTTCCAATTTCCGTCATCATCCGTTTACCGAATCAAGGTAATAAATACATTTCCGGAATCCTCATGAAATTTGCAAGCCATCTGTCACTTCCGTTTTCGTTCCCTCCAATTCGAAAATTGGGCTGTTTTTGTAGAATCCATCTTTTAGGCTCTAAAACCCGTTTTCTTGATTGTAGGCAAAGGCTTAGAAGACCCAGACGTTGATATCTTCATTGTTGAGGAGGAGCTTTAATCGGAATTGCTTTTAAGGTGACGATAATGAGAAACTCGGCCTTATTTGTAATATTAGCACTTTTCCTGGTTTAGATGTTAAGTTTCTGAATTTACATGTTGTTTATGTTCAATGGGACTTAGAATCATGCTAGGAACCCTTAAGAAAGACCCTCATATGCTTGGTTGATGTTATACATGCTTATTTATGAATTTCAGAAACTTGTATGCTTGCGACGGATACAAAGTATATTCTTATTGAGGATTGTTTGTGGGATTAATTGCTGGTAGATGACGTATTTGATGCTTATACATGCTGGGTAAACATTTGTTGTTGTGATTTTTGAAGTCTCGAATCGATTTGAGGAGTTTTGAGTATTGTAGAGAAATTGCGTTTTGTGCTCAGGCTCTCTGAGCCGGTCGACCGGCCGGCCGCCGGTCGACCGGCTGGGGATGCATATTGGTATTTTACGAAATTTGAAAAAGGTAGGATTGAGGTGCCCAGCCGGTAGGTCGGCTGCCTGCCAACCGGCTGGGAGCCTCTTTTGTGATTTTTGCGTAAAGTTTGTGTGAGGGAATTGGTTCCCCAGCCGGTAGGCCGGCTGCCTGCCAACCGGTTGGGAACCTGTTTTGCTTGTTGTTAGCGTAAAGAAATAAAGAAAGGGGAGGATAGGTGTCCAGCCGGTAGGCTGCCTGCCTGCCAACCGGCAGGGGGCCCCTTATGCTTGTTTATTTTGAATTCGTAATTATTCCGTAACTTTCAAACGGTTATTCGGTTTTGATTTAAACTCGTTCCGTGTACCTTTGATGTGTGATTGAGGTCCCCGGAGGATGGGCAACACTATATTGGGTTCGGGAATGGAGAGAGGATAGAGACCCCTCGGTCGGGTTATCGAAAGGGAAACCGGCTCTCCCTAAACTTAGTTCCCGGGATCAATTAAGTGTTGATTAGAAGTATAAGAGGTTAGAATTATAGAGTAGTTTCTATCTTTGGATGAATTTGTATTGATGCGTATTAAGTTATGCCTTAAGCTGGCCTCTGAACTTAATACGTGAGCTTGTTGTCATATATGGGGATATGCCTTAATTTGGCCTCTGAGCCCTATATGTGTATGGTTGTCGTGTCTGGGATATGCCTTACGTTGGCCTCTGAGCCCAGACATGTTTGTTGTGATCGCGTTGGAATATGCCTTAAGTTGGCCTCTGAGTCTGACGAGTAGAGCAGCTGCACAACGGGGAATTTAGGTCGTAACACCTCACCCGGAGTGCAGATGTTTGATGCTAGAACATGCCTTAAGCTGGCCTCTGAGTCTAGTATCTTGTGATGTAGTGAAGGGACATGCCTTAAGTTGGCCTCTAAGTCCTTTACTTTTGGGTGCTAGTCTATGCCTTAAGTTGGCCTCTGAGTCTAGTGTCTTGCTGATTGGCAGGTCTATGCCTTAAGTTCGCCTCTGAGTCCTTGCTTGATGAATGATTGGTATTTAGGTTATGTCTTAAGTTGACTGCTGAACCTTTATACTTGCTGAATGATTGGTATGTGGGTTATGTCTTAAGTTGACCGCTGAACCTTTATACTTGCTGAATGATTGGTATGTAGGTTATGTCTTAAGTTGACCGCTGAACCTTATACTTGCTGAGTTTTATCTGCTTGCCTAGAGTTGGTACAGTGTCAGATATAGATGTTGATAATGATGATATAGATGTTGATATTGATGAGTATGTTGCTTGACTTTGTTATTGTTCATTCAAGGCATTGGATGACTCTTAAGTCAGTTACGTAAATGGTTTGGACTGAAAGACCCCGATCGGGCAACCGGTAGGGAAACCGGCTCTCCTTCCAAATAGTTTCCGAAGTTGGTTGAGAGCCGTGCATTAGTGATTGCATGATAGTATGAGATTCAGTTACTGAGATATTGATATGCTTCACATGTTTATATATGTTGGAGTGTTCTGTTTGTATTCTATGTTACGTGTCGTTACAAAAGGTGGCTAGGAGAACTCTTGTCACTCCCCACTGATTGTGGCGTACATGTTTTCATGTATGTAGGTACATGCAGGTTGGATGGGGTTCATTGAGAGCTAGCGAGTGATGATCCACTTGTCATCTTATGACTTACACTTTCGAGTAGCTAGACTCTAGTTTGATACTGTTTATCTTTTGGTGCCTGAAGGGATGTTCCATCCCAGGCTTTGTATATATTTGGCTTCCGTACTTAGAACTGTTATACTTATCTATTTTGTTTATATCAGTTTTCAGTTTCAGTTTTAATTCACCTCGCATGGCGTTTATGTTTAAAAAGTTTTAATTCCGCTGCATTTTTAATATTTTGTATGTTTTATATTTCCGCTTTCGCGAGGGGTTTTAGAGTTGGTATCAGAGCATTATTGCTCCCGACGCACTCATGTGACCCCCAACCTTAACTTGACCATATAATTGAATAATGAATGAGAGATGGGGTAGATTTAAGGACTTATATTGTAGTCTGTTTGTGCCTTGTTAGGAATACGTCTAACGGTTTATTCTCTTATGATTGAAGAATGACAGAGCCAACCAATGATGAGAATGGTGAGACGCAAGCCCTCATTCAAACTCTTCAGGATTGCATAGCTAGGTCGTCTATGCCTTCTTCTTTATTTCAAACCTCGGGAAGTAACCAACCTGGAGGATTGGCTTGGATTATCACCCGGATGTGGAGGAATGCAGCTAAGACATTCGACGGAGAGACCAGTGCTGCGACCCTCATCGCTTGGTTCTTTGACATGGAAAAGAACTTCATGATTTACGATGTTCGTCCTGAGGATCAGACCCGAGTAGCATCTCAGTTCTTGGTTCGTGAAGCTAGAAGTTGGTGGTTGACGATCAGTGCTCCTACTACTCGTGACCCTACTTTCACTTGGAGTCGTTTCAAGACTCTTCTTGGCATGAGGTTTTACCACAGGGACATCCGCCAAGATAAGATGACCGAGTTCATGAACCTTCACCAAGGAACCCTTTCTGTTCAAGCATTCACCAATCGATTTGAGGAGCTGATCCACTTTGTCCCACAGCTAGTTGAGAAAGAAGAAGACAAAGCTTACCTGTTTCGAAGCAAGCTTAATGCTGAGACTAGGAGTGTAGCCAGTGGTGACCCGACTTCATACTTCCAGAGTTACTACGGTGTCTTACGAGCATAGGACCCTTACCAGATCTATTGTGAAAGAGCTAGAGCCTTCTCTCCTCCTCGACCACCTTTACATAGTTGTCGAAGCAAGAGACCTCTTAGTCCTCCTTCCTCCTCCTCTCCTCCTGGAAGAGGAAAGCGCCCACAGTTCCTCGTGCAACCTGCTAAAGTTAGGCCAGGCAATAACCGTCGTGGTAGACCACGCATTTGCTACCGTTGCAGAGAGCGAGGACACCTCTTTGATCAGTGCCCCCAAGGAAAGGGAGAACCCAACGGAGCTGAGGCCTCCCAGGATCGTGACATGGAATCCTCGACAGAAGCACCCCTGATGTGTTTCAAGTGCCGCAAGGATCTTCATCCTAGAGTTGACTGTTACGGTGACCCTTACCAATGCTTCACCTGTGAGGGATTTGGAAATCGCTCTTTCGAGTGCCCCGTGGGGAAGGTCGCCATCAACAGAACTATCGCTATCGACCCAGAGGCTGAGACCAGTGGAGCCGGAGCTTTTCGGAATCAAGCTGAGACTGGAGTTCACCCTGACCCACCTACAGGTATGTTCATGCTTACCATCTTACTTATGGTTGATGTACTGGTAGCTGTTAAGATCTTAGTCTCTTCCCTTAGACTCTTCTTGACCTTCCTTGAGAGCTATCATTGTGTTCTCTTGAGTTCATCTAGTAGCTTGCTTATCCGGAAACACCTTGTGCGGTAACCTACCATAGACAGACTTGGGAATTTCTTGAGGTTAGCTGTAGACCGTTATTTGGAGAGTGTTGTTATTTGAGGAAAAACCTAAGGAGCTGATGGAATGTGTTGTGGACCTTAGTGCCTATATGTTACTATTTTGAAGAGTAAGTGAACGATTGGATAATTGTGCTAGGTAGAGTGTTATACATGGCTTTCGATGGAACTTAGGTGTGAAAACCTTGCTGAGTCAGGGATGATTGTAAGTTTGTAATTTCCATTGGAGAATTTAGAGGAACTTAGAGTAGTAAGTAATTTCGAGGAATATGCTTAAGGTACTGATGTTGTCCGATAAGTGAATAAGGTAAGTTAATGTTGCTTAAACTTGAGGAACGAGAGTTGTTAGTAACGGTGTGAGAACATTGGAACACTTACAAAGGACTTGTGGATGTAACCAGGTAGTTGACCTACAGATACTTAATGGATCTCAACTTTATTCTTATGAAGGACTTAAAGGAAAATTTAGGGTACATCACCAGGTGAGAATGAATAATTCATTGAGAGATGTAAGTCCAGAAAACGCGTTGATTTGAGTATGGTTATTTTGTGGACTATGGTGCAAGTGTAGTAGATATATCATAGGAGTTGAGTAGCCTGAGAATTTGGTTGGATTGTCATTCGGGAACTATCTGAAATGAGTTATCTAAACTTTTGGGGAATAAGTCATGGAAAGGATGATAATGCTTTAGACTTTGAGGAATCTTGAGATCTGAATCGTTTTGAGGAACTAGTCATGAGAACCAGTCATAGACTTGCTTGACTTGGAAGTTGTTACCTTAGTGAGACCTTACCTTGGAATGTTAGTTTTATGGTAATAGTTGACTTTGGAGAACTTAGGATTTGGAAGTACCCCCATAGAATGAAATTGATGGAGTTGAACTACGTAGGACTAAAGGACATAAGTAATTTTGGTCATGGTCTGTCTGATTGGGAAAAGTCATAGTGTAAGAAGTTTGGTATCCTAATTTCAGAATTCGATGTTTTGGTGATTGAATTCAGGTTTAGAATTCGGAAGTGCGTGAACCTTGGTCTGAGGTATGGGTATTAGGCTTCCACCCTGAGTGAGAGATCCTTAACCTTAATTGAACAGATTTTTGTGTGAACTGAGTAAGAGTTTTGGAAACCTTCTTGTTGAGGAATACCTTGTTTTGTGGATGAGATAGGGGTAAGAGGGACCGTGAAACCATTGTGAGCATTGAGGTCACTGGAAACGTCTCCTTGGGATATGCTAGGGATCGTCGAAAGGATGTTTCGAGTTGGATTGAGTGGTTAGCGTACCCATGTTTGGCAAAGGTTACCGTCTTCTTTAACCTTTAACTTGGTTGTTCTGTTCCTTCGATCCTCCATTCTATGTTCTGACAGCCGCGAGGCTTCAAACTTCTAATCCTTCGTGTTGAAAACAACCTCTTCGACTGTTTCCACGCTCTCAAGCGACTGTTTTGAAACTTGTTCCCCAATTGTTGACTTTAAATTCGCTGTTTTTGGAAAGACTTAATTGTTTTGAAGATTTGAAACTACTTCCTCGTCCGTTGAAAGTGACTTTTAGTCGATTATTGCAATTTTACACTTTTGAGGAATCCTAAATAAAGGATTATTCGGGAAATTTGGTTTTGAAGGAACTGATTGATTGTCGTTTGGATTGATCTCAATGTTGATTTGTCATCTGAACTCGTTATTGGAGACGTTTGATAACCCGTACTGTGCTTATCAACACCGGATCGATCGAGATTTTGAACTTTTAATGATTTAATTTTGGGACTTGTCTCAGATTTGGAATGTCGGACTCTTGAATACGTAACGAGAATCCCATTATCCATTGACGAAGACCTGTGCCTTTAAACCTTTTGTTTCTTGAAACCTTTTTGAAAGATAAGGTTTTGGGTTATCATAACCCGCATGATACATTTTGAAAGTTAGAGTTGTTTTCGTACTTACTTCTACCTTCGAGTTTCGAGGACGGAACTTTTTGAAGATTGGGTGATTGTAACATCCCATATTTTCGTGATTTATATTTTAAAGGCTTTTAATTATTTTAAGTAATAAAATATATTTTAATAGTTTATTGAGAAGTATTTTGATAAATCGTAAGATCCGTCTTAAGAACCTTAAGTCCTTAAGACGAACTCAACTTGGCAACTCGAATTCATATCCTAAAACCCGTTCAAGTTACCAAACCCGTTTTCCTTTGAAACGGAAGGACAACATAAAACCCCCTAAAGCCCTTGAGTGTCGACATAAGCATCCCTAAAAATAAAAACAAAGTGTTCTTCATTTCTTCATTTCCTCCTTAAATCAAGGTAATAAATACATTTCCGGAATCCTCATGAAATTTGCAAGCCATCGGTCACTTCCGTTTTTCGTTCCCTCCAATTCGAAAATTGGGCTGTTTTTGTAGAATCCGTCTTTCAGGCTCTAAAACCCGTTTTCTTGATTGTAGGCAAAGGCTTAGAAGACCCAGACGTTGATAGCTTCATTGTTGAGGAGAGGCTTTAATCGGAATTGCTTTTAAGGTGACGATAATGAGAAACTCGGCCTTATTTGTAATATTAGCACTTTTCCTAGTTTAGATGTTAAGTTTCTGAATTTACATGTTGTTTATGTTCAATGGGACTTAGAATCATGCTAGGAACCCTTAAGGAAGACCCTCATATGCTTGGTTGATGTTATACATGCTTATTTATGAATTTCAGAAACTTGTATGCTTGCGACGGATACAAAGTATATTCTTATTGAGGATTGTTTATGGGATTAATTGCTGGTAGATGACGTATTTGATGCTTATATATGCTGGGTAAACATTTGTTGTTGTGATTTTTGAAGTCTCGAATCGATTTGAGGAGTTTTGAGTATTGTAGAGAAATCGCTTTTGTGCTCAGGCTCTCTGAGCCGGTCGACCGACCGGGGATGCATATTGGTATTTTGTGAAATTTGAAAAAGGTAGGATTGAGGTGCCCAGCCGGTAGGCCGGCTGCCTGCCAACCGGCTGGGAGCCTCTTTTGTGATTTTTGCGTAAAGTTTGTATGAGGGAATTGGTTCCCCAGCCGGTAGGCCGGCTGCCTGCCAACCGGCTGGGAACCTGTTTTGCTTGTTGTTAGCATAAAGAAAGAAAGAAAGGGGAGGATGGGTGTCCAGCCGGTAGGCCGGCTGCCTGCCAACCGGCTGGGAGCCTCTTTTGTGATTTTTGCGTAAAGTTTGTATGAGGGAATTGGTTCCCCAGCCGGTAGGCCGGCTGCCTGCCAACCGGCTGGGAACCTGTTTTGCTTGTTGTTAGCATAAAGAAAGAAAGAAAGGGGAGGATGGGTGTCCAGCCGGTAGGCCGGCTGCCTGCCAACCGGCTGGGGGTCCCTGATGCTTGTTTATTTTGAATTCGTAATTATTCCGTAACTTTTAAACGGTTATTCGGTTTTGATTGAAACTCATTCCGTGTACCTTTGATGTGTGTTTGAGGTCCCTGGAGGATGGACGACACTATATTGGGTTCGGGAATGGAGAGAGGATAGAGACCCCCCTGGGATCAATTAAGTGTTGATTAGAAGTACAAGAGGTTAGAACTATAGAGTAGTTTCTATCTTTAGAAGAATTTGAATTGATGCGTATTAAGTTATGCCTTAAGCTGGCCTCTGAACTTAATACTTGAGCTTGTTGTCATATATGGGGATATGCCTTAAGTTGGCCTCTGAGCCCTATATGTGTATGGTTGTCGTGTCTGGGATATGCCTTAAGCTAGCCTCTAAGCCCAAACATGTTTGTTGTGATCGCGTTGGAACATGCCTTAAGTTGGCCTCTGAGTCTGGCGAGTAGAGCAGCTACACAACGGGGCATTTAGGTCGTAACACCTCACCCGGAGTGCAGATGTTTGATGCTAGAATCTTGTAATGTAGTGAAGGCACATGCCTTAAGTTGGCCTCTGAGTCCTTTACTTTTGGGTGCTAGTCTTTGCCTTAAGTTGGCCTCTGAGTCTAGTGTCTTGCTGATTGGCAGGTCTATGCCTTAAGTTGGCCTATGAGTCCTTGCTTGCTGAATGTTTGGTATATAGGTTATGTCTTAAGTTGACCGCTGAATCTTTATACTTGCTGAATGATTGGTATGTAGGTTATGTCTTAAGTTGACCGCTGAACCTTTATACTTGCTGAATGATTAGTATGTAGGTTATGTCTTAAGTTGACCGCTGAACCTTATACTTGCTGAGTTTTATCTACTTGCCTAGAGTTGGTACAGTGTCAGATATAGATGTTGACATTGATGATAAAGATGTTGATATTTATGAGTATGTTGCGTTGACTTTGTTACTGTTCATCCAAGGCATTGGATGACTCTTTAGTCAGTTTCGTAAATGGTTTGGATTGAAAGACCCCCCGACCGGGCAACCGGTAGGGAAACCGGCTCTCCTTCCAAATAGTTTCCGAAGTTGGTTGAGAGCCGTGCATTAGTGATTGCATGATAGTATGAGATTCAGTTACTGAGATATTGATATGCTTCACATGTTTATATATGTTGGAGCGTTCTGTTTGTATTCTGTGTTATGTGTCGTTACAAAAGGTGGCTAGGAGAACTCTAGTCACTCCCCACTGATTTTGGCGTAGATGTTTTCATGTATGTAGGTACCTGCAGGTTGGACGGGGTTCATTGAGAGCTAGCGAGTGATGAGCCACTTGTCATCTTATGACTTACACTTTCGAGTAGCTAGACTCTAGTTTGATACTGTTTATCTTTTGTTGCCTATAGGGATGTTCCATCCCAGGCTTTGTATATATTTGGCTTCCGTACTTAGAACTGTTATACTTATCTATTTTGTTTATATCAGTTTTCAGTTTCAGTTTTAATTCACCTCGCATGTTGTTTATGTTTAAAAAGTTTTAATTCCGCTGCATTTTTAGTATTTTGTATGTTTTATATTTCCGCTTTCGCGAGGGGTTTTACAGTTGGTATCAGAGCATTATTGCTCCTGACGCACTCATGTGACCCCCAACCTTAACTTTACCATATAATTGAATTATGGATGAGAGATGGGGTAGATTTAAGGACTTATATTGTAGTCTGTTTGTGCCTTGTTAGGAATACGTCTAACGGTTTATTCTCTTATGATTGAAGAATGACAGAGCCAACCAATGATGAGAATGCTGAGACGCAAGCCTGTTGGGAAATGTGTCCTCAACAATAGTGCGATCACGTAATTAAATCTCATAACGAGAATGCGCAAGGGATGATACGATTTTACATTAGTCAACTGACCAACATTAATCGGTAATGATTGGCTAGCTAGAGTTTGACATTACTGTCGTATGACGGTGGTGGTCAGTTGATCCCTTTAGGTCACACCTTTAGGACAATTCCCTTAATTGATAAAGTGATCAAATGTATATTGATACGATTTGATCATATTCCTTAAACTCGTATATCGAGAAATTAGAGGTTAAATCTTAATGTAAGATTTATGTTTAAAATTGAAACGTGTCAATTGTTAAACATTAAACGATATTTTAAGATATCGTAATTAGAATGAATTGGGTTATAATTAATACAAAGGTTGTAAATCGTATTGACGATTATTATAAGTGACCATTTTACATCTAGTAATTTCGAATTACTTGTCACCCTGATAAATGAGATTTATTAATTTATGAATAATATTTATTTGATAAATATGTATGATTAAATTAAAACAATTGTTATTTTATGACATATTGGATGTCACATAACATAAAATTGTAATGTTGATAAAATTGTAAAATTAGGTCCATATTAGTGTATCTGTGTGCCGGTTTTGTATGGGTTAAGAACATGTTGAGTGTTATTAAATTAACACAACATAATGATTAAAGTTTACTTAACTTTAATTAGGGTGCTACCTTGAGCCACCCTATTTACATAGGAAAGTGTTGTTGTTCCCTCTTGAGCTCTCCCATGCACGGCTACACCACTACTCCCTAAACACCTTAAATTAATTTAGTTAATTTAGGTCTAGGGTTAGGGGATATATATAAGAGATCTCATACCCATTCACTACTACTCTTGGCCGAAAATTATACTTAGCAAGAGAGATTTTACAACCTCTAATATATTATTATAAGATAATAAAATCATACTATTTTATAGTATTGCAATAACATTCTAATAAGAGAGATTAGAGTTGTTTGAGGAAATCCGTTTTCTTATGCTAGCCTACTCGAGATTTCGGATCTTTCAAGGGGTTGTCTTGGTGCATCCAAAGGAGGTATTCTTATTTGGGTACTAGGAGGATCATCCTTGCATTATATTCGGACCATATGTAAGGGTCGAAATCTCTTTATTTCCGCTTGTTTTAGCATGCATAAGATCATTATAATATGTTGATTAAAAGGTTAATTAAAAGATTATGTTAGTATGACTAAAGATTAGTTTATGAGTAACTAATAAAACCCTACAATTGGTATCAGAGCAATAGGTTGTTTGCATGCTTTCCGTTTACGTTTTTACGGAGTTATAGAGATAACAATATAAAACTTGAAATTTTCGTTTGATATAAGATATGCACGAAATTAATTTAGCATGAATACCTACGGTTTTCTAAAATGTTTTAGAATATTTGGAATATATTTTGCATGAATATTGATTAATTGTATTTTAAATCTCGGTTTTTATAAAGTTTTAATGGTTAAAATCGTTTATTTTGGGAAAAATAGCTAAAATCATCTTTTGGCCGAGATTTTTCAGAGTGTTATCACATGTATTTTCTATAATATGAATATGAATTTTCGTAAATTATGGACTTATAAAACGTGTGATATGAATTTTAAGTGTTAAAAAGCAATAAGATGAATAAAAATGGGTTAAAATAGTTATATTATGAATTTGACTATAAAAAATTTATGAGGATGTCACATGAAATATTTAAAATTTATGTTGATTTTTCCATAAATTTATCTCACATATTGCAATATTATAGATTTTTAATGTAAAAATCGGATAATTAGTGACATAATTTCGACTTTAATAGTTTAAGTTGGAATTTGGCCATAAAAATTTGACACGATGTCATATATATTATTTCCAGCATGTATAAAAGTTTCGAGAATTTTATCTTATTTTATGCTTGAGAAATAATTTTAAAGGTTAAAATCGTACGATATATGACGTAAATCGTTAAAATTTGCAATAGTTGTTAAAATGGCCGAAAAATTTAACCCATATTAGTCATATATGATATGTTCATCATGAAAATTTTCTTGGGAGCCAAAAATTTCAGATTTGATTTAATTTTAATTTGTTAAAGGTAGCATTTAAAATTGAATATTTAGAGTCATGTTTTAAAATTTCGGCTATGGGGCTATGTGCCATTTAATTTTCTGTCCATCTTGTATTCTTAAAATGTTTTGGAAGGTATTAAAATATTATTAGTATTTAATTTGCATTTATGAAGTTAATTATTGAATTTTCCGACTTAAAAAGCTCGTTTTACGTCTTATTTAAGAAATAATGTTAAAACCGTATAAATACTAACATTTTAAAACTCTGAAAATTTTAAGAACATTCTGGATTTTTCAAAATTTGAATTTTGAATTTTCGAAATTTTTATGACTCTTTTGGATTTTATATTTTTTTTCCCCGTAAAACCGAGTAATACCGATCAATATTGAAATATATTAAGTTAAGTCATGTTCAAAGTTTGAGTAAGACTAAATTTTGAATCTTATGCGTGTAACATCCCGTATTTTCGTAAAATCTAATTTAATCGTTTTAAATTATTTTACGTAATAAAATAATATTTTAATAATTTAATTCGGAAGATTTTAATTTAATTAGTAAGATCCGTCTTAAGAACCTTAAGTCCTTAAGACGAATAATACTTGGTGAACTTAAACTCGTATCATAAATATCCGTTCAAGTGTCCGACCCATTTTATTTACCCAGAAAGGACAGTCCATAAAACCCCCACAAAACCCTTAGTCGACATAATGCTTCTCCCTTCATTTCATTTCACTGTAAAACAAATCCTCACAAGAACCTCCATTGTTAACATCTTCTTTTGAGCTTTTCTTCATCATCTGGTACTCGAATCAAGGTAACAACGACATTTTCGGAATCCTCATTCGATTTCCAAGCCATCTATCACTTTCTTTTTGTAAATCCTTAACTTTGAAAATGGGGCTGTTTTCTCTTATTTCCGTTTTAAGGGCTTAAAACCCGTTTTCTATGTTGTAGGTGTTGGCTTAGAGGATCCAGAGATCGATAGCTACATTGTTGAGGAAGATCTTTAGCCGGATAAGCTTGAAAGGTGACGATAATGAGAAACTCGGCCTTTATGTGTATATTAGCATATTTGTTGTGATTTTTGTTTGGTTTCTGTTTTTGTTGATAAAGATTGATCAAGGGACTTAGTAACATGTTTAGGATGATGTTATTGTGAAGAATTCATGCTTGAATCGATTGTTATGTGTTCTTAAGCATATTTTTCAGTTTTTCTCATTTTGCGACGGATACATGTTAAATTCGTTTGAGGATTGTTATGGGACTTACTTGCTGATAGATTAGTAGTATTTGGTGTTTGATATTGTTGGGTAAACATCTTGTGTAGCAATTTTGAGTTGTTGTGTCGAATTATGAAGTTTTCAATAAATTGCGTTTTTGCGATTTTTCGTATCAGGCTCTCTGAGCCGGTCGACCGACCGGTCGCCGGTCGACCGGCTGGGAGTGTCTCTTCGTGTTTTTGGTGATTTTTGGAATATTGGCCTTGGACTGCCAGCCGGCCGACCGGCTGCCTGCCGACCGGCTGGTAGTCAATTTTGTCTAGGGTTGTTTGCGTAAAGCCTAGGAAGGAAGGGAGCCCAGCCGGGAGACCGGCCGCCTGCCAGCCGGCTGGGAGTACGTGTGGGGATGGTTTGCGAGTTTATGAAGGCTAGGGTATTGGGTTCCCAGCCGGCCGACCGGTTGCCTGCCGACCGGCTGGGAGTCCTTTGTGGTTCCTTGTGTTGAAAAAGGGAAGTATGAGAGGGTCACCAGCCGGCCGACCGGCTGCCTGCTGACCGGCTGGGGACTCCTGTAGGTTATTTTGAAATCGAAATTTATTTGTAACTTTCAAACGGTTGATCGGTTTTGATTGAAACTCGTTTTGTATACCCGTGTCATGTATTTGAGGTCCCCGGAGGATAGGCAACATTTTATTGAGTTCGGGAATGGAGTAAGGATAGAGACCCCCCCGGTCGGGTAACCGAAAGGGAAACCGGCTCTCCCTCAACTTAGTTCCCGGGGTCAGTTAGGTGTTGATTAGAAGTTAAGAAAAGTAGAACTGCAGATTAGTTCATAGACTTTGGTTGATATTGTATTGATGCGTATTAAGTTATGCCTTAAGCTGGCCTCTGAACTTAATACGTGAGTTGTTTGTCATATATGGGGATATGCCTTAAGCTGGCCTCTGAGCCCTTTATGTGTATGTTTGTCGTGTCTGGAACATGCCTTAAGCTGGCCTCTGAGTTCAGACATGTGTGATAGTGATCGCGTCAGAACATGCCTTAAGTTGGCCTCTGAGTCTGACGAGTAGAGCAGCTGCACAACGGGGTAGCTAAGGAACTGACACCTTGCCCGGAGTGCAGATGTTTGGTGCTAGAACATGCCTTAAGCTGGCCTCTGAGTTTAGTACCTTGTGATGTGGTGAAGGGACATGCCTTAAGCTGGCCTCTGAGTCCTTTACTTTTGGATGCTAGTCTATGCCTTAAATTGGCCGCTGAGTCTAGTGTCTTGCTGATTGGCAGGTCCATGCCTTAAGTTGGCCTCTGAGTCCTTGCTTGCTGAATGTTTGGTGTCTAGGTTATGTCTTAAGTTGACCGCTGAACCTTTTCACTTGCTGAACGTTTTGGTATTAGGTTACGTCTTAAGTTGACCGCTGAACCTCTTACTTGCTGAATTTATCTGCTTGCCTTGAGTGGGTACGTGTCAGATATAGATATCGATAGTGATGAGTAAATGTATATCTGTTGAGTTGTGGTTTGATCATCCAAGGCATTGGGTGACTCTTAATTCGGTTTCATAAATAGTTGGATTGAAAGACCCCCCCGACTGGGTAACCAGTAGGGAAACCGGCTCTCCTTCCTAATTGTTTATGAAGTTGGTTGAGAGCCGTGCATTATAATCGCATGATACTAAGAGATCAGATGATGAGATGTTTATGCTTCACATGTTGTTATATGTTGGAGTATTCTGTATTGTTTTATATGTTACGTGTTGTCACAAAAGGTGGCTAGGAGAACTCTAGTCACTCCCCACTGATTGTGGCGTACATGTTTTCATGTATGTAGGTACATGCTGTTTGGAGATGGGTTCACGAGAGCTAGCGAGTGATGATCCTGCTGTCA
This sequence comes from Silene conica, assembly GCA_029255685.2. Lineage (NCBI taxonomy): Eukaryota > Viridiplantae > Streptophyta > Magnoliopsida > Caryophyllales > Caryophyllaceae > Silene > Silene conica. Next base: position 46,705,099 of record CM055312.2, on the reverse strand, counting down.
TCATATGACTTACCTTATATCGTTTAGCTGGACTCGTAGTTGTTACTTTTGTTTTGGTGCCTGTAGGGATGTTCCATCCCAGGCTGATGTACATATTGGTTTTGATACTTAGAACTGTTACTTATCTATTTTGGTTTTATTTCAGTTTCAGTTTCTGTTTCAGTTTAAGACTTCTCGCATGTTGTTTGGTTTACTTTAAAAAGTTTTAAATTCCGCTGCATTTTTGGTACTTTTATGTGTTTATATTTCCGCTTTCGCGAGGGGTTTTACAATGCGAGTTAGGATGATTAACTTAAGGATGAAAACCGTTTCATAAAAATGCATAGTGTTGTTAACCGTTAAAACACGCGATTCCATAAACCGAGGTTTGCGATAACTATTTAAATAAGTGTTTTAAATAGGACGATTTGGCTTAGGGTTTGCATGTTAATTCATATTTATATAAGCATTGCATATTATATTATGAATGTCATGATTTATTTTTACGTATTTTTTGGGAATTATGTAATTTACTTAGTATGGCCTTAGTTTTTAAATAGGTATTTCCCGTAATGTAAGGGGTTACTGATTGGGTTGTAATTTTGTGATCTCGTATCACCCAATTGTAATTTATTTCTATTTTATAATGTATAAAGTAGACTAGAAAAGTTGTAATATTTGTAAAATCCGGAGTTCCTTGAAGACGGTGCCATTCGGAAAGGAGTTCCGACAAAGACGGTGTTTACCTCGTAGTGCGTGCCGCGTGAAGTTAAAGGGACCAAAGGAGTTGGTTTCCGAATTTGTACTTTTATTATTTCTTTTCTAGGAAAGGCCATACTAGGGTTTATTTTATGCTTTTATTTTTGCTTTTATATGTTTGCATGCATAGCCCAATCGTCATACATCGTATCATGCATGTTTCGACCTAGTCTTTTATTTTATCGATAATTCACCGACTTAGTTCACTTAAACGAAGATAGATAATAATTTGACTAGATCTCTTACATATAAATATTGAGACCTAGCCTTACCAAAAAGTACGGACCCATGAATCCCTTCTTCACAAGAACGTAGGCTCGGCTACACCGGGGTACTAAAATTGTCACGTTGGGTAAGTGGGGTAATAAGATTACACCTTGAAATTTGGTTGATCTCAACGAAAGTATTCGTAACCGTAGTTGCAATAAGTTCGGGCTAAAGATAATTTTAAGAAAATTGTCGACCGAGAGTTCTAAGAGTAGAACAGATTAAAGGGTTAATCCACCAAATTATACCGATACGGGTTGAATCGGCTACACCGTGCCCGTATTAGTATGGGTTTGGGTCTCGGGATTGTTTACTTAATTGGGTAAGAGATCATTAAGTAAATTTAATGTTTAAGTTTCTTAAAATTCAAATTATGAATTTAAAATGATGTTGTTTTTCCTTTTATTATTGTAGTTTAATTTTCAACAACATCAAATGGCAACCAACGCTCCACCTCTCACTAACGTATCATGGCTTCGATCCTTTATGGATCGTTGCAAACTCGATAAGCATGGTTCCAATTTTAAGGATTGGGATGCGCAATTGATTTTGGCCGCTCAAGGTGACGATAAGAGTCGTTACCTATCCGAAGCCGCTCCTCCCGCTCCGACCGCTCGTTCGTCGGCCCAAACTCGTGAGGCCTATGAAGCCTACATGAAAGAGTCCTCCGCTCTTAAGAATGTGCTCATCTTCTCCATGGAGCCGGATCTCCAAAGGAGTATGATTAAGTTGACCACATCGTATGAAATCTACACCAAGCTTGCGACCATGTTTTCGCAAACTCCAAGGGTGATTCAATATGAGGCGGCTTCCGCCTTCTTTGACATCACATTCAAGGAAGGGCAAAAGATAAGCCCTCATGTGCTCAAACTCGTTGAGCTCGCGGAGACTCTAAAAACTCAAAATGTTGATGTTCCCGACTCTCTAATTATTGACCGAATTCTTCACTCGCTCAATAAGGTTAAGCCGTATGCTCAATTCCGGGTGAATTTCAATATGCGAAACCAAGAGACCACGTTGGAAGAGTTGCATAAGATGCTCGTCCAAGCCGAAAGGGACATGGGACTTCATGAAAGTTCCACCAAAGATGTTTTGAACATCGAAAAGAAAGGGAAAACGAGCTTCAAAAGGAATGCCTCTAAAGGCAAGGGCAAGAAAACGTTGAAGCCCAAGGCGACCAAAGAAAAGACCTTTTCGAAAGGCGCTTCCACCTCGTCTTCAAAAGAGCAAGACAAGTGCCATTATTGCACGAGGATCGGTCATTGGAAGAGAAATTGCCCCAAATACTTAAGTGATCTCAAAAATGGGAAGGCAACCGCCGTAGGTAATAATTCTCGTTTAAATTCATGTCATTTATCAACTTATGTATAATGATACAAGTGTGTTGATATTTACCCTTTTTAATTGTTTTAAAGGGGCGCCTCCTAATAATGATAAGGGCAAGGAGAAGGAAGCATGAAGTTCCTTACTTGGATGGCTATGGTAACATCCAAATTGATCGAAGACTTGAAGAGCTCGCCTCTAATTTTCATATCGTCTTCTTTCATATTTTGCATTTATGGAACAATTTATTTTCTTGTAAGACAAGGATTAAAATCCTATAACAATGGTTGTAATTTTGGTGACTTGGTTTTCAACCCAAGTTACTACTTTTGTTCTTAATCAATGTTTTGATTTATCAAATAAATTGCATGCCTTGTTAAAACATGAATAATAGTGATCTTATCACGCAATAAACATTGATACGATCAAGTATAAGATAATCAAAAGTGTTGATTAAAACGGAGAACTACACCCCATGAGATACTTTCAATCAAAATGAGACAATATTAGTTCATTATAAGATTTTCATTTTAAGTGAAAATGAGAATGTATTCATCATACCATAAACTTATATACATTGGTTCGATCGAAATAAACTATCCTTGTACAAATAAGGGTTATTTTAAAGGATAGAGTGGGAGAAAATATTCAACCTACAAACCAATGATATAACTATAGGATCTTAGAGAAGATTCCTGAAAGGGTTCTTAAGAAGAAACCTAAATAAGATAACAAAGAAACTACGAGAGGACACTCGAAGAAAGGTTCTTTGTGTTCATTGTTTCAGTGGGAAACACCGTATGAATTCGGAAGGAAGATCGGTTCCCTGAGATAGTGATTTTTCAAAGATTATAAGATAATAGAGGAGAAATCATCTATCTATTCGGAGGTAGACACTGATTCCTTAATAAATGATTTTTCTAAGTTTATAAGATAAAAGAGAAGAAATCATCTCAATTCTCTCAATGTAGTTATAAAGAAATTATCATGTCATTTTCGTCTCGAGGAAACGAAGACATGATAAGAAGGTAATGATTGATTGAATGGAAACAGATCACTATAGGGATAGTGATAGTGATAATGATTCGAGTAATAGTTTAACATGCGAGAAATGAAAAGGTTCATTTAAGATATCAAGAGATATTGTTTTTAGTGGGAGCAATATTCATTAAAGAATTGAAACCTACCATTTAGAGAGAATGGGTGATTCTTTAAGAGTAAAGAATAAGAGGTACTCAATTTAGATGAATAAAATAATTTGTATCATATGATGATGGAGTTTTAAAGGGAAGGTTTATTATAGGGATAATAAAAGGTCGCCCATTAAGAATTTAAAATGGTTAGATACGTTATTCATAATGATGAACAAAACCATTATCAAATAGCTAAGATGAGTGAAAATTATTAATGATGAAATCATAAATAGACTACAATGTAGATTTCAGTACATAAGTGACTAAAGAGAGTGATTCCTTAATCCCTCTAGTATATCGATACGTCACAAGTTATAAGATAACAATGGGAGCTTTCCTCCGGAAAGGAAACTCAAAATCTAGAAAGAGTTCTAGATATGTACTCAAATAGTATCATATTATACGGGATAATATGAGAATGAAGGAGACTAAAATTTGTAAGTTTTGCAATCATGAATAAAGGTTATTCACAAAAACACTAATACAAATAGATGATTGTGCATCAAATGCAATGTAATAGTATTGACTATTGTTGCATGACAACATCATTTGAGTTATAATTAACTCAAAGTAAAAGATACTTTGTCAGAATCCAAATGGGTTGTATGAGACAATATTGAGCCCCATAAGTGAACTGGATTGACTTAGTATGGCCCCTAGCCGCTTACATGAGGTGACATCTCAAAGCGAATAGAGTGTGAGGCGATTGATGGCAAGTTCAAGTGTCATAGAGTCATATGTGATGACTAGTCGATCACATAGGCAGAGTGTAAGAGACACTCTGTCGGGCAATGTGACCGCTTATAGAGTTCTGGAAATTTTATAGCCGGGTCGTGGCGAGAGCTGCTATAGTATTCTTGTGAGTCAATTCTTATCCTAAAGACTACTCTCCCAAGATGGTACAGTTTAGACATAACCTTGATCCATTCTCTACGAATTTTCGTAACTGGAGTCAAATGGGATTGTTTTGGGTTGTGACTGACTGTGACTAGTTGAAGGAAGTAGTGCGATAGAAATTGTCCACCCCTTGTCAGGGTTGTTCAAATCTCAGGGCCACTCGAGGAGAAGTTAACTGGAAATGTGTGGCCACACTCGGAAGGTATCTATGGTAGATAATTCCGGTCAGACAGTTATTCTCCAGATCGAGGAAACCACTCATGATATGATCGAATGCAAGTACGAACTTAGAGAGACATCTTGCATTGAGTGGGAGATTGTAATAGGACAAGAGAATTGGTGATGCACACTTGTCGAGGACAAGTGGGAGATTGTTGGGAAATGTGTCCTCAACAATAGTGCGATCACGTAATTAAATCTCATAACGAGAATGCGCAAGGGATGACACGATTTTACATTAGTCAACTGACCAACATTAATCGGTAATGATTGGCTAGCTAGAGTTTGACATTACTGTCGTATGACGCAGGTGGTCAGTTGATCCCTTTAGGTCACACCTTTAGGACAATTCCCTTAATTGATAAAGTGATCAAATGTATATTGATACGATTTGATCATATTCCTTTAACACGTATATCGAGAAATTAGAGGTTAAATCTTAATGTAAGATTTATGTTTAAAATTGAAACGTGTCAATGGTTAAACATTAAACGATATTTTAAGATATCGTAATTAGAATGAATTGGGTTATAATTAATACAAAGGTTGTAAATCGTATTGACAATTATTATAAGTGACCATTTTACATCTAGTAATTTCGAATTACTTGTCAACCTGATAAATGAGATTTATTAATTTATGAATAATATTTATTTGATAAATATGTATGATTAAATTAAAACAATTGTTATTTTATGACATATTGGATGTCACATAACATAAAATTGTAATGTTGATAAAATTGTAAAATTAGGTCCATATTAGTGTATGTGTGTGCCGGTTTTGTATGGGTTAAGAACATGTTGAGTGTTATTAAATTAACACAACATAATGATTAAAGTTTACTTAACTTTAATTAGGGTGCTACCTTGAGCCACCCTATTTACATGGGAAAGTGTTGTTGTTCCCTCTTGAGCTCTCCCATGCACGGCTACACCACTACTCCCTAAACACCTTAAATTAATTTAGTTAATTTAAGTCTAGGGTTAGGGGATATATATAAGAGATCTCATACCCATTCACTACTACTCTTGGCCGAAAATTATACTTAGCAAGAGAGATTTTACAACCTCTAATATATTATTATAAGATAATAAAATCATACTATTTTATAGTATTGCAATAACATTCTAATAAGAGAGATTATAGTTGTTTGAGGAAATCCGTTTTCTTGTGCTAGCCTACTCGAGATTTCAGATCTTTAAAGGGGTTGTCTTGGTGCATCCAAAGGAGGTATTCTTATTTGGGTACTAGGAGGATCATCCTTGCATTATATTCGGACCATATGTAAGGGTCGAAATCTCTTTATTTCCTCTTGTTTTAGCATGCATAAGATCATTATAATATTTTGATTAAAAGGTTAATTAAAAGATTATGTTAGTATGACTAAAGATTAGTTTATGAGTAACTAATAAAACCCTACAAAGCCCTCATTCAAACTCTTCAGGATTGCATAGCTAGGTCGTCTATGCCTTCTTCTTCATTTCAAACCTCGGGAAGTAACCAACCTGGAGGATTGGCTTGGATTATCACCCAGATGTGGAGGAATGCAGCTAAGACATTCGACGGAGAGACTAGTGTTGCGACCCCCACCGCTTGGTCCTTTGACATGGAAAGGAACTTAATGATTTATGGTGTTCGTCCTGAGGATCAGACACGAGTGGCATCTCAGTTCTAGGTTCGTGAAGCTAGGAGCTGGTGGTTGACGATCAGTGCTCCTGCTACTCGTGACCCTACTTTCACTTGGAGCCGTTTCAAGACTCTTCTTGGCATGAGGTTTTACCACAGGGACATACGCCAAGACAAGATGACCGAGTTCATGAACCTTCGCCAAGGAACCCTTTCTGTTCAAGCCTTCACCAATCGATTTGAGGAGCTAATCTACTTTGTCCCACAGCTAGTTGTGAAAGAAGAAGACAAATCTTACCTGTTTCGAAGCAAGCTTAATGCTGAGACTAGGAGTGTAGCCAGTGGTGACCCGACTTCATACTTCCAGAGTTACTACGGTGTCTTACCAGCAGAGGACCCTTACCAGATCTATTGTGAAGGAGCTAGAGCCTTCTCTCCTCCTCGACCACTTTTACATAGCTGTCGAAGCAAGAGACCTCTTAGTCCTCCTTCCTCCTCCTCTCCTCCTGGAAGAGGAAAGCGCCCACAGTTCCTCGTGCAACCTGCTACAGTTAGGCCAGGCAATAACCGGCGTGGTAGACCACGCATTTGCTACCGTTGCAGAGAGCGAGGACACCTCTTTGATCAGTGCCCCCAAGGAAAGGGAGAACCCAACGGAGCTGAGGCCTCCCAGGATCGTGACATGGAACCCTCGACAGAAGCACCCCCGATGTGTTTCAAGTGCCGCAAGGATCTTCATCCTATAGTTGACTGTTACGGTGACCCTTACCAATGCTTCACCTGTGAGGGATTTGGACATCGCTCTTTCGAGTGCCCCGTGGGGAAGGTCGCCATCAACAGAACTATCGCTATCGACCTAGAGACTGAGACCAGTGGAGCCGGAGCTGTTCGGAATCAAGCTGAGACTGGAGTTCACCCTGACCCACCTACAAGTATGTTCATGCTTATCATCTTACTTATGGTTGATGTACTGGTAGCTGTTAAGATCTTAGTCTCTTCCCTTAGACTCTTCTTGACATTCCTTGAGAGCTATCATTGTGTTCTCTTGATTTCACCTAGTAGCTTGCTTATCCGGAAACACCTTGTGCGGTAACCTACCATAGACAGACTTGGGAATTTCTAGAGGTTAGCTGTAGACCCTTATTTGGAGAGTGTTGTTATTTGAGGAAAAACCTAAGGAGCTGATGGAATGTGTTGTGGACCTTAGTGCCTATATGTTACTAATTTGAAGAGTAAGTGAACGATGGGATAATTGTGCTAGGTAGAGTGTTATACATGGCTTTCGATGGAACTTAGGTGTGAAAACCTTGCTGAGTCCGGGATGATTGTAAGTTTGTAATTTCCATTGGAGAATTTAGAGGAACTTAGAGTAGTAAGTAATTTCGAGGAATATGCTTAAGGTACTGATGTTGTCCGATAAGTGAATAAGGTAAGTTAATGTTGCTTAAACTTGAGGAACGAGAGTTGTTAGTAACGGTGTGAGAACATTGGAACACTTACAAAGGACTTGTGGATGTAACCAGGTAGTTGACCTACAGATACTTAATGGATCTCAGCTTTATTCTAATGAAGGACTTAAAGGAAAATTTAGGGTACATCACCAGTTGAGAATGAATGATTCATTGAGAGATGTAAGTCCAGAAAACGCGTTGATTTGAGTATGGTTATTTTGTGGACTGTGATGAAAGTATAGTAGATATATCATAGGAGTTGAGTAGCCTGATAGTTTGGTTGGATTGTCATTCGGGAACTATCTGAAATGAGTTATCTAAACTTTTGGGGAATAAGTCATGGAAAGTATGATAATGCTTTAGACTTTGAGGAATCTTGAGATCTGAATCGTTTTGAGGAACTAGTCATGAGAAACAGTCATAGACTTGCTTGACTTGGAATTTGTTACCTTAGTGAGACCTTACCTTGGAATGTTCGTTTTATGGTAATAGTTGACTTTGGAGAACTTAGGATTTCGAAGTACCCCCATAGAATGAAATTGATGGAATTGAACTACGTAGGACTAAAGGACATAGGTAATTTTGGTCATGGCCTGTCTGATTGGGAAAAGTCATAGTGTAAGAAGTTTGGTATCCTAATTTCAGAATTCGATGTTTTGGTGATAGAATTCAGGTTTAGAATTTGGAAGTGCGTGAACCTTGGTCTGAGGTATGGGTATTAGGCTTCCACCCTGAGTGAGAGATCCTTAACCTTAATTAAACAGATTTTTGTGTGAACTGAGTAAGAGTTTTGGAAACCTTCTTGTTGAGGAATACCTTGTTTTGTGGATGAGATAGGGGTAAGAGGGACCGTGAAACCATTGTGAGCATTGAGGTCACTGGAAACGTCTCCTTGGGATATGTTAGGGATCGTTGAAGGGATGTTTCGAGTTGGATTGACTGGTTAGCGTACCCATGTTTGGCAAAGGTTACCGTCTTCTTTAACCTTTAACTTGGTTTTTCTGTTCCTTCGATCCTCCATTCTATGTTCTGACAGCCGCGAGGCTTGAAACTTCTAATCCTTTGTGTTGAAAACAACCTCTTCGACTGTTTCCACGCTCTCAAGCGACTGTTTTGAAACTTGTTCCCCAATTGTTGACTTTAAATTCGCTGTTTTTGGAAAGACTTAATTTTTTTGAAGATTTGAAACTACTTCCTCGTCCGTTGAAAGTGACTTTTAGTCGATAATTGCAATTTTACACTTTTGAGGAATCCTAAATAAAGGATTATTCGGAAAATTTGGTTTTGAAGGAACTGATTGATTGTCGTTTGGATTGATCTCAACGTTGATTTGTCATCTAAACTCGTTATTGGAGACGTCTGATAACCCGTACTGTGCTTATCAACACCGGATCGATCGAGATTTTGAACTTTTAATGATTTAATTTTGGGACTTGTCTCAGATTTGGAATGTCGGACTCTTGAATACGTAACGAGAATCCCATTATCCATTGACGAAGACCTGTGCCTTTAAACCTTTTGTTTCTTGAAACCTTTTTGAAAGATAAGGTTTTGGGTTATCATAACCCGCATGATACATTTTGAAAGTTAGAGTTGTTTTTGTACTTACTTCTACCTTCGAGTTTCGAGGACGAAACTTTTTGAAGATTGGGTGATTGTAACATCCCATATTTTCGTGATTTATATTTTAAAGGCTTTTAATTATTTTAAGTAATAAAATATATTTTAATAGTTTATTGAGAAGTACTTTGATAAATCGTAAGATCCGTCTTAAGAACCTTAAGTCCTTAAGACGAACTCAACTTGGCAACTCGAATTCATATCCTAAAACCCGTTCAAGTTACCAACCCCGTTTTCCTTTGAAACGGAAAGGACAACATAAAACCCCCTAAAGCCCTTGAGTGTCGACATAAGCATCCCCAAAAATAATAACACAGTGTTCTTCATTTCTTCATTTCCTCCTTAAATCTCCACCTTCTTTTCCAATTTCCGTCATCATCCGTTTACCGAATCAAGGTAATAAATACATTTCCGGAATCCTCATGAAATTTGCAAGCCATCCGCAACTTCCGTTTTTCGTTCCCTCCAATTCGAAAATTGGGTTGTTTATGTAGAATCCGTCTTTTAGGTTCTAAAACCCGTTTTCTTGATTGTAGGCGAAGGCTTAGAAGACCCAGACGTTGATAGCTTCATTGTTGAGGAGGAGCTTTAATCGGAATTGCTTTTAAGGTGACGATAATGAGAAACTCGACCTTATTTGGAATATTAGCACTTTTCCTGGTTTAGACGTTAAGTTTCTGAATTTACATGTTGTTTATGTTCAATGGGACTTAGAATCATGCTAGGAACCCTTAAGAAAGACCCTTATATGCTTGGTTGATGTTATACATGCTTATTTATGAATTTCAGAAACTTGTATGATTGCGACGGATACAAAGTATATTCTTATTGAGGATTGTTTTTGGGATTAATTGCTTGTAGATGACGTATTTGATGCTTATACATGCTGGGTAAACATTTGTTGTTGTGATTTTTGAAGTCTCGAATCGATTTGAGGAGTTTTGAGTATTGTAGAGAAATCGCGTTTTGTGCTCAGGCTCTCTGAGCCGGTCGACCGGCTGGGGATGCATATTGGTATTTTGCGAAATTTGAAAAAGGTAGGATTGAGGTGCCCAGCCGGTAGGCCGGCTGCCTGCCAACCGGATGGGAGCCTCTTTTGTGATTTTTGCGTAAAGTTTGTATGAGGGAATTGGATCCCCAGCCGGTAGGCCGGCTGCCTGCCAACCGGCTGGGAACCTGTTTTTCTTGTTGTTAGCGTAAAGAAAGAAAGAAAGGGGAAGATGGGTGTCCAGCCGGTAGGCCGGCTGCCTGCCAACCGGCTGGGGGCCCCTGATGCTTGCTTATTTTGAATTCGTAATTATTCCGTTACTTTCAAACGGTTATTCGGTTTTGATTTAAACTCAATCCGTGTACCTTTCATGTGTGTTTGAGGTCCCCGGAGGCTGGGCGACACAATATTGGGTTCGGGAATGGAGAGAGGATAGAGGCCCCTCGGTCGGGTAACCGAAAGGGAAACCGGCTCTCCCTCAACTTAGTTACCGGGATCAATTAATTGTTGATTAGAAGTATAAGAGGTTAGAACTATAGAGTAGTTTCTATGTTTGGATGAATTTGTATTGATGCGTATTAAGTTATGCCTTAAGCTGGCCTCTGAACTTAATACGTGAGCTTGTTGTCATATATGGGGATATGCCTTAAGTTGGCCTCTGAGCCCTATATGTGTATGGTTGTCGTGTCTGGGATATGCCTTAAGCTGGCCTCTGAGCCCATACATGTTTGTTGTGATCACGTTGGAACATGCCTTAAGTTGGCCTTTGAGTCTGACGAGTAGAGCAGCTACACAACGGGGCATTTAGGTCGTAACACCTCACCCGGAGTGCAGATGTTTGATGCTAGAACATGCCTTAAGTTGGCCTCTGAGTCTAGTATCTTGTGATGTAGTGAAGGGACATGCCTTAAGTTGGCCTCTGAGTCCTTTACTTTTGGGTTCTAGTCTATGCCTTAAGTTGGCCTCTGAATCCTTGTTTGCTGAATGTTCGGTATATAGGTTATGTCTTAAGTTGACCGCTGAACCTTTATACTTGCTGAATGATTGGTATGTAGGTTATGTCTTAAGTTGACCGCTGAACCTTTATATTTGCTGAATGATTGGTATGTAGGTTATGTCTTAAGTTGACCGCTGAACCTTATACTTGCTGAGTTTTATCTGCTTGCCTAGAGTTGGTACAGTGTCAGATATAGATGTTGACATTGATGATAAAGATGTTTATATTGATGAGTATGTTGCCTTGACTTTGTTACTGTTCATCCAAGGCATTGGATGACTCTTTAGTCAGTTTCGTAAATGGTTTGGATTGAAAGACCCCCCGACCGGGCAACCGGTAGGGAAACCGACTCTCCTTCCAAATATTTTCCGAAGTTGGTTGAGAGCCGTGCATTAGTGATTGCATGATAGTATGAGATTCAGTTACTGAGATATGGATATGCTTCACATGTTTATATATGTTGGAGCGTTCTGTTTGTATTCTGTGTTACGTGTCGTTACAAAAGGAGGCTAGGAGAACCCTAGTCACTCCCCACTGATTGTGGCGTACATGTTTTCATGTATGTAGGTACATGCAGGTTGGACGGGTTTCATTGAAAGCTAGCGACTGATGATCCACTTGTCATCTTATGACTTACACTTTCGAGTAGCTAGACTCTAGTTTGATACTGTTTATCTTTTGGTGCCTGTAGGGATGTTCCATCCCAGGTTTTGTATATATTTGGCTTCCGTACTTGGAACTGTTATACTTATCTATTTTGTTTATATCAGTTTTCAGTTTCAGTTTTAATTCACCTCGCATGTTGTTTATGTGTAAAAAGTTTAATTCCGCTGCATTTTTAGTATTTTGTATGTTTTATATTTCCGCTTTCGCGAGGGATTTTACACTAGTTGCCTAGTATAGAGTAATTAACTTATCAGATGACTTATAACTGTTATTTCGGTGATCTTCTTGAACTTTGGATGTGGAATTTCGTAATGGGGTTACGAGGACGTAACCATGCTTTAAGGAGGATAGGATTATAAAATCTTAAAGGTTTATGTTATGACTAGTTGTTATAGGATGTAAAATCGATAGGTCGTGATTGTTTGAATATATTTGATAATCCTGTTTATTTCTGTTATGCGTTATACTGCGATTCCTGACATATCTCGTTAAACCTTGGGGACAAAGTTTTCTTAACGAGGGTAGAATGTAACATTTCGCGTTTTGAAGCCTATATAAGTGCTACTTGTGATTGTTTCATGCTTGTTATATGTTTCGTTACCGTTACGTAGTGGTGAACTTCGGGACGAAGTTCATTTTAAGAAGGGAAGACTGTAATACCCCGTATTTTAGCCTTAGTCAACAACTGTCAAACCATGTTTTATAAACGTATATTTCAAACGAAATGTTTATTACGCATTTTACGTAAATTGTTATTGTTTTATAAGTCGTATTTCTACGATTATTTCGTATTTCATAATCTTTTATTATTGATGTTTATTTCATAAAATGACGTTTCAATTATATTTCTTAAATTTTTATAATATATTTATAATTAAATATATTTCCTATTTAATATTTATTTATCGTTAATATATATATTCCTATTTTAATAATTAAGGCGTAATTACGTTTGAACCCTATTATTTTATATATACCAATAATGTTTATATTTTATAACTAATTAATTAGTATTTACTAATATTAAATTACAAGTAATACCCGTGTTTTATTTATGATTAAACGAGTATAATTAACTTACATGTGCTCGTTTATCTTTAGTTACGAGTCGAGAACGGTATATAGATGGTCAAGCCCCTCGAGATGCGTGATGGGTTATGGGCTCGGGTTGTAATTGTGAGAAACCACCCAACCAAACATTAAAACCTAGCTAAACCATCGACAAACAGAAAAACCCTATACACCCATATCACGGTGCCTCCCTCCATCGACTACCCAAAGAACCCTAATTCATATTAGTCACCATGGGATAGAGGAAGAACGAAAGGTAGATGAAACCCGAGCACCAGTCATCATCGTCCAGTGACACCCATCGTTGAGGGGTGCCAAAGATAAGATTTATAAAACCTCAGCTTAAACTCAGATAGGATAAGTCAAGGGTCGAACCACAGAGAGACAAGGTTAATTATGTTTGTGAATTTAAAGTCTATTGCAAGTAATCAAGAAAGGGGGTTTTGAATTGGGATTTAAACTAACAACTAAAGTAACAAAATAACAAGAAAATTTAGATAAGATAGAAAGGAGATTAGGAACTTAGGTTCCCCATGGTCAAAACAAGTCAATGAAGGGCAAAATAACCAAATAACACAATCCCAAGGAACAAAGAATAAACCTTAAAGGTCAAAATTCTACCCAATCCTTACGGTCTTAGGGTTCCTAGAAAAGCACTAAACTTTCGTTCAAGGGCTATCCCAAAGTTGTTGTTAAACTAATCCTAATAATCTTTCAATCCTAAGGATTAGTTCACCAACAACAATGGGGGATTGGTAATTTAATCATCAAACTTATCAAAGTCAAGTTTTTACATGGTTCCCCTAATTCCTAATCACAAGAATTAGTTATGCATACTTCTGATTATGAAACTAACAATTACTAAGAATATCAAAGAGATAAACATAATTAAAGAAGACAATAAAAGGGAAAACATGAAATAAGAAATAACAACAAGATGAACAACAAGATTGAATTAAAGGAAAGATTAATTAAAACAAACTTACAATTTGAATGGAAATCCTAAGAATAAAGATGAAAGCTTGGTAAAATTCCTAGGGTAGAAAATTGCTGAAAAACTCCTCCTTCTAATAGAAGAGTTTTGTTCTCCTTAAATAAGAAATATTACAAGATTAGGAAATCAGAAAAGAAAACGGAAGTCTCGAAACAGGGTCTGGTCGGTCGACCTGTTTTCTCGGTCGGTCGACCGATTCTGCCAATGCGGACTTATTTTCTGCGAATTTGGGCTTCCGTGGAGAACTGGGCCGATTACGTAGTTGACATCGGTCGGCCGACCTGTTTTCTCGGTCGGTCGACCGATCCTCTTTATTTTCAGTTTCGATCCAGCCCGATAATTATACTTGAATACACCATCTGAATTACCGCTCCAAAAACAGCTTCCTAAAGGCAAATAAGGCTTGGTTTTGCTTACTTCCGCGTATTCCTACATACAAAACACAGAAATACCAAAGTAGACAATATGGGAGAAAAAGCAACTAAAAAGTCACGAAAGTGTAAGAAAATACGTGCCAAAAGAGTAAATAAAATGCATAAAATAGGCACGTATCAAACTCCCCAAACCAAACCTTGCTTGTCCTCAAGCAAGCACTAAGACTCAAAAGAAAATAAAACTCCTAATGGAACGGACCTCATACTTTTCATAACCAAACACAACACTATGCTTAACCAATTTAATGCATCCTTCAACTATGATCAAACACAATGTCAAGAGCAAAACGAATTAAACATGTTGGAAAAGCATGCTAAAATTTCGACCTTGCAAGACCCATTCTAATTGGACTCTCGCGGTACGCTCGAGACACTCATGAAAGCAAAGGGTCAAATGTATATGTGAAAGATAAGAAGATAAATAAAAGTAAGGACTCTCACCTATCTACGACCCGTAAGAACATGCCTGCAATCTAACATGAATAAAATCTCTACAACCGTACATATGCATTCCCACACTAAATAACCATGACACATGCCGAGGTAAATTTGGGATTGTGAGGCTAAAGGTAAGAAGGGGTAAAAATAAGTTATGGGAAGAGGGGTTAAACCGAGCTAACATCCGTCTATCCACACTATAAGATTACTTCTTTTTGTTTGCCCCTTTTTTTTTTCATATATGCCAATGTTCCACAATTCTTCCAAATTTTTCTTTTTATATTTTTTTTTTCTTTTCTTTTTCTTTTCTCTTTTTTTTTTTCAGGAAAACGACCTATCCAATGGTCCTGGTCGACCGACCAAGGAAACTGGTCGACCGACCAGCCTTGAAAACAGGCTGCTCCGTTTTTTTTTCTCGTGTCTTTCTTTTTCTCTTTTTTTTTCTATCATTCTCCTAAAATCAAAAATTCACCGATGAAGCATAAACCAAAGGATGGCAAGGAAAACAGTCCCATTACTAAATTACTAGCTCGGATAGGGTAAGCAATTTTTAGAATGTAGCCAATGGGTAAAAGAGTTCAATTTGGCTATGTGAGAATAGTGGGAATAATGAGAAAGGGGTACCTCTACCACATGTGTCAACAAACCACAAAACCGAATGCATACAGGTATTAAGAAGACAAAATTCATGTTTATGCATATTGATGTAACATGCCTCAAGAGGAGAAACTACTCACAACCTATATGAAATCGGTCATGGATGTCACCGATTTATTAAGCTCTAATCCTTAGAATATGTAGTAGCTTGCCAAGAAGAGAGTCAAGTCTAATAATTTAGCATGAAATCAACAAAAACTCGTAGATAATGCAAAAGACTAGCTTGAAAATTTTTGAAAAATGCAAGGCAAAGCAATATGTGATATGTGAGGCATAACTAGTATTTATCCGTTCCGACTCGACCTAAGAACTTAAGACAGAGAAGAACGCCCGACAGGGAAGAACACGCGACAAGAGAGGATGAAAACAAGAAAAACACCTAAAGGTATGAAAAACAAAAGACACAAAAACAATTGCATACTCACAAAGGAGTATGCAAACACCCTCCCCAAACCAAAACGCACAATGCCCCCATTGTGCTCATCAGCATACAACCACAGCATAGGGATGGGGGTAGGCGGAAAAGAAGCAAACAAAGAAAGGAAAAGGAAAAAGACTAGAAACTACAAAAAGAGTCTAAGGAGGAAGGAGGGGAAAACTGGAAATCGAAAGAGGAAAATTGGAAATCTAAGGGAGGAAAACACTTACAAAGTAAATGTGGACCTCTCCAAACCGAACCAATCAATAGGGGCCTCCCCAAACCGAACCCCAAAGAGGGTAAGGTTAAGCACGTCCCTATCCCGCTGAGTCGTAGAATGGCTCAGCGTTCTCCTCACCTTCTCCCTCATCGCCATCCTCCTCAGACCCTACTCCTGTTCCTGAGGCAGAGCCTGAAGCTTCACCATGGTCACGACCGCCTGCGAGAGGTGTGTACCAGGTGGGGTGAGTCCACGGGCCGGTTGGGAGCCTACCTTGTGTGGCATACTCCTTGTAAACCGGGTATTGGAAGAGACTATCGTCCAACCGTTTTTGGCTGAACTGCGTGCAAAGACTCGCCAGCATTTGTGGCATAGATCTGTCATCAACAAAAGGAGGAACATAAATATTAGGAGGAGCAGTAAAATCAGATGGGTACCCTGTCCCAGGTGTGGCATGGTGGCCACCGGGAGCAGGGGCCCTGAAACCTCTAGAAGCGCCTCCCCTAAGCGGGAGGCGGTAAGACGGGAGTAGTGGTCGGGGCTCCCCTATAACAATAGAAAGGGGGTACATAGGGGGAGCCGTGGTGATGGGGATGCGGTCAGTGAGATAGGTGTCTATTTTCCAAACACCTCTACTGTTTACCCAACGCACAGACCTGACATAATCCATGTCCATGTATCGGGATAGAGGGGTGACCGCATCCTCATAGCGAGGGAACTGGGGTACAAAATAGCGGGCTAATCGGGTGACTAGCCCACCACAGACAATAGTGGTCAAAGAAGTTCCCTCACCGACTGACACAAAATGAGAAGCGACCAAATGAGCAGTGTTATAAGACTGCTGACCCGTACGTCCGATGTTAAGATAACCGGACAAAATAGAGAGCTCAATGTTGTTAACATTTTGAGACTCTTTGCGGCCGAAAACAGTGTTGGCCAACAGACGCAAAAAATAACGGGGGGTGGGAAGGTGGACGGTAATGTTTTTCTTCTTCACATCGTTGGAGTCAGTAATACAGGACCACATATCAGAATACGACCCCGTGGGGTCATCAGTAAGACCCTCAGAAGACAGACCCAAAATTTGAGCAAATTGAGTTAAAGTTAAAGCATAAGTTTCATTGAACAGGCGAAAAGAGATACAAAAACTATCATAGCTGGGGTGAAGAGCCCCTAAATCAAAGGTAAAGGAAGAGAAGAACTCAAGAGTAAGAAGGCGGTAGGTGATCTCGTCCATAGTGACAAGGCCTGCAAACCCGGTCCCAATGAGCATAGCAACCACCTCATCATGGCATCCCAATGCATGCAAAGCTGAAACACAAAGGAAACGGGTCGCCACTACCGCGCAATGAGCGCTCAGATGGAGGAATCGGGCCTTCTGGGCCGGAGAGATGAAAGTGATCTGCGGATAGTCCGGTAGACTATCCGTGTCCTGAACTGCTAGACCTCTAGACCTAGAGACACGTCCTCTAGAAGTGCTTGCACCCGAAGTGCGTGCGCGTTTCCCTCCTTGATCACGGCTAGACATCGTAAAGCTGCAAAGTTCAATTAAAAATATAAGTCTTATGAGCATAAGAAAACATTGCTTTAACAAAATTAGGCACGAAAAATTGCAAAAACAAAAATTTTGCCACAGCTCTGGTCGGCCGACTACAGGAGCCAGTCGGTCGACCAGATTTCTCAAGATGGTCTGTATTTTTCTGCTGTACGGAGAAATCAGAAACTGAAAAAAATCATGAAAAACGCAGGTATGGTCGGTCGACCGTAAAAACAGGTCGGTCGACCAAATTACGAGAAAAATCAGAAACTGTTCAACAATTAAACTCAGGAAAACGCGACTCTGGTCGGCCGACCTCAATTTCCGGTCGGTCGACCGACCTTTGTCAGAAAAGAAACCCAGATCTGCAAAATTTAAAAACCCAGAAATTCAAATTTCGGTCGGCCGACCTCCGATTCCGGTCGACCGACCGTAACAGTGATGGCGTCGGGTTTGAATTTCGCGCGGAAAAAGGCATAAAAATTGTAAGGAAGAATTAAACTATCCTAATTAGCACAAAATCACCCAAAATTTTCAGATCTAAGCATATAAACTCAAGAAGAAGGAAAAAACTAACATAAAAACACATAAACAAGCATGAAAACGGAATTAAGAGCAAAATTAAACTTTAAAAAGATAAACTCATACTACCTAAAACGAAAATAAGAAGGTAAAAAAAAAGAGAAAGAAAATGGAGGAAACACATACCTTGAGGATGGAAGCTAAAAAGAGTGTAAGTAAAATGGTGGAGGAGGAAGAAGGGTGAATAGTTTTTAGGGTTTTATGAGAGAGAGGGAGTGCTGGTAGAATGAATAGGTCAAAGCAATAATTTTATGTTCAAAACACAACAAACCCATGACGTTGATTCTGAAAAGATAAAACCGTAAAAAAAATCATGGTCGGTCGACCAGAAAAGCTGGTCGGTCGACCACTGTACTTTTACCTGCTCTGCGATTTTACTTATTATGTCAGAAAAAATTCAAAAAGCTGTCAGTCTGGTCGGTCGACCAGAAAAGTCGGTCGGTCGACCACTGTACTGATTAAAACCGATTTTTTTTTTTTTTTCTTTTTCTGCAGTGATTTCAATTTCCATCTGAGGATAAAACGAAAAATAAGAAGGAAAAAACGTAAATTTAAAACTAAAGCACAGGTTGCCTCCCGTGTAGCGCTGGTTTAAGAGGTCCCGCACGACCTTTACCTTCTAAGGAGCATCCTAAAAAGGGTCAAAGTAAGAAACTTCGACTTTTCCGACATACTCATTTTCTCCTCGGAAGTGCTTCACATATTGGCCATTGACTTTGAACCTCTCACCAGATGAGGTTTCTAATTCGATTGACCCGAATTTTGAGACAGCTGTGACGGTGTAGGGTCCGCTCCACCTGGATTTCAGTTTACCAGGAAAAAGACGAATACGAGCATTAAAAAGCAGTACCCTATCACCTACCTGAAAGTCACGTCTAATGATTCTCTTGTCATGCCAGCGCTTTGTTTTCTCTTTGTAGATCCTGGCATTGTCATAGGATAACAACCTGAATTCTTCTAGCTCATTTAGCTGCAATAAACGTTTCTCGCGGGAAAGATTAGGGTCTAAATTAAGATCACATATAGCCCACCAAGACTTACGTTTTAACTCAACTGGTAAATGACAAGTTTTACCATAAATCAATCTGAATGGTGACATTCCTATTGGAGTTTTGAACGCGGTTCTATAGGCCCATAAAACATCATCAAGTTTTAGGCTCCAATCTTTCCTAGACTTAGAAACTACCTTGGCTAGGGTCTCCTTGAGTTCTCTATTAGAGATCTCAACTTGACCACTAGTCTGAGGGTGATAAGCTAAACCCCTACGATGTTGGACACCGAATTTATTTAACAAATCACCTAGTCGTTTCTCCTTAAAATGCATACCTCCATCACTTATGACAACCCTAGGGACACCAAAACGAGGAAATATGATTTTTTTAAACATCTTAATAACAGCTTTTGCATCACAATGGGGAGTAGCAATGGCTTCTACCCACTTAGACACATAATCAACAGCTACAAGAATATACCTGTTACCTTGACTACTGGGAAAAGGTCCTTGATAATCAATGCCCCAAACATCAAAAATCTCTACCTCTAAAATACCTACTTGTGGCATCTCATGTCTTTTTGAGACATTCCCAGTCCTTTGACAGGCATCACAGTTACCTACAAAATTTCTACAATCAGCATGTAAAGTAGGCCAATAAAAACCAGACTGTAATACCTTGGCCACGGTCCTAGATGGACCGTGGTGACCACCATATGCAGAAGAGTGACATGCTTCCAGAATGTCCTTCACCTCCCATTGGGGGACGCATCTCCGGATAAGTCCATCTCCGCATTCTTTAAAAACATAAGGGTCATCCCAAAAATACTGTTTCGCATCAAACATAAATCTCTTCTTTTGTTGCCAAGACAACTCAGGAGGGATTTTACCTGTAACAGCAAAATTAGCAAAATCAGCATACCAAGGAGGGGGATAAGAACTTGAACTATTAATGATAAATAAACTTTCATCAGGAAACGAATCATCAATAGGTAAAGAATCTTCCCCATCAGTCACCTGCAGGCGAGATAAATGGTCAGCTACCACGTTTTCCGCGCCTTTCTTGTCCCTGATCTCAATGTCAAACTCTTGAAGAAGGAGGATCCACCTTAAAAGCCTTGGCTTTGAATCCTTCTTTTGAAAAAGACCTTTTAAAGCTGCATGGTCAGTATAAACAATTACCTTATTACCTACTAAATATGATCTAAATTTTTCTAAGGCAAATATGACAGCTAGCATCTCTTTCTCTGTGGTGAAATAGTTGACTTGAGTCTCATCCAGGGTGCGGCTCGCATAATAAATAGCATTAAGAGCCTTGTTCTTCCTTTGACCAAGCACAGCACCCAGAGCATAATCACTAGCATCGCACATGATCTCGAATGGGAGATCCCAATCTGGTGGCTGGATGATTGGTGCTGAGACCAAAGCTTCCTTCAACCTGTTAAAAGCTGAAAGGCATTCATCAGAAAACTCAAAGATGGCGTCCTTAAGAAGCAATTGTGTAAGTGGTTTAGCAATTTTAGAGAAGTCCTTAATGAAACGCCTGTAAAAACTTGCGTGCCCTAAGAAACTTCTCACCCCTTTGACATTAATAGGAGGGGGTAATTGCTCAATCACTTGTACCTTTGCTTTATCAACATGTATACCTTTATCTGAAATTAGATGCCCTAAAACTACCCCTTCAGTAACCATAAAATGACACTTCTCCCAATTTAAGACAAGGTTTACATCAATACATCGCTGCAAGACTTTATCAAGATTAGCTAAGCATTGATCAAAAGCATTACCATAAACAGAGAAATCATCCATAAATACTTCCATAATGTTTTCTATAAAGTCTGAAAAAATACCCATCATACACCTTTGAAAAGTAGCAGGAGCATTGCATAACCCAAAAGGCATCCTGCGATAAGCAAAAACACCCTGTGGACATGTAAAAGTAGTCTTACTCTGATCATCAGGATGGATGGGAATCTGGAAGAAACCTGAATAACCGTCTAGAAAACAGAAGAATTTATTAGAAGCCAATCTTTCAGTCATTTGGTCAACAAAAGGAAGGGGGAAATGGTCTTTCTTGGTGGCGGCATTTAACTGTCTATAATCAATGCACATCCGCCACCCAGTCACAACTCTAGTTGGTATTAACTCATCTTTATCATTTTTAACCACTGTGGTCCCTCCTTTCTTAGGAACCACCTGAACTGGGCTAACCCACTTAGAGTTGCCAACTGGATAAATAATACCTGCATCAAGAAGCTTCATAACCTCAGCCATAACTACATCCTGCATCTTAGGATTCAATTTACGCTGTCCCTGTCTATAAGGCTTATGCCCTTCCTCTAAATCTATTCTGTGCATACAAACATCAGGGCTTATGCCCTTAATATCATCCAAAGAATAACCTAGAGCTTTTCTATTCTTTTTAAGAACAGTCATTAAGGCAGAAAGTTGGTCAGGACTAAGTTTAGAGCTAACAATCGCAGGGTACTGCTCAGTATCATCTAAGAAAACATATTTAAGATTAGGAGGAAGTGGCTTACGCTCTGGTGCTTTTACCTCAACTGCCTGAATAGAGTTAGTATCTATAGAACAGCACATGTTTACCAGACTTGCATTAGCTAGGCTTATGAGCTTCTCATTCTCTTCTTCAGTGATCTCACATTCCTCTTCCTCTTCTTCTATCAAATCCAGCTTTTCAGCATCCTCAGCTGGAGTACCTGCATACTTATCCAAAACCGTTAGATCATCTAAGGGATCCTTGGTCAAGGATTCCCTCCAATTAAGGATAACATTCCTGTCTACAATATCGATGGAACAACTAGTATCATCAGTAGGAACAGTTGCCTTATGGGCAAGACTAAACTCTATAGAGTCATCCCCAATCTCTAAAGTAATGGTCCCGCGTTTGACATCTATCACAGCCCCAGCTGTGTGTAAAAAAAGGTCTACCTAAAATAATAGGTATTCGACTGTCCTCAGCAATGTCTAAAACGACGAAATCTACAGGAATAAAGAACTTTCCCACTTTTACTGGGACATCCTCCAAGACCCCTAGTGGTCTTTGGGTTGATCTATCAGCCATCTGTACAGTAATATTGGTGACCTTAAGTCTACCTAAACCAAGTCTTTCACATACAGAATACGGTATGACACTGACACTAGCCCCTAGATCACAAAGGGCTTTCCCTATTAAATGATTACCTATGGTACAAGGGATGGAAAAACTACCTGGGTCTTTCAACTTGGGTGCTATATTATTTTGTGAAAGAACATAACATTCTTCCACAAAAGCAACAGCACCGTCGTCCTGAAAATTCCTCTTACGACTTAAAATATCTTTCATGAATTTAGCATAAGAAGGTACCTGGGTAATTAAGTCAGTGAAAGGGATGGTTACCTCAAGGTTCTTCACCATCTCTAAGAACTTACCAAATTTCTTATCTTCCTTTGAATTTTTCAGTCTTTCAGGATAAGGAATGGTGACTTTAGCCATAGGATCAGCAACCTTTGGCTTTTTCAGCTGTAAAATTTCAGTAAGGCCTTGAATGAGGGAAGGGTCCAGCGATTCCGGAGTCAAAACGGCACTCTGCTCAGAAGCGTCGGTCGGTCGACCAGTATTAGTGGTCGGTCGACCAGAGTCTGTAAAATCCGATTTTTTTTCTTTTTCAGAATCTGATCTCACGTCAGGAACAGTGGTCGGTCGACTTACAGAAGTGGTCGGTCGACCTCCTGTTCTTTTGACGGGATCAGATTCTTGACTTGGAATTTCGGCTGGATCATCCTCTTGAGTTGAATCTTCACAAACACGGCCACTCCTTAGATTTATGGCATTCAGCGTCTCCATGGGTCCCTCAGAACTAGGTGGAGAGCTTTTTCTTTGGTTGGCTATGTTTATCAAGTGTTCCTCAAAAATCTTCGTGGAAGTGCAGTGAGCCTCATTCATCTTAAAAACTGCCGTGGTTAAGGCATCAACAAGGGCTCTTAATCTCTCAATTTCTCCCGTGTTGTCGACCGTAGTAACTAGGTTCGCACTTTCAAGCTTTAGCTGGGTTGCCTCAAGCTTTTCAAAACGGGCTTCAACTGTTGTCTCAAGAGCCATCACTCTATTCATCTCTACATTCAGCCTTCTTGAATTCCCACGTGAACCTTTAAAAGTAGCCTTATGCGCCGCCATGTCTTCAATGGTTTGCCAACCCTTCATATGATCGGTGTTGTTCTGGAATCTTCCATTGGCGGCCACATCAAGAATCATCTTATAGTCATCGTAAAGAGAGTTGTAAAAGCAGTTACACAGGTCCCATTGTGGAAGGTTATGGTGAGGGATGGAACGGACCAATTTCTTCAATCGTTCCCATGCTTCACAAAATCCTTCATCAGGCCCCTGCTGAAAGTTACGGATTTGGTTTCTCAAGTCCTCAGCTTTTGCAAGAGGGAAGTATTTCTTGTAAAAAGCCAAGGCCAAGGCGGTCCAATCTGTAATCCCTTCACTTGTCTTTTTAAGGTCCCGGTACCATTCTTGCGCGTCTCCTTTTAAGGAGAATAAGAACAGAGTTGCCAGCACCTCATCTCTAGTTACCCCTTCAGGTAGGGGTATGAAACAACAATAATCTGTGAAGGTTGTAACGTGCTTTATTGGATCTTCATCAGGTAGACCAGAAAATTGACTCTGCTCCACCAAGTTAATATGAGTCGGGCGGAGTTCAAAGGAGCCAGTGGTGGGTTTAGGCAAGGCGAATCCTTTCGGTAAATCTTTAGGCTTCGGCTGTAGGTAGCTATAAATGGAGTCCATAAAGAGAGTACTCAAGCCTTCCTCTCAAAAACCTGTCTTCTAAATAGCACTAGAAGAAAAGGTAAGAACGGTCTTAAGGAACCTAAGTTCCTTAAGACAAGAAAAATAAACTAAAAATTAACAAACAGAATTATACCGTCTCCCCGGCAACGGCGCCAAAATTTGACACCCGTCGTTGAGGGGTGCCAAAGATAAGATTTATAAAACCTCAGCTTAAACTCAGATAGGATAAGTCAAGGGTCGAACCACAGAGAGACAAGGTTAATTATGTTTGTGAATTTAAAGTCTATTGCAAGTAATCAAGAAAGGGGGTTTTGAATTGGGATTTAAACTAACAACTAAAGTAACAAAATAACAAGAAAATTTAGATAAGATAGAAAGGAGATTAGGAACTTAGGTTCCCCATGGTCAAAACAAGTCAATGAAGGGCAAAATAACCAAATAACACAATCCCAAGGAACAAAGAATAAACCTTTAGGTCAAAATTCTACCCAATCCTTACGGTCTTAGGGTTCCTAGAAAAGCACTAAACTTTCGTTCAAGGGCTATCCCAAAGTTGTTGTTAAACTAATCCTAATAATCTTTCAATCCTAAGGATTAGTTCACCAACAACAATGGGGGATTGGTAATTTAATCATCAAACTTATCAAAGTCAAGTTTTTACATGGTTCCCCTAATTCCTAATCACAAGAATTAGTTATGCATACTTCTGATTATGAAACTAACAATTACTAAGAATATCAAAGAGATAAACATAATTAAAGAAGACAATAAAAGGGAAAACATGAAATAAGAAATAACAACAAGATGAACAACAAGATTGAATTAAAGGAAAGATTAATTAAAACAAACTTACAATTTGAATGGAAATCCTAAGAATAAAGATGAAAGCTTGGTAAAATTCCTAGGGTAGAAAATTGCTGAAAAACTCCTCCTTCTAATAGAAGAGTTTTGTTCTCCTTAAATAAGAAATATTACAAGATTAGGAAATCAGAAAAGAAAACGGAAGTCTCGAAACAGGGTCTGGTCGGTCGACCTGTTTTCTCGGTCGGTCGACCGATTCTGCCAATGCGGACTTATTTTCTGCGAATTTGGGCTTCCGTGGAGAACTGGGCCGATTACGTAGTTGACATCGGTCGGCCGACCTGTTTTCTCGGTCGGTCGACCGATCCTCTTTATTTTCAGTTTCGATCCAGCCCGATAATTATACTTGAATACACCATCTGAATTACCGCTCCAAAAACAGCTTCCTAAAGGCAAATAAGGCTTGGTTTTGCTTACTTCCGCGTATTCCTACATACAAAACACAGAAATACCAAAGTAGACAATATGGGAGAAAAAGCAACTAAAAAGTCACGAAAGTGTAAGAAAATACGTGCCAAAAGAGTAAATAAAATGCATAAATAGGCACGTATCATCCAGCACCGTGACAATCATGTAAGCATTCGTTGTTAACAATCGTATATTTATTTACTCTACCCGTTTTCTATGTGGTTTTTCAAACTGTTGTTGGTTTAGTTTTGGGGTACGAGTCTTGAGTAGTCGAAGTAGGATATGGGTAGATGGTTTTGGTTGTTGTGGAGTGTTGTGTGGTGGCCGGAGCACCACCAGCCTGGTGGTTTAATTGCGGCATTTCAGACGAGAACAGGGAGTTTCAGAACAGGGGAATTGAGCGTGTTGTCAGGCGTTTTGGTGGGGTTCGTGTGACGGTTATAGGGAGAACCAGGAAGGGAGAGGACCACCCATAGAACCACCGTGGGTCAGTGGTGACGATGGTGGTGGCCAGAGGTGGTGTAGGTCACGGTGGTGAGAGAAACAAGTGGTAAAAGGAGAGGGTATGCGAAGGAGTTTCTGGAAAAAACAGATGTCGGGTGTGTGCAAGCTTTTTTGAGGTGATGTGGTGGTTGCGGTGGTGTTCCCTAGTGGTGTCCAAGGCGTGGAAGTGGTAGTTGGTAGTACGTAGGTTAGTTTAGGACAGTTCGTGGTGGTCGTGGGTGGCTGGATAGTTGGTGGCGAGGCTGCAAAGTAGTGATAGTCGAGGATAAGCTAGAGCTGTGTTTTGGTTTGGTTTGTTTGTGATGTTGGTCGTGGGGTTTGAACCCAGGATCACAGGAAGGGAAGGGGGGGGGGGGGGGGGGGGGGAGGGGGGGGGGGGGGGGAGGGGGGGGGGGGGGCTGTTTATATATATGTGTGTTATTATTATTATTATAATTATTGTTGATATTATTGTTGTTATTGTTATTAATATTATTATTATTATTATTATTATTATTATTATTATTATTATTATTATTATTATTATTATTATATTATGACTATTGGGTTGTTATTGTTGTGGTTTTATCAACATGATATTATTATTATTATTATTATGTTATTATTATTATTATTATGTTGTTATTATATTTTTAGTATTCATTGTTGTTGTCATTGTTTGTGTATTATTGTTATTATTATTATTATTATTATATGTTATTATGATTATTATTATTATTATTATTATTATTTTTATTATTGGTAATTGATACTCGTGTTTTAATTATTAAAATTGTTAAGAGGATTTCATTATAACAAGGATGTGACGGTTATCAATAGCTCGGTTGTATTTTCTATGTTCGTTTGTTTAATTGAAGTTAGTTATAAATCTAATAAGGTCGGGTTGGTTAAGTTAATTGAAGTAGTCATGTTTAATACGGTCTCGTTATGCGTAATATATATTATTTGAATTGTTAAATTGAATAATTGATATGTTATATTAGTTTACGTAGTTATATTAGTTAGTAATTATGTATATTATATTGTTAGGTGACGGTTTTGAAAAGGCATAGTTCTGTTTACTTGCCGGTTTGCTTTTGGACTATATTGCTATCCAGGTAGGATACACTGACACTATACCCTA
Organism: Silene conica; assembly: GCA_029255685.2. Lineage (NCBI taxonomy): Eukaryota > Viridiplantae > Streptophyta > Magnoliopsida > Caryophyllales > Caryophyllaceae > Silene > Silene conica. The sequence goes on along the minus strand of CM055312.2, from coordinate 46,678,081 downwards.
TGATGTGTTATGAATGGATTTTGGATTGTGTGTTATGGGTGCTGAGCATGATTGATATGAGAATGATATTGGTTGAATTGAGTAATGATTATTATTATTGGCATGGGCATTTCATTATTTAATAGCATGATTGATTAAGAGTATTGTTGCATTCATGAGCATGACATATGCATTGATTACTGAGAAAGATGTGAATCAGATGTTGTTCTGATATAAAGCCCAGGGTGGTTCTGCAGACTAGGCCTGGTGTCTTATCAGCTATTGAGCTGGTGTTCGGTGACGACCGATTATAGTCTGCCGGGAGGTTCGGTATGGCTGGGTGTTTCGGGTTTGAGATTGAGATTGTGATTGAGCTCGAGCTCGAGCATATCATGGCATTTGCATATCATATTTGTTGCATTATTTATTATCGTGTTATCCTACTCAACCGCGAGGTTGACAGTGTATTCGTGTACACCTACGATGATCCGAAATGGGGAGTAGACTCTACAGGTCAGAGACAGATGGACTAGGAGCTTGGGCAAGGAGTGAGACATGGCTTGGACCTACTTAGAATTAGATCACAGACTTAGATATTATCAGTTGTACTTTTATTCTTTGCGTAACTGTTGTAATATCAAAAGTTTAAATTTAATCAGTTTTTATATAAAGTACTTTGATTTGTTTACTTTGTTATTCATTACCTCGGACATTCCGAGATGGTAACAACTCTATTTATTTGAGAATGTCTTGCTAAAGGTTCTTAAATAAATGGGGGTGTTACAAATTTAATCTTTCTTTGTTATTCAATTTCATTGTTCTTCTTATTATTGTTTTTCAATTTGTGTTTTGCCCACTTGAATCCCCATCTTCAATTATGTTATCTTGCTTGTTGCTCTTCAATATTGCTAGTATTAGTTTCTTGATTATGCATAGATAATTCTTGTGATTAGGAATTAGGGGAACCATGGTTAAACCTAGGATTTAATGGTTTTATGATTAGTATACAAATCCCCATTGTTGTTGGTGAACTAATTCTTTAAGATTGAAAGATTGTTAGAATTAGTTTAACAACAACTTTGGGATTGCCCTATGAACGAAAGTTTAGTGCTTTACTAGGAACCCTAAGACCGTAAGGATTGGGTATAATATTGACCTAAAGGTTTATTCTTTGTTCCTTGGGATTGTGTTAATTGATTGTTTACCCTTTGTTGATTTGCCCTAGCCATGGGGAACCGAAGTTCCTAATCATCCTTTTACTTTTATTTAGTATTCTTGTTTAATTTGCTATCTTAGTTGTTAGTCTCAATCATCAATCAAAACCCCCTTTTTTGTTACTTTCAATAGACTTTAAATTCACAAAACAATATTAACCTTGTCTCCTTGTGGTTCGACCCTTGACTTACTCTATCTAGTTTAAGCTGAGGTTTTTACAAATCTTATCTTTGGCACCCCTCAACGACAGGTGTCAAATTCTGGCGCCGGTGCCGGAGAGACGGTATAATTTTGTTTGTAAGTTTTTAGTTTATTTTTCCTTGTCTTAAGGAACTTAGGTTCCTTAAGACCGTTATTTACCTTTTCTTCTAGTGTTGTTTTGCATATTAGAAGACAGGCTCTTGAGAGGAAGGCTTGAGTACTCTCATTCTTAAGAGACATGGCTACTATCTATGATCACATACAACCAAAGGTACAAGATCTACCGAAGGGGTTTACTTTGCGTACACCTACTACCGGTTCTTTTGAGCTCCACCCGAACTACATCATTCTGGTGGAGCGGAACCAATTTTCTGGTCTACCCGATGAGGATCCGTTGAGGCATGTTGAGACATTCACGGATTATTGCTGTTCTATTCATATACCAGCCGGGGTGACTCAAGATGAGGTGAAGGTAATGATGTTCCTTTATTCATTGAAGGACTCTGCGAGAGATTGGTACCGCTACCTTGATAGGGTAGCTGAGAAGGTTACAGATTGGACTTCCTTGGCATTGGCTTTCTATAAAAAGTAGTTCCCACTTGCGAAGGCCAGTGACTTTAGAAGTCAAATCACTAACTTTCAACAAGGTCCGGATGAAGAATTTTGTGAGGCATGGGGTCGATTCAAGAAATTGGTCCGGTCTATTCCTCATCATGGTTTTCCTCAATGGTACTTGTGCAACCAATTTTACAATGCTCTTTATGATGATTATAAGGTGATTCTTGATGCGGCCGCCAATGGTAGATTTCAAAATAACACCAACCACATGAAGGGTTGGAACACTATTGAAGACATGGCGGTGCATAGGGCCGAATTTGGGAGTTCACTTGAGAATTCGCGAAGGTTGAATGTAGAGATGGATAGGGTATTAGCTCTTGAGACAACCGTTGAAGCCCGTTTTGAAAAGCTTGAGGCAGCCCAGCTGAAGCAAGAAAGTGCGAACCTAGTTACTACGGTCGACAACACGGGTGAAACGGCGGAGTTGAGAGAGCTTGTTCATGCTCTAATGAAACAAATTGTGGAAATGGAAAAGGCTCAAGTGGCTTCTTTGAAGACTTTTGAGGACCAATTAGAAATCTTAGCTGCTAATCAGATTGCTAGCTCCCCGGGCAGTTGTGAGAGTTCCATAGAGACATTAAATGCTATAAATCTCAGAAGTGGTCGTGCTTATGACGGACCAACTTCCAAGGGTGATTCTGCTGAAGTTCGGGACGAAGAAACTGATCCCGTACACAGGTCGGGAGGTCGACCGACCACTACATCAGGTCGACTGACCGAGGTACCTGACGAGAGATTAGTTTCTGCAAAACAGAAGAATTCTGAGAACAGCGCATCTGGTCGACCGACCGGCACACCAGGTCGACCGACCAGGGTTCCTGAGCAGAACATGGATTCCAATCCTGAATTGTTAGACCCGTCCCTCATTCAATACCTCACTGAGATTTTACAACTAAAGAAGCCAAAGGTAGCTGATCCTACAGCTAGTGTTACCGTTCCGTATCCCGAGCGATTGAAGAATTCAAAAGAGGATGGGAAATTTGGTAAGTTCTTGGAGATGGTGAAGAACCTTGAGGTAACCATCCCATTCACTGACTTAATTACCCAGGTACCTTCTTATGCTAAATTTATGAAAGATATTTTAAGTCGTAAGAGGAAATTTCAGGACGAAGGTGTTATTGCTTTTGTGGAAGAATGTTATGTTCTTTCACAAAATAATATAGCACCCAAGTTGAAAGACCCAGGTAGTTTTTCTATCCCATGCACTATAGGAAATCATGTTATTGGGAAAGCCCTTTGTGATCTAGGGGCTAATGTCAGTGTTATGCCTTATTATGTTTGTGAGAGACTTAACATAGGTAGACTTAAGGTCACCAACATCACCTTACAGATGGCAGATAGATCAACCCAAAGACCATTAGGGGTCTTAGAGGATGTCCCAGTTAGAGTGGGAAAGTTCTTTATTCCTGTTGATTTCGTTGTTTTAGACATTGCTGAGGATAGTCATATACCTATTATTTTAGGTAGACCCTTTTTACATACAGATGGGGCTGTGATTGATGTCAAACGCGGGATCATTACATTAGAGGTTGGAGATGACACTATCGAGTTTAGTCTTGCCCATAAGGCAACTACTCTTACTGATGATACTTGTTGCTCCATTGATATTATTGACAGGAATGTTATCCGTAACTGGATGGAATCCTTGACCAAGGATCCCTTAGATGATTTAACCGTTTTGGATAATTGTGCAGGTAATCCAGCTGAGAATGCTGAGGAGCTGGATGTTGTGGAAGCAGAGATAGAGGAATATGAGCTGACTGAGGAAGAAGATGAGAAGCTCATGAGCTTGGCTAATGCTAATCTGGTAAACATGTGTTATTCAATTAGTACTGATTTTGTTCATGTCGTAGAGGTATAGGTACCAGAGCGTAAGCCACTTCCTCCTAATCTTAAGTATGTTTTCCTAGATGACACTGAGCCGTATCCTGCAATTGTTAGTTCTAAACTTGATCCTAACCAACTTTCTGCCTTGATGACTGTTCTAAAAAAGATCAGGAAAGCTTTAGGTTATTATTTGGATGACATTAAGGGCATCAGTCCTGATGTTTGCATGCATAGGATAGAGTTAGAGGAAGGGCATAAGCCCTATAGACAGGGTCAACGTAAGTTGAACCCTAAGATGCAGGAGGTAGTTATGGCTGAGGTGATGAAACTTCTTGATGCAGGTATTATTTATTCAGTTGGAAACTCCAAGTGGGTTAGCCCAGTTCAGGTAGTTCCTAAGAAAGGAGGAACCACAGTGGTTAAAAATTAGAAAAATGAATTAATACCTACTAGAGTAGTGACTGGGTGGCGGATGTGCATTGATTATAGACAGTTAAATGCCGCCACCAAGAAAGACCATTTCCCCCTTCCTTTTGTTGACAAAATGACTGAGAGACTTGCTTCTAATAAATTCTTCTATTTTCTAGATGGATATTCATGTTTTCTTCCAGATTCCCATCCTTCCTGATGATCAGAGTAAGACCACTTTTACATGTCCACAAGGTGTTTTTGCATACCGCAGAATGCCTTTTGGGTTGTGTAATGCTCCTGCCACCTTTCAAAGGTGTATGATGGGTATCTTTTCTGATTTTATAGAAAACATCATGGAGGTATTTATGGACGATTTTTCTGTTTATGGTAATGCGTTTGATCAATGCTTAGCTAACCTTGATAAAGTCTTGCAGCATTGTATTGATGTAAACCTTGTCTTAAACTGGGAGAAGTGTCCGTTTATGGTCACTTAGGGGGTAGTGTTAGGGCATCTTATATCTGATAAGGGTATACATGTAGATAAAGCAAAGGTGCAAGTGATTGAGCAATTACCCCCTCCTGTTAATGTTAAGGGGGTGAGAAGTTTCTTAGGATATGCAGGTTTTTACCGGCGTTTCATTAAGGACTTCTCTAAGATTGCTAAACCACTTGCATAGTTACTTCTTAAGGATGATGTCTTTGAGTTTACTGATGAGTGCCTTTCAGCTTTTAACAGGTTGAAGGAAGCTTTGGTCTCAGCACCGATCATCCAGCCACCAGATTGGGATCTCCCATTTGAGATCATGTGCGATGCCAGTAACTATGCTTTGGGTGCTGTGCTAGGTCAAAGGAAGAACAAGGCTCTTAATGTTATATACTATGCGAGCTGTACCCTAGATGAGACTCAAGTCAACTACTTCACCACTGAGAAGGAGATGCTAGCTGTGAACTTTGCCTTAGAGAAATTCCGATCCTATTTGGTAGGTAATAAGGTAATTGTTTATACTGACCATGCAGCTTTGAAAGGCCTCTTCCTGAAGAAAGATTCAAAGCCGAGGCTGTTGAGGTGGATACTCCTTCTCCAGGAGTTTGACATTGAGATTAGGCATAAGAAAGGCGCGGAGAATGTGGTAGCTGACCACCTATCTCGCTTTCAGCTGACTGATGGGGAAGATTCTTTACCTATTGATGATTCATTTCCTGATGAGAGTTTGTTTATCATTAATAGTTCAGGTTCTTACCCTCCTCCTTGGTATGCTGATTTTGCTAACTTTGCTGTCACAGGTAAAATTCCTCTAGAGCTTTCATGGCAACAGAAGAAGAGATTTATCTTTGATGCAAAGCAGTATTTTTGGGATGACCCTTATGTTTTCAAGGAATGCGGAGATGGACTTATCCGGAGATGCGTCCCCCAATGGGAGGTGAAGGACATTCTAGAAGCATGCCACTCTTCCGCTTATGGTGGTCACCATGGTCCATCTAGGACCGTGGCCAAGGTATTACAGTCTGGTTTTTATTGGCCTACTTTGCATGCTGACTGTAGGAATTTTGTAGGTAGTTGTGATGCTTGTCAGACATCTGGGAATGTCTCCAAAAGACATGAGATGCCACAGGTTGGTATTTTAGAGGTAGTGATTTTTGATGTCTAGGGCATTGATTAACAGGGACCTTTCCCTAGCAGTCAAGGTAACAGGTATATTCCTGTCGCCATTGATTATGCGTCGTAAGTGGGTAGAAGCTATTGCTACTCCCCATTGTGATGCAAAAGCTGTTATTAAACTGTTTAAGAAAATCATATTTCCTCGCTTTGGTGTCCCTAGGGTTGTCACATTAGTGATGGAGGTATGCATTTCAAAGAGAAACAATTAGGTGCCTTGCTAAATAAATTCGGTGTCCAACATCGTAGGGGTCTAGCATATCACCCTCAAACTAGTGGTCAAGTTGAGATCTCTAATAGAAAACTCAAGGAGACCCTAGCCAAAGTTGTTTCTAAGTCTAGGAAAGATTGGAGTCTAAAGCTTGATGATGTTTTATGGGTCTATAGAACTGCGTTCAAAACTCCAATCGGAATATTACCATTCCAGTTGATTTATGGTAAGACTTGTCACCTACCAGTCGAGCTAGAACGCAAGTCTTGGTGGGCCATTTGTGATCTTAATTTAGATCCTAACCTTTCCCGTGAGAAACGTTTGTCGCAGCTGAACGAGTTGGAAGAATTTAGGCTGGTTGCCTATGACAATGCCAGGATTTACAAGGAGAAAACCAAGCGCTGGCATGACAAGAGAATAATTAGGCGTGATTTTCAGGGAGGTGATAAGGTCCTACTTTTTAATGCTCGTATTCACCTTTTTCCTGGTAAGCTGAAATCCGGGTGGAGCGGACCTTACACCATCACAGGTATCTCGAAGTTTGGGTCAATTGAGTTAGAAACCTCATCCGGTGAGAGGTTTAAAGTTAATGGCCAATATGTGAAGCACTTCCGTGGAGAGAATGAATTCATTGGGAAGGTTGAAGTTTCTAACTTTGACCCTTTTTCGGATGCTTCGCAATAGGTAAAAAGGTCGTGCCGGACCTCTTAAACCAACGCTAACCGGGAGGCAACCCGTGTTGTAGTTTAAGTTATGTTTGCTTTCGTAGTTTCCCTTTTAGAGGTACACGTTTTCTGTCATGTTTTTGCACTTTTGATGGAATTTTGAGCTTTTGTAGGAAAAATAGGCAGAACTGTCAGGTATTTGGGTCGACCGACTCACTATCAAGGTCGACCGACCATCTGACTGCATTAAATAGCTGCTGGAAAATCAGGTACGCAGTGACCACGTCGACCGACCACAACCCGTGGTCGATCGACCAGAGGGCAGATACCGGGTTTCAAAAAAGGGGTTTAAGTCTATTTGTTTGAAAACAAATCATTATTTCCTTCACACCTTTGAACACCCCCTTCTCTCTAAAACCCTAACATGCCTCCTTCCTTCATTCTACCTCCATTTTTTTGCTCTCTCTCAATTTTCTTCCACTCAAGGTATGTTTCTTTTAGTTTTTTCCTTTCCTTTTCGTTTATTAGACTCTTAGTTCCGTTTTTAGGTAGTTTTTACTTGGATTTTCAGTTTTCTTTTGTTCTTAGGGTTTGTTTTTATTATGTCTTTGTTCTTTCTTTATGTTTTTGCTTTCTCTTTAGCTTTCTTAGTCTCAGATCTGTTTTCATGTGTGGTTTTTGTGCTGTTAGGGTTAGCTTATTTTTTTCTCCCATTTTCTATGCTTGAAATCTTTCGAAAAATTGAGCCGTATATTCGTTCTGTTATAATCGTTAGTCGACCGACTAAGAATGGAGGTCGGCCGACCAAACCGTGTTTTGCAGAAAATTATTTTTTCGTTTGGTCGGTTCGGTCGACCATGGATGTAGGTCGGTCGACCTTGGGAATGTTACAGAAGGTCTGATTTTGCTGGCAAATGGTCGGTCGACCTGGAGGTAAGGTCGGTCGACCATGCGACTGTTACAGGAACTTTATTTTTGCAACCAAACTGTTTTATTTTTTGATAGATAACAAGGTTATTGTTGCAAGAGGTGTAAGTATTGAGAATAATTGTTGTAATTTTGCAGAATCATCATGTCAAGCCGCGGTCAAGGAAGCAAGAGATCTTGTACCTCATAGGCTAGCACTTCAAGGGGCCGAGCAAGCGGGTCCGGAGGTTTAACAGCACTCAATACGGATAGTCTACCTGACTATCCCCAGATCATATTGTTGGGTTTTATTAGTTACTCATAAACTAATATTTAGTCATACTAACATAATCCTTTAATTAACCCTTTAATTAACATATTATAAGTGATCTTAAGCATGCTAAAATGCGGAAATAAGAGAGTTCTCGAACCCTTACATACGGTCCGAATGAATGGCAAGGACGATCCTCCTAGTACCCAAATAAGAATACCTCCTTTGGATGCACCAAGACTATCCCTTAACCAACCGAGATCTTGAACAAGCTAGCACAAAACCGGTTTCTCCTTAAACTTATTCTAATCTCTCTAATTAGAATAGTATTTCAATACTACAAAAATATTATGATTTTATTATCTTATAATATATATTTAGAGGTTTTGGTGTTCTATTTTCTCACCCTTAGAAAAATAACACAAGCATAAGCATAAGAATAAAAGGAGGCTAGGGTTAAATTATATTATGTGAACAACTCACATAATCTATGGAGTGATGGTGTGCATGCCGTGTTCAAGGCATAGGGAAGAGGTGAGGAGAGCACATTGAGCTTACCCATGCACTAGGGTGGCTCTAGGATGATTAAAGTCTAAACACCGTTAATCATGATGTTGGAGTTATTAAATAACTCTTAATACGACTCCTTATTACCCTCCCAAAACCGGTATACCATTCACTAATATGGACCTCATTTTACAATTTTTATCAACTTTATAATTTCATGTTTTTGTGACATACAATATGTCACAACATTATAAAACAACAATTGTTTTTAATTTAATCATACATATTTATCAAATAAATATTATTCATAAATTAATAAATCTCATTTATCAAGTTGACAAGTAATTCGAAATTACTAAATGTAAAATGGTCACTTATAATAATCGTCAACACGATTTACAACTTTTGTAATAATTATAACCCAATTCATTCTAATTACGATATTATAAAATATCGTTTAATGTTTAACAATTGACACGTTTCAATTTTAAACATAAATCTTATATTAAGATTTAACCTCTAATTTCTCGATATACGAGTTTAAGGAATATGATCAAATCGTATCATTATACAATTGATCACTTTAACAATTAAGGGAATTGTCCTAAAGGTGTGACCTAAAGGGATCAACTGAAAGGGATCATTACCGATTAATATTGGTCAGTTGACTAAAATAAAATCGTATCATCCCTTGCGCATTCTCGTCATGAGATTTAATTACGTGATCGCACTATTGTTGAGGACACATTTCCCAATAATCTCCCACTTGTCCTCGACAAGTGTGCGTCACCAATTCTCTTGTCCTATTACAATGTCCCACTCAATGCAAGATGTCTCTCTGAGGTCGTATTTGCATTCGATCATATCATGAGTGGTTTCCTCGATCTGGAGAATAACTGTTTGACCGGAATTATCTACCATAGATACCTTCCGAGCGTGGCCACGCATTTCCAGTTAATTTCTCCTCGAGTGGCCCTGAGATTTGAACAACCCTGACAAGGGGTGGACAATTCCTATCGCACTACTTCCTTCAACTAGTCACAGTTAGTCACAACCCAAAACAATCCCATTTGACTCCAGTTATGAAAAGTCGTAGAGAATGGATCAAGGTTATGCCTAAACTGTACCATCTTGGGAGAGTAGTCTTTTGTCTAAGAATTGACACATAAGAATACTATAGCAGCTCTCGCCACGACCCGGCTATAAAATTCCAGAACTCTATAAGCGGTCACATTGCCCGACAAATTGTCTCTTACAGTCTGCCTATGTGATCGACTAGTCATCACATATGACTCTATGGCAGTTGAACTTGCCATCAATCGCCTCACACTCTAGTTGCTTTGAGATGTCACCTCATGTAAGCGGCTAGGGGCCATACTAAGTCAATCCAGTTCACTTATGGGGTTCAATATTGTCTCTTACAACCCATTTGGATTCTGACAAAGTATCTTTTACTTTGAGTTAATTATAACTCAAATGATGTTGTCATGCAACAATAGTCAATACTATTATATTGCATTTGATGCACAATCATCTGTTTGTATTAGTGTTTTGCGAATAACCTTTATTCATGATTGCAAAACTTACAAATTTTGGTCTCCTTCATTCTCATATTATCCCGTATAATATGATTCTATTTGAGTACATATCTAGAACTCTTTCTAGATTTTGAGTTTCCTTTCCGGAGGAAATCTCCCACTGTTATCTTATAACTTGTGACGTATCGATATACTGGAGGGATTAAGGAATCACTCTCTTTAGTCACTTATGTACTGAAATTTACATTGTAGTCTATTTATGATTTCATCATTCTAATAATTTTCACTCATCTTGGCTATTTGATAATGGTTTCATTCATCGTTATGAATAATGTATCCAACCATTCTTACTTCTAGTGGGCGACCTTTTATTATCCATATAATAAACCTTCCCATTAAAACTCCATCATCATATGATACAAATTATTTTATTCATCTAAATTGAGTACCTCTTATTCTTTACTCTTAAAGAATCACCCATTCTCTCTAAATGGTAGGTTTCAATTCTTTAATGAATATTGCTCCCACTGAAAACAATATCTCTCGATATCTTAAATGAATCTTTCATTTCTCGCATGTAAATCTTTATTTATCACTTGAATCATTATTACTATCACTATCCCTATAGTGATCTATTTTCATTCAATCAATCATCACCCTCTTTTCATGTCTTCGTTTCCTCGAGACGAATATGACATGATAATCCCTTATAACTACATTGAGAGGATTGAGATGATTTCTTCTCTTTTATCTTATAAACTTAGAAAAATCATTTATTAAGGAACCGTTTTCCCTCTGATTTCATACGGGGTTTCATGTTTCCTCTCTATGAAACAATGACATAAAGAACATTTCTTCGAGTGTCCTCCCGTAGTTTCTTCAGTGTCCTCTCGTAGTTTCTTTTATTCATTCATTTAGGGTTCTTCTTAAGACACCCTTGTGGGATTCTTCTCTAAGATCCTACATATATCTCATTGGTTTGCGGGCGAATATTTTCTCCCACTCTATCCTTTTAACAATAACCTTTACTTGTATAAGGATAGCATATTCGATGCAACCAATGCATATGAATGGATAGAAGTTTCTAGGTTTGATGAATACATTCTCATTTTCACTTAAAATGAAAATCATATAATGAACTAATGATGTCTTAATTTGATTGAAGGTATCTCATGGGGTGTAGTTCTCCGTTTTTAATCAACACTTTGATTATATTATATTGATCGTATCAAGGTTTATTGTGTGATAAAATCACAATTATTCATGTTTTAACAAGGTATGCAATTTATTTGAGAAATCAAGACATTGATTAAGAACAAAAGTAGTCACTCGGATTGATAACCAAGTCACCAATATCCAAAATTACAACCATTGTTTTAGGATTATAATCCTTGTCTTACAAGAAAATTAATTGTTCTTAGCAAATAAAATGCAAAATATGAAAGAAGACGATATGAAAATTAGAGCCTCGCTCTTCAAGTCTTCGATCAATTGGATGCTACCATAGCCATCCAAGTAAGGAACTTCATGTTTCCTTCTCCTTGTCCTTATCTTTATAAGATGCCCCTTTAAAACAATTTTAAAAGGGGTGATAGTCAACAACTTGTATCGCCATACAAAAGTTAACAAAATGAAAGTAAACGAGAATTATAAACTACGGCGGTTGCCTTCCCATTTTTGAGATCGCTTAAGTATTTGGGGCAATTCCGTTTCCTAAGATTTACCTTTGTGAATAAAGGCACTTGTCTTCAACCTTTGAAGATGAGGTGGAAACGCCTTTCGAAAAGGTCTTTTCTTTGGTCGCTTTGGGCTTGAACGTTTTCTTGCCTTTGCCCTTAGAGGCATTCCTCTTGAAGCTCGTTTTCCTTTTCTTTTCGATGTTCAAAACATCCTTGGTGGAACTTCCAAGAAGCCCATATCTCTCTCGGCTTGGACAAGCATCTTATGCAATTCATCCAATGTGGTCTCTTGACTTCGCATGTTGAAATTCACCCGGAATTGTGCATACGATTTCACTTTGTTGAGAGAGTGAAGGACTCGGTCAATAATGAGTGAGTCGGGAATTTCAACTCCTTGCTATTTTAGTGTCTCCGCGAGCTCAACTAGTTTGAGCACATGAGGGCTTATCTTTTGCCCTTCCTTCAACGTAATGTCGAAGAAGGCGGAAGCCGCCTCATATTGAATTACCCTTTTGCGAGAACATGGTCGCAAGCTTGGTGTAAATCTCATATGATGTGGTCAACTTAATCATACTCCTTTGGAGATCCGGCTCCATGAGAGAAGATGAGCACATTTTTAAGAGCGGAGGACTCTTTCATGTAGGCTTCATAGGCCTCACGAGTTCCAATCGCGGAACGTGTGGTTGGAGCGGGAGGAGCGGCTTCGGATAGGTAACGACTCTTATCGTCACCGTGAGCGGCCAAAAGCAATTGCGCATCCCAATCCTTAAAATTGGAGCCATGCTTATCGAGTTTGCAACGGTCCATAAAAGACCGAAGCCTTGAAACATTAGTGAGAGGTGGAGCGTTGGTTGCCATTGATGTTATTGAAAATTAAACTATAATGATAAAAGGAAAAACAACATCATTTTAAAAATTCATAATTTAAATTTAAGAAACTTAAACATGTTAAGTATATTTACTTAATGATCTCTTACCCAATTAAGTAAACAATCCCGAGACCCAAACCCATACTAATCCGGGCACGGTGTAGCCGATTCAACCCGTATTGGTATAATTTGGTGGATTAACCCTTTAATCGGTTCTACTCTTAGAACTCTCGGTCGAAAATTTTCTTAAAATTATCTTTAGCCCGAACTTATTGCAACTACGGTTACGAATACTTTCGTCGAGATCAACCAAATTTCAAGGTGTAATCTTATTACCCCACTTACCCAACGTGACAATTTTAGTACCCCGGTGTAGCCGAGCCTACGTTCTTGTGAAGAAGGGATTCATGGGTCCGTACTTTTTGGTAAGGCTAATTCTCAATATTTATATGTAAGAGATCTAGTCAAATTATTATCTATCTCCGTTTAAGTGAACTAAGTCGGTGAATTATCGATAAAATAAATGACTAGGTCGACTAGGTCGAAACATGCATGATACGATGTATGACGATTTGGCTATGCATGCAAACATATAAAAAGCAAAAATAAAAGCATAAAATAAACCCTAGTATGGCCTTTCCTAGAAAAGAAATAACAAAGTACAAATTCGGAAACCAACTCCTTTGGTCCCTTGAACTTCACGCGGCACGCACTTCGAGGTAAACACCGTCTTGATCGGAACTCCTTTCCGAATGGCACCGTCTTCAAGGAACTCCGGATTTTACAAATATTACAACTTTTCTAGTCTACTTTATACATTATAAAATAGAAATAAATTACAATTGGGTGATACGAGATCACAAAATTACAACCGAATCAGTAACCCCTTACATTACGGGAAATACCGATTAAAAACTAAGGCCATACTAAGTAATTACATAATTCCCAAAATTACGTAAATAAAATCATGACATTCATAATAAAATATGCAATGCTTATGTAAATATGAATTAACATGAAAACCCTAAGCCAAATCGTCCTATTTAAAACAATTATTTAAATAGTTATCGCAAACCTCGATTTATGGAATCGCGTGTTTTAACGGTTAACAACACTATGCATTATATGAAACGGTTTTCATCTTTAAGTTAATCATCCTAACTCACATAGGATTCAAAATTTAGTCTTACTCAAACTTTGAACATGACCTAACTTAATATATTTCAATATTGATCGGTATTACTCGGTTTTACGGGAAAAATAATATAAAAATCCAAAAGAGTCATTAAAATTTCGAAAATTCAAAATTCAAAATTTGAAAAATTCATAATGTTCTTAAAATTTCAGAACTTTAAAAATATTAGTATTTATACAGTTTTAACATTATTTCGAAAATAACACGTAAAACGAGCATTTTAAGTCGGAAAATTCAATAATTAACTCCATAAATGCAAATAAAACACTAATAATATTTTTACACTTTCCAAAACAGATTAAGAACATAAAATGGACAGAAAATTAAATTACACACTGCCCAAGAGCCGAAATTTTAATGCATGACACCTTTTTGTTTAATTTTAAATGTAACTTTTAACAAATTAAAATTAAATCAAATCTGAAACTTTTGGCTCCCAAGATAAATTTCATGATGAACATATAATATATGACTAATATGGGTTGAATTTTTCGGCCATTTTAACAACTTTTGCAAATTTTAACGATTTTCGTGATATATCGTACGATTTTAACCTTTAAAATTATTTCTCAAGCATAAAATAAGATAAAATTCTTGAAACTTTTATACATGCTGGAAATAATATATATGACATCGTGTTAAATTTTTATGGCCAAATTCCAACTGAAACTATTAAAGTCGAAATTATGTCACTAATTACCCGATTTTTACATTAAAAATCTATAATATTGCAATATTTGAGATAAATTTCTGGAAAATTCAACATATATTTTAAATATTGCATGTGACATCCTCATAAATTTTTATAGTCAAATTCATAATATAACTATTTTAACCCATTTTTATTCATCTTATTGCATTTTAACACTTAAAATTCATATCACACGTTTTATAAGTCCATAATTTACGAACATTCATATTCATATTATAGAAAATACATGTGATAACATACTGAAAAATCTAGGCCAAAAGATGATTTTAGCTATTTTTCCCAAAATAAACGACTTTAACCATTAAAACTTTATAAAAAAACCGAGATTTAATATACCAATAATCAATATTCATGCAAAATATATTCCAAATATTCTAAAACATTTTAGAAAACAGTAGGTAATCATGCTTAATAATTTCGTGCATATCATATATCAAACGAAAAATCAAATTTTATTTTGTTATCACTATAACTCCGTAAAAACGTAAACGGAAAGCATGCAAACAACCTATTGCTCTGATACCAATTGTTCGGTTTTATTAGTTACTCATAAACTAATCTTTAGTCATACTAACATAATCCTTTAATTAACCCTTTAATTAACATATTATAAGTGATCTTAAGCATGCTAAAATGCGGAAATAAGAGAGTTCTCGAACCCTTACATACGGTCCGAATGAATGGCAAGGACGATCCTCCTAGTACCCAAATAAGAATACCTCCTTTGGATGCACCAAGACTATCCCTTAACCAACCGAGATCTTGAACAAGCTAGCACTAAACCGGTTCTCCTTAATCTTATTCTAATCTCTCTAATTAGAATAGTATTTCAATACTACAAAAATAGTATGATTTTATTATCTTATAATATATATTTAGAGGTTTTGGTGTTCTATTTTCTCACCATCAGAAAAATAACACAAGCATAAGCATTAAAATAAAAGGAGGCTAGGGTTAAATTATATTATGTGAACAACTCACATAATCTATGGAGTGATGGTGTGCATGCCGTGTTCAAGGCATAGGGAAGAGGTGAGGAGAGCACATTGAGCTTACCCATGCACTAGGGTGGCTCTAGGATGATTAAAGTCTAAACACCTTTAATCATGATGTTGGAGTTATTAAATAACTCTTAATACTACTCCTTATTACGCTCCCAAAACCGGTACACCATTCACTAATATGGACCTCATTTTACAATTTTTATCAACTTTATAATTTCATGTTTTTGTGACATACAATATGTCACAACATTATAAAACAACAATTGTTTTTAATTTAATCATACATATTTATCAAATAAATATTATTCATAAATTAATAAATCTTATTTATCAAGTTGACAAGTAATTCGAAATTACTAAATGTAAAATGGTCACTTATAATAATCGTCAACACGATTTACAACTTTTGTAATAATTATAACCCAATTCATTCTAATTACGATATTATAAAATATTGTTTAATGTTTAACAATTGACACGTTTCAATTTTAAACATAAATCTTACATTAAGATTTAACCTCTAATTTCTCGATATATGAGTTTAAGTAATATGAACAAATCGTATCATTATACAATTGATCACTTTAACAATTAAGGGAATTGTCCTAAAGGTGTGACCTAAAGGGATCAACTGACCACCACCGTCATACGACAGTAATGTCAAACTCTAGCTAGCCAATCATTACCGATTAATGTTGGTCAGTTGACTAAAATAAAATCGTATCATCCCTTGCACATTCTCGTCATGAGATTTAATTACGTGATCGCACTATTGTTGAGGACACATTTCCCAACACATATTCCACACCCCGGCTCAAAAGGCCCGGTTCCTTCACCTAGCGACCTACTGTCAAGTGGTAGTCACCCGCTTCTTGTGCGAGCCGGCATTGAGGGATTTGGGGTGTTATGATGATGTTGTGAGCCTGCTTAATGGGACGGGTTTTCATGAAATCGTTACCATGGATGAGATCACCTATCCCATCCTTACTCTTGAGTTCTTTTCTTCCTTTCTTTTTGATGTTTCTGCTTACAGCTCTGGTTATGATAATAAATGCATCACTTTTAGGCTGTTTAATGAATCCTATTCGCTGACCTTAGGCGAATTTGCTGGCTACTTAGGTTTATTGGCTACGGGTCGTACGGGTGACTCTGCCGAGTCATACAATGTCATGTGGTCTTACCTTTCTGATTCCCGCAACGGGAAAAAGAAGAGCATCACCGTCCACTTAACCGCCCCCCGTTATTACTTGCGTCTGTTGGCGAACACTGTTTTTGGCCGCAAGGAGTCTCAAAATGTCAAAAACATTGAGCTCTCTATTTTGTCTGGCTATCTTAATGTCAGGCGTTTGGGTCCTGTGTTTTATAACACAGCTTATTTGGTCGCCTCTCACTTTGTGGCGGTTAGCGAGGGAACTTCTTTGACTACTATTGTTTGTGGTGGGTTAGTCACTCGTTTGGCTAACTCACTTATTCTTCAGTTCCCCCGCTATGAGGAGGCGCTTCACCCTCTCTCCCGATACATGGATATGGCTTATGTCAGGTCCATGCATTGGGTGACTAGGCAAGACTTTTGGAAGGTGGACACATATACTAGTGTTCGCATCCCCATCACGGATGCCCCTCCCATGCTACCCTTTTATACTTTTCAGGGGGAGCCTAGACCCCTCCTTCCATCCTACCGCCTTCCACTTAGTGGAGGCACCTCTAGAGGTCATAGGGTTCCCGCCCCTGGTGCCCACTATGCTGCACCAGGGACGGGTTACCCATCCGATTTTACTGCTCCTCCTAACGTTGCTATTCCTCCTGTCATTGATCACAGGTCCCTCCCGCACATGATGACCGACTTTTGCAGGCAGTTCAACCAGAAACGGTTGGACGATTGTCGCTACCAGTACCCGTCCTACTTGGAGTATGCTACTCAGGGTAGGCTCCCTACCGGCCCATGGACTCACCCCTCCTGGTACACACCTCAGGCGGGCGGTCAGGGACACGAGGAAGCATCGGGATCTGCCTCGGGAACAGGCATAGGGTCCGATGAGGAGGAGAAGGAGAAAGAGGAAGCTAGTGGCTCGGATTAAGAGCCATAGGATTACTGTTGAGCCCAAACCTCCCCTCTTCGATGTTCGGTTTGGGGAGGTTCCTTTGTCTTGTAAGTCTTTTTTTGTTTTTCTTTTTATTCCCTTTAGCCTCTTTCTGCTTGCTTTAGTTTTCTTCTATTTCTTCTTTTGTTTGCCTTTGCCTATCCCCATCCCCATGCTGTGGATTTATGCTGATGAGCACAATGGGGGCATTGTGCGTTTTGGTTTTGGGAGGGTATATGCATCCTTCTGTTGAGTCTGCATTTGTTTAGGTGTCTTTTGTCTTTTTCCTTCTGTTGTGTTTGCATTTGCATTTCATATTTTTCTCTCGCACGTTTACTGCATTTCAGTTACTTTTTCTCCTTTTAGTTTGCCAGTTACCTTTTCTCCTTTTAGTTTGCATACATATCAAAAATTCAAAAAAATGCATGTTTCCTTTAGCTTATAGGTCGAGTCGGAACGGACAAATACTATGATAATTTTGCCTCACATGTCGCCTAATGCCTTGCCTTGCATTTTCAAAAAAATTTCGAGCTAGTCTTTTCATGGTCTACAAGTTTTTGTTGATTTTATGCTAAATTATAAGACTTGACTCTCTTTTTGGCAAGCTACTACATATTCTAAGTTATAGAGTTTAATAAATCGGTGACATTCATGACCGATTTCATGTAGGTTTGAGAGTAGTTTCTGCTCCTAAGGCATGTCACATCAACTTGCATAAGCATGAATTTTGTCTACTTGATACCTATATGCATTCGGGTTTGTGGTTTGTTGACACATGTGGTAGAGGTTTCCCTTTTTCTTGTTTGACCCATAACCCTCACATAGCCAATTTGACTCTTTTATCCCATATACTACATCTTTAAATTGCTTACCCTAGTCGAGCTAGTAACATGGCATATTGGGACTGTTTTGACCGTCTTTTGGTTTTATGCTTCATTGGAGAATCTTTTTGTGTGAGAATGGTGAAAAAGGGAAAAGAAAAGAAAAAAGTTTATGAGTTCAGAAACAGGAAAAGAAAAGAAAGAAAGAAAAAAAAGAACTCAATCAAAAAAAAATATATGAAAAAAAAGAGAAAAAAAATCAGAAGCGGCCTGTTTTTAGGGGTGATCGGCCGACTGACATACATGGTCGGTCGACCACGACCACTGAACAGGAGTATTGTTTTGAAAAAAAAGGAGAAGAAGAGGAGTTGTGACAATATGCTCACGATTTTTGAGCATTGACTGTTTTCTTGAAGAAAAATGGAAGTATTTTTATAGTGTGGTTTGATGGTTGTTAGCTCGGTTTAACCCCTCTTTCCATAATCCATGTTAGCCTTTCTTACCTTTAGCCTCACAATCCCAAATCACATTGGCATGTATCATGGTCATCTAAGTGTTGGAATGCATATGTGCGGTTGTAGAGACTTTGTTCATGTTAGATTGCAGGCATGTTCTTATGGGTCGTAGATAGGTGAGAGTCTATATTCTTGTTTATCTTCTTGTCTTTCACATATATATCACCCTTTTCTTCATGAGTGTCTCGAGCGTACCGTGAGAGTCCATTTGGAATGAGTCCTGCAAGGTTGAAAGTTAAGCATTTTATTCCAACATGTTTAATTCGTTTGCATTTGGCAATAAGCTTGATTTTCTTTGAAAGTTGCATTAAAATGGTTAGGCATGGCGTTGTGTTTGGTTTTGAGCTCGAAATCCGTTCTAAGTAGAAGTCTTTCTTTTTATTCGAGTCTTAGTGTTTGCTTGAGGACAAGCAAGGTTTGGTTTGGGGAGTTTGATACGTGCATTTACTATACATTTTATTTATAGTTTTAGCACGTATTTCTATGCATATTTGTAGCTTTTAGTTACTTTTCCTCCCGAAACGGTTTACTTTGGCATTTCTATGTTTTAAATGTAGGAACAAGCGGAAGTGAGCAAAATCAAGCCTTATTCGTCCTCCGGAAGCCATTCTAAGGATTTGCACGAAGCAAGGATCCGAATTAATAGCCTAGAGATACGTGCAAGCCAATTTAAGGCTGGAATACACAGGAAGTGGTCGACCGACCTACCTAACAGGTCGACCGACCAGCGCACTAGGTACAGCATCTGAGGTCGACCGACCACTGAACCCGGTTGGTCGACCAGTCGACGGGTTCCGCTGTTTGTTTCAGTTTTAATTCTTTTAAATCTTGTAATTAGAAGAGTATTTAAAGACGCTTGAGCATTGTAATTAGGTTAAGCAGTCACAATTAGCAAAACACCTTAGTTTAGAGAGAAGAGTTCCAAGTTTTCAGATTTGTTCTTAGTTTTCTAATTGGTTTGTAAGTTCTATGCAATTTAATCTTTCTTTGTTATTCAATTTCATTGTTCTTCTTATTATTGCTTTTCAATTTGTGTTTTGCCCTCTTGAATCCCCATCTTCAATTATGTTATCTTGCTTATTGTTCTTCAATATTGCTAGTATTAGTTTCTTGATTATGCATAGCTAATTCTTGTGATTATGAATTAGGGGAACCATGGCTAAACCTAGGATTTATTGGTTTTATGATTAGTATACAAATCCCCATTGTTGTTGGTGAACTAATTCTTTAAGATTTAAAGATTGTTAGAATTAGTTTAACAACAACTTTGAGATTGCCCTATGAACGAAAGTTTAGTGCTTTACTAGGAACCCTAAGACCGTAAGGATTGGGTAGAATATTGACCTAAAGGTTTATTCTTTGTTCCATGGGATTGTGTTAATGTAACACCCCAAGAGTATGAGAAGAAAGTTGTCCCACATCGGTAGAATGTGAGGCTTGTGATATGTTTATAATAGCTTCCATCCACCACTTAATAACAAGGCCTTGTGCTTTTGGGCTTAAGTGAGGACAATTAACGTGCCCAAAAGTGCACACCCATCTATTGGGTTTGTGTTACGACGGTGGTGGGTCAGGTTGTTACAAATGGTATCAGAGCGACCCTGCGACCGTGTGGTGAGCCTGTGGTCGGGAGTACCCGGGTCACACACCTAGCAGGGGAGGATTCTGGCCCTGGTTGTGGTCAAGTTTGAGACACAACGAGGACGTTGTGTTCTTTAAGTGGAGGAGTTTGTAACACCCCAAGAGTATGAGAAGAAAGTTGTCCCACATCGGTAGAATGTGAGGCTTGTGATATGTTTATAATTGCTTCCACCTACGACTTAATAACAAGGCCTTGTGCTTTTGGGATTAAGTGAGGATAATTAACGGGCCCAAAAGTGCACACCCATCTATTAGGTTTGTGTTACGACGGTGGTGGGTCGGGTTGTTACAGTTAATTGATTGTTTACCCTTTCTTGACTTGCCCTAGCCATGGGGAACCGAAGTTCCTAATCATCCTTTTACTTTTATTTAGTATTCTTGTTTAATTTGCTATCAGTTGTTAGTCTCAATCATCAATCAAAACCCCCTTTTTTGTTACTTTCAATAGACTTAAAATTCACAAACAATATTAACCTTGTCTCCTTGTGGTTCGACCCTTGACTTACTCTATCTAGTTTAAGCTGAGGTTTTACAAATCTTATCTTTGGCACCCCTCAACGACGGGTGTCAAATTTTGGCGCCGTTGCCGAGGAGACGGTATAATTTTGTTTGTAAGTTTTTAGTTTATTTTTCCTTGTCGTAAGGAACTTAGGTTCCTTAAGACCGTTATTTACCTTTTCTTCTAGTGTTGTTTTGCATATTAGAAGACAGGCTCTTGAGAGGAAGGCTTGAGTACTCTCATTCTTAAGAGACATGGCTACTATCTATGATCACATACAACCAAAGGTACAAGATCTACCGAAGGGGTTTACTTTACCTACACCTACTACCGGTTCTTTTGAGCTCCACCCGAACTACATCATTCTGGTGGAGCGGAACCAATTTTCTGGTCTACCCGATGAGGACCCGTTGAGGCATGTTGAGACATTCACGGATTATTGCTGTTCTATTCATATACCAGCCGGGGTGACTCAAGATGAGGTGAAGGCAATGATGTTCCTTTATTCATTGAAGGACTTTGCGAGAGATTGGTACCGCTACCTTGATAGGGTAGCTGAGAAGGTTACAGATTGGACTTCCTTGGCATTGGCTTTCTATAAAAAGTACTTCCCACTTGCGAAGGCCAATGAATTGAGAAGTCAAATCACTAACTTTCAACAAGGTCCGGATGAAGAATTTTGTGAGGCATGGGGTCGATTCAAGAAATTGGTCCGGTCTATTCCTCATCATGGTTTTCCTCAATGGTACTTGTGCAACCAATTTTACAATGCTCTTAATGATGATTATAAGGTGATTCTTGATGCGGCCGCCAATGGTATATTTCAAAATAACACCAACCACATGAAGGGTTGGAACACTATTGAAGACATGGCGGTGCATAGGGCCGAATTTGGGAGTTCACGTGAGAATTCGCGAAGGTTGAATGTAGAGATGGATAGGGTATTAGCTCTTGAGACAACCGTTGAAGCCCGTTTTGAAAAGCTTGAGGCAGCCCAGCTGAAGCAAGAAAGTGCGAACCTAGTTACTACGGTCGACAACACGGGTGAAACGGCGAAGTTGAGAGAGCTTGTTCATGCTCTAATGAAACAAATGATGGAAATGGAAAAGGCTCAAGTGGCTTCTTTGAAGACTTTTGAGGACCAATTAGCAATCTTAGCTACTAATTAGATTGTTAGCTCTCCGGGCAGTTGTGAGAGTTCCATAGAGACATTAAATGCTATAAATCTCAGAAGTGGTCGTGCTAATGACGGACCAACTTCCAAGGGTGATTCTGCTGAAGTTCGGGACGAAGAAACTGATCCCGTACACAGGTCGGGTGGTCGACCGACCAGTACATCAGGTCGACCGACCGAGGTACCTGACGAGAGATTAGTTTCTACAAAACAGAAGAATTGTTAGTATAATTATTTAAATGTAATAAATTTGTAAATTATGGATTTTAATAGTTAAAATTGCATAATTAACAAATAAGGTCATGTGTTATGGAACATATGTGACATGTTACAAATTAACACAATTGACAAAGATAAAATGGGAATATGTGGGCTAACAGCTTGGCCCTTCTGGAGTTTCGCTTCGAAGAAGCGACAGGTATGCTCATAAGAAACGATTCTCGGAGCTTTCGAGAATTCGTTAGTGAGCGTGGTAAAAATCTTGTTTGCACCATGGGAGATGAAGCGTCTTTGCAAATTGGATTCCATTGCATAGATCAGTACGTTCTTTATCGCACCCGCTTCCATGACGAAGTCGCTATGAGCGCGAACTTCGTTAGCTCTAGCTCCAGTTCATGGGTGTGCCGGAATAGGCTCAGTCAAGTACTTGAGCTTTCCGTCAGCAATGGCAGCATTCTGTAAGGCTGCCTCCCAGTCAGAGAAGTTTGATCCATCATTCCTCAATCTAGTAGACTGATTCATGGAGTCCATGAAGGCTTTCAGCCAGGATTCATGTGCTAGCTTGGCACTTGGAATTGGGTCTTCACCAGCCATTTGTTATTTTAGCAGTTTAAATTTGATCGTGTTCTACATTGAAAAGAAGATAAAACAAAACCATATAAGCAACTCATCGTTGTGATTAAAGTCTATTTTAAATTGAATTTAAACTCGTAGACTCATGCATTTATATAACTGATCTCCCTCAAGAATTATATAAACGATCCCAAGACTCAATTTCCTGATAAGCCCACAGCTTGGCTAGTTCCACCGTTGGAACTCTTGGTCGATAGATTTCCGTAAATCTCATCTTTTAGTCCATCATAGTCGCTAGATAGTATTTAGTGACCACGATGTTGAAATAAAATAAATCATCTGTTCCCACCTACCCGACGTAGAAGGGGTCATATTATGCCTACCGACGAAGAAGGGATTCATGGGAGTCTGATTTATAAAGACTAGTCTCAATTTTTGGTTATACGAGAAAGACCCCATCAACTTGTATTTATTCATTTTAAGTGAACTAAAATCTAGTATTTGCGTGAATGAATGAAAAAAAGTGATGGCTTTATGTGACACGTGACATCTGTATGTCACTGAAAACTAATGCGTTGCCTCTACATGAGTCAATTTTCAGGCATGTTATAGGTGGTTTGGTTTTAGGCGGAATATGATGCAAGCTATTATCGATGAAAACGTAAAAGAAGGCAATAATCGTAAATAAAAGTCCTAGTGTGGCCTATCCTACCAAAATAAACATAAAACAACTTTGGACTCCACCGTTGGACCCTAGAAGCTTGTCTTGATGTTCCATCTTGGTCTTTGCAGCGGGAGTGAGCATCCGGTCTCCGTCTTTGCTCTTCACAAAATTACTAATTTAAATTGCAAATATAATCATATTTACATTCTAATTTAAATAAAAAAGTAATTACATGTCAAGAACCAAAAACGGAGATACAAGATCTCAAAATTACAAACAATATCGTTTGCAAAATTAAATACGTTATAAAAGCATTCATAAGCATTCAACAAGACGATAAATAAAATACATCAACTAAAATAAATTCATTCATGACATAATACTGTTATTATGTTTAATAAATTTTACCAAACCACCTTACGAGATTAAAATTATGTGATTATACCCTTTTAATCACATTAATCTTAATTATTATTATAATCCATTATTTTAAACCGTTTTAAAATAATATGTATCTTACGAGTGTGAACCGTTTCACAAAAGACAATATACTATTTCCGTATATAGTATATTACTATGGGCCAAGAGAAAATAAAATAAAATTTATTTTCGAAAAAATCTGCCAGAACAGGGTTTGCTCGATCGAGTCACAAGAGTACTCGATCGAGTAACCTTGACAGAGTGGGTTTTACTTGATCGAGTAAAACAGGTACTCGATCGAGTAAAACAGGTACTCGATCGAACCCCTAAAAGTTTCCAGAATAAAATTTTCAGAAAAATTAAAATATCCAGAAAATTCCTCGATTGAAATAAAACATGATCGATTGAGGGACAGAGTCACTCGATCGAGTACAACAAGTCTCGATCGAGTGATGGGTTATCGAGGATGATTACGAACGAGTAGAAATACGCTCGTTCGCAGATTGCAAAGTACTCGATCGAGCAAAAAGGTATTCGATCGAGTGACTGGAGTTTTAAAACTACTCGATCGAGTCACAAAATCACTCGATCGAGTGACGGGTAGCAGTAGAAGACCACGAACGAGTAGAAATACGCTCGTTCGTGGAAATCTACAAACGCTGCTTTGATTTGAAAACAAACAAGTGTTTATTATTGATTTCAAACGGGTAAATCAACAATAAACATCAACGAGAGATTTATACATTGCTAAATATATCGATTAGTTAACAATATACAATAAGAATCGAAAAACATGATCGATTTCTCACGAAATTGGCACACGGCCGAGACATCTTACGAGATGCAAATTTTCAGTTTTAAAACATCTTATGAAAAACACAATTGTAAAATTTTCGTGGCCTTGGCTCTGATACCACTTGTGGGGGGAATAAACATGTATTCACCCTAAATATTCCAGGATTATAACGAAAATTAAATATGCGATTATTGTCATAAGATGAAAAACATGAATAAGAATACAACCTTAGGTCCTTTGCGCGAACGCCCTAAGAACAAGAATTAAAGGAAATTCCCTCCTATAACTTGCACCCAAGACCCGTTCAGGATGATGTCGCGTGTGCTAGAAAAGCTCTCCAATTCCCTTGCAATATAGGGAGAGTTTTTGTGAGTTTTTTTTTCAGATGTGAGATCTAGGTTTTGGGAAAAAAAATTCTCAAAACCCTAATTTTCTTGAGATCAGTAAAACTTGTCAGTGGAATGAGTAGTCTGACAAAAGGAGAATTCTCTCCTATTTGTAACACTCACTCGGCCGAAATAGGTCAAAGGTGGGAGTGGGCTTTCCACTCTTACCTTATTCTCTTGCGTGATTCGACCCTAATGCTAAAATATAATCCGCGGGTTTTAATTATAAATCGTATACATGTTATCAGATATTAATGCAGTCGATGCATTAATAATGGTCTGATAAAATACGATATTGTATAATTATATCAATTAATATAACTGCTTATATTAATACATGAATTCAATATTTCATTAAATATAACCGTTTATATTTAATTTACGAATTAATCATGTAATCCGTATTAGCTAAAATTATTTAATCCGTATTAAATAATAATCTCAACATCTCACTGACTAATTTAATAGTCAATACCTCTGACTAACTGTTTAGTCATATCCGGCATAAATGTGACTGTATTTTCATACCTTCACATCTCTCAAACGTATCCTATAGGTGTGACGTATAGGGACCAGTTGATCACCGCCATCCGTATGACAATAACGTCAAACTTATCTAGCAAGCCAACCGTTATCGATAAACGTGGATCTACTAATAATAATACCAAAGTATGCCCTTGTGATCCTTTAAGAGATTTAATAAGTCATTGTAATAATTGTCAAGGACACCAGCCCCAACAACTCATTAATCGAATTTACATTCGTTCTATGTTAATATATCGCATGATTGGTAATAAATTGATATCCGTTGTTTATTCGCGAAATGAGGTATCACTTGAGTAGTAACATGTCTAATTTGTATATTAAAAGGTTATAAGCTTGTTTTATATGAACTTAAATGATGGTATTTTATATAAGTTTCTTATTGAGTTTCGATACTTATTCACATGTTAATGTATGGGTTGAATTACATAAGTCGCAAGTGTGCATATTACTTAATGTCTTGAAGTACATGCTAAGATTATTTGGTATTAAATTGCTTGGTTGTATATTCACATGTATGATATGCGTGCTTGAAGTCCAAGAAATTGGGCGGCACTTGTGTCGGGTTCGGAAATCAGTTTGAGTGGAAAGACTCCCGGCCGGGCAACCGGAAGGGAAACCGGCTCTCGCCTCAAATAGTTTCCGAAGTTGACTAAGTGTTGATTGGATGTTTTTCAAAAGTATATTGTTTCTCAATTGAGTTTGTTTGTAGTCCAAGAAATTGGACGACTCTCTTACACTGAGTTCGAAAATTGGTTTGAGGGGAAAGACCACCCGGCCGGGCAACCGGAAGGGAGACCGGCTCTCACCACAAATAGTTTCCGAAGTTGGTTAAGGGTTGAGTAAGTCTTAGAAATCGAAGAGAAGAACTGTTGATTTGGATTAGGTCATAGTTTTATTACATCTTTTGGTGATGTGTTGTTTTGCATGTGGAAGTCATACTATGAGCTGTTATATGAGTCTTGTTCTCATCAAGACTGAGTCGCGTCTTGGTATGACCGTTGGCTGCGCGTGTTCGGTCATGTTTCAGATTGTCCGCCCTGAGTTGGGGGTATCTCGTTCCTAGCTAGTTCGATTCTTGGGGGTATCCTGAGTTGGGGATACTTGTCGAATCGAAGAAGAATTATATCGCGAGAGTCTGGCCAGATTTAGACTAGGATCATATATCGTTTCGATCGTTCTACCAGGGGATTGTATTTGTTGAGGCAAAGTAGACTTGCTGTTGTTGTATAATGGAGTCGTCATATGAATCCTCCCATATTGTGATGTTTGTTTGTATCCTTTCATGCCTGAGTTGGGGTCATGGACCGATATTGCTGATTGTTGTATCTAAGTTTGCCTGAGTTGGGGTTAGACTTAGATACTGCTGATTGTATATACTTGCCTGAGTTGGGGTACTATGTTATATACTATTGATACGTGTTTAGATATACCTGAGTTGCGGTATGTTATCTATTTGTATGAGTATGTTAGGAAGAGTTATTTATGGATTACTTCACATGATTTATTTATGTTGGAGTATGATGCTTGTATCTATATGTTTCTGTGTTGTATGACAATAGGTGGCTATGAGAGCTCTAGTCACTCCCCACTGACTGTGGCGCACATGTTGTATGTGTGTAGGTACATGAGGCTGTTTGTTGGGGGTTACGTTGAGGCTAGCGAGCGATGATCTAATCATCGATGACTTACCTTTATCGTGTAGCTAGACCTTAGACTTATGATTTCAGTATTTTGAGTGTCTGTAGGGATATGCTATTCCGGGCTGCTTTTGTTTGTACTTAAATACTTATTTATGTTATATCTTCCGAATGTTTAATATTGTTAAATCACCTCACATGTTTTATTTATCTCGTAAAAAGTTTTAAATCCGCGCGTTTATCATGCCTTCTATATGTTTATATTTCCGCTTCCGCAAGGGGTTTTACAGTTTATAGGGTCTAGAATCGAAAAAGATACGTCATGATACCGGTATGTTATAAACCAATTTCCGCTGAAAATCGGATAATCGTGGAAAAGTGATTTATAGTTGTTTATAGGGTCTAGAATCAAATAAGATATCACATGATGCGATTTCGGACACGTGGTAGAAAAACACGCTGAAAAATAACAATGGCCGCTCCGACCACCCGAAACAGCTCGAACTGAAGGATATATAATACACGTTTTTTAGGCGTCTGAACTCCTGAAACAAAAAATACCTAAAATCGCCCGGATTGTTATTCGAGTCAGATAAAGCGGGCACAAAAATTTGCAGAAACATCAGAAGACATTTAACGTTACCAGTATGCGACAAACCAATTACGTTCGAAAATCGTATAACCGTGTAAAAGTGATTTATAGTTGTTTATAGGGTCTAGAATCGAATAAGATATCTCATGATGCAATTTCGGACACGTGAAAGAAAAACAGGCTGAAAAATAACAATGGCCGCTCCGACCACCCGAAACGGCTAGAATTGATGGGTATATAATATGTAACACCCCGATAAATTCCAAGTTATCTTATATTATTAAAATCCTATTTTAATAATAAGTATGATCCTATAAATAATATTCCAATCTATATTTTATCGTTTTTGACAACGATATTTAAAAATGCCCGTCTTAAACCTATACTCCTTAAACTACGAACAACTACTCTGTCCTTGTTACTAATTTTGAGGTATTTTAAAGGCATATTTGGCTCTAGCTTATAAAATAAAAGTTTTAGCTCTTTTTCTTAGCTTTCCAACGCCACTGAAAACACGTTAATCGGAGTTCTGTGGAGGCAATTATGTTGAAAATACAAAAGGCTGTCACGGACCATCCGCTAACGAGACCCATGCCCGTTGCTTACTCTATACTCTTTTCCACATGTCCTTTAGGACACATTGCTGAGTACTAAGCCTTGCCTTGATGCCCAAGGTCATCCTCTACCTTCCTTCTTCTTCAAATCATTCATTTTTTCAGAAGAAACTCACAAAAACACAAAGAAAACATGAGGACACCATTGTTGTGCACAAACCGTAAAACGGTCGTAAAATCTTCGTTTCTTATCCGTTTTCGACGATTTTCGCGCCTATCTCTTCCTCTCCTCGCACTCCATCTTTCTAGGTAATAAAATTATCAAATTTCTTCCTTAATATACTCTGGTCGTGGCCTTTAAGGCACGGTTCTCTTAGCTAACCTCGTCTATTTATGTGTAGCTAGTTCGGTTGTCCAAACCGGAGTGGCTTTAAGTTCAAAATCATGCTTATTGAAGAGTTATAAGGTAACGGTGATGGGTTACTCGACTTTATCGTCTTTGTTTGCATGACTATATGCTAGTAATGTTTAGTATACTAGGATTGTTTTTGGTTAAGTAGTGGCATGATTAGGATAATAAATCATATGTTTGGATGAATTTCATCATGCATGCTTGTGTTGGATGAGTTTTTAATTGTGGAAATTCATTAAGGATTGTATGGTTAAATGAGTTTATGATCATTGAGGATGATTAGTTTGATAGTCTTTCAAGTTCATAGTGTTTTGCTTACAATGGTTAATTCATGATGTTTCAGCACCTTGACAAATCTGTCCATTGTCTTGTACAATTTATTTCGACATGTTAGAGTATCCTTCTTTGAAAATGTTGAAAAGACACCCCTGTTTATTTTGAGTTAAGCGTCTACCTCTGAATTTTCGTAATTTTCTTGCATGTCGTTTGTTTACAATAAATTATTTACGAACAGTGCGCTGAAATACTCGCAGAACGGACAGTAGCTCAAAGATTGTTTCGAAAACCATTTTTAAACTTTGAAATGATTCTGGTCCTTTTCAAATATTAAACTTAGAAGATTTTAGATGATGTTAGGAGTTTGCTTTACCCCAAAATGATTCTTTAAACCCGTTTTATGAAGCAATACATTTTGTGTGACGGTTTCTAAAACACTGTAAAGATCAGTCAATAACCCCCTGTTAAGTTCGTCTTTTGGAAATGTTTATTTGACAAATATTGTAGATAAAATTCTTATTAAACCGACCCAATTGGCCTTGTATCATTTAGATTTTATTTGAATTAATTATGAATTTTACGGCAGAGGACAGCTGAAATGTAAAACGCTTTTAAGACTTATGTTTTATTAATCAGTTTCGTTTATTCTTCTCCCGTATGGAATGGTCTTAAGTGTTGTCTTATTCATCTTTTATTGGCTCATGTATGTTTAAATGAGTGGGTTAACGGTTATGTTATCCTAAGCTTGTGTAGGTGACGGTTATGTCATCCTAAGTTGTGTTGGTGACGGTTATGTTACCTTGGTTGTGAATAGATAGCGGTGATACGATTTGTGTATCACTGTAATGAACAAACGCCACTCCTGTTATGGGATTTTATCTAACTATGTTCGGGATTGGTCGGTGTCCGTGGTTATGCGGCCCGGTCCCCGTGTGTCGTTCGGTGTAAGTTATTACATCGAGAGGTCTGGCCAGGTCTTAGGCATATAGTTGTCGGTTATGCGCTATACATAGTACCCGGATGACGTGGTTATGCGCTCCGGTAGCTAGGGCGCGGTTATACGCCCCAGCCTGTTAGTGGAGCGGTTATACTCCCTGACTGTCAGTTGTAGCGGTTATGCTACCTGACGGCGTTCATTCTATTCTTGGTTTGTTGTATGCGTGATTGGACATGCCACCTAGTTATTGGCCTCTGAGTCGATCACTTGGATGTTTACCAGATTATGATGATTGGACATGCCACCTAGCTGTTGGCCTTTGAGTCGATCATTTGGATGTTTCCTTGATTTTGATACTATCTCATATGCTGGCTTTAATTCTGTTATAAATGTTGATTCATGCTGTTTCACATGTTTTTGACTTATCGCCCACGCATTGATCATGTTGTTCATATTTGGTAATATATATGATTGGTTATGAAATTATATACATGTTCATATGTATAAGATGTTTAGTATTACCGTTTTTACATGTTTTCTGACGTAAAGTGGCTGGGAGAACCCTGAGTTACTCCCCACTGACTGTGGCGTTCATGTTTCATGAATGTAGGTTGGTGCTGTTTGGGGAAGACGTGTGGCTAGCGAGCATTGTTGATAATTCGACAATTACCCTTACGCTTAGTTTAGATTTAATTCATGTTGTTATCGTGGGATACCTTATCCCTCGTTTAATTAAGTTATTTTGTATAATTTATACTTTCTCATTAGTTTTTAGTCTTCCGCATGTTGTTTTGATATTCCGCGAAATTTTTTTATAAATATGTCGAAAAGTTTTTAAAAGTATCGTATCTCCGCTGCAAATAAAGAATTTATTTTTATGCTAAATCGCGGGGTGTCACAGTTGGTATCAGAGCAGTAATGCTCCCGACGCACACACGTGTACCCCAACTTAAATATGAACTTGACCTGAAATAATGAATGAGAGATGGGTAGACTTAAGGACCAAGTGTTAGTCTGTAATGTGATTGTTCTTTGTTAAGTCTAACATGTTTGTTAATTGTCAAAGATTTTATTTTTGTGCTCAAGGATTGGTGAACCATGAGCTTACCTGGATGACGATCAAGATTATTGTCTACTACCGAAGAAGGAAGATTCGTGCTATCTTGAAGGATGCTTCTATGTCCCCGAAGATAGTCCTTGCTCATCCTGTATCATCTTCTTCCTTATTTCTTGATGCATATCCTTCCTTCCCGAACTATCTTCTATCTTAACTCGGAAGGCACTTTCGTAACTTCCCGACTTAACCTTACCCTTGTTACTTACCTTCTCCCATGGCGCTTCGTAGGTAGCCTAGTTTAGTTAGATATTGAAGATTTTGTTCGAGGATAACCCCTAGCCCTTATTTTGAGAAGTAATCTTACTGAAAACGTTTAGGGAGTGTAGTAAGCCATGTCTTGGTGATCGTAATGCTTAGTTGTTTACCTTACATAGTGAGTGAAAATGGTTGGTGGAATTCTTGGTTTAAAACATTGAATTATACGTGTTTGGTGGATTTTAACCTTTGGAATCATAATTGGGATTTAAAATTAGTAGATTAAAATGTGACGCTTTAAGAATATGAATGAGGTGTTTGAAGTCGTAAAATGAATTTGGAAAATATACTTGGGATGTTAGTGACAACGAATGGTTGAGTGAAATGAATCAGTAATTCTTGACTTTGGGAATTGGGTTTGACTTTAATTGGGATGTTACTTTTGGAGGATAAGAATCGTGTATTGATGGACGAGTATTGAAATAGTTAGCGATGTAACTTTAGAGGAACTGACTGAAGTTTACTCTTTTAGTTATTTGATGGGATTAGAGGTGTAACCTTTGAGGAGTTACTTGAAGATCATGTCTTTGGATGTCTGATTGATGTCATAAGGTGCAACTTATGGATTTGTGAGATTTTAAGGTTGTGATGTTTAAAGGACGTTTAAATTCGTATATAGAGGTGTGAAAACGTTAACAGTGGATTTTCTTGGTGTTCACATTTTGAGGTATTATTGAATTAAGGATTTAGGCCTTGTGTGAGATTAGAATAGAGTAACTCGATGAGTAATGAAAGTTTTGCGAATTGAAGGAATTAGAGAGTTGATAATCTATGGATTATAATGATTGTGAAGTACCAATGGTATAGAAATGGTTTATCCTAGAGTATTAAAGAAGTGTCGTTTGAGAAATTTAAGAAGTATAGATACCCGTAATTTTATGGAGTTGGTTATATTGGGATGATCGTACATCTTGAATTTTGGAAGAACTTATAGTATAGTGAACCATTTGGGAATTAGGAGCTGAGAGCCTTGTGGAAATTTTTGGAACCCTGAGCCTTGGGAATTGTGTTAGTTCAAATCATACCCTTTCCTCAACGCTTCTCTTCTTCTTTCTTCTTCCATGCTAATTCCATCGAGTTATGCTTTCATAGCAAAGCTTACTTGACCTCTCTTTACGTCATATATCTTCTTACCTATAATGTCTATCCTCCTACTCTTAGCTTCACTTTTGTTGGAGTCTCTCACCTTGTCATCTTGTCTCTTTCTTTCGATCTCTCTCTCTCTCAAGTTCTTATATCACGTTTGTCTCTAAGTTGTATCATATCTTTAACCGTTGTGAGCCCTGACCCCTTTGTTCTTGGACTAGTTATGAGGTTGACTTTGTTTGTGGAATAGTGATATATGCTTCGAGGATCGTTGGTCTTGTTTTATCGGACTTAGTTGAGAGAGTTAGCGTTTGGTGACGTTGGGTGATATTAGGTAGTGTGCCATCTTGATGGTTTCAAGTTAAAGGTTTGAAGGTATGAGTGCTTCTTGTGGATTGGTACCAACCGCGAGGCTGATGATTTTGGTGTTATCTATGAGGGTGTTGATGGTTACCTAGAGACCGTTTGGCTGAAAGTTGGTACTTTTATGAGACTTTCTTTTGGGATGATCACTGTACGGTAATGAAGTATGGTAGTCAAGGTTTAAAAGATGTTTTCTTGATTTGGGTCAATGAGATGTGACTAGGTTGGGACTTAATGCTTTGGATGTTTAACTCGTAGTCCTAGGTTTGCGAATAGTTACAGTTTGAAGAATACCGTGTTTATGCTTTTGGGAGTAGATGTTTTGGATGTTTATCTCATAGTCCTATGTATGAAAGTAAGTATAGTTCCGAGAGTGCCCCTTCCATATCTTTTGTTGTCGGTATGAGCGTAACAGATTTTTGTTTATAGGTCTGGAAGTACGATGGATTCAGGTTTGAGATCCTTGTTTTTGTGATTCATCTTGTTTGGAGATCTATAACATATGCTAGTTGGGTATGAGTGTGACCTTGTTAGTACTTTTGGATCTAGCATTTGTGGAAGTTGTTGGTTATTATATAATGATCGAGAGTAGTGAAATTCCCTTTTGTGGTGAAATACGTTGTTTTGGTGGTGACCTAGTAGAAAAGTGACGTAAGTTATGATGAGGAAACCCTTGAGAGTCTCGTGGTTGTATGGCTTGTCTTCTAGGGTGTATAAGGAGTCGTCATGATGATGTTTCGTTTATGGATCGAGTGAGTAGTGTTTCTTGGAAGAGTTATCTTTCTCTCTTAACCTTAAACCTCTTTTGTTCACGCCTTTGTTCTTTTGTTGTTTTTGCCTCTTTGTTCTCTTGTTGAGTACCGTCTTTAACCCTGAAGATGTTAGTTTTGATACCTTGTTTTAGTTAGCTTCTTTGTGACGTTTTGTGTTTTGAGTTCTTTGATGGACAGACTCGACCCTCTTTGGTTGATGATATGTAGCTTTCATGCTTGTGTTTTGTATGAGTGTTATTTAAAATGTTTTCCATTTATATACTTTACAACCAATTTTAGTTACCTTACTTTTGTTGTTGAAAAACTTTAATTTCTGTTACAACCTTACTTTTTTCGGATTCGAAAATGGAAGTTTACTTTCGAAATGACGTGGTTTGAAAAACTTGAAATGGTTTATAATTTTGATTGGTTTTAGCGTTGATTTGATGTAAGACTTTTTATTGGAGACGTCTAATAACTCGTATTACGCTTAGCTTGTCGACGCATGATATGATTTGGTTTTGGACTAGCCCTTGATTTGGAATGTCGGGCTCTTGAATGCGCAACGAGAACCCTCTTGTTCCATTGACGAGGACTTGAGCCTTTGGAAAATCTTTTCAAAATCTTTGAAATAAATCTAAGTTTTGTAATATCAAATTTTGGTAAACGCTTTGGTTATTTACCTTATCTTTACAACTTACCGTTTTTCTGCTTTCAAGTTTCGAGGACGAAACTTTTTAAAAGGTGGGGTGATTGTAACACCCCGATAAATTCCAAGTTATCTTATATTATTAATCCTATTTTAATAATAAGTATGATCCTATAAATAATATTCCAATCTATATTTTATCGTTTTTGACAACGATATTTAAAAATGCTCGTCTTAAACCTATACTCCTTAAACTACGAACAACTATTCTGTCGTTGTTACTAATTTTGAGGTATTTTAATGGCATATTTGGCTCTTGCGTATAAAATAAAAGTTTTAGCCCTTTTTCTTAGCTTTCCAACGCCACTGAAAACACGTTAATCGGAGTTCTGTGGAGGAAATTATGTCGACAATACGAAAGGCTGTCACGGACCATCCGCTAACGAGACCCATGCCCGTTGCTTACTCTATACTCTTTTCCACATGTCCTTTAGGACACATGGCTGAGTACTAAGCCTTGCCTTGATGCCCAAGATCATCCTCTACCTTCCTTATTCTTCAAATCATTCATTTTTTCAGAAGAAACTCACAAAAACACAAAGAAAACATGAGGACACCATTGTTGTGCACAAACCGTAAAACGGTCGTAAAATCTTCGTTTCTTATCCGTTTTCGACGATTTTCGCGCCTATCTCTTCCTCTCCTCGCACTCCATATTTCTAGGTAATAAAATTATCAAATTTATTCCTTAATATACTCTGGTCGTGGCCTTTAAGGCACGGTTCTCTTAGCTAACCTCGTCTATTTATGTGTAGCTAGTTCGGTTGTCCAAACCGGAGTGGCTTTAAGTTCAAAATCATGCTTATTGAAGAGTTATAAGGTAACGGTGATGGGTTACTCGACTTTATCGTCTTTGTTTGCATGACTATATGCTAGTAATGTTTAGTATACTAGGATTGTTTTTGGTTAAGTAGTGGCATGATTAGGATAATAAATCATATGTTTGGATGAATTTCATCATGCATGCTTGTGTTGGATGAGTTTTTAATTGTGGAAATTCATTAAGGATTGTATGGTTAAATGAATTTAAGATCATTGAGGATGATTAGTTTGATAGTCTTTCAAGTTCATAGTGTTTTGCTTACAATGGTTAATTCATGATGTTTCAGCACCTTGACAAATCTGTCCATTGTCTTGTACAATTTATTTCGACATTTTAGAGTATCCTTCTTTGAAAATGTTCAAAAGAGACCCCTGTTTATTTTGAGTTAAGAGTCTACCTCTGAATTTTCGTAATTTTCTTGCATGTCGTTTGTTCACAATAAATTATTTACGAACAGTGCGCTGAAATACTCGCAGAACGGACAGTAGCTCAAAGATTGTTTCGAAAAACATTTTTAAACTTTGAAATGATTCTGGTCCTTTTCAAAAATTAAACTTTGAAGATTTTAGATGATGTTAGGAGTTTGCTTTGCCCCAAAATGATTTGTTAAACCCGTTTTATGAAGCAATACATTTTGTGGGATGGTTTCTGATACACTGTAAAGATCAGTCAATAACCCCCTGTTAAGTTCGTCTTTTGGAAATGATTATTTGACAAATATTGTAGATAAAAGTCTTATTAAATCGACCCAATTGGCCTTGTATCATTTAGATTTTATTTGAATTAATTATGAATTTTACGGCAGAGGACAGCTGAAATGTAAAACGCTTTTAAGACTTATGTTTTATTAATCAGTTTCGTTTATTCTTCTCCCGTATGGAATGGTCTCAAGTGTTGTCTTATTCATCTTTTATTGGCTCATCTATGTTTAAATGAGTGGGTTAACGGTTATGTTATCCTAAGCTTGTGTAGGTGACGGTTATGTCATCCTAAGTTGTGTTGGTGACGGTTATGTTACCTTGGTTGTGAATAGATAGCGGTGATACGATTTGTGTATCACAGTAATGAACAAACGCCACTCCTGTTATGGGATTTTATCTAACTATGTTCGGGATTGGTCGGTGTCCGTGGTTATGCGGCCCGGTCCCCGTGTGTCGTTCGGTGTAGGTTATTACATCGAGAGGTCTGGCCAGGTCTTAGGCATATAGTTGTCGGTTATGCGCTATACATAGTGCCCGGATGACGTGGTTATGCGCTCCGGTAGCTAGGGCGCGGTTATACCCCCTAGCCTGTTAGTGGAGCGGTTATACTCCCTGACTGTCAGTTGTAGCGGTTATACTACCTGACGGCGTTCATTCTATTCTTGGTTTGTTGTATGCGTGATTGGACATGCCACCTAGTTGTTGGCCTCTGAGTCGATCACTTGGATGCACTAGTACAAAAACACCCTATTGCGTCCGTTCTATATGACCTATTGCGTCGGTTCTTGCTTGACGTTTTTGGAGGTGACGTTTATTGAAACGTCGGTTCTGAAACTGACGCAAAAAACAGACATTTGCATCAGTTCTTAGTATACAACTGATGCATTTGATGTATCATTTGCATCAGTTCTTAAAATACAACGGATGCAATTGCTATAAGAACCGACGCAAATAGCTTAGTTTTTGCATCTGTTTTCCAGTAACGGATGCTTTTTCGCTTAGCTTTTGCGTCAGTTTCCCAACAACTGATGCAATTAGTACCTTAATTTCGCGCAAAATTGAATAGTATATTCGTCGGTTATAAACGAATTTGACGTTTTTTTCTCTACTTGTTGCATCAGGTTTGTTAAAACTGATGTATTTGATATGTTGTTTTAGCGTCAACTTTACTAATATATGCGTCAGTTATTATAGGAACTGACTCTTTTGCTCTATTTTTTTGCATCATTTCTTTTCAAAACCGATGCAATATCCAATTAAAAGACATTACATTTCATCCGATCAACGTTCCAAATACAATCCAAAGTACAAATAATCCCACAAACTTAGTCACTAAGCTAATCTATACTAAATTAAACATCTAGTAAAGTTACATAATCCCGTGTCATCATCTGATAGAAGGATGAAAATTGTTCCGGATTTCCTCTCAGTGTCCCCAATTATCTTTTCATCTTGAATGACATCGGCATTCTGCACTTCAACCCGTATGATATTCAACGTACCAGACACATAATTCCGCATTTTAACTTGTGTATCGCCAACATGATCATGAAGGAAACTACCAGACCACTGCCATCCAGGTTCCTCAAAACGAACGGCGATAAGTAATTCCCTGGAGAAAGTTTGACAAGTCTTCAGACCAAACACAGCTAAACTTTGTGTTTTACTCCAGACTATTTTTATGGTCGTTCAAACTTGGTATATTTTTACCACTCAATATTAGTTGTATTTATAGTTCGCAAAAGTAATGGTAATTTACCTTGTTGTATCAATCCAATGAAGATGAGAATGTTGTCTTCTACCCAGACGGTACAAAAGATCGGTACCCTTTGCTTATAACACAGAGCTTTGCCGCATGCATTGCTAATCACATATCTGCCAGAAGTTAAGTAAAGGCCAATGAAAGAAATACAATCAGTACAGGAGGGATTCCATCTTCAGGTCACTATCTTTTGCTACGTATGCAAGCAGTCATACACATGCAACCTGAACGCATTAAAGGCTCAGGACAGAGTATATTAGAAAATTAGTCTTGTTTGGCAAGAAACAAAGTAGCTTACAAAACAAAGCAACAGGGTAAGCCTTAGAGGGCTGTCAAAAGAGTTTTGTTTGGTAAGATCTAATCAGCTTATCTATCAATGCAACATCGTCCAATTAAGCTCAACCAAGAAATAACAAAAGAAATTGATAAAATACCAAAAGTGCAAACAATATAGCGAGTTCATATTTTTTATCATAGAAGAAATATTTAGTGACCAATGCTACTCCACATGGGCAGAAGCGCAAACAAGTTAGTGAGCTAATTTAAGGTTCAGATAAAGAAAAAAGACAGGTAGGCGCCATAAGTATGCCATATTCTCCACATTCAATTGGATACCCACAAAACTTACACTTGAACCAGTTGCAATGACCAAATAAAGTGTCGTATTTAAACATTTCACCGGCTGCACTTGTAAGAGTTTTTGAAGACAAATCAACTCCATCAATACTTGTCTTCAAAATCACTTAGTAAACATTGTGACGACTAACATGACCAACTTTTGAGGGAGTATCAACTGAATTGGAATGCAACAAAAGAGATCACGCTGTGATGGCGGATTTCAGATCAAGATAGAAGCCAAGATTTAATCACATAGTCTCCACACACATCTGACACATGTAAGAAAGCAAAAGAAAAACCAACCTTAATCCCGCCTTTCTCCTCCTCAACCTGACCCTTAAAAAGTGCAGTGAGAGGCCTTCCACCAACACCAACCACAACTATATCAGCTTCCAGAACCCTGCCATCCTTCAACTTCACTTCCTTCACCTGCATTAACACAGCAAGTTATTATTAGAACATTCAGAGCACCACTCAAATGTTCCTTATATGGTAAACTATGACATACCTCCTTGTTATCATTAGAGTTGAATCCACTTGCTACTGTTCCTTTTATAATTTGGATTCCCTTGTTAGCATAATAACCCTCATAAAACATAGCTATATCAGCTGTAAACAGACGAGGCACTGCAAAATTTTGATACAGGATAATCAATCATTCTCACTCATTGCAAGACGTTATTATCAAAGGTACATATAATTAAGTTAGAAGACTGCCATAGAATGCAACTCTTTAAAGTTTAATCCAGATAAGTGTGTATTATAATAAGCACAGCCAAATTCGGGACAAGTAGACAATAAATAATGTGAAATTAGTCATCCATGCCTACCAAATTCATAAGGTGTACAACCTGCAAAAAAACACAAAAATTTTACACATAAATGTCGAACCCCTATTAGAAGAATCCTAGAATCACCCCTGTATGATAGCTAGCACGAATAGATAGAGATTAGATTATTTACCAACTTAAAAAATATGGACTAAAGTACGGGAGACTATACATTGCGACATTTTAAATACAGAAGGCCAGAGGTTGTTAGCAACACAAAGAGGTTGTTTCAGAATTACCCAAGATGAAAATTGCCCTCACCACTCATCACAAAAGAAATTGCAGAACTGCGTCAAGTATAAGGAAGATTGAGTGTAAAAACATGGATGTCACAGTTTCCGCCTTGGGTTCTCTGGTATTTTCTCTTCGACTGCAAAGTAACCCATTAATTAACTGAACTCTCAATATGAGAGAACACTAAATATTAGGAAACTCGATGTACACATGACCAGACCGCTAAATTATAGATCATCATTTCAAATTAAGGTCATATACATCACAAAAACATGTACAGAGTATAGTTATCATATACTGGGTATACTATACTATACAAAATCTCTAACTTCATACAAAATCCCCAAATTTTGTATCAACTAACCCTAAATCAAGATGAACAGTTAACTTTTACAAGTATATATATAAAACTAATATGACCAACAAACTAACGATTAAGTTCTAAACTATTATGAAAATGAAAAAACAGTGCAAGGATAATTAAATTACCTGATTCTAAATAATTAATGGTTGTTCCGAGGGACGGCAAAAGGATTGCGGCACGGTGATGGATGTGTGACGACAGAAGAATAAGGTCGGCGATGGTGGTCAGGTGGTGGGACAATCACGGAGTAGCAGTGCTAGGGTAGGAGTAGGAGGTTTTGAGAGTGAGGGTGTTTCAAGCGAGATTAAGTTTTGAGGCGAGATTCATTGTATATGAGTGTTTTCCTTTTTTAATTAAATATCATTTGCATCAGTTTTAGTTATAACTGACGTAAAAATGTTATATCAAATACGTCGGTTTAGAAAAACAACTGATGCATTTGACCAAAAATATCAGTTTCGCTTAAAACTGACGCAAAAAATACGTCAGTTTCTCTATAGAACCGACGCAAATAGCTTAACTATAGAGCTAAAAACACGCTCCCGCCAAAAGTAAGTACTTTTTGCGTCAGTTTTAGTAGAACTGATGCAAATCACTTGACGCAATAGGGTATTTTTGTACTAGTGATGTTTACCAGATTATGATGATTGGACATGCCACCTAGCTGTTGGCCTCTGAGTCAATAATTTGGATGTTTCCTTGATTTTGATACTATCTCATATGCTGGCTTTAATTCTGTTATACATGTTGATTCATGCTGTTTTCACATGTTTTTGACTTATCGCCCACGCATTGATCATGTTGTTCATATTTGGTAATATATATGATTGGTTATGAAATTATATACATGTTCATATGTATAAGATGTTTAGTATTACCGTTTACATGTTTTCTGACGTAAAGTGGCTGGGAGAACCCTGAGTTACTCCCCACTGACTGTGGCGTTCATGTTTCATGAATGTAGGTTGGTGCTGTTTGGGGAAGACGTGTGGCTAGCGAGCATTGTTGATAATTCGACAATTATCCTTACGCTTAGTTTAGATTTAATTCATGTTGTTATCGTGGGATACCTTATCCCTCGTTTAATTAAGTTATTTTGTATAATTTATACTTTCTCATTAGTTTTTAGTCTTCCGCATGTTGTTTTGATATTCCGCGAAATTTTTTTATAAATATGTCGAAAAGTTTTTAAAAGTATCGTATCTCCGCTGCAAATAAATTATTTATTTTTATGCTAAATCGCGGGGTGTCACATAATACACGTTATCTAGGCCTCCGAGCTCCACGGAATGAAAATGCCCGAAAATCGCATGGATTGTTAATTGAGTCAGTTAAATCGGACTCAACAATTTTCAAAAACTCTGGAAGACTTTTGACTTTACCGGTATGCTATAAACCTGTTTCGGCCGAAAATCGGATAACCATATAAAAGTTATTTATAGTTGTTTATAGGGTTTAGAATCGAATAAGATACCTCATGATGCGATTTCGGACACGTGGTAGAAGAACAAGCTGAAAAAAAAATGGCCGCTCCGACCACCCGAAACAGCTCGAATTGAAAAATATATAATACACGTTTTTTGGCCTCTGAACTCCTGAAACAAAAATTACCGAAAATCGCACGGATGGTTAATCGAGTCAGATAAAGCGTGCACCAAAATTTGCAAAAACATCAGATGACAATTGACGTTACCGGTATGCTATAAACCAATTTCGGCCAAAAATCGGATAGCCGTGTAAAAGTGATTTATAGTTGTTTATAGGGTCTAGAATCGAATAAGATATCTGATGATGCGATTTCAGACACGTGGTAGAAAAATACACTGAAAAATAACAATGGCCGCTCCGACCACCCGAAACAACTCGAATTGAAGGATATATAATACAAGTTTTTTAGGCCTCTGAACTCCTGAAACAAAAATTACCGAAAATCGCGCGGATGGTTAATCGAGTCAGATAATGCGTGCACCAAAATTTGCAAAAACATCAAAAGACATTTGACGTTACCGGTATGCTAGAAACCAATTTCGGCCAAAAATCGGATAATCGTGTAAAAGTGATTTATAGTTGTTTATAGAGTCTAGAATCGAATAAGATATCTCATGATGCAATTTCGAACACGTGGTAGAAAAACAGGCTATAAAATAAAAATGGCCGCTCCGACCACCCGAAACGGCTTGAATTGATGGGTATATAATACACATTTTTTATGCCTCTGAGCTCCCCGGAACGAAAATGTCCGAAAATCGCATGGATTGTTAATTGAGTCAGTTAAAGCGGACTCAAAAATTTTCAAAAACTCTAGAAGACTTTTGACTTTACCGGTATGCTATAAACCTGTTTCGGCCGAAAATCGGATAACCATGTAAAAGTTATTTATAGTTGTTTATAGGGTTTAGAATCGAATAAGATACCTCATGATGCGATTTCGGACACGCGGTAGAAAAACAAGTTGAAAAAAAAATGGCCGCTCCGACAACCCGAAACAGCTCGAGTTGAAAAATATATAATACACGTTTTTTGGCCTCTGAACTCCTGAAACAAAAATTACCGAAAATCGTACAGATGGTTAATCGAGTAAGATGAAGCGGGCACAAAAGTTATCAAAAACAACAGAAGACATTTGACGTTACCGGTATGCTATAAAACAGTTTTGGTCGAAAATCGGATAACCGTGTTAAAGTGATTTATAATTGTTTATAATGTCTAGAATCGAAAACGATACCTCATGATACGATTTCGGACACGTGGTAAAAAACAGGCTGAAATTTAAAATTATCGCTTCGACCACCTGAAACGGCTCGAAATGAAGGGTATATAATAAACGTCTTTTAGGCCTCTAAGCTCCCGAAACGAAAATTATCGAAAATTGCAAGAATGGTTAATCAAGTCAGACTAAGCGGGGACAAAAAAT
This sequence comes from Silene conica, assembly GCA_029255685.2. Classification (NCBI taxonomy): domain Eukaryota; kingdom Viridiplantae; phylum Streptophyta; class Magnoliopsida; order Caryophyllales; family Caryophyllaceae; genus Silene; species Silene conica. The sequence goes on along the minus strand of CM055312.2, from coordinate 46,635,345 downwards.
TGCAAAAACGTCAGAAGTCATTTGACGTTACCGGTATGCTATAAACCGATTACGACCGAAAATCAGATAACCGTACAAAAGTCATTTATAGTTATTAATAGGGTCTAGAATCGAATAAGATATCTCATGATGCGATTTCGGACACGTGGTAGAAAAACACGATGAAAAATAACAATGGCCGCTCCGACCACCCGAAACAGCTCGAACTGAAGGATATATAATACAGGTTTTTTAGGTCTCTGAACTCCTGAAACAAAAATTACCGAAAATCGCACGAATTGTTAATCGACTCAGATAAAGAAGGAACAAAAATTTGCAGAAACATCAGAAGACATTTAACGTCACCGGTATGCCATAAACCAATTTCTGCCGAAAATCGGATAACCGTATAAAAGTGATTTATAGTTGTTTATAGGGTCTAGAATCGAAATAGATACCTCATGATACGATTTCGGACACGTGGTAAAAATCTGGCAGAAATTAAAAATGGTCGCTCCGGTTACCTGAAACGGCTCGAATTAAAGAGTATATAATATACGTTTTTTAGGCCTCTGAGCTCCCGAAACGAAAAATATCGAAAATTGCAAGAATGGTTAATCAAGTCAGAAAAAGCGGGCACATAAATTTGCAAAAACAACAGAAAACATTTGACGTTATCGGTATGCTATAAACCAATTTCGGCCGAAAATCGGATAACCGTGTAAAAGTGATTTATAGTTGTTTATAGGGTCTAGAATGGAATATGATATCTCATGATGCGATTTTGGACACGTGGTAGAAAAACACGCTGAAAAATAACAATGGCCGCTCTGACCATCCGAAACAGCTCGAATTGATGGGTAATACACATTTTTTAGGCCCTGAGCTCCCCGGAACCAAAATGTTCGAAAATCGCAAGGATTGTAAAGCGGACTCAAAAAATTTCAAAAACTCTAGAAGACTTTTGACTTTACCGGTATGCTATAAACCTGTTTCGGCCGAAAATCGGATAACCATGTAAAAGTTATTTATAGTTGTTTATAGGGTTTAGAATCGAATAAGATACCTCATGATGCGATTTCGGACACGCGGTAGAAAAACAAGTTGAAAAAAAAAATGGCCGCTCCGACCACCCGAAACAGCTCGAGTTGAAAAATATATAATACACGTTTTTTGGCCTCTGAACTCCTGAAACAAAAATTACCGAAAATCGCACAGAGGGTTAATCGAGTAAGATGAAGCGGGCACAAAAGTTATCAAAAACAACAGAAGACATTTGACGTTACCGGTATGCTATAAAACAGTTTTGGTCGAAAATCGGATAACCGTGTTAAAGTGATTTATAATTGTTTATAATGTCTAGAATCGAAAACGATACCTCATGATACGATTTCGGACACGTGGTAAAAAACAGGCTGAAATTTAAAATTATCGCTTCGACCACCTGAAACGGCTCGAATTGAAGGGTATATAATAAACGTCTTTTAGGCCTCTAAGCTCCCGAAACGAAAATTATCGAAAATTGCAAGAATGGTTAATCAAGTCAGACTAAGCGGGGACAAAAAATTGCAAAAACGTCAGAAGTCATTTGACGTTACCGGTATGCTATAAACCGATTACGACCGAAAATCAGATAACCGTACAAAAGTCATTTATAGTTGTTAATAGGGTCTAGAATCGAATCAGATATCTCATGATGCGATTTCGGACACGTGGTAGAAAAACACGATGAAAAATAACAATGGCTGCTCCGACCACCCGAAACAGCTCGAACTGAAGGATATATAATACAGGTCTTTTAGGTCTCTGAACTCCTGAAACAAAAATTACCGAAAATCGCACGAATTGTTAATCGACTCAGATAAAGAAGGAACAAAAATTTGCAGAAACATCCGAAGACATTTAACGTCACCGGTGTGCCATAAACCAATTTCGGCCGAAAATCGGATAACCGTATAAAAGTGATTTATAGTTGTTTATAGGGTCTAGAATCGAAATAGATACCTCATGATACGATTTCGGACACGTGGTAAAAATCTGGCTGAAATTAAAAATGGTCGCTCCGGCTACCTGAAACGGCTCGAATTAAAGAGTATATAATATACGTTTTTTAGGCCTCTGAGCTCCCGAAACGAAAAATATCGAAAATTGCAAGAATGGTTAATCAAGTCAGAAAAAGCGGGCACATAAATTTGCAAAAACAACAGAAAACATTTGACGTTATCGGTATGCTATAAACCAATTTCGGCCGAAAATCGGATAACCGTGTAAAAGTGATTTATAGTTGTTTATAGGGTCTAGAATGGAATATGATATCTCATGATGCGATTTCGGACACGTGGTAGAAAAACACGCTGAAAAATAACAATGGCCGCTCTGACCATCCGAAACAGCTCGAATTGATGGGTAATACACATTTTTTAGGCCCTGAGCTCCCCGGAACCAAAATGTTCGAAAATCGCAAGGATTGTAAAGCGGACTCAAAAATTTTCAAAAACTCTAGAAGACTTTTGACTTTACCGGTATGCTATAAACCTGTTTCGGCCGAAAATCGGATAACCATGTAAAAGTTATTTATAGTTGTTTATAGGGTTTAGAATCGAATAAGATACCTCATGATGCGATTTCGGACACGCGGTAGAAAAACAAGTTGAAAAAAAAAATGGCCGCTCCGACCACCCGAAACAGCTCGAGTTGAAAAATATATAATACACGTTTTTTGGCCTCTGAACTCCTGAAACAAAAATTACCGAAAATCGCACAGATGGTTAATCGAGTAAGATGAAGCGGGCACAAAAGTTATCAAAAACAACAGAAGACATTTGACGTTACCGGTATGCTATAAAACAGTTTTGGTCGAAAATCGGATAACCGTGTTAAAGTGATTTATAATTGTTTATAATGTGTAGAATCGAAAACGATACCTCATGATACGATTTCGGACACGTGGTAAAAAACAGGCTGAAATTTAAAATTATCGCTTCGACCACCTGAAACGGCTCGAATTGAAGGGTATATAATAAACGTCTTTTAGGCCTCTAAGCTCCCGAAACGAAAATTATCGAAAATTGCAAGAATGGTTAATCAAGTCAGACTAAGCGGGGACAAAAAATTGCAAAAACGTCAGAAGTCATTTGACGTTACCGGTATGCTATAAACCGATTACGACCGAAAATCAGATAAACGTACAAAAGTCATTTATAGTTGTTAATAGGGTCTAGAATCGAATAAGATATCTCATGATGCGATTTCGGACACGTGGTAGAAAAACACGATGAAAAATAACAATGGCCGCTCCGACCACCCGAAACAGCTCGAACTGAAGGATATATAATACAGGTTTTTTAGGTCTCTGAACTCCTGAAACAAAAATTACCGAAAATCGCACGAATTGTTAATCGACTCAGATAAAGAAGGAACAAAAATTTGCAGAAACATCCGAAGACATTTAACGTCACCGGTGTGCCATAAATCAATTTCGGCCGAAAATCGGATAACCGTATAAAAGTGATTTATAGTTGTTTATAGGGTCTAGAATCGAAATAGATACCTCATGATACGATTTCGGACACGTGGTAAAAATCTGGCTGAAATTAAAAATGGTCGCTCCGGCTAACTGAAACGGCTCGAATTAAAGAGTATATAATATACGTTTTTTAGGCCTCTGAGCTCCCGAAACGAAAAATATCGAGAATTGCAAGAATGGTTAATCAAGTCAGAAAAAGCGGGCACATAAATTTGCAAAAACAACAGAAAACATTTGACGTTATCGGTATGCTATAAACCAATTTCGGCCGAAAATCGGATTACCGTGTAAAAGTGATTTATAGTTGTTTATAGGGTCTAGAATGGAATATGATATCTCATGATGCGATTTCGGACAAGTGGTAGAAAAACACGCTGAAAAATAACAATGGCCGCTCTGACCATCCGAAACAGCTCGAATTGATGGGTAATACACATTTTTTAGGCCCTGAGCTCCCCGGAACCAAAATGTTCGAAAATCGCAAGGATTGTAAAGCGGACTCAAAAATTTTCAAAAACTCTAGAAGACTTTTGACTTTACCGGTATGCTATAAACCTGTTTCGGCCGAAAATCGGATAACCATGTAAAAGTTATTTATAGTTGTTTATAGGGTTTAGAATCGAATAAGATACCTCATGATGCGATTTCGGACACGCGGTAGAAAAACAAGTTGAAAAAAAAAATGGCCGCTCCGACCACCCGAAACAGCTCGAGTTGAAAAATATATAATACACGTTTTTTGGCCTCTGAACTCCTGAAACAAAAATTACCGAAAATCGCACAGAGGGTTAATCGAGTAAGATGAAGCGGGCACAAAAGTTATCAAAAACAACAGAAGACATTTGACGTTACCGGTATGCTATAAAACAGTTTTGGTCGAAAATCGGATAACCGTGTTAAAGTGATTTATAATTGTTTATAATGTCTAGAATCGAAAACGATACCTCATGATACGATTTCGGACACGTGGTAGAAAAATACACTGAAAAATAACAATGGCCGCTCCGACCACCCGAAACAACTCGAATTGAAGGATATATAATACAAGTTTTTTAGGCCTCTGAACTCCTGAAACAAAAATTACCGAAAATCGCGCGGATGGTTAATCGAGTCAGATAAAGCGTGCACCAAAATTTGCAAAAACATCAAAAGACATTTGACGTTACCGGTATGCTATAAACCAATTTCGGCCAAAAATCGGATAACCGTGTAAAAGTGATTTATAGTTGTTTATAGAGTCTAGAATCGAATAAGATATCTCATGATGCAATTTCGAACACGTGGTAGAAAAACAGGCTATAAAATAAAAATGGCCGCTCCGACCACCCGAAACGGCTTGAATTGATGGATATATAATACACGTTTTTTATGCCTCTGAGCTCCCCGGAACGAAAATGTCCGAAAATCGCATGGATTGTTAATTGAGTCTGTTAAAGCGGACTCAAAAATTTTCAAAAACTCTAGAAGACTTTTGACTTTATCGGTATGCTATAAACCTGTTTCGGCCGAAAATCGGATAACCATGTAAAAGTTATTTATAGTTGTTTATAGGGTTTAGAATCGAATAAGATACCTCATGATGCGATTTCGGACACGCGGTAGAAAAACAAGTTGAAAAAAAAATGGCCGCTCCGACCACCCGAAACAGCTCGAGTTGAAAAATATATAATACCCGTTTTTTGGCCTCTGAACTCCTGAAACAAAAATTACCGAAAATCGCACAGATGGTTAATCGAGTAAGATGAAGCGGGCACAAAAGTTATCAAAAACAACAGAAGACATTTGACGTTACCGGTATGCTATAAAACAGTTTTGGTCGAAAATCGGATAACCGTGTTAAAGTGATTTATAATTGTTTATAATGTGTAGAATCGAAAACGATACTTCATGATACGATTTCGGACACGTGGTAAAAAACAGGCTGAAATTTAAAATTATCGCTTCGACCACCTGAAACGGCTCGAATTGAAGGGTATATAATAAACGTCTTTTAGGCCTCTAAGCTCCCGAAACGAAAATTATCGAAAATTGCAAGAATGGTTAATCAAGTCAGACTAAGCGGGGACAAAAAATTGCAAAAACGTCAGAAGTCATTTGACGTTACCGGTATGCTATAAACCGATTACGACTGAAAATCAGATAACCGTACAAAAGTCATTTATAGTTGTTAATAGGGTCTAGAATCGAATAAGATATCTCATGATGCGATTTCGGACACGTGGTAGAAAAACACGATGAAAAATAACAATGGCCGCTCCGACCACCCGAAACAGCTCGAACTGAAGGATATATAATACAGGTTTTTTAGGTCTCTGAACTCCTGAAACAAAAATTACCGAAAATCGCACGAATTGTTAATCGACTCAGATAAAGAAGGAACAAAAATTTGCAGAAACATCAGAAGACATTTAACGTCACCGGTATGCCATAAACCAATTTCTGCCGAAAATCGGATAACCGTATAAAAGTGATTTATAGTTGTTTATAGGGTCTAGAATCGAAATAGATACCTCATGATACGATTTCGGACACGTGGTAAAAATCTGGCTGAAATTAAAAATGGTCGCTCCGGTTACCTGAAACGGCTCGAATTAAAGAGTATATAATATACGTTTTTTAGGCCTCTGAACACCCGAAACGAAAAATATCGAAAATTGCAAGAATGGTTAATCAAGTCATAAAAAGCGGGCACATAAATTTGCAAAAACAACAGAAAACATTTGACGTTATCGGTATGCTATAAACCAATTTCGGCCGAAAATCGGATAACCGTGTAAAAGTGACTTATAGTTGTTTATAGGGTCTAGAATGGAATATGATATCTCATGATGCGATTTCGGACACGTGGTAGAAAAACACGCTGAAAAATAACAATGGCCGCTCTGACCATCCGAAACAGCTCGAATTGATGGGTAATACACATTTTTTAGGCCCTGAGCTCCCCGGAACCAAAATGTTCGAAAATCGCAAGGATTGTAAAGCGGACTCAAAAATTTTCAAAAACTCTAGAAGACTTTTGACTTTACCGGTATTCTATAAACCTGTTTCGGCCGAAAATCGGATAACCATGTAAAAGTTATTTATAGTTGTTTATAGGGTTTAGAATCGAATAAGATACCTCATGATGCGATTTCGGACACGCGGTAGAAGAACAAGTTGAAAAAAAAAATGGCCGCTCCGACCACCCGAAACAGCTCGAGTTGAAAAATATATAATACACGTTTTTTGGCCTCTGAACTCCTGAAACAAAAATTACCGAAAATCGCACAGATGGTTAATCGAGTAAGATGAAGCGGGCACAAAAGTTATCAAAAACAACAGAAGACATTTGACGTTACCGGTATGCTATAAAACAGTTTTTGGTCGAAAATCAGATAACCGTGTTAAAGTGATTTATAATTGTTTATAATGTCTAGAATCGAAAACGATACCTCATGATACGATTTCGGACACGTGGTAAAAAACAGGCTGAAATTTAAAATTATCGCTTCGACCACCTGAAACGGCTCGAATTGAAGGGTATATAATAAACGTCTTTTAGGCCTCTAGGCTCCCGAAACGAAAATTATCGAAAATTGCAAGAATGGTTAATCAAGTCAGACTAAGCGGGGACAAAAAATTGCAAAAACGTCAGAAGTCATTTGACGTTACCGGTATGCTATAAACCGATTACGACCGAAAATCAGATAACCGTACAAAAGTCATTTATAGTTGTTAATAGGGTCTAGAATCGAATAAGATATCTCATGATGCGATTTCGGACACGTGGTAGAAAAACACGATGAAAAATAACAATGGCCGCTCCGACCACCCGAAACAGCTCGAACTGAAGGATATATAATACAGGTTTTTTAGGTCTCTGAACTCCTGAAACAAAAATTACCGAAAATCGCACGAATTGTTAATCGACTCAGATAAAGAAGGAACAAAAATTTGCAGAAACATCAGAAGACATTTAACGTCACCGGTATGCCATAAACCAATTTCTGCCGAAAATCGGATAACCGTATAAAAGTGATTTATAGTTGTTTATAGGGTCTAGAATCGAAATAGATACCTCATGATACGATTTCGGACACGTGGTAAAAATCTGGCTGAAATTAAAAATGGTCGCTCCGGTTACCTGAAACGGCTCGAATTAAAGAGTATATAATATACGTTTTTTAGGCCTCTGAACACCCGAAACGAAAAATATCGAAAATTGCAAGAATGGTTAATCAAGTCATAAAAAGCGGGCACATAAATTTGCAAAAACAACAGAAAACATTTGACGTTATCGGTATGCTATAAACCAATTTCGGCCGAAAATCGGATAACCGTGTAAAAGTGACTTATAGTTGTTTATAGGGTCTAGAATGGAATATGATATCTCATGATGCGATTTCGGACACGTGGTAGAAAAACACGCTGAAAAATAACAATGGCCGCTCTGACCATCCGAAACAGCTCGAATTGATGGGTAATACACATTTTTTAGGCCCTGAGCTCCCCGGAACCAAAATGTTCGAAAATCGCAAGGATTGTAAAGCGGACTCAAAAATTTTCAAAAACTCTAGAAGACTTTTGACTTTACCGGTATTCTATAAACCTGTTTCGGCCGAAAATCGGATAACCATGTAAAAGTTATTTATAGTTGTTTATAGGGTTTAGAATCGAATAAGATACCTCATGATGCGATTTCGGACACGCGGTAGAAGAACAAGTTGAAAAAAAAAATGGCCGCTCCGACCACCCGAAACAGCTCGAGTTGAAAAATATATAATACACGTTTTTTGGCCTCTGAACTCCTGAAACAAAAATTACCGAAAATCGCACAGATGGTTAATCGAGTAAGATGAAGCGGGCACAAAAGTTATCAAAAACAACAGAAGACATTTGACGTTACCGGTATGCTATAAAACAGTTTTTGGTCGAAAATCAGATAACCGTGTTAAAGTGATTTATAATTGTTTATAATGTCTAGAATCGAAAACGATACCTCATGATACGATTTCGGACACGTGGTAAAAAACAGGCTGAAATTTAAAATTATCGCTTCGACCACCTGAAACGGCTCGAATTGAAGGGTATATAATAAACGTCTTTTAGGCCTCTAGGCTCCCGAAACGAAAATTATCGAAAATTGCAAGAATGGTTAATCAAGTCAGACTAAGCGGGGACAAAAAATTGCAAAAACGTCAGAAGTCATTTGACGTTACCGGTATGCTATAAACCGATTACGACAGAAAATCAGATAACCGTACAAAAGTCATTTATAGTTGTTAATAGGGTCTAGAATCGAATAAGATATCTCATGATGCGATTTCGGACACGTGGTAGAAAAACACGATGAAAAATAACAATGGCCGCTCCGACCACCCGAAACAGCTCGAACTGAAGGATATATAATACAGGTCTTTTAAGTCTCTGAACTCCTGAAACAAAAATTACCGAAAATCGCACGAATTGTTAATCGACTCAGATAAAGAAGGAACAAAAATTTGCAGAAACATCCGAAGACATTTAACGTCACCGGTGTGCCATAAACCAATTTCGGCCGAAAATCGGATAACCGTATAAAAGTGATTTATAGTTGTTTATAGGGTCTAGAATCGAAATAGATACCTCATGATACGATATCGGACACGTGGTAAAAATCTGGCTGAAATTAAAAATGGTCGCTCCGGCTACCTGAAACGGCTCGAATTAAAGAGTATATAATATACGTTTTTTAGGCCTCTGAGCTCCCGAAACGAAAAATATCGAAAATTGCAAGAATGGTTAATCAAGTCATAAAAAGCGGGCACATAAATTTGCAAAAACAACAGAAAACATTTGACGTTATCGGTATACTATAAACCAATTTCGGCCGAAAATCAGATAACCGTGTAAAAGTGACTTATAGTTGTTTATAGGGTCTAGAATGGAATATGATATCTCATGATGCGATTTCGGACACGTGGTAGAAAAACACGCTGAAAAATAACAATGGCCGCTCTGACCATCCGAAACAGCTCGAATTGATGGGTAATACACATTTTTTAGGCCCTGAGCTCCCCGGAACCAAAATGTTCGAAAATCGCAAGGATTGTAAAGCGGACTCAAAAATTTTCAAAAACTCTAGAAGACTTTTGACTTTACCGGTATTCTATAAACCTGTTTCGGCCGAAAATCGGATAACCATGTAAAAGTTATTTATAGTTGTTTATAGGGTTTAGAATCGAATAAGATACCTCATGATGCGATTTCGGACACGCGGTAGAAAAACAAGTTGAAAAAAAAATTGGCGCTCCGACCACCCGAAACAGCTCGAGTTGAAAAATATATAATACACGTTTTTTGGCCTCTGAACTCCTGAAACAAAAATTACCGAAAATCGCACAGATGGTTAATCGAGTAAGATGAAGCGGGCACAAAAGTTATCAAAAACAACAGAAGACATTTGACGTTACCGGTATGCTATAAAACAGTTTTGGTCGAAAAGCGGATAACCGTGTTAAAGTGATTTATAATTGTTTATAATGTCTAGAATCGAAAACGATACCTCATGATACGATTTCGGACACGTGGTAAAAAACGGGCTGAAATTTAAAATTATCGCTTCGACCACCTGAAACGGCTCGAATTGAAGGGTATATAATAAACGTCTTTTAGGCCTCTAAGCTCCCGAAACGAAAATTATCGAAAATTGCAAGAATGGTTAATCAAGTCAGACTAAGCGGGGACAAAAAATTGCAAAAACGTCAGAAGTCATTTGATGTTACCGGTATGCTATAAACCGATTACGACCGAAAATCAGATAACCGTACAAAAGTCATTTATAGTTGTTAATAGGGTCTAGAATCGACTAAGATATCTCATGATGCGATTTCGGACACGTGGTAGAAAAACACGATGAAAAATAACAATGGCCGCTCCGACCACCCGAAACAGCTCGAACTGAAAGATATATAATACAGGTCTTTTAAGTCTCTGAACTCCTGAAACAAAAATTACCGAAAATCGCACGAATTGTTAATCGACTCAGATAAAGAAGGAACAAAAATTTGCAGAAACATCCGAAGACATTTAACGTCACCGGTGTGCCATAAACCAATTTCGGCCGAAAATCGGATAATCGTATAAAAGTGATTTATAGTTGTTTATAGGGTCTAGAATCGAAATAGATACCTCATGATACGATATCGGACACGTGGTAAAAATCTGGCTGAAATTAAAAATGGTCGCTCCGGCTACCTGAAACGGCTCGAATTAAAGAGTATATAATATACGTTTTTTAGGCCTCTGAGCTCCCGAAACGAAAAATATCGAAAATTGCAAGAATGGTTAATCAAGTCAGAAAAAGCGGGCACATAAATTTGCAAAAACAACAGAAAACATTTGACGTTATCGGTATGCTATAAACCAATTTCGGCCGAATATCGGATAACCATGTAAAAGTGATTTATAGTTGTTTATAGGGTCTAGAATGGAATATGATATCTCATGATGCGATTTCGGACACGTGGTAGAAAAACAAGCTGAAAAATAACAATGGCCGCTCTGACCATCCGAAACAGCTCGAATTGATGGGTAATACACATTTTTTAGGCCCTGAGCTCCCCGGAACCAAAATGTTCGAAAATCGCAAGGATTGTAAAGCGGACTCAAAAATTTTCAAAAACTCTAGAAGACTTTTGACTTTACCGGTATTCTATAAACCTGTTTCGGCCAAAAATCGGATAACCATGTAAAAGTTATTTATAGTTGTTTATAGGGTTTAGAATCGAATAAGATACCTCATGATGCGATTTCGGACACGCGGTAGAAAAACAAGTTGAAAAAAAAATGGCCGCTCCGACCACCCGAAACAGCTCGAGTTGAAAAATATATAATACACGTTTTTTGGCCTCTAAACTCCTGAAACAAAAATTACCAAAAATCGCACAGATGGTTAATCGAGTAAGATGAAGCGGGCACAAAAGTTATCAAAAACAACAGAAGACATTTGACGTTACCGGTATGCTATAAAACAGTTTTGGTCGAAAATCGGATAACCGTGTTAAAGTGATTTATAATTGTTTATAATGTGTAGAATCGAAAACGATACCTCATGATACGATTTCGGACACGTGGTAAAAAACAGGCTGAAATTTAAAATTATCGCTTCGACCACCTGAAACGGCTCGAATTAAAGGGTATATAATAAACGTCTTTTAGGCCTCTAAGCTCCCGAAACGAAAATTATTGAAAATTGCAAGAATGGTTAATCAAGTCAGACTAAGCGGGGACAAAAAATTGCAAAAACGTCAGAAGTCATTTGACGTTACCGGTATGCTATAAACCGATTACGACCGAAAATCAGATAACCGTACAAAAGTCATTTATAGTTGTTAATAGGGTCTAGAATCGAATAAGATATCTCATGATGCGATTTCGGACACGTGGTAGAAAAACACGATGAAAAATAACAATGGCCGCTCCGACCACCCGAAACAGCTCGAACTGAAGGATATATAATACAGGTTTTTTAGGTCTCTGAACTCCTGAAACAAAAATTACCGAAAATCGCACGAATTGTTAATCGACTCAGATAAAGAAGGAACAAAAATTTGCAGAAACATCAGAAGACATTTAACGTCACCGGTATGCCATAAACCAATTTCTGCCGAAAATCGGATAACCGTATAAAAGTGATTTATAGTTGTTTATAGGGTCTAGAATCGAAATAGATACCTCATGATACGATTTCGGACACGTGGTAAAAATCTGGCTGAAATTAAAAATGGTCGCTCCGGTTACCTGAAACGGCTCGAATTAAAGAGTATATAATATACGTTTTTTAGGCCTCTGAGCTCCCGAAACGAAAAATATCGAAAATTGCAAGAATGGTTAATCAAGTCAGAAAAAGCGGGCACATAAATTTGCAAAAACAACAGAAAACATTTGACGTTATCGGTATGCTATAAACCAATTTCGGCCGAAAATCGGATAACCGTGTAAAAGTGACTTATAGTTGTTTATAGGGTCTAGAATGGAATATGATATCTCATGATGCGATTTCGGACACGTGGTAGAAAAACACGCTGAAAAATAACAATGGCCGCTCTGACCATCCGAAACAGCTCGAATTGATGGGTAATACACATTTTTTAGGCCCTGAGCTCCCCGGAACCAAAATGTTCGAAAATCGAAAGGATTGTAAAGCGGACTCAAAAATTTTCAAAAACTCTAGAAGACTTTTGACTTTACCGGTATTCTATAAACCTGTTTCGGCCGAAAATCGGATAACCATGTAAAAGTTATTTATAGTTGTTTATAGGGTTTAGAATCGAATAAGATACCTCATGATGCGATTTCGGACACGCGGTAGAAAAACAATTTGAAAAAAAAAATGGCCGCTCCGACACCCGAAACAGCTCGAGTTGAAAAATATATAATACACGTTTTTTGGCCTCTGAACTCCTGAAACAAAAATTACTGAAAATCGCACAGATGGTTAATCGAGTAAGATGAACCGGGCACAAAAGTTATCAAAAACAACAGAAGACATTTGACGTTACCGGTATGCTATAAAACAGTTTTGGTCGAAAATCGGATAACCGTGTTAAAGTGATTTATAATTGTTTATAATGTCTAGAATCGAAAACGATACCTCATGATACGATTTCGGACACGTGGTAAAAAACAGGCTGAAATTTAAAATTATCGCTTCGACCACCTGAAACGGCTCGAATTGAAGGGTATATAATAAACGTCTTTTAGGCCTCTAAGCTCCCGAAACGAAAATTATCGAAAATTGCAAGAATTGTTAATCAAGTCAGACTAAGCGGGGACAAAAAATTGCAAAAACGTCAGAAGTCATTTGACGTTACCGGTATGCTATAAACCGATTACGACCGAAAATCAGATAACCGTACAAAAGTCATTTATAGTTGTTAATAGGGTCTAGAATCGAATAAGATATCTCATGATGCGATTTCGGACACGTGGTAGAAAAACACGATGAAAAATAACAATGGCCGCTCCGACCACCCGAAACAGCTCGAACTGAAGGATATATAATACAGGTCTTTTAAGTCTCTGAACTCCTGAAACAAAAATTACCGAAAATCGCACGAATTGTTAATCGACTCAGATAAAGAAGGAACAAAAATTTGCAGAAACATCCGAAGACATTTAACGTCACCGGTGTGCCATAAACCAATTTCGGCCGAAAATCGGATAACCGTATAAAAGTGATTTATAGTTGTTTATAGGGTCTAGAATCGAAATAGATACCTCATGATACGATATCGAACACGTGGTAAAAATCTGGCTGAAATTAAAAATGGTCGCTCCGGCTACCTGAAACGGCTCGAATTAAAGAGTATATAATATACGTTTTTTAGGCCTCTGAGCTTCCGAAACGAAAAATATCGAAAATTGCAAGAATGGTTAATCAAGTCAGAAAAAGCGGGCACATAAATTTGCAAAAACAACAGAAAACATTTGACGTTATCGGTATGCTATAAACCAATTTCGGCCGAAAATCGGATAACCGTGTAAAAGTGATTTATAGTTGTTTATAGGGTCTAGAATGGAATATGATATCTCATGATGCGATTTCCGACACGTGGTAGAAAAACACGCTGAAAAATAACAATGGCCGCTCTGACCATCCGAAACAGCTCGAATTGATGGGTAATACACATTTTTTAGGCCCTGAGCTCCCCGGAACCAAAATGTTCGAAAATCGCAAGGATTGTAAAGCGGACTCAAAAATTTTCAAAAACTCTAGAAGACTTTTGACTTTACCGGTATGCTATAAACCTGTTTCGGCCGAAAATCGGATAACCATGTAAAAGTTATTTATAGTTGTTTATAGGGTTTAGAATCGAATAAGATACCTCATGATGCGATTTCGGACACGCGGTAGAAAAACAAGTTGAAAAAAAAAATGGCCGCTCCGACCACCCGAAACAGCTCGAGTTGAAAAAGATATAATACACGTTTTTTGGCCTCTGAACTCCTGAAACAAAAATTACCGAAAATCGCACAGATGGTTAATCGAGTAAGATGAAGCGGGCACAAAAGTTATCAAAAACAACAGAAGACATTTGACGTTACCGGTATGCTATAAAACAGTTTTGGTCGAAAATCGGATAACCGTGTTAAAGTGATTTATAATTGTTTATAATGTCTAGAATCGAAAACGATACCTCATGATACGATTTCGGACACGTGGTAAAAAACAGGCTGAAATTTAAAATTATCGCTTCGACCACCTGAAACGGCTCGAATTGAAGGGTATATAATAAACGTCTTTTAGGCCTCTAAGCTCCCGAAACGAAAATTATCGAAAATTGCAAGAATGGTTAATCAAGTCAGACTAAGCGGGGACAAAAAATTGCAAAAACGTCAGAAGTCATTTGACGTTACCGGTATGCTATAAACCGATTACGACCGAAAATCAGATAACCGTACAAAAGTCATTTATAGTTGTTAATAGGGTCTAGAATCGAATAAGATATCTCATGATGCGATTTCGGACACGTGGTAGAAAAACACGATGAAAAATAACAATGGCCGCTCCGACCACCCGAAACAGCTCGAACTGAAGGATATATAATACAGGTTTTTTAGGTCTCTGAACTCCTGAAACAAAAATTACCGAAAATCGCACGAATTGTTAATCGACTCAGATAAAGAAGGAACAAAAATTTGCAGAAACATCCGAAGACATTTAACGTCACCGGTGTGCCATAAACCAATTTCGGCCGAAAATCGGATAACCGTATAAAAGTGATTTATAGTTGTTTATAGGGTCTAGAATCGAAATAGATACCTCATGATACGATTTCGGACACGTGGTAAAAATCTGGCTGAAATTAAAAATGGTCGCTCCGGCTACCTGAAACGGCTCGAATTAAAGAGTATATAATATACGTTTTTTAGGCCTCTGAGCTCCTGAAACGAAAAATATCGAAAATTGCAAGAATGGTTAATCAAGTCAGAAAAAGCGGGCACATAAATTTGCAAAAACAACAGAAAACATTTGACGTTATCGGTATGCTATAAACCAATTTCGGCCGAAAATCGGATAACCGTGTAAAAGTGATTTATAGTTGTTTATAGGGTCTAGAATGGAATATGATATCTCATGATGCGATTTCGGACACGTGGTAGAAAAACACGCTGAAAAATAACAATGGCCGCTCTGACCATCCGAAACAGCTCGAATTGATGGGTAATACACATTTTTTAGGCCCTGAGCTCCCCGGAACCAAAATGTTCGAAAATCGCAAGGATTGTAAAGCGGACTCAAAAAATTTCAAAAACTCTAGAAGACTTTTGACTTTACCGGTATGCTATAAACCTGTTTCGGCCGAAAATCGGATAACCATGTAAAAGTTATTTATAGTTGTTTATAGGGTTTAGAATCGAATAAGATACCTCATGATGCGATTTCGGACACGCGGTAGAAAAACAAGTTGAAAAAAAAAATGGCCGCTCCGACCACCCGAAACAGCTCGAGTTGAAAAATATATAATACACGTTTTTTGGCCTCTGAACTCCTGAAACAAAAATTACCGAAAATCGCACAGATGGTTAATCGAGTAAGATGAAGCGGGCACAAAAGTTATCAAAAACAACAGAAGACATTTGACGTTACCGGTATGCTATAAAACAGTTTTGGTCGAAAATCGGATAACCGTGTTAAAGTGATTTATAATTGTTTATAATGTCTAGAATCGAAAACGATACCTCATGATACGATTTCGGACACGTGGTAAAAAACAGGCTGAAATTTAAAATTATCGCTTCGACCACCTGAAACGGCTCGAATTGAAGGGTATATAATAAACGTCTTTTAGGCCTCTAAGCTCCCGAAACGAAAATTATCGAAAATTGCAAGAATGGTTAATCAAGTCAGACTAAGCGGGGACAAAAAATTGCAAAAACGTCAGAAGTCATTTGACGTTACCGGTATGCTATAAACCGATTACGACCGAAAATCAGATAACCGTACAAAAGTCATTTATAGTTGTTAATAGGGTCTAGAATCGAATAAGATATCTCATGATGCGATTTCGGACACGTGGTAGAAAAACACGATGAAAAATAACAATGGCCGCTCCGACCACCCGAAACAGCTCGAACTGAAGGATATATAATACAGGTTTTTTAGGTCTCTGAACTCCTGAAACAAAAATTACCGAAAATCGCACGAATTGTTAATCGACTCAGATAAAGAAGGAACAAAAATTTGCAGAAACATCCGAAGACATTTAACGTCACCGGTGTGCCATAAACCAATTTCGGCCGAAAATCGGATAACCGTATAAAAGTGATTTATAGTTGTTTATAGGGTCTAGAATCGAGATAGATACCTCATGATACGATTTCGGACACGTGGTAAAAATCTGGCTGAAATTAAAAATGGTCGCTCCGGCTACCTGAAACGGCTCGAATTAAAGAGTATATAATATACGTTTTTTAGGCCTCTGAGCTCCCGAAACGAAAAATATCGAAAATTGCAAGAATGGTTAATCAAGTCAGAAAAAGCGGGCACATAAATTTGCAAAAACAACAGAAAACATTTGACGTTATCGGTATGCTATAAACCAATTTCGGCCGAAAATCGGATAACCGTGTAAAAGTGATTTATAGTTGTTTATAGGGTCTAGAATGGAATATGATATCTCATGATGCGATTTCCGACACGTGGTAGAAAAACACGCTGAAAAATAACAATGGCCGCTCTGACCATCCGAAACAGCTCGAATTGATGGGTAATACACATTTTTTAGGCCCTGAGCTCCCCGGAACCAAAATGTTCGAAAATCGCAAGGATTGTAAAGCGGACTCAAAAATTTTCAAAAACTCTAGAAGACTTTTGACTTTACCGGTATGCTATAAACCTGTTTCGGCCGAAAATCGGATAACCATGTAAAAGTTATTTATAGTTGTTTATAGGGTTTAGAATCGAATAAGATACCTCATGATGCGATTTCGGACACGCGGTAGAAAAACAAGTTGAAAAAAAAAATGGCCGCTCCGACCACCCGAAACAGCTCGAGTTGAAAAAGATATAATACACGTTTTTTGGCCTCTGAACTCCTGAAACAAAAATTACCGAAAATCGCACAGATGGTTAATCGAGTAAGATGAAGCGGGCACAAAAGTTATCAAAAACAACAGAAGACATTTGACGTTACCGGTATGCTATAAAACAGTTTTGGTCGAAAATCGGATAACCGTGTTAAAGTGATTTATAATTGTTTATAATGTCTAGAATCGAAAACGATACCTCATGATACGATTTCGGACACGTGGTAAAAAACAGGCTGAAATTTAAAATTATCGCTTCGACCACCTGAAACGGCTCGAATTGAAGGGTATATAATAAACGTCTTTTAGGCCTCTAAGCTCCCGAAACGAAAATTATCGAAAATTGCAAGAATGGTTAATCAAGTCAGACTAAGCGGGGACAAAAAATTGCAAAAACGTCAGAAGTCATTTGACGTTACCGGTATGCTATAAACCGATTACGACCGAAAATCAGATAACCGTACAAAAGTCATTTATAGTTGTTAATAGGGTCTAGAATCGAATAAGATATCTCATGATGCGATTTCGGACACGTGGTAGAAAAACACGATGAAAAATAACAATGGCCGCTCCGACCACCCGAAACAGCTCGAACTGAAGGATATATAATACAGGTTTTTTAGGTCTCTGAACTCCTGAAACAAAAATTACCGAAAATCGCACGAATTGTTAATCGACTCAGATAAAGAAGGAACAAAAATTTGCAGAAACATCCGAAGACATTTAACGTCACCGGTGTGCCATAAACCAATTTCGGCCGAAAATCGGATAACCGTATAAAAGTGATTTATAGTTGTTTATAGGGTCTAGAATCGAAATAGATACCTCATGATACGATTTCGGACACGTGGTAAAAATCTGGCTGAAATTAAAAATGGTCGCTCCGGCTACCTGAAACGGCTCGAATTAAAGAGTATATAATATACGTTTTTTAGGCCTCTGAGCTCCTGAAACGAAAAATATCGAAAATTGCAAGAATGGTTAATCAAGTCAGAAAAAGCGGGCACATAAATTTGCAAAAACAACAGAAAACATTTGACGTTATCGGTATGCTATAAACCAATTTCGGCCGAAAATCGGATAACCGTGTAAAAGTGATTTATAGTTGTTTATAGGGTCTAGAATGGAATATGATATCTCATGATGCGATTTCGGACACGTGGTAGAAAAACACGCTGAAAAATAACAATGGCCGCTCTGACCATCCGAAACAGCTCGAATTGATGGGTAATACACATTTTTTAGGCCCTGAGCTCCCCGGAACCAAAATGTTCGAAAATCGCAAGGATTGTAAAGCGGACTCAAAAAATTTCAAAAACTCTAGAAGACTTTTGACTTTACCGGTATGCTATAAACCTGTTTCGGCCGAAAATCGGATAACCATGTAAAAGTTATTTATAGTTGTTTATAGGGTTTAGAATCGAATAAGATACCTCATGATGCGATTTCGGACACGCGGTAGAAAAACAAGTTGAAAAAAAAAATGGCCGCTCCGACCACCCGAAACAGCTCGAGTTGAAAAATATATAATACACGTTTTTTGGCCTCTGAACTCCTGAAACAAAAATTACCGAAAATCGCACAGATGGTTAATCGAGTAAGATGAAGCGGGCACAAAAGTTATCAAAAACAACAGAAGACATTTGACGTTACCGGTATGCTATAAAACAGTTTTGGTCGAAAATCGGATAACCGTGTTAAAGTGATTTATAATTGTTTATAATGTCTAGAATCGAAAACGATACCTCATGATACGATTTCGGACACGTGGTAAAAAACAGGCTGAAATTTAAAATTATCGCTTCGACCACCTGAAACGGCTCGAATTGAAGGGTATATAATAAACGTCTTTTAGGCCTCTAAGCTCCCGAAACGAAAATTATCGAAAATTGCAAGAATGGTTAATCAAGTCAGACTAAGCGGGGACAAAAAATTGCAAAAACGTCAGAAGTCATTTGACGTTACCGGTATGCTATAAACCGATTACGACCGAAAATCAGATAACCGTACAAAAGTCATTTATAGTTGTTAATAGGGTCTAGAATCGAATAAGATATCTCATGATGCGATTTCGGACACGTGGTAGAAAAACACGATGAAAAATAACAATGGCCGCTCCGACCACCCGAAACAGCTCGAACTGAAGGATATATAATACAGGTTTTTTAGGTCTCTGAACTCCTGAAACAAAAATTACCGAAAATCGCACGAATTGTTAATCGACTCAGATAAAGAAGGAACAAAAATTTGCAGAAACATCCGAAGACATTTAACGTCACCGGTGTGCCATAAACCAATTTCGGCCGAAAATCGGATAACCGTATAAAAGTGATTTATAGTTGTTTATAGGGTCTAGAATCGAGATAGATACCTCATGATACGATTTCGGACACGTGGTAAAAATCTGGCTGAAATTAAAAATGGTCGCTCCGGCTACCTGAAACGGCTCGAATTAAAGAGTATATAATATACGTTTTTTAGGCCTCTGAGCTCCCGAAACGAAAAATATCGAAAATTGCAAGAATGGTTAATCAAGTCAGAAAAAGCGGGCACATAAATTTGCAAAAACAACAGAAAACATTTGACGTTATCGGTATGCTATAAACCAATTTCGGCCGAAAATCGGATAACCGTGTAAAAGTGATTTATAGTTGTTTATAGGGTCTAGAATGGAATATGATATCTCATGATGCGATTTCGGACACGTGGTAGAAAAACACGCTGAAAAATAACAATGGCCGCTCTGACCATCCGAAACAGCTCGAATTGATGGGTAATACACATTTTTTAGGCCCTGAGCTCCCCGGAACCAAAATGTTCGAAAATCGCAAGGATTGTAAAGCGGACTCAAAAAATTTCAAAAACTCTAGAAGACTTTTGACTTTACCGGTATGCTATAAACCTGTTTCGGCCGAAAATCGGATAACCATGTAAAAGTTATTTATAGTTGTTTATAGGGTTTAGAATCGAATAAGATACCTCATGATGCGATTTCGGACACGCGGTAGAAAAACAAGTTGAAAAAAAAAATGGCCGCTCCGACCACCCGAAACAGCTCGAGTTGAAAAATATATAATACACGTTTTTTGGCCTCTGAACTCCTGAAACAAAAATTACCGAAAATCGCACAGATGGTTAATCGAGTAAGATGAAGCGGGCACAAAAGTTATCAAAAACAACAGAAGACATTTGACGTTACCGGTATGCTATAAAACAGTTTTGGTCGAAAATCGGATAACCGTGTTAAAGTGATTTATAATTGTTTATAATGTCTAGAATCGAAAACGATACCTCATGATACGATTTCGGACACGTGGTAAAAAACAGGCTGAAATTTAAAATTATCGCTTCGACCACCTGAAACGGCTCGAATTGAAGGGTATATAATAAACGTCTTTTAGGCCTCTAAGCTCCCGAAACGAAAATTATCGAAAATTGCAAGAATGGTTAATCAAGTCAGACTAAGCGGGGACAAAAAATTGCAAAAACGTCAGAAGTCATTTGACGTTACCGGTATGCTATAAACCGATTACGACCGAAAATCAGATAACCGTACAAAAGTCATTTATAGTTGTTAATAGGGTCTAGAATCGAATAAGATATCTCATGATGCGATTTCGGACACGTGGTAGAAAAACACGATGAAAAATAACAATGGCCGCTCCGACCACCCGAAACAGCTCGAACTGAAGGATATATAATACAGGTCTTTTAGGTCTCTGAACTCCTGAAACAAAAATTACCGAAAATCGCACGAATTGTTAATCGACTCAGATAAAGAAGGAACAAAAATTTGCAGAAACATCCGAAGACATTTAACGTCACCGGTGTGCCATAAACCAATTTCGGCCGAAAATCGGATAACCGTATAAAAGTGATTTATAGTTGTTTATAGGGTCTAGAATCGAAATAGATACCTCATGATACAATATCGGACACGTGGTAAAAATCTGGCTGAAATTAAAAATGGTCGCTCCGGCTACCTGAAACGGCTCGAATTAAAGAGTATATAATATACGTTTTTTAGGCCTCTGAGCTCCCGAAACGAAAAATATCGAAAATTGCAAGAATGGTTAATCAAGTCAGAAAAAGCGGGCACATAAATTTGCAAAAACAACAGAAAACATTTGACGTTATCGGTATGCTATAAACCAATTTCGGCCGAAAATCGGATAACCGTGTAAAAGTGATTTATAGTTGTTTATAGGGTCTAGAATGGAATATGATATCTCATGATGCGATTTCGGACACGTGGTAGAAAAACACGCTGAAAAATAACAATGGCCGCTCTGACCATCCGAAACAGCTCGAATTGATGGGTAATACACATTTTTTAGGCCCTGAGCTCCCCGGAACCAAAATGTTCGAAAATCGCAAGGATTGTAAAGCGGACTCAAAAATTTTCAAAAACTCTAGAAGACTTTTGACTTTACCGGTATGCTATAAACCTGTTTCGGCCGAAAATCGGATAACCATGTAAAAGTTATTTATAGTTGTTTATAGGGTTTAGAATCGAATAAGATACCTCATGATGCGATTTCGGACACGCGGTAGAAAAACAAGTTGAAAAAAAAATGGCCGCTCCGACCACCCGAAACAGCTCGAGTTGAAAAATATATAATACACGTTTTTTGGCCTCTGAACTCCTGAAACAAAAATTACCGAAAATTGCACAGATGGTTAATCGAGTAAGATGAAGCGGGCACAAAAGGTATCAAAAACAACAGAAGACATTTGACGTTACCGGTATGCTATAAAACAGTTTTGGTCGAAAATCGGATAACCGTGTTAAAGTGATTTATAATTGTTTATAATGTCTAGAATCGAAAACGATACCTCATGATACGATTTCGGACACGTGGTAAAAAACAGGCTGAAATTTAAAATTATCGCTTCGACCACCTGAAACGGCTCGAATTGAAGGGTATATAATAAACGTCTTTTAGGCCTCTAAGCTCCCGAAACGAAAATTATCGAAAATTGCAAGAATGGTTAATCAAGTCAGACTAAGCGGGGACAAAAAATTGCAAAAACGTCAGAAGTCATTTGACGTTACCGGTATGCTATAAACCGATTACGACCGAAAATCAGATAACCGTACAAAAGTCATTTATAGTTGTTAATAGGGTCTAGAATCGAATAAGATATCTCATGATGCGATTTCGGACACGTGGTAGAAAAACACGATGAAAAATAACAATGGCCGCTCCGACCACCCGAAACAGCTCGAACTGAAGGATATATAATACAGGTTTTTTAGGTCTCTGAACTCCTGAAACAAAAATTACCGAAAATCGCACGAATTGTTAATCGACTCAGATAAAGAAGGAACAAAAATTTGCAGAAACATCCGAAGACATTTAACGTCACCGGTGTGCCATAAACCAATTTCGGCCGAAAATCGGATAACCGTATAAAAGTGATTTATAGTTGTTTATAGGGTCTAGAATCGAGATAGATACCTCATGATACGATTTCGGACACGTGGTAAAAATCTGGCTGAAATTAAAAATGGTCGCTCCGGCTACCTGAAACGGCTCGAATTAAAGAGTATATAATATACGTTTTTTAGGCCTCTGAGCTCCTGAAACGAAAAATATCGAAAATTGCAAGAATGGTTAATCAAGTCAGAAAAAGCGGGCACATAAATTTGCAAAAACAACAGAAAACATTTGACGTTATCGGTATGCTATAAACCAATTTCGGCCGAAAATCGGATAACCGTGTAAAAGTGATTTATAGTTGTTTATAGGGTCTAGAATGGAATATGATATCTCATGATGCGATTTCGGACACGTGGTAGAAAAACACGCTGAAAAATAACAATGGCCGCTCTGACCATCCGAAACAGCTCGAATTGATGGGTAATACACATTTTTTAGGCCCTGAGCTCCCCGGAACCAAAATGTTCGAAAATCGCAAGGATTGTAAAGCGGACTCAAAAATTTTCAAAAACTCTAGAAGACTTTTGACTTTACCGGTATTCTATAAACCTGTTTCGGCCGAAAATCGGATAACCATGTAAAAGTTATTTATAGTTGTTTATAGGGTTTAGAATCGAATAAGATACCTCATGATGCGATTTCGGACACGCGGTAGAAAAACAAGTTGAAAAAAAAAATGGCCGCTCCGACACCCGAAACAGCTCGAGTTGAAAAATATATAATACACGTTTTTTGGCCTCTGAACTCCTGAAACAAAAATTACCGAAAATCGCACAGATGGTTAATCGAGTAAGATGAAGCGGGCACAAAAGTTATCAAAAACAACAGAAGACATTTGACGTTACCGGTATGCTATAAAACAGTTTTGGTCGAAAATCGGATAACCGTGTTAAAGTGATTTATAATTGTTTATAATGTCTAGAATCGAAAACGATACCTCATGATACGATTTCGGACACGTGGTAAAAAACAGGCTGAAATTAAAAATTATCGCTTCGACCACCTGAAACGGCTCGAATTGAAGGGTATATAATAAACGTCTTTTAGGCCTCTAAGCTCCCGAAACGAAAATTATCGAAAATTGCAAGAATGGTTAATCAAGTCAGACTAAGCGGGGACAAAAAATTGCAAAAACGTAAGAAGTCATTTGACGTTACCGGTATGCTATAAACCGATTACGACCGAAAATCAGATAACCGTACAAAAGTCATTTATAGTTGTTAATAGGGTCTAGAATCGAATAAGATATCTCATGATGCGATTTCGGACACGTGGTAGAAAAACACGATGAAAAATAACAATGGCCGCTCCGACCACCCGAAACAGCTCGAACTGAAGGATATATAATACAGGTTTTTTAGGTCTCTGAACTCCTGAAACAAAAATTACCGAAAATCGCACGAATTAATAATCGACTCAGATAAAGAAGGAACAAAAATTTGCAGAAACATCCGAAGACATTTAACGTCACCGGTGTGCCATAAACCAATTTCGGCCGAAAATCGGATAACCGTATAAAAGTGATTTATAGTTGTTTATAGGGTCTAGAATCGAAATAGATACCTCATGATACGATTTCGGACACGTGGTAAAAATCTGGCTGAAATTAAAAATGGTCGCTCCGGCTACCTGAAACGGCTCGAATTAAAGAGTATATAATATACGTTTTTTAGGCCTCTGAGCTCCCGAAACGAAAAATATCGAAAATTGCAAGAATGGTTAATCAAGTCAGAAAAAGCGGGCACATAAATTTGCAAAAACAACAGAAAACATTTGACGTTATCGGTATGCTATAAACCAATTTCGGCCGAAAATCGGATAACCGTGTAAAAGTGATTTATAATTGTTTATAGGGTCTAGAATGGAATATGATATCTCATGATGCGATTTCGGACACGTGGTAGAAAAACACGCTGAAAAATAACAATGGCCGCTCTGACCATCCGAAACAGCTCGAATTGATGGGTAATACACATTTTTTAGGCCCTGAGCTCCCCGGAACCAAAATGTTCGAAAATCGCAAGGATTGTAAAGCGGACTCAAAATTTTTCAAAAAACACCGGAAGACATATAACGTTACCGGTATGCTTTAAACCAATTTCGGCCGAAAATCGGTTAACCATGTAAAAGTTATTCATAGTTGTTTATAAGGTTTAGAATTGAATAAGATACCTCATGATGCAATTTCGGACACGTGGTAGAAAAACAAGCTGAAAAAAAAAATGGCCGCTCCGACCACCCGAAACAGCTCGAGTTGAAAAATATATAATACACGTTTTTTGGCCTCTGAACTCCTGAAACAAAAATTACCGACGCACAGATGGTTAATCGAGTAAGATGAAGCGGGCACAAAAGTTATCAAAAACAACAGAAGACATTTGACGTTACCGGTATGCTATAAAACAGTTTTGGTCGAAAATCGGATAACCGTGTTAAAGTGATTTACAATTGTTTATAATGTCTAGAATCGAAAAAGATACCTCATGATACGATTTCGGACACGTGGTAAAAAACAGGCTGAAATTAAAAATTATCGCTTCGACCACCTAAAACGGCTCGAATTGAAGGGTATATAATAAAGGTTTTTTAGGCCTCTATACTCCCGAAACGAAAAATTATCGAAAATTGCAAGAATGGTTAATCAAGTCAGACTAAGCGGGGACAAAAACTTGCAAAAACGTCAGAAGTCATTTGACGTTACCGGTATGCTATAAACCGATTACGACCGAAAATCAGATAACCGTACAAAAGTCATTTATAGTTGTTAATAGGGTCTAGAATCGAATAAAATATCTCATGATGCGATTTCGGACACGTGGTAGAAAAACACGATGAAAAATAACAATGACCGCTCCGACCACCCGAAACAGCTCGAACTGAAGGATATATAATACAGGTTTTTTAGGTCTCTGAACTCCTGAAACAAAAATTACCGAAAATCGCACGAATTGTTAATCGACTCAGATAAAGAAGGAACAAAAATTTGCAGAAACATCAGAAGACATTTAACGTCACCGGTATGCCATAAACCAATTTCTGCCGAAAATCGGATAACCGTATAAAAGTGATTTATAGTTGTTTATAGGGTCTAGAATCGAAATAGACACCTCATGATACGATTTCGGACACGTGGTAAAAATCAGGCTGTAATTAAAAATGGTCGCTCCGGCCACCTGAAACGGTTCGAATTGAAGAGTATATAATATACGTTTTTTAGGCCTCTGTGCTCCCGAAACGAAAAATATCGAAAATTGCAAGAATGGTTAATCAAGTTAGAAAAAGCGGGCACATAAATTTGCAAAAACAACAGAAAACATTTGACGTTATCGGTATGCTATAAACCAATTTCGGCCGAAAATCGGATAACCGTGTAAAAGTGATTTATAGTTGTTTATAGGGTCTAGAATGGAATATGATATCTCATGATGCGATTTCGGACACGTGGTAGAAAAACACGCTGAAAAATAACAATGGCCGCTCTGACCATCTGAAACAGCTCGAATTGATGGGTAATACACGTTTTTTAGGCCCTGAGCTCCCCGGAACCAAAATGTTCGAAAATCGCAAGGATTGTAAAGCGGACTCAGATTTTTTCAAAAAACACCGGAAGACATATAACGTTACCGGTATGCTATAAACCAATTTCGGCCGAAAATCGGTTAACCATGTAAAAGTTATTCATAGTTGTTTATAAGGTTTAGAATTGAATAAGATACCTCATGATGCAATTTCGGACACGTGGTAGAAAAACAAGCTGAAAAATAAAAATGGCCGCTCCGACCACCCGAAACTGTTCGAATTGAAGAATAAATAATACACGTTTTTTAGGCCTCTGAACTCTTGAAACAAAAATTACCGAAAATCGCTCGGATGGTTAATCAAGTCAGATAAAGCGGGCACAAAATTTGCTAAAACATCAAAAGACATTTGACGTTACCGGTATGCTATAAACCAATTTCGGCCGAAAATCGGATAACCGTATAAAAGTGATTTATACTTGTTTATAGGGTCTAGAATCGAATAAGATATCTCATGATGCAATTTCGGACACATGGTAGAAAAACAAGCTAAAAAATAACAATGGCAGCTTCGACCACCCGAAACAGCTCGAACCGAAGGATATATAATACACGTTTTTTAGGCCTCTGAACTCCTGAAGCAAAAATTACCGAAAATCGCACGGATGGTTAATCGAGTCAATTGAAGCGGGCACAAAATTTTTAAAAATATCAGAAGACATTTGACGTTACCGGTATGCTATAAACCAGTTTCGGTCGAAAATCGGATATCCGTGTAAATGTGATTTATAATTGTTTATAGCGTCTAGAATCGAAAAAGATACCTCATGATACGATTTTGGACACGTGGAAAAAATCAGGCTGAAATTAAAAATGGTCGCTCCGACCACCTGAAATTAGGGCTGAGCAAAAAAAGTCCGATACGAATTCCGATCCGAATCCGGTCCGAATTCCTAAATAAAAAAACCGAATATATGGATATCGTTTAAATTGGATATCCGATCGGGTTTTTTCCGAATAAACTGGACCGGATGTGGATCGAGATTTTCATAAAACTGGATATACGAATCCGATCCGAATTTAAGTTTTGTTTTAAAAAAAAAAAAATCTTAAAATTAAATCTCGTTCAAAACTCAACCCTAATGGGCCTAATCTAATAATCCTCACTAAAACCCTCAAACCCTAGTACTCACTCGTCAGTTTCTCACTTTAACTCCTCACTTTCTACTCGCCTCCCTCTCTTGCAACCCTAGCATTCTAGTCGCCTCCCCCTTTTTCAATCTCTGATCATCAATTCATCACATTTCATCATTAATTTCTTTTGTTTTCTCATCATTAATCATCAGATCTGTCCTAATCATTCATTAAATCTGACATATTGTAAGTATGTCTTCTTCGTTTGGTCTATATCTTTAGTTGTTTGGTTTGTTTATTGCTTTCTCGAGATCTGATTAATTGTGATTATTTTTGGCGAAAGCTCTAATAGTCTTCTTCTATGATTTATTTTAATAAGGACGTGATTATTTTTAATTGCTAATCTACATTATTTCATTGTAAACTTGTTCCATGACAATTAAATTTTATAGAGTATTTTTTAATTGATAATTGTCTAGATTTAATTTGATATGGACAAAATCGAAAAGAGTGAGTCCATTTACTAAGTTGGTTTTCAGTTTCGTTAGATAGTAGATAATAGAGAGTACTGTATGATGTAAAATACTTGTATGCTACTCGTACAACTTATCTTTCAGGAAACAATTCTGATTGATTACAGAAATAAACTACTGGCTGCCTGTTTGGCTACTGGCTGCCTGCTTGTGATACGAATTCTTGACAAAGAAATCGTCCGCGGAAGCTTCTTGGAATCTTTAAGAACAATCTTGAATGAATTAGCAATTTAGGCAATGTATGGAAAGATCTTTACTGAATCTTGATGAATGATGAATGATGAATGTGGACGGTGGTGGTGATTGCCGTCGTGATGGTGGTCCGTCGGTGGTGATGAAGGTGGTTTGTATTTGTGAAGGTCTTGAGGTGAATCCCCAAGGTAGAAGGATATTTGTTTGCCCTAGACATATAGGATAAACAATGGTGAATTAGTCCCTAGACCTGTAGTTCGCAATTCGGTGCTAATATTTAAAACGCGACAAATACTAACGGTTCGGATCAACACTCGATGAGTCCTTAGATTCCTTAAGTATGCCTTAAAAGAAAAATTGTAATTTTGTTACTTTTGATAATTGAATGAATAACAAAAGATAACAATGTGCCCTATATATAGGTAGGCACACGTCCCAACACACCCACACGCCTCCTACAATTCTTTTTTGAATTGGGAGTGTTAAACCTACCTTAATGGATTAAATATAATCCTTATTAAAACAAACTATATCTTAGGTTATTAAAGAATTAAATAACTAATCTTAACAAACTTAAGATAACTAACTAGGTAATAACTAACTTGTAACAACTTGTAATAAACTAGTAACTACCTTAACTGATCCGATTATGTATAGGGTATCAAATCGTCACTATGATCAAAGATCGATAAGGCAATTTATGTTAGCTATTTTATCATTAACAATCGTATGGCTAGTATATTGCTTAGTAAAGATTCGCTGGGCTTTGCAACCATGGGCTAATAAGGTTATAACAAGGATCGTCGCAAGACAAGGATGGGTTGGACTATGGTGGACGAACCACCGAAGGGGCGTGTGGGCCACGTCGGGGTACTTGGGCACGAATCCCAAGAACCGAGTTGTAATACCCCATATTTTAGCCATGGTCAACGGCAGTCAAACCGTGTTTTATGCAAGTATTTCAAATGAAATGTTTATAAACTATTTTACGTAAACCGTTATTATCTTATAAATCGTATTTCTATGATTATTTCTTATTTCATAATCAATTTTATATTTGATTATTTCGTAAAATGACATTCATTTGTATTTCTTTACTTTTAATAATATATTTATAATTAAATATATATTTTCCTATTTAATATTTAATTCTCATCTAAAACTTAATTTATATTTTTATTTAAGTCGTAATTATATTTAAATTTTATATTCTTTATATACTATTATAATTAATTTATTTATATTTACTAGTACTAATTACATAATCTAATTAGCATAGATAATTTATACGTTCTCGTTTATTTTAAGTTACGGGTTGAGAGCGGGATATAGCCTCGAGAAGCGTGATGGACCGAGTAATAAAATAAATGGGCTAGTCCAACTTTTACCCTAACTCTAAATCTCTTTGTGTCGACATACCAACCATACCACCTACCCAAAAAAAAAACCATACCTCCCAACATCGACAATCAAAACGCAACACCGACACCCTGCATTACCGTGAGATTGAGAGGAGCGAGAGAGAGTCCATCATCATCTTCACCATCATCTCATCATCGCGGTAACGTTACTCTATTTTCGTTTTAATTTCTTTTCGAATTGTTGTATGGTCTCGTTTTGATACATGTATTTGGGTAGACGAAGTAAAGAGTCTATTAGGTTGTTGTAGTTAATGTAGTTGGTGACGTGTGGTGGCTGTAAGGGCCACCGTGATGGCAAGCAGCAGAATTCTATAAAACAGGGGCAGATACGAGTGATAATGACGTGAGTGTGAGAGGTTGTTCCTCGTGGTGGAGGCCAAGAGGATGCCGGCGGCCATGGGGGAACAGGTGGTTGTCTTAGGGTGTTTATGGGTAGGTGTTTAGGTGGTGGTTACTGGTGGTTGGTGGGGTGTAGCCGGCGAAGAAACAGAGTACCTCTGTTTGCCGCGCGTGTACAAGGTTTTGGCAGAAGTTTGTGGCGGTTCTGATGGTTGAGAGTGGTGGCCAGGTGATGTAAGTCGTGGCTGGTAGTGCGTACTAGAGGCGGGAACTAGTGTTGGTGGTTGTTAGTGGCTAGAACCGTGGGGGTGGTGTCGTAAAATAGGGTGTACGGGTTAGTGTATACGTGACGATGCGTCAACGATGTGTTGTTTGTTGCTTCGGTTGTTAAAAGGGTTGTCGATGGCAGGTTTGGGCGAGAGAGATGTCGGGGGTAGCGTGCAAGAGTGCGCCGTGGTGCAAGGGTGGCAGCCACGGTGAGGTAGTGGTGGTTTAGACGGTTTAAGGGGCTTCGAGAAGGTGTTGCTTGGGCGCTGTCGGGGTTGTCAATAGACTGTTAATATACGTATTATGACTCCTGGTTGGTTGTATTAGTGTGCACTATTATTAAACTATTATTATTATTATTATTAAACTATTATTATTATGTTTATGTAGTGTTACAATTATTATTGTTATTTGGTTTAACGTGTGCTTGTTGTTATTATTATTATTGATTATTGATATTATTATTGTTAGTACTACTACTATCATTGTTAATGATAATTTTTATGGTTGTTATTATATGTTAGTATTATTATTAGTAATACATTTTATATCATTTTCTATTTAATTGTTGTTAATAGCCGGTGTTGTTAAAGATTAGTGTTGAGACGGTTTTACTCGTTATTCGTCGTACTATTATTGGAGCATGTAATTTTATAGTAAAGAATAATTAATTATAAAGGATTTTATATTATTGAGGGTTGCTTTTGGTAGTAGTGTACATAATAGTTACATGTTTTTATATGAGTTCATATGACTTTTGTCTACGAGTAGTTATATGAGATAATAATAGTTATGAGAAAAGAACATTGTAATAATTAGTAATCGGACAATTTATAATTGTTAGGTGACGGTGTTGAGGTGACATTATTCTGTTGACTCGCTGGCTCACTATCAGATTATATTGCTATCCAGGTAGGATACACTGTCACTATACTGCTGTTATATGTTATGAGTGGATGTTGAGTGTATGATATGGATGATAAGCATGAATGATATAAGAATGATATATGGTTATGGTGGATTATTACTATTGTTGCATTCATAGGCATGATTACTATTATTGTTGCATTCATGAGCATGGCATATGCATTGGATACGGATTCGAGATGATGATATATTATTGGGCCCAGGCTAGTTCTGCAGGACTAGACCTGGTGACCTCAGCTGTAATGCTGGTGTTCGGCGACGGCCGATTATAGTCTGCCGGGAGGTTCGGTATGGCTGGGTGTTACGGGTTTGAGATTGAGAATTGAGAATTGAGATTGAGCTCGAGCATATCATGGCATTTGCGTATCATTATTGTTGCATTATTTATTATTGCGTTATCCTACTCAACCGCGAGGTTGACAGTGTATTCGTGTACACCTACGATGATCCGGAATGGGGAGTAGATTCTACAGGTCAGAGACAAATGGATTAGGAGCGTGGGCATGGAGAGAGACTTGGCTTGGACCTACTTAGAGTTAGATCACATACGTAGATGTTATCAGTTGTACCTTTATTCTTTTTGTAGTAGTTGTAAATATCAAAAGTTCAAATTAGTCAGTTTTATATAAAGTACTTTGGTTTGTTTTACTTTGTATTCACTACCTCGGATACTCCGAGATGGTAACAGTTCTATTTATTTGAGAATGTCTTGCTAAAAGGCTCTTAAATAAATGGGGGTGTTACAAAGTGGTATCAGAGCGAACGATCCTCAGGCCTAAACCAAATGAAAAATAATGAACATAGGAAGAGTCAATAAAATGAACCCCAGGCTAGTAACTGTTAGGAGCCCCCAGGATTGGGATGAGTTAGGGGCCCCCTCAAACCAAGCCACTGGCCCTTTCAGTCTAACCTGGTAACCCGTGAGTGATGCGGAGAGTGGGTAGTAACGAAATAAAAGATCAGACCTTGCCTATATTGTACTAACAGTTTTGCATGAGCGGAATGAGGTAAGTAATAATGTGAGTTTGGTTAATGTGTGTATTGGAAGAATGTGATTGATACCGAAATGCTGATTGATCTGAATGAGTGAATGTGGAATCTTCAGAGAATGAATGTATATTTATTGGACAATAATTTGGGTGATAAGATCATACGATTGTGGTGTTTCGAAATGTCCATATGATATTTGGTTATTAAATGACTATCGTAACTATGTAATATATTGGTTGGTATTTGGATATGAATGATCAGATTTATATGTTATAGTAATCCATGTCTAGTGATATGCGGAATGTGATGCCCCAAGCCATGAGTGTCATATAGTTATGAGTTACATTCGTATATACATGTATAAATATTGAGTCATTTAGTTCATCTACTTTTCTATTTCGTAATATTTACTGTGTTCTACATGACAATTACAGCTTGATATGATGAATAAATGTTAATATGGTACAATGTGATTTCAATGCTTCAAATGATATGTCAACATGTTTTGGAAGAAGAATGGTTATATTTAATTGTGATAATGTGAAGTGATTTTAAAGGAACTAAAATTTTAATAAATATCCAGAATGTTACCTTGTTTGTACGGGCAACCATTTGAAATGTGTTTCATATATGAAGAAGAAAATTTTATGCATGATAACCTTCTGAGTTAGCTTTCCAATGTTTTTGATTTCATGTTAATACGAGTTATATTTTGAGAGAAATAAATATTTTAGTTGACATTGGTCAAATTGTTACTGCACAGTTCTGTTGTGACCCATGTTTTTGTAAAGGAATCATTTAAAACGTATTTACTATTTATGCAAAATTCCAACTCGACTGTTTATAATATTCATTCACGTTTTCAAAACGATAAGCCACGTAAATCTTAACGAGTCGTTATTTAATAGTGATTTTTTTGCAAGTTGCCCAAATTTTCTGTTTAATTGCTGTAAAGTTTTTGTTCAGACCAATTGAGTTGTAAAAATTTGTTATAAATAATTCCCTTAACCTTTGCATTTGATTATTTTTCCCTATGAATAGTAAATCCTTATATTTTCTTAAAAAAAAAAAAACTATAATAGCTCGCAAAATACCTAAAACGTTATTTAATTATGATTTTTGGAAGTTGTTGCGTGATGTATGATTGTTGAAATGGTAAAGTTTAAATATAAAAGTTTCATCAAATATGCATTATGTGATGTAACCATGTGATACTCTGATATGACATTAGTAACATGAAAGGTTGGCATATGATACGAATATGAACTTTGTTATATGATAATATGACCTTGCTTATTTTGGTGAGTCTTATATAAAGTAGTTTCAATTATACAGACGCTATTACCTCGCTTGAATTTTGCCTATTGTCTTTCTCTAAACTGTAGAAATATGAATTTACTTCTATAATGTGAATACTAATATAAATGTTCTAAGTCGTCAAGTATGAACCATGAGTTAGCTGATTGTCTACATTGGTGTAAATGTGTAAAGTTTGTGTCGAAATTTTCAAGGGTATAGGTGTTAGTTACCTTGATTTTGTCTTATTGCGTAGCATGAAATTGACAAATATGTCTTGTTGCTTTAAAAGTCGGATGCTAGTATAGAGTACTTAACGTATCAGATGTTTGTGACTGTTGTTTTGGCGATCTTCTTGAACTTTGAATGTTGAAATTTTATAATGGGGTTACGGGGACGTAACCATGTTTTAAGGAGGATAGGATTGTAAAATCTTGATGGTTTACGATCTGGCTAAGTGGTATGTTATGATTGGCTGACTGAGATTGACCATGCATGAAGTCTCCAGTTTTAATTTGTTATGTTCGGTCAATGTTGCGATTTTATAGGTGTCATGTACTTTTGTCGTATGTTAAACTTTGGGGACAAAGTTTCTTAAGGGGGATAGGATGTAACACTTCGCGTTTTAGAGTTTATATATATATATGTACTGCTTGTGTGTGTCTTATACTGGTGAGGTGTTTTGTTATCAGTACGGGGTGACGAACTTCGGGACGGAGTTCTTTGTAAGGAGGGAAGACTGTAATACCCCATATTTTAGCCATGGTCAACGGCAGTCAAACCGTGTTTTATGCAAGTATTTCAAATGAAATGTTTATAAACTATTTTACGTAAACCGTTATTATCTTATAAATCGTATTTCTACGATTATTTCTTATTTCATAATCAATTTTATATTTGATTATTTCGTAAAATGACATTCATTTGTATTTCTTTAATTTTAATAATATATTTATAATTAAATATATATTTTCCTATTTAATATTTAATTCTCATCTAAAACTTAATTTATATTTTTATTTAAGTCGTAATTATATTTAAATTTTATATTCTTTATATACTATTATAATTAATTTATTTATATTTACTAGTGCTAATTACATAATCTAATTAGCATAGATAATTTATACGTTCTCGTTTATTTTAAGTTACGGGTTGAGAGCGGGATATAGCCTCGAGAAGCGTGATGGACCGAGTAATAAAATAAATGGGCTAGTCCAACTTTTACCCTAACTCTAAATCTCTTTGTGTCGACATACCAACCATACCACCTACCCAAAAAAAAAAACCATACCTCCCAACATCGACAATCAAAACGCAACACCGACACCCTGCATTACCGTGAGATTGAGAGGAGCGAGAGAGAGTCCATCGTCATCTTCACCATCATCTCATCATCGCGGTAACGTTACTCTATTTTCGTTTTAATTTCTTTTCGAATTGTTGTATGGTCTCGTTTTGATACATGTATTTGGGTAGACGAAGTAAAGAGTCTATTAGGTTGTTGTATTTAATGTAGTTGGTGACGTGTGGTGGCTGTAAGGGCCACCGTGATGGCAAGCAGCAGAATTCTATAAAACAGGGGCAGATACGAGTGATAATGACGTGAGTGTGGGAGGTTGTTCCTCGTGGTGGAGGCCAAGAGGATGCCGGCGGCCATGGGGGAACAGGTGGTTGTCTTAGGGTGTTTATGGGTAGGTGTTTAGGTGGTGGTTACTGGTGGTTGGTGGGGTGTAGCCGGCGAAGAAACAGAGTACCTCTGTTTGCCGCGCGTGTACAAGGTTTTGGCAGAAGTTTGTGGCGGTTCTGAGGGCTGAGAGTGGTGGCCAGGTGATGCAAGTCGTGGCTGGTAGTGCGTACTAGAGGCGGGAACAAGTGTTGGTGGTTGTTAGTGGCTAGAACCGTGGGGGTGGTGTCGTAAAATAGGGTGTACGGGTTAGTGTATACGTGACGATGCGTCAACGATGTGTTGTTTGTTGCTTCGGTTGTTAAAAGGGTTGTCGATGGCAGGTTTGGGCGAGAGAGATGTCGGGGGTAGCGTGTAAGAGTGCGCCGTGGTGCAAGGGTGGCAGCCACGGTGAGGTAGTGGTGGTTTAGACGGTTTAAGGGGCTTCGAGAAGGTGTTGCTTGGGCGCTGTCAGGGTTGTCAATAGACTGTTAATATACGTATTATGACTCCTGGTTGGTTGTATTAGTGTGCACTATTATTAAACTATTATTATTATTATTATTAAACTATTATTATTATGTTTATGTAGTGTTACAATTATTATTGTTATTTGGTTTAACGTGTGCTTGTTGTTATTATTATTATTGATTATTGATATTATTATTGTTAGTACTACTACTATCATTGTTAATGATAATTTTTATGGTTGTTATTATATGTTAGTATTATTATTAGTAATACATTTTATATCATTTTCTATTTAATTGTTGTTAATAGCCGGTGTTGTTAAAGATTAGTGTTGAGACGGTTTTACTCGTTATTCGTCGTACTATTATTGGAGCATGTAATTTTATAGTAAAGAATAATTAATTATAAAGGATTTTATATTATTGAGGGTCGCTTTTGGTATTAGTGTACATAATAGTTACATGTTTTTATATGAGTTCATATGACTTTTGTCTACGAGTAGTTATATGAGATAATAATAGTTATGAGAAAAGAACATTGTAATAATTAGTAATCGGACAATTTATAATTGTTAGGTGACGGTGTTGAGGTGACATTATTCTGTTGACTCGCTGGCTCACTATCAGATTATATTGCTATCCAGGTAGGATACACTGTCACTATACTGCTGTTATATGTTATGAGTGGATGTTGAGTGTATGATATGGATGATAAGCATGAATGATATAAGAATGATATATGGTTATGGTGGATTATTACTATTGTTGCATTCATAGGCATGATTACTATTATTGTTGCATTCATGAGCATGGCATATGCATTGGATACGGATTCGAGATGATGATATATTATTGGGCCCAGGCTAGTTCTGCAGGACTAGACCTGGTGACCTCAGCTGTAATGCTGGTGTTCGGCGACGGCCGATTATAGTCTGCCGGGAGGTTCGGTATGGCTGGGTGTTACGGGTTTGAGATTGAGAATTGAGAATTGAGATTGAGCTCGAGCATATCATGGCATTTGCATATCATTATTGTTGCATTATTTATTATTGCGTTATCCTACTCAACCGCGAGGTTGACAGTGTATTCGTGTACACCTACGATGATCCGGAATGGGGAGTAGATTCTACAGGTCAGAGACAAATGGATTAGGAGCGTGGGCATGGAGAGAGACTTGGCTTGGACCTACTTAGAATTAGATCACATACGTAGATGTTATCAGTTGTACCTTTATTCTTTTTGTAGTAGTTGTAAATATCAAAAGTTCAAATTAGTCAGTTTTATATAAAGTACTTTGGTTTGTTTTACTTTGTATTCACTACCTCGGATACTCCGAGATGGTAACAGTTCTATTTATTTGAGAATGTCTTGCTAAAAGGCTCTTAAATAAATGGGGGTGTTACAGAGTGTGCACTCGGGTACTTCTAAGAAGTTGGGCTCCAAATCTATATTGGAGTATATTTAATTTTTATGTTATTTTTATTAAGTTTGTTAATTTAGTTAGTTACTAAATTAGTTAAGTTTATTATTTAGTTTGTTATAGTTTGTTACTAGATTGTTAGGTGGTTACTAGTTTGTTATAAGTTTGTTACAAATTAGTTATTTCCTAGCTAGTTAGTTATAAATAACAATTATTTAAATACAATATTAAACCTGACGCTAGATTAAGTACATAATTTCCTACTGATACGGCGGATACTTTAGATCCGTTTCCCATACGAAGATCCACATCTCCTTTATTCAGCTTTCTTATGTTGCTTAGTCCCTGTAAATGATTACATAAATGAGATCCACAACCAGTATCCAATACCCAAGTTGTATTTGAAGCATAATTTATGTCTATCATAAAAGATTCAGATGAGAATTTACTTGTTGGCTTCACAATGCCAGCTTTGAGATCCTCCAAGTATTTGGAACAGTTACGTTTCCAATGACCCTTGTTATTACAATAATTAAAAGTGTCTTTAAGAGGGTTTCCTTTGACAGGTTTAGATTTGGATGAACAATTCGCAATTGCTTTACCTTTACCTTCAACCTTGCCAAGTTTCTTACCACCACCACTCTTAAACTTCATCTTCTTCCCTTTCAAGTTCATTGCTAGCACATCCTTACAAGAACTCCCACTCATTCCCATGTCTTTCTCCGCTTGCACAAGTAGAGAATGTAACTCATGAAGACTTTTCTTCATGTTAGTCATATTATAATTTACCCGAAACTGGGTAAATCCTTTGACTTGGGAAAGAGAGTGGAGTACTCGGTCTACCACAAGTTCATCTGGGATGTTACATCCCAAACCACTTAGAGTTTCCACGTGTTCAATTAATTTAAGCACGTGAGAACTCACAGATTGACCTTCTTTGAGATTGGCTTCAAAAAACCGAACTGCGGTATCATATTGAATTATTCTCGGTGCTTGAGAAAACATAGTGGAAAGCCTCGAGAATACTTCATGTGCATCACGGAATTTGATACACTGCCGTTGTAAAGCGGGTTCCATTGAAAAAATTAAAACATTTTTAAGTGCTAAAGATTCCTTTTAGTAACTTGAAAAACTATCCCTTACATCGGCAGTGGCTCTTGAACTAGGAGTAGGGGGAGAAGGATCAACTAGGTAACGTAACTTCCCATCACCCGCTGCTGCTAATCGTAATTGTTCCTCCCAATCTTTAAAGTAACTACCATCCGACTTTAAAACATACTTATCCATGAACGACCTTAGCCATGAGTCTCTTGGTATGGACACGGTTTGACTAGACGAAGCCATTTGTGCTTACTACAAGGAAATAAAAGGAACATTTAACATTTATCATTTAAAACAATTTTAAATATGAAAACATTTTTCCTATTTATATAATGACCTCCCACTGAATTATATAAATAATTCCAAGATCCAATTTTATATAAGTATAAGCACGGTGGACCGATTCAACCTATATTTATATAATCTTGGTGAGTTACTATTTTAACTGATTCTACAATTAGAACTCTTGGTTGACAAATTTTCTCAAAATCTATCTATTAGCCCCAAAATAAATACAAGCATGGTGGACCGATACAACCCATATTTATTTCGTTGAGTCCAACCAATATTCACACATAATAACATTTATTACCCTACTTACCCAACGTTAATAAAGAGTACCTCGGTGATCCGAACCTACCTCTAATGACGAAGGGATTCATAGGTGTTATTATTTGGTAAGGCTATATATCAATTTTAGATTTAGGTGAGAGATCTTATCAATTTAATTGTCTATCACTTTTAAGTGAACTAAATTGGTGAATGCTAGACAATTAAGTTGACAACAACAACAACAACAACATGTAAAGACGATTTGGCATGAATGCAACACATAAATATGCAAGCAAATAAGTCCTAATATGGCCACCTAGTTAATCTAATTAACTAAACTATTACAAATTGGAAACCAACTCCTTTGGCTCCTGGCATCTTCATAAAGGTCTCCGTCTTCATGGTTTCGGAACGCCTTTCCGAAGTGACCACCAAATGGAAACTCCGTCTTCAAAACTAACTAATATAATTACAAATTACATAACTTTTCTTATTTATACAATTTTGTAAAGAAAAAAAAACTATAAAATTAATTACAATACGGCGATACGAAATCGCAATAATATACAAACCAAATTGATATTCCCTTACATTACGGGAAATAACAACTTCTACCTATGGCCATATTAGGTAAATTACATATTCAATAAATATAAAAGTATATTACAAGAATAAACCGTGCATTATGAATATGACATGCCAAATCGTCTTACTAGCTAACTATGGTCGTTTTGAGCTAGTATTGCCAAAATGTTTACTAATAAAAATTCACAATCAATTCTTAAACTTATTTTAAGATATTCTCAACATTATATTCTGGTCTAACTAGAAAAAATTAATTACACTAATTATTTTTTGAATTAATATGGGATTTATACTTAAAAAATGACAAAAACACCATCATAATTCATAATCATAATGTATAAATTTTATTTAATCAAAATATTCAAGTTTATAATATTTTAAAAGGCATTTACATTCTGGTCTTACAACCAAGAATGTCATGTATGTAATTTTAACAAAGTTTAAAACTCATTTAAACAATTTTAACAATTTTATCGATAAGCCGTACATTTTACGATTTAATTCAAAACTAAACCATAAAATGTGAAACAAATTAAAATAAAATTACGATCATTATAAAATCATTATGATTAGCTAAAATTCATTAATTTCGTGCTCACTAATTAAAATAATATTTATTTACAAAATAACCATTATTTATCAATTTTTATCGTATATAAAAACCAATAAATCATATAAATTAATCATGTTAACTTAACATTCTGATTTTTCTCATAAAAATGACATGTATGTGGTTATCTCAAAATAAATATGCATAAAATAAACATGCAACTAATTAAATTAACTCATAGTTAATTTTTAATGCATTTTACGTCAATTTTATGCCTATTTAAATCATAAAAAATAAAATATCTAAAATATTATTTTTATGTCCCATATATAACTCTTAGACCAGATTATTAACATGCATAAATATATTATGTGATAAAAATTACATAATATCAATTTTAACAATTTATCGTATAAACTAGTAAAATCGTCTAAAAACAACATGCATGTATTAAACAAGCTCTGATACCAATTGTTAGTTATTTAGGTATAGTTTATACTCATCTTATGATATATGTAATTACAATTTAATTATTTTATACCTAAATCTACATGCATGGGAAAAAAAATATGTAAAACTTTGTCTAAATAAAGTTAAAGATAAGAAAACCATACTTAGCTAATGGTTATTTTTCTTTTTTTCTTTTTGGGCACCACAACAAGGACTCCTTCCTTATTGTAGTTCTTGTTCTTGTATAATAAGGATGATCCTCCACAAAGTTGTTATAATAAACAACCTCCAAAGGTAGCACCCAAGACTAGCCAAAAAAACAACACTAGTATAATTAACTAGATAATACTAGTATTAATAATATATATTTGATAAAATAACTAATATTATTACAATAATATTACTAGTTTAAATATGTGTTTTATGTAATAAGGATGAAGAAAATAAGAAGATAAAATTGGTCTTTTGTTGTTGATGAAACCATCCAGCATGGACTTAAAAGACCAACAATTTCTTCTAATTTTTCAACCTAATAGTGTTATGGAATTTAGGGGTATTTATAGGCAAAATTGGAGGACAAATATTAGGCACAATTGACCCTTAGGTGGACACTTGTTGTGTCTACAAAATTGGTCCAACATGGCCTAATTTTGGTTAGTTCCGATTTTCGACATTTGCCCCACAAATGCTTATAAGTCTTATATTTAATTATCTTACATAATTAAATATTAATTTAATTGATTTAACTTTTAATAATTCAATTAACAACTCATAATTACTCAACTATTAAGTGATTATAAAACTATTTTATTTACATACATTGTGCAAATATTAAGTCCACTAGCTAATTTTACAACTCATTGTAAAACTAAATAGCTAATTGATTCCCCTTTATATTTAATACACATATCAAATAAATTGTTAACTAATTAACAATTTCTAAAAAAAATTTATTATTTAATCTCATATATTTACATAATTAAAACTTATTTTATTCCGAGTTCGCAACCCGTCATCAAATAATATACTATCTTGACTAATAAAGTCAATATTAGTAGAATAATTATTTCGTATAAATAATTAATCCTAATACAATTTTGGGCCTCGTCTTATAGGTGTGACCTAAAGGGATCAGCTCATCACCGCCGTTTACACGACAGTAATGTCAAACTCTAGTCAGCCAATCATTACTGATATACGATGACCAGCTGATAAATAAATAAATAAATTCCCAAACATTTCCTACAAGATTTGTAAAGTAAATGGACATATTGTGGAAGATATTACTCCAACATTTGGGACGTGTGTATTACCTATTTATAGGGCACATGGTTCTTCTTTCTTTTTCAGTTAATTATTCAATCAATCAAAATTTACAAGTTTTCTTTTTAAGGCATTCTTAAAGAAATCTCAAGGACTCATCGAGTGTTGATCCGAACCGTTGGTACTTTGTCGCGTTTCAAGTATTGACAAGATTTACAAACTATAGGTTTAGGGAGTAAATCACCATTGTTTATCCTATAGGTCTAGGGCAAACAAATATCCTTCTACCTTGGGGATTCACCTCAAGACCGTCACAACTACAAAAAAAACGATTAGTCATCCATCACCACCATCAACGTTCATCATCCATCACCATTAGTCATCAAGACTGTTTCAAGATCGTTCCATATTTGTCTATTTTGTTAAGTCATTCAGGATTGTTCTCACGATTTCCAAGAAAGCTTCCGCGGACGATTTCTTTGCTCAAGAATTCGTATCATTAACTAACTAATAACTAATTATAACAACTTTATTTATAACTAACTAAAAATAACCAACGTAATAAAATTAACAAAAAAGTTAAAGATACTCCAGTATCGATTTGGAGTCCTTGATAGCCGAGCCCACACGTGAGATGACCGAGCATCACGCCTTTGGTGGCCGAGCAATACGCGGCCCATGGGTCGTCCTTCTTCAAGTTGGGCCATCCACCATGGCTTAGTCTTCCCTTGCTTTGATTTGACCCTTATTGTTATCTCGTTAGCCCATGGTTGTAAAACCCATTGAATCCTTACTAGACAATATATTAGCCATACGATAAATAATGATAAAATAGCTAACAAAAATTGCTTTATCGATCTTCGATCATAGTAATGAATCAATCCCCTATCCATATTCAGATCATCCCCTCCTCCTTTGAAGAGAATTGACCTCAATTCTTGATGATTGATTCTCAAACCATGATGAAATTAGAGCATGCTACCCGTACTTAGAAAATTTGGTTGTGATTTTAAACCCGAATTACACATCTCATGGCTGCGCCTCTTAGTACCATCACGCATCACCATCGCATCCTCCTCCTTAGTTCTACGCCCATCCGTCACAAGTAAACGAATTGGATTTACAAGTAATCCCCTATAGCCTTCATCTTCGCCTATCACCAACCCTAGCCCACGTTCCCTGGTTTGAAAAACCCCACGCATCACCTCGCTTAACCGCTCAAAACTCAACGTGGCTACTCTTGGTTCCCGCTCCCCTAGGCTACCCCTTAGCACCACCGTGCTAACCACTTCCTTCTTATCTTCCTCCACGGTTGAATCAGCCCCTAACACCTCCTCTACCTCTTCGTCCTTCCTAACTATGGTAAAGACCGAAGTGGTTAGTTGAGTATTCTTCCCCGAATTGGCTCTCATCAAACCTACATCTTTTGGACTCATGGTTTCCCTTACATAACCTCTTTCCAACAACTCATCAATCTGTTTCTGTAACTCCTTTGTCTCCTCCGGATTGCTTCTATATACGGCTTTATTAGGTAGGGCAACCCCCGGAACTAGATCAATTTGGTGTTCGATTCCTCATAAAGGTGGTAAACCCGGTGGTGGATCTTCGGGAAAGACATCTTTGAACTCCTCCAATAACTCCTTCACCAATGGTGAACCGATCTCACCCTCATGTTCCTCTCCTCTACCGTTGGTCACTAGGGCGTACTTCCTCCCTCCTTCTCTATGGTACGCTCTACCTCCATCTCGCCCACAAAAGTCGTGCTCTTAGCCTCCTATTGCTTCTTTGTGGTCATCTCTAGTACGGCTTGGGGTGTCATAGGTTTTAGTATGATATTCTTGCCCTTGTTCCTCAACTCTTACACGTTTGCCTTGCCTCGATGCACCACATCTCTATCAAATTGCCATGGGCGACCTAATAATAGATGGCACGCATCCATAGGTGTAACATCACACAAAACCTCGTCTTTGTATGATCCCATCGCAATCCCTATCCTCAATTGCCTCGTCACCCTTATAACACTCCCGTCCTCCAACCAATGTAGTAAATAGGGTTTTGGGTGTGTGGTGGTAATTAGGTTAAGTTTGGATACCATCTCTTCGGAAGCAACGTTTGCACAACTACCTCCGTCAACGATTACGCTACACCACTTATCTTGAACTTGACACTTGGTGTAAAAGACTTGACTTCTTTGATCGTTGGAGATTTGGTCGGGTTGGATTTGTAAGTTACGTAGCATTAGGTTTCTTGGGAATTGTAACGGAACTCCACCTTCTCCCTCGAATCTCGCACCCTCCATATTAATTCCCCTCATGGATCGTCTTGTAGAAAAGATAATCAAGAGCCGAAGCTCTGATACCACTAATGATACGAATTCTTGACAAAGAAATCGTCCGCGGAAGCTTCTTGGAATCTTTAAGAACAATCTTGAATGAATTAGCAATTTAGGCAATGTATGGAACGATCTTTATTGAATCTTGAATCTTGATGAATGATGAATGTGGACGGTGGTGGTGATTGGCGTCGTGATGGTGGTCCGTCGGTGGTCATGAGGGTGGTTTGTATTTGTGACGGTCTCGAGGTGAATTCCAAAAGTAGAAGGATATATGTTTTGTTGGAAACTAGGTTCCTTATTTTATACTCAAATCTAATATGAGTTTTGTTTCTTTAAGTTTGGGTCATAAAACTTAAATGGATCTTATGCATGCATGATGATATCATAAGATGTGTGTAATACCCCGTTATTTTTATAAGAATTGATAATTGTTTTGACGGGCGATAATATTTGAGCGTTTATATTCGATCGTTAAATTATCATATGGTGTTGTTGTTTTTTTTTTATATTGGTGGTGAAGGGTTGAATATGCGTATTAGTAGTATATCGTGTTTGAGGGGTTTACGGGGTTGGGAGAATTGGGCCTCAAAGTGCGTGCAAACGAGCAGCCCAACACGACACTATACTAAATCAGTCCCAAAACACCTCAAACTCATTCTGCCGTCAAACAAAATAACAACCCTAAACTCTACCCTAACCCTATCAACGCCTATCAAACACCCACACATCTCCTGCCGCCACATCCACGCTGAAGGAGAGGGGTTTACCTGGTGGTCTTGGGTGGTCTAGGGCGGTTCGATGGGCAAGGAAAAGAGGTACACACGTTGCTTTTACTCAAAAACGCTGTTTATTTCCGTTCTTATCAATCATGATGCAACAGTCTATACACGATTATAATTTCTAATTTGTATACCCTGCTAATCTAGGATGTATAGTATTCGTGTCTGGACC
Source organism: Silene conica (assembly GCA_029255685.2). NCBI lineage: Eukaryota > Viridiplantae > Streptophyta > Magnoliopsida > Caryophyllales > Caryophyllaceae > Silene > Silene conica. Next base: position 46,590,384 of record CM055312.2, on the reverse strand, counting down.
ATAGTTTTGTCGTCTTTGAACTTCTAGGGCCGTCGTATAAGGTGGTTGATGTGGTGTCAGTCGTGTTAACCCTTTCGTTCCTTTTCAGAGCAGTATGGTTATATGGCGTTTGTATGTATGTCTGTGTTAGTTCTGTTTTCTGTTTAACATGGGTGTTAGGGCATGTCACTGGTGGGTGGTCAAGGTAGTCGCTGGGTGGTTCTCGTGGTGGGTTATGGGAGTGTGTGTCTTAGTACAGCGGTTCTCGTCTAGGTGGTTAAACAGCGTGAAAACAGAGGCAGTGGTGGTGCTGAGTTTATAAGGGTTGTTGTAGGTGTCTGCTTGGTGTCGACAGCCACTGTTTTGCTCCCCTGGAACCACCGCGGCTCAGAGGCGAGCCTGGTGGTGCCACTGGAGAAGGCAAGGGTTGCTACTGGTGTTAGTCGTGGTGTTTTGGAAGTGTGTCAAGTACGAGTTCGGAATTTGGAGTTGTGACCGAGGGTTTTGTGACCGTTGTCGGGGGCTGCTGGAGTCGAGTCAGGGTGGTGGTTAGTGCTAGTAGGTGCGTCTTAGTACAGTGGTCAGGGCCACGGTGGTGGGTGGTGGTCGTGGCTTGTAGAGTGGCTGTTTGGGGGGCGTCAAAACAGCATGTACAGGGGCTGGGGTCACGGTTAGGGGCTGTTGATAGTTTAGCGTATGGTTCCTGGTAATGCGTGTAGGGTTTTGTTTGGTGATCTAATGATTAGTAAATCATTAGTAATGATATCAATATTATTATCATTGTTTTATTTTATCCCTTATTGTTACCTTTGTAATATTATTATTATTGTTATTATTATTATTAATATTGTTAGTACTAGTTGTTTTATTAGTATGGTTATGAATTTATAATAATATGGTCATATTTTATATATATGTTATATTGTTATTGTTGTTGAATTAGTATTAGTTGGTTATTTGATTATTATTATAATTAGTAAACCTATAAATAGTAATTCCATAATTAGTAAGGTTATACTTGGTTAATGATAGTGATATGTAAATGAGCCTAGTTATAAATGTGTGTTATAATGTGTTGTGAGTATCGTCTATAAACATGGCCAAAGTAATTAACTAGTAGGGTTTGGTCGTACGTGTGGAATTTGATACTAAGTACTATTTATAGGAACTGAGTTCGAGGTGGAAAACTTCTAGCAGCGGTTCGATTATCATCCTGCACTGTGAGGTAGGGGAAAATACTGGTACATGTTGATGTGTAAACTGTTCTTAATTGTTATTAAGCATGGTTGTGATATAATATCATGTGATCGTTATATTGTGTTATTTATATTATTCTGAGATATTGATATGATGCGAATATATATATGGGGTCTTGTGATACGATGTTGGATCAGTGCGGAGTATATACGGTGTTGGATCGGTGCGGAGTATATTTGGTGTTGGATCGGTGCGGAGTATATTTGGTGTTGGATCGGTGCGGAGTATATATATGGCGTTGGATCGGTGCGGAGTATATTTGGTGTTGGATCGGTGCGGAGTTTATTATATTGCTATTTTATTCTTTCCCTACTCAACCTCGTGGTTGACCCTGTGTATTCGTGATCACCTGTGATGAACCAATTATTGGGGAGCAGATTGACAGGTGGCTGAGACTAAGGGGGAGCTATGGGAGGAAGCGCTTGATTCCGGACCAGATTAGATGTCTAGATCACTTTAATTAGTTTTATACGAGTTGTACTTTATTTGTTTGTTAAGACTTTTGGATACGGATGTAAGATCATGTCTTGAGTTAAATTATATTTAAAGTACTGTTTATCTTCCTTTGTATCTACTGCCTCGGGAAGCCGAGATGGTAACGCCCTTATTTATCTGAGGAGTCCTAGTACATGCCCTGAAATAAATGGGGGTGTTACAAAGTGGTATCAGAGAGAACGATCCTCAGGCCTAAACCAACTGAATAATAATGAATATAGGAAGAGTCTAATAAAATGAACCCCGAGATGAAACTGATAGGAGCCCCAAAAAGGAACGGGATGAGTTAGGGCCCCCCTCACACCAAACCTGGGCCCTTTCCGTTCTGTCTCGGGAACCCAAAGAGAGTAACTGAGGAGTGGGGTAGACTATATAGTGACCTGGTTATATTGTGCTAACGTTCTTGCAGGAGAAGAACGAGGTAAGTCATACGTGAGTCCTGATTAAGGATATGTGCAATATGAACTGTGGATTGTTATGATGGTTGAATTGAAATTATCAGAGTTTGGGAGTTGTATTTGTTGGGCCATGGTTAGAGTGATGTGATCATACGATTTTGATATTTTGAAGTGTTCATACGATTATCTGGAATTGAATGACTATCGTATCTATGTAATATATTTTTGGTATTTGAACAGGAATGATCAGAATTATATAATTTAGTAATCCCTGTCTAGTGATATGTGGAATGTGTTACCCCAAGCCATAAATGACATGTAGTTATGTGTTACATTTTTATATATGTGTACAAGTATTGAGTGTTTGGTTGGTTTCTCGAAATCTTGACTGTGCTCTAGATGACGATTAAAGTTGGAATGAAGAATGAATATTAATATGGTGCAATGTCCATGATTTAAATGATACGTCAACGCGTTTCGGGAGATGAATGGTTGAGTTTCGAAGTAGTAATGTGAATTGTAATAGAACCAAAATTTTAAATAAACTTTTAGAATGTTACCTTGTTTGTACGGATTGTCATATTAAATGTGCTCCATATTTGAGTATGAAAATTTTATGTATGATAACCCCTTGAGTTGGGTTCACAATGCTTTTCTTCTATGTGAATAGGAGTTATATTTTGAGAGAAATGAATCTTTTAGTTGACAGTGGTTAGATGGTTGCTGTACGGTTCCATTTTGACCCATCTTTTGTAAAAGAAATCATTTAAGACTTGGTTATTGTTTATGCATAGTTCAACCTCTACTGTTCAGAATATGCGTTTACGTTTTCAAGATGATAGGCCATGTAAAATCTTAATGAGTCGTTATTTAATTGTGATTCGTGTAAGTTGCCTAATATTCTGTTGAATTGCTGTGAAGTTCTTATTCAGACCGACTGAGTTATGGAAATGGTGTTAAATAATTTCCTTGAGACATGCATCCGGCTCTTTCCCTATGTTTAGCTAGTCCTTTATATTTTCTAAAAACTATGATCGCTCGCACGTAATCTAAGCTGTTATTTAATTATGGTTTGGTAAGCTCATGCGTAATGTTTAATTGTTGAAATCGTGAGATATAAAAGTTTCATATAAAGTTTACTCAAATGTGGTTTATGTGATGTGACCACGTGATATCCTGATATGACATTAGTAACATGATTAATAGGCGAACGGTATGAGTATGAACCCTCATTATATGATAGCGTAACCTTGTTTATTTCGCCAAGTTTAATATAGAATTGTTTAAATTATATGTCAAATTTTTTTTTTACGACCTCAAAATAATTAGGTGCTACTCGTATGCATTGTCAAAAACTTGTTTATCTAAGAGGAGTCTTGTCAGGTGACAGAATGACATTTAACTGGTCAGTTCATCAGCATGATATAGTAATCTAATAGTTTTACGTAATTGTGATTATTTGATTAATGTGAATCTGGTTGATGTTCTTTCGGATGTTGATGGTTTATCACTGTCTAGTTCCTGTGATTATAATCTTTATAACTTTTCAAGTATACTGTTATATTAGGATCTGATCACGATATGTTGAATTATCAATTGTTGACATATGGTTTGTAGAAGTACTAATATGGTGAATTCGTTTACTTTATCGTTAATTTTGTTTATAAATCCTGAACTATAAGAACAATGTTTAAGTGAGGGAGAGTCGGAATGTCTCCGTGTAGTATAGTTTCGATCTGTAACTTGTAAAATTGTTTTGGATTCGCGGTTATGATTTGTCACAATGTTTCAAACGTTTGAAAATACTTTCAAAAGTGATAAACCATGATAAATCTTGGTGTTGATAATTATGGTGATTGTTGCAATATGACTATTCTGTAGCTAGGTGTCGAGGAAATCCTGTTTGAATATTAATTGCCGAGCATTCTATAAAACCCTTATTGTGCAGGTCATATATAATAATAGCTCCATGATAATGATGTAATATGAGTGGACGGGAAATGTACCTAAGTGAATTTACTAACTAATTGATGTCTGGGAATGTTAAACGATCTTGTGAGTCTATGAGTTATGTATGTCTTGTGAAATATGTCCATGTTCCATGTTTAATTACGTTAATTAATTTTGCGCTATGTCTTTTCCTAAATATGTTTCGCTTCAAAAATATGTTTATGAATATGGAACGTTTTAAATTTCCAATCATGAACTATGAGTTCCCTTGATTAATTATGTTGTTGTATATGCTGGCTTTGCGTTGAATTTCATTGTTGTATAAGTGTTGCCTACCCTGATTCTGTTTTACTCCATAACCCGGGTTCTTCAGATCCTAATACTCTTGTTAATTCTTGAAGTTGTATGAGTACATGATACTACCTATGGGTCTCTTTTGAGTATTTATTAGAATTGGATATTAGTAATTGTCCTTTTATTGTGATAGTTAAAATCTTGTATTGATAAGATAACTCTTTTGTGTGTGAGATCGGTAAACTTTTGGTAATTGACTGGTTGTTTATGCATAATGGTCTTGTATTAGGTTGGTTTGGTTTAGCGTTCAGATCCTTATGTTAAGAGCTGTGGAATTGTAAGTATACATATAAGTAAGTTAATGAACTTGGAAGGTGAGTTGATGAGATTGATTTGCTCGTGAGTCTAGAACAAAGACCGTGGTTGATTTTGTATTGTGGTTGAGATTGCATTTCAGCATTTATCGAGTCGTCGTATTCTTTAACCTTGACCTGTGGGTGAGTAGCTTAGGGTTGACGGTTTGGCTACATTGACATCGAAATTGAGATGACAATTGTTTGCTGGTGTTGAGTTATGAGTTGTTGGATCGTTGTGCCATATCATGTTTTGGTCCAGTGTGACCATGGTTATTGGATTATACTCGGAGTTGAAATCGATATTGAAATGAAAGTGTTGATTTGCGGTTTATTCCGCCAGTTCACTCACCCCTTGTCTTTGGTCTTAGATTCGACGATGAGTGTGAACCTTGGTTACTTGGAATAAGATGGCATGAGATAAAGTAATGAGTAAGGCGAATTTAATGAGCTGAGATTAGTATCATGAGGTTACGGGGACGTAACCATGTTTTAAGGAGGATAGGATTGTTAAATCTTTTGATTTATGATATGTCTAGATGTTTTACATGGCTAAGTGGTATACGGTGATTGTTTATACTTGATAATCTTGTTTACTTCTGTCATGCATGTTTTTGTAATTCATGAAGTATCCCTTACGTGGGTGGTACGTGGAACTTTGGGGACAAAGTTTTCTTAACGAGGGTAGAATGTAACATTGCATGTTTTAAAGTAATTTGAATTGTTTTGGGTATTATGTGGGGTCACGTTTTGTATTCGCTACATGCCTAGTGACCAGAATGTTGACCATGGGATGGTGCTTCGGGACCAAGTTCATTTTGTTTTTAGGGGGGGGGGGGGGGGGAGATTGTATTACCCCGTATATTCATAGTTTGTAATAATGAGTTGTTTTATATTAATGGTCTTATTATGAGATTTTATGTTTCGAGTTATATGAGTATGTGATATATGTTGGAGTTGTGAGCACGGTGATTTATGCGTATGGTTGAACTTCGGGACGAAGTTCATTTTAAGGAGGGAAGACTGTAATACCCCGTTATTTTTATAATAATTGATAATTGTTTTGACGGGCGATAATATTTGAGCGTTTATATTCGATCGTTAAATTATCATATGGTGTTGTTGTTTTTTTTTTATATTGGTGGTGAAGGGTTGAATATGCGTATTAGTAGTATATCGTGTTTGAGGGGTTTACAGGGTTGGGAGAATTGGGCCTCAAAGTGCGTGCAAACGAGCAGCCCAACACGACACTATACTAAATCAGTCCCAAAACACCTCAAACTCATTCTGCCGTCAAACAAAATAACAACCCTAAACTCTACCCTAACCCTATCAACGCCTATCAAACACCCACACATCTCCTGCCGCCACATCCACGCTGAAGGAGAGGGGTTTACCTGGTGGTCTTGGGTGGTCTAGGGCGGTTCGATGGGCAAGGAAAAGAGGTACACACGTTGCTTTTACTCAAAAACGCTGTTTATTTCCGTTCTTATCAATCATGATGCAACAGTCTATACACGATTATAATTTCTAATTTGTATACCCTGCTAATCTAGGATGTATAGTATTCGTGTCTGGACCATAGTTTTGTCGTCTTCGAACTTCTAGGGCCGTCGTATAAGGTGGTTGATGTGGTGTCAGTCGTGTTAACCCTTTCGTTCCTTTTCAGAGCAGTATGGTTATATGGCGTTTGTATGTATGTCTGTGTTAGTTCTGTTTTCTGTTTAACATGGGTGTTAGGGCATGTCACTGGTGGGTGGTCAAGGTAGTCGCTGGGTGGTTCTCGTGGTGGGTTATGGGAGTGTGTGTCTTAGTACAGCGGTTCTCGTCTAGGTGGTTAAACAGCGTGAAAACAGAGGCAGTGGTGCTGAGTTTATAAGGGTTGTTGTAGGTGTCTGCTTGGTGTCGACAGCCACTGTTTTGCTCCCCTGGAACCACCGCGGCTCAGAGGCGAGCCTGGTGGTGCCACTGGAGAAGGCAAGGGTTGCTACTGGTGTTAGTCGTGGTGTTTTGGAAGTGTGTCAAGTACGAGTTCGGAATTTGGAGTTGTGACCGAGGGTTTTGTGACCGTTGCCGGGGGCTGCTGGAGTCGAGTCAGGGTGGTGGTTAGTGCTAGTAGGTGCGTCTTAGTACAGTGGTCAGGGCCACGGTGGTGGGTGGTGGTCGTGGCTTGTAGAGTGGCTGTTTGGGGGGCGTCAAAACAGCATGTACAGGGGCTGGGGTCACGGTTAGGGGCTGTTGATAGTTTAGCGTATGGTTCCTGGTAATGCGTGTAGGGTTTTGTTTGGTGATCTAATGATTAGTAAATCATTAGTAATGATATCAATATTATTATCATTGTTTTATTTTATCCCTTATTGTTACCTTTGTAATATTATTATTATTATTGTTATTATTATTATTAATATTGTTAGTACTAGTTGTTTTATTAGTATGGTTATGAATTTATAATAATATGGTCATATTTTATATATATGTTATATTGTTATTGTTGTTGAATTAGTATTAGTTGGTTATTTGATTATTATTATAATTAGTAAACCTATAAATAGTAATTCCATAATTAGTAAGGTTATACTTGGTTAATGATAGTGATATGTAAATGAGCCTAGTTATAAATGTGTGTTATAATGTGTTGTGAGTATCGTCTATAAACATGGCCAAAGTAATTAACTAGTAGGGTTCGGTCGTACGTGTGGAATTTGATACTAAGTACTATTTATAGGAACTGAGTTCGAGGTGGAAAACTTCTAGCAGCGGTTCGATTATCATCCTGCACTGTGAGGTAGGGGAAAATACTGGTACATGTTGATGTGTAAACTGTTCTTAATTGTTATTAAGCATGGTTGTGATATAATATCATGTGATCGTTATATTGTGTTGTTTATATTATTCTGAGATATTGATATGATGCGAATATATATATGGGGTCTTGTGATACGATGTTGGATCGGTGCGGAGTATATACGGTATTGGATCGGTGCGGAGTATATTTGGTGTTGGATCGGTGCGGAGTATATTTGGTGTTGGATCGGTGCGGAGTATATATATGGCGTTGGATCGGTGCGGAGTATATTTGGTGTTGGATCGGTGCGGAGTTTATTATATTGCTATTTTATTCTTTCCCTACTCAACCTCGTGGTTGACCCTGTGTATTCGTGATCACCTGTGATGAACCAATTATTGGGGAGCAGATTGACAGGTGGCTGAGACTAAGGGGGAGCTATGGGAGGAAGCGCTTGATTCCGGACCAGATTAGATGTCTAGATCACTTTAATTAGTTTTATACGAGTTGTACTTTATTTGTTTGTTAAGACTTTTGGATACGGATGTAAGATCATGTCTTGAGTTAAATTATATTTAAAGTACTGTTTATCTTCCTTTGTATCTACTGCCTCGGGAAGCCGAGATGGTAACGCCCTTATTTATCTGAGGAGTCCTAGTACAGGCCCTGAAATAAATGGGGTGTTACAATGTGATAGTCCTTACATTGGTTTTAGAAGGTTTATACTCAATAATCACCTATTATATGAGGCTTCAAACCACCGAAATACCCTTAAACGATCTAAGAAAAATCGTCTCCAAAAGATGCGTATCAAGGACCCGATCTCAAACCAACACAATTTTGTTACTAGAAAAATGTATTAGTTAACTAGAGATAATAATAATATTACTCTTAATATTATTAATATGGAAATAATAACTTTCTTAGTAAAAACTATTTTACTAAAGAAAATATGAGAATAAGGTTTGTAGTATGTTTTGTGTTAGCACCAAAAGACTTAGCCAAAAACTAGTAATCTTTTGTGAAGTGTGTTGTAGTGTATTTAAAGAGCAAAGGTGAGCTACCTTGCTCACTCTTGGCCGGCAATCAAGAGCCAAAATTGGCCTATGCATGCCTCTTATGCTCTTACACAAAGTGAGCAATATTCCTTACAATATTCTCTTCACTTCATACACTCAACCTCTTGTATACTAGCACACACTATCATCACCCACATGACCATCATTTACACGGTTCAAATGGGTCTAATTATAGACCCATTTTATCTTTGTCAATTGTGTTAATTTGTAACATGTCACATATGTTCCATAACACATGACCCAATTTGTTAATTGTGCAATTTTAACTATTAAAATTCATAATTTACAAACTTATTACATTTAAATAATTACACTAATAATTTCGAAATTATTATTGTATAAAAATGTAATGTCATAATTTAATTACAACTCTTTGTAATTTTATGATCAACCGTGTTCATTCTCAATTTAATCGTTTCCCAAACGAATAAATAAAAACCGAGTAATAAAAATATTTTATTACTTTGACTATTATTATTTTAATCCCATTATAAAAATATTCGTCATATAAAATTATTTCCAAAATTTCCAGTTATTAATTAATTTGTATCCAATACAATATTAATTAATTATTCCATTGAGACGGAATTCCCTAAAGATATGACCTTAAGGGATCAACTGATCACCACCATCATATGACGATAATGTCAAACTCTAGACAGCCAATCATTATCGATAAATGTTGATCAGTCGACTTTAAAAGAGTAACATTCCCAGTTGTGTTTCATTCAAATGAGTTTTAATTACGTCAACACACTATTGTCGAGGACACTTCCTCCAACAATCTCCCACTTGTCCGAGACAAGTGTGTGTCACCAATTCTCTTGCCCTATTACTATCTCCCACTCAATGCATGGCGTCCTCTCAGGTCGTGCCGGCAATTGATTAAAATCTAGAGTGGTTTATCTCGATCTGGAGTTTATAACTACTGACCGGAATTATCTACCATAGATACCTTCCGAGCGTGGCCACGCATTTCTAGTTATCATTCTCCTCGAGTGGCCTAGAGATATTTCTCAACCCTGACAAGGGGTGGACAATTCCTAATTGACTTATTCCTTCCGGCTGGCCACAGCCCATCATAACCCAAAATATGTCCTTATAAACCCCAGTTACGAAGGTGTTAGGACATAAATCAAAGTTAATCTGAAAACTATGCCACCTCAGAGAACAGTCATCAGTCCAAGAACTGACTCATGTGAAACACGATAGATGCTCCCGCCACGACCAGGCAGTCTTTTAATAAGAGTACGCCAGAGCTCTATCAGCGGTCATTAGCCCGGAAAATGTATCTTAACATGTCTATGCCTAGGTGATCGATTAGTCATCCCGTATGACTCTATGGCAATTGAACTCGCCATCAATCGCATCACACATCCGGTTGCATTGAGATGTCACCTCACTTAAGCAACTAGGGGCGAGGTCATGATAATTCAATTCACTTTAATGGGGTTCAATATGGTCTTACCATCCCATTTGAATTTTACTTGACCTTTCGTGAGTTATAAATAACTCAAACAATTAGTGGATTACACCATCCAAGTGGTCAACCTTTGAACACCATTTAATTTACAATCAGCTTTAGGGTCTCTCGTTTACATCCCTTAAAATTGTAATTATATCCATTTTGAGTAAACCAGGTTTACCACGGTTCGTGCGATCGTTCACTTTGCGGATCATATCCATACATTGATCTTTCCTCTGAAAGAGACAAGTCATTCTCATGACTAGCGAATAAGATTATGTGCATTGTGTAACTCCCAGCCACAACAATGCCTTTACATAATTTGTGAACTTATACATTTTGTAGAATCTTGTGATGACCATGTAGTTAAAATACAAGTCATTGAGATGCATAGTCAATGAATATAAGCCAAAGATTATCATAAATCTTTGCTTGGTATCTTGAAACTTGAGTCGTTGCAAACCTTTTACCATACGACTAAGTTATCTTCCAAAATCTTGAATTTGTCTTTCATCTTCAATGCAGAATACTTTGACAATTTCATCAAGGTTTAATCATTGGTTTAATACAAGCTCAACAGGCTATCCTGTCGGTGGTGTGCATCCAGCTTTACACGATTATACTAATGGCGGAAACATTAGCGAATTTAAACGTGTAAACTATAGTACTTAAGGTTCGATAAATTTCCATGATCTCATCATGTTTATACTATCTTCATCTCTATGAACAACCTTAATACCTTACAACCAAGACGTCTTTTACAATCTCAACCAAACATCCTATGTTCAATTAGATCTAATTCATATCAATATGTTATCTAGAATCAAAACTCGTATACTTTTCATAAGTATCAATGCCTCGTTCCAAACGAGCAATGAGTTGTTTTAGATAACGTTTTACTCCCACTAAACTCTTGTTCTTGCCTGATTCTGAAGATCCCGAAGTCATACCTATGACTCAATAGCTTCAAATCGTGGAGCGAGAACTCCCACTGAACTTTACATTTATCCGTAAATCATAAAGCTCCCACTTAATTTAATGTTCCTTAACATTTAATGAATTGAAATGGTTGGGACTTAACCATATGTTTTAATAGTCACATCCTTTTCAAATACCCTTTTGAAAAACGGTTACTGAGTTTACTGAATTCATTCTCAATGAATTACCTTACTACTTTCAACAAAGTTACCCTTAACTTTGCAGACTGCTGACATCCACATGTCAACATATGCTTCTCCCAATAAATCTCATTTATTAGCATGTATGTCTTATGAATTTCATGGTCTCTAGAATTTGCATTGACACATTTAGATCACCATCTAAATCCAAGAACCCTTTCTTGAGTCTTTGCAAAATCTTTTGAATAATTTTCTTCGAGTGTCCTCCCGTAGTTTCTATAAGAGTCATTTCTTATGGTATATAATTTTTGTGTGTGGGAACTTTCAGTTCCCCACATTTATCTTATCTTGTACTGTACGAGGACTCTATCATGGATCTTATCCATGTATAGAATTTTCCCTTACAAACTTCAAGAATTTATTCTTGAAGTATCCCCAGGGCCGGGGCCGTTGGGATATAAGGCGTAAATTTTTACCAAACCGTAGATCTTATCTACAACCTTTGGGCTTATCCACAACTTTTGGGATGATAAGGCGTAGAATCTTATCCACAGCCTAATTTACCTTTTACAACCATAAGGTGTAGATTTTCTTAAATCGTAGATCCCATCCACAACTTAATCTTCCTTCTTATCTTTCACATAACCAAAACACAATAAATCCTACTATTCACTAATAGATCACATCCATTGTGCTTGTCAAAATCATATGCTATTTGTGGCTTTTCAAATTTCTCCCACTCTATCTTTGTAATAATAATCCCATTTTATCACCAAAGATAGATACTAAGGCCACAAGCAATGACTTTGATGTTGGTTTGTGTACCCTTATGATTTATTACAGAAAATATTCGTTTTATAGCTTAGATAGTTTAGAATGGTTGATAACTTTTCCTCTTTAATTAAGTTCTTAACTTAATTTGATTTTGATTTGATTTGAATTAAGTATCCTATACTTATTCTGTCTCAATGGTCATACATTGAATTGTCACAAGCAATTCTATTTTATGTTAAGATTTGCAAGTGTTAAAACTAATTAAGAACATAAATATAAAACCAATAGTGACTTGGGTTGAAAACCAAGTCACCTCATTATCCAAAATACAACCAATTGTTTAAAGGATTAACATTTCCTCGTCCAACAAGGAAATAAAATACGGATTTTAAATTGTTCTTACAACACTTGAAATACTAGTAAAATAAGCAGAAAAACAAAGCTCCTTGATCATCCTGAGTGGAGCTACTCTTAGTTCCAATGATCCATTATGCTTGATTTTTCTTTCCCTTATTTTTGTTTCCATGCCCTAATTCAAGTAAGAAGAGCATTCACATCACAACTTGTATCATAATACGTTAGTTGAGATTAACACAAAACAGAGACAGTTATCATACCAACTGGAAGAATCTTCCCAGCTTTGAGATTGCTGAGATATCTGGAACAATTCCTCTTCTTATGTCCTTTATTATTACAATAAAAGCACCTGGCTCCTTGAGGAGCGCTCTTGTTGGGATCTGATGTGCTTGCCTCCGAAGACACATTCTTTGAACCTTTGGAAGGTTGCCTCCCCTTAGCCCTACCCTTCCTATCGAACTTTCCTTTGCCCTTAACATTTATATAGAGCTCATCCTTAGGGGAACTAACATTTAGGTCCATATCCATTTCTACTTGCACGATCATATTGTGCAATTCATCGAGAGAGATGTCTTGGTTCCTTATGTTGAAATTCATTCGGAATTGTACATAAGTCTTCACCTTAGACAAGGAATGGAGGATTCTGTCAATCACAAGTTCCTCAGGAATGTCCACTTGATTCATCCTTAGGGTTACTACATGCTCAATTATCTTGAGTACATGTGGGCTAACCTTTTGCCCCTCCTTAAGGTTGAGATCAAAGAAGGCCGATGCTGCCCCGTATTGGACAATTCTCGAAGCCTTTGAGAACATTGTTAGAAGCCTGCAATAGATCTCATAAGCTGTGCCAATCTTTAGGGCAATCTTTTGGAGTTCCGGCTCCATCGAGAGGATCAAAACATTTTTAAATTCCCAAGACTCCTTGTGATAAGTATCATAAGGTCGTCTTGCCGCGGCGGTGGCATTTTCAGCAGGTTCGGGAGGTGATGCTTCAATAAGGAATTCGGTCTTACCGTCACCTTGTGCCGCCAACAACAGTTGGGCATCCCAATCGGCAAAGTTTGCCCCATTCTCTTTTAGCTTACAACGATCCGTGAAGGATTGTAACCATGAAGTGTTTGTAGTAGTGGAAGTAGTCATGATTGATATTGATACGAGGACTACAAAATTTTAAACATATGAAGAAATTAAATGCTAATTGTTTTAATTTTCATTTTAACTTGTAAACATATTTACCAAGTTGATGCAACTATAAAATGACCTCTATCCAATTTTATAAATGATTCCAAGACCCAAACCCATACTATAGAAATCGTGAACCACTGGAACTCCGACCCAATGATATGGTTTGGTGGGTTAAAATAAACCGGTTCTACCCTAGAACTCTTGGTTGATGACAAATCATTATTTATTCATCTTAGCCCGGAACACATTGACCACTGGTCCTCTACACTTCAGTTGAGTACAAACCAAATTTCAAATGCATCGGGATGCGATCCGCCCACTGGACTGAATCCATCCCATCGCCCCACTTATCCTACGTAATGGGGTTCGTACTGCCCACTGGACTAGCACCACCCCACGAAATAGAAGCTCATGGGTTCTACTATTTGGTAAGGCTAATCCTCAATTGTTTTGTTTAATATAGAGGTCTTGTCAATTTATTATCTATCTCCTTTAAGTGAATTAAATTGGTGAACTCGATAATTATAATTGACACGGTCGTTTTATAACGATCTAAACTAATATGCATGTTCATGGCGATTTGGCTATGCATGCAAACATATTAAAATGCAAAAGTAAAAGCAATAAAGCAATAAAATCCTAGTATGGCCTTCCTAGTAATAGTAAAAACTAATCAACTATTACAAATTCGGAAACCAACTCCATGGTGCCTTGAACATCATTGGCACGCCATCCAAGAAAACACCGTCTTGTCGGAACTCCTTTCCGTATGGCACCGTCTTTTGGATCTTTGGAATTACAATAAAATAATACAACTATTCTATTGTAAAACTGAAAATTTAAATTACAAACCCGTGATACGAGATCACATAAATTACAACCGAATCAATATTCCCTTTCATTACGGGTAATATTGATTAAAACTATGGCCATACTAAGAAAAATTACATAATTCCAAATTATATAAATAACATTCTAAATATGACATTCATATTAAATAAATTGCAATAAATAAAATATGTATGCACATGCTCAATTTTTAATGCCAAATCGCCTTATGGGAGCAAATATCTCATATTTGTTTACGGTTTTTACGGATATGCGCGATTTTAACTATTAAAATCATCCAAAATTACATAAATCTCATTTATGTCCAAGTTAATCATCTTAACTTACTTTAGGAATCAATGTCTAGTCTCTACTAATATTTGATCATGATCTAACTTGATTTTGCATTATTGTTCATAAATTACTTGTATTTTCGGGAAAAATAAACAAAAAATGGCCAAATGAGTCAATAAAATTCGAAATTTAAAATTCCAAAATTTTAAACTTCCTGGAAATTTTCTAAAAATTCAGAAATTCTTGAAATGGTCTTTTGCAAATATTGCATGTGACATTGTGTAAAGTTTTTATGGGAAAATTCCAACTATAACTATTAAAGTCGAATTTTAAGTCACTATTAATGCAATTTTTACTATAAAAATCATTAATCATGCAAAATAAGTCCAATAAATCCAAAAATTTATACAGGTATTTTATGTATTGCATGTGACTTCTCATAAAAATTTTAAGGTCAAATTCGAAATATAACCTTATATACCCATTTTTACTCATATTATGACTATTTATCTCATAAAATTCATAATCCATGCATATTAACTCCATTTCTTACGAAAAATCATATACAATATATTAAATATGCATGTGAGAACATATCAAAAAATCTCGGCCAGAAACTATTTTTAGCTATTTTTCCCATTAATTGTTGTTTAAAACCGATTTAAACTACAAAATATACAAATAAATATAAAAATGAACAATAAAAATCCATAAAATTATTTTTATGTCCTAAAACCATTTTAGAAACAGAAACTTTAACATGCAAAATTATTTTGTGATTTATCATAATAAACACAATAATTTCGAAATTTTCGAAATGTGTATGTTAAACCGATTTTAACAAAAAACATGAATCCGATCATGCATGCAACAACCGTAATGCTCTGATACCAATTGTTGGAAACTAGGTTCCTTATTTTATACTCAAATCTAATATGAGTTTTGTTTCTTTAAGTTTGGGTCATAAAACTTAAATGGATCTTATGCATGCATGATGATATCATAAGATGTGATAGTCCTTACATTGGTTTTAGAAGGTTTATACTCAATAATCACCTATTATATGAGTCTTCAAACCACCGAAATACCCTTAAACGATCTAAGAAAAATCGTCTCCAAAAGATGCGTATCAAGGCCCCGATCTCAAACCAACACAATTTTGTTACTAGAAAAATGTATTAGTTAACTAGAGATAATAATAATATTACTCTTAATATTATTAATATGGAAATAATAACTTTCTTAGTAAAAACTATTTTACTAAAGAAAATATGAGAATAAGGTTTGTAGTATGTTTTGTGTTAGCACCAAAAGACTTAGCCAAAAACTAGTAATCTTTTGTGAAGTGTGTTGTAGTGTATTTAAAGAGCAAAGGTGAGCTACCTTGCTCACTCTTGGCCGGCAATCAAGAGCCAAAATTGGCCTATGCATGCCTCTTATGCTCTTACACAAAGTGAGCAATATTCCTTACAATATTCTCTTCACTTCATACACTCAACCTCTTGTATACTAGCACACACTATCATCACCCACATGACCATCATTTACACGGTTCAAATGGGTCTAATTATAGACCCATTTTATCTTTGTCAATTGTGTTAATTTGTAACATGTCACATATGTTCCATAACACATGACCCAATTTGTTAATTGTGCAATTTTAACTATTAAAATTCATAATTTACAAACTTATTACATTTAAATAATTACACTAATAATTTCGAAATTATTATTTTATAAAAATGTAATGTCATAATTTAATTACAACTCTTTGTAATTTTATGATCAACCGTGTTCATTCTCAATTTAATCGTTTCCCAAACGAATAAATAAAAACCGAGTAATAAAACTATTTTAGTACTTTGACTATTATTATTATAATCCCATTATAAAAATATTCGTCATATAAAATTATTTCCAAAATTCCAGTTATTAATTAATTTGTATCCAATACAATATTAATTAATTATTCCATTGAGACGGAATTCCCTAAAGATATGACCTTAAGGGATCAACTGATCACCACCATCATATGACGATAATGTCAAACTCTAGACAGCCAATCATTATCGATAATTGTTGATCAGTCGACTTTAAAAGAGTAACACTCCCAGTTGTGTTTCATTCAAATGAGTTTTAATTACGTCAACACACTATTGTCGAGGACACTTCCTCCAACATGTTTGCCCTAGACCTATTTGATAAACAATAATGAATTAGTCCCTAGACCTATAGTTCGTAATTCGTGCTAATATTTGAAACGCGACAAATACTAACGGTTCGGATCAACACTCGATGAGTCCATGGATTCTTTACGTATGCCTTAAAAGAAAACTTGTTATTGTTATAACTTTTGATAATTGAATGAATAACAAAAGAGAACAATGTGCCCTATATATAGGTAGGCACACGTCCCAACATACCCACACGCCTCCTATAATTCTTTCTTGAATTGGGAGTGCTAAACCTACCATAATGGATTAAATATAATCCTTATTAAAACAAGCTATATCTTAGGTTATTATCGTATTAAATAACTAATCCTAACAACCTTAAGATAACTAACTAACTAGGTAATAACTAACTTGTAACAAACTAGTAACACAAAAGTTAAAGATACTCCAATATCGATTTGGAATCCTTGATGGCCGAGCCTACACGTGAGATGACCGATGTAAACCCCTCGTCGCAGCGGAAATAAAACATACAAAACATGCCAAAATTTAAACGGAATTTAAACTTTAACATGCTTAAAAACGAGGTGAATTAAAAAAAGAAACTGAAACTGATATAAACAGAAATAGATAAGTATAACTGTCTAAGTACTGAAGTAAAATATATACAACAGCCTGGGATGGTACATCCCTACACGCACTCCAAAACTGTATCAAAAGTCTAGAGTCTAGCTAACGCATATGTGTAAGTCAAATCGATGAATAGGATCATCGCTCGCTAGCTCCATGTGAACCCTCCATCAACCATCCTGTCATGTACCTACACACATGTAAACATATACGCCACAATCAGTGGGGAGTGACTAGAGTTCTCCTAGCCACCTTTTGTAACGACACGTAACACAAAAATACAAACATCATGCTCCAACATATATAAACATGTGAAGCATATAATCTCAATATCCGAATCTCATATCATCATTGTAACACCCCCATTTATTTAAGAGCCTTTAGCAAGACATTCTCAAATAAATGAAGCTGTTATCAACTCGGAATATCCGAGGTAGTGAATAACAAAGTAAAACAACCAAAGTACTTTATAAAAACTGATAAAATTTAAACTTGATTATTACAGTTACTACATAACAAAAAAAATAAAATACAACTGATGACTTCTCTAAATGTGATATAATTCTAAGTCGGTCCAAAGTACGCATCTCACATTCCTGCCCCAGCTCCTAGCTCATTTGTCTGTCCTGCAGAATCTACTCCCCATTCCGGATCATCGTAGGTGTACACGAATACACTGTCAACCTCGCGGTTGAGTAGAATAACACAATAATAAATAAAGCAACAAAGATAATATGCAAATGCCATGATATGCTCGAGCTCAATCTCATTCTCAATCTCAAACTCATACCCGTGCACCAAGCCATACCGAACCTCCCGGCAGACTATAATCGGTCGTCACCGAACACCAGCATAATAGCTGAGGTCACCAGGTCTAGTCCTGTAGAACTAGCCTAGGCCCAATAATATCTCATCATCTCAAATCCGTATCCAATGCACATGCCATGCTCGTGAATGCAACAATGCTCTTAAATAATCATACTATTAAATAATGCAATGCTCAAGCCACCAATAATAATCAACACTCAATCCAACCAATATCATTACCATATCAATCATGCCCAGCATCGATAACACACAATTTAACACTCATTCATAACAGATCATGGAGTATAGGGTCAGTGTATCTTACCTGGATAGCAATATAATCCAATCATGCAGCTAACATCCAATCAGTAGCATCACTCCATCACATACTCAACACCTAATACAGTAATATACTTAATTACTAACTAATACAATTACGCAACCAACACAATATATCAATCATTCCAATTAATTATCTAATTACGCATAACGAGACCGTGTTAAACATTACTACTTCAATTAACTTAAACGACTTGTTCTTATTACTTTTATAGCCATCCCCATTTGAATAAACGACTATAGAAAAAAATATACCCGAACTATTGATAGCCGTCACATGCTTGCATAATATAATTACTTAACAACTTATTAATAATAATCATACCAACAATAATTATAATAGTGATACACCAATCATGGCTAAACAACAACAATCACAATTTAAAAAAAAAAAAGACGTATAACAACCCCTAAGTAGCAGCCATCAACTCACGACACTACACCCTTGGCAACCTACTTCACATCCCTGTCAACCGCCTTCTGGCCACCTGAATTGCCACCAAGACACGGTGGTTGCCACCACCGTACTATGGTGCACCCACTGGAACTCATCCCTACCCTTGACTCAACCCTAACAACCCTCGAAACCCGTACAAAACTCACTGGTCGCAACCGTAACCCCTGTTTCTGCACTCACCGTGTCTCACCCCCTTCTACAAAACCCGACTCCTACCACCAATACCACCACCCTGACCACCACCTTACGCCACCCCAGACATCTCCCACACCCCACGATTCTATTGGTGGTAACCACCAGACCTCGACAGCCCCACTACCACGTGAAACAGTCGCCAAAAGACGGTTCCACAACAACCTTATAACCCCTGTTCTGCCGCCTCTAACCTACCGTCAAAATTAACCCTTTTACGACCACCACGCACCACCTACAACCACCAAAATAACCTAAAACCATCCTACTACCTTTACCCATAAACCCGTACTCAAAATTAAACCCAAAACACGAACGAATAACAACAAAACGAACCGAAACACACAAGTAGAAAACAAAGTATGAAAACGTGTTTACTGTACATTATGGTGGTTATTGTAGCAGTTACGGTGGTCCTATGACGATTTGTTGACGATAAACATGTTATATATACAACAAAGATTACATACAAGCATAGTATTCAGATTGGAAGGCATGAAAAGAGCACGAAAACTACTTACGAAAACCCTTGCGCAAAAGGCCTGTTCTCGTGTTATTCTCTTTCTCTTTTGTTCTCCTCTATCCTCACGGTAGACCAGCGTAAGCTTTAGGGTGTAGGGATGGTAAGGAGGCAGACGAGATGATAGGGATGATTAGGGTTTAAGTTTTGCGTTGATGGAGGCAGAAGGCGTGATAGGGTATTAGGGTTGTTTTGAGTTGAACGTCGATGGGTTGATGGAATTGTGTACTTGTCGTTGGAGGAGTAGGTTAGCCAGGGTTTGGATTTCTATTATGTTTCTCAGTACACACGGTTCTAACGCCATCATGTATCGGTCATAGGCGGCCCAAGCCCATCACACATATCGAAGTATCGTATTATCTATATCTCGTTCTCGACTCGTAACTTAAATTAACGAGTACGTATAAATTACTTATGCTAATTAAATTATGTAATTAGTATTAGTAAATATAAATTAAATTAATTATAAGAATATAGAATTTAAATATAATTACGACTTAAATAAAAATAGAAATTAAGTACAGATGAGAAATAAATATAAAATATAAAATATATTGAATTATAAACGTATTACTAAAATTAAAGAAATACGAATGAAATGTTATTTTATGAATTAATCAACAAATATTAAATTATTATGAAATACGAAATAATCGTAGAAATACGATTTATAAAATAATAACTGTTTACGTAAAATACTTTATAAATTAAACATTCTTCATTTATTTGAAATACGTATATAAAAACATGGTCTGACTGTCGATGACCGAGGCTAATATACGGGGTATTACAATCATGCAATTACTAAAGCAACGCTCTCAAGCAACTTCGGAAACTATTTGGAAGGAGAGCCGGTTTCCCTTCCGGTTACCCGGCCGGGGGTCTTTCAGTCCAAACCATTAACGAAACTGACTAAAGAGTCATCCAATGCCTTGGATGAACAATTCCATAATCAAAGTACTATACTCATCAATATCAACAACTACATCTGACACTGTACCAACAATAGGCAAGCAGATGTAAAACAGCAAGCATAAAGGTTCAGCGGTCAACTTAAGACATAACCTAGATACCAAATCACTTTCACAAACAAGGACTCAGAGGCCAACTTAAGGCATAGACCTTGGTATCAAATAATCACTAGCAATGGGTCCAGAGGTGAACTTAACACATATCCCACTACCATACAAGTAAAGGGTCCAGAGGTGAACTTAACACATATCCCAATACACAACTCAGTAATGGGTCTAGAGGTGAACTTAACACATATCCCACTACAAACAAATGTCGGGTCCAGAGGTGAACTTAACACATATCCCAACATGCATACACAAGCAATGGGTCCAGAGGTGAACTTAACACATATCCCACTGCCACAAACAAGTATTGGGTCCAGTGGTGAACTTAACACATATCCCAATACACAGCTATCGCACACCGGGTCCAGAGGTGAGCTTAACACATATCCCGATATACGACACCCGATCACGTGTCAGGTCCAGAGGTGAACTTAACACATATCCTGACATGCCACAAGAAAAACACGTAATGGGTCCAGAGGTGAACTTAACACATATCCCATCACGCGACATACAACTCACGTATTAAGCTTAGAGGCCAACTTAAGGCATACCTTAATACGCATCAATACAATAGCATCCAAAGATAGTAACCAACCTACAGTTCTAATCCCTTATACTTCTAAACAACACTTAATTGTGTTAGGTTTATTAATCTCATAATATGATAATCTAGTCATGCTAAAATTAAGATGATAATTAACATTTTAATTATTGCTTTTAGATCTTATGCATGCTTATACAAAATGCGGAAATAGGATTCGAATTACTTACAATCCGACGAAATCAACACAAGGATGATCCTCCTTAGTATTCAACAAGAACACCTCCTCCAAGATGCACCCAAGACACCCTTAATATAACCGAAACTTTGATGTGCTAGTACAAGATTCGATTTTCCTTAACACAAATTCTAATCTCTTAATTAGAATTACTATACTAATATTATAACTTATTACTATTAGTATTATTATTATCACAATAATAATTTTAGAGGTTTTGAGGTAATTTTTCTTACTTAGAAAATTTTGCCAAAGTGTAGAATGATTATCTTGTGAGCATGTCACAATATTTAAGTGGGTTGTCCTTGGGTTGTGGGTGGCCGGGTATGGGGAAGAACAAGGGGGAACATTCACCCTTTTCTAAGTCATTAGGGTGGCCATAGGTAATAGTTTCAAAACAACCTTTAATGATTATGTTTATAGAGCAATAAACACACATAAATCATTTCCTCTTGCACACCCCAAAACCGATATACACACACATAAAATGGACCTCATTTTATAATTATGTCAATTGTATAATTGTATATTATGTGACATACAATTTTTCATAGTGCAATAAAATACAATTATCTTAATTTAAAACATATATATTTATCAAATAAATATTGTTCATAAATTAAATAAATCACATTTATCAATTGACAAACAATTCGTAGTTACTAATATATATATATATATATATATATATATATATATATATATATATATATATATATATATATATAAATGATCATTCATAATAATCGTCAATACGATCTACAACTTTTGTAATAATTATAACCCGATTCATTCTAATTACGATATTATAAAATATCGTTCATTGTTTAATAATTGACACGTTTCAATTATAAACATAAATCTTAGAATAAGATTTAACTCTGATTTCTTGGTATACAAGTTTAAGTAATATGATCAACTCGTATCAATATACATTTGATCATCTTATCAATTAAGGGAATTATCCTATAGGTGTGACCTAAAGGGATCAACTGACCATCACCGTCATACGACAGTAATGTCAAACTCTAGCTAGCCAATCATTACCGATTAATGTTGGTCAGTTGATTAATATAATTTCGTATCATCCCTTGCGCATTCTCGTCATGAGATTTAATTACGTGATCGCACTATTGTTGAGGACACATTTCCCAACAATCTCCCACTTGTTGTGCGTCACCAATTCTCTCGTCCTATTACAATCTCCTACTCAATGCAAGGTGTCTCTCTAAGGTCGTACTTGCATTCGATCGTATCATGAGTGGTTTCCTCGATTTGGAGAATAACTGTTTGACCGAATTATCTACCATAGATACCTTCCGAGCGTGGCCACACATTTTCAGTTAACTTCTCCTCGAGTGGCCTTGAGATTTGAACAACCCTGACAAGGGTGGACAATTTCTATCGTACTACTCCCTTTAGCTAGCCACAGTCAGTCACAACCCAAAGCAATCCCATTTGACTCCAGTTACGAAAAGTCGTAGAGAATGGATCAAGGTTATGCCAAAACTGTACCATCTTGGGAGAGTAGTCTTTAGTCTAAGAATTGACTCATAAGAATACTATAACAGCTCTTGCCACGACCCGGCTATCATAAAGTTTCCAGAACTCTATAAGTGGTCACTCTGCCCGACAGAGTGTCTCTTGCAGTCTGTCTATGTGATCGACTAGTCATCACATATGACTCTATGGTATTTGAACTTGCCATCAGTCGCCTCACATTCCAGTCGCTTTGAGATGTCACCTCATGTAAGCGGCCAGAGGCTACACTAAGTCAATCCAGTTCACTTTATGGGGTTCAAAATTGTCTCTTACAACCCATTTGGATTTTGACAAAGGATCTTTCATTGTGAGTTAATCATAACTCAAATGACGTTGCCATGCAAAAACAGTCAATACTGTTTCATTGCCTTTGATGCACATCATCAATTTGTATTATTGTATTGTAAATAAACCTTTTATTCATGATTCCAAAACTTACAAATCTTGGTCTCCTTTCAACTCATTTTATCTCACATAATATGATCTTATTTGAGTACATATCTAGAACTCATTCTCGATTTTGAGTTTCCTTTCCTGAGGGAAACTCCCACTGTTATCTTATAACTCGTGACGTATCGTCACTTATGTACTGAAATTTATATTGTAGTTATTTATGATTTTATTACTACAACATATTCAATCATCTTGGCTATTTAAAAAATTTAGGTTATTCATCAATGTGAATAATGTATCCATCCATTTTGATTTCTGATGGGCGACCTTTTATTATCAATATAATAAACCTTCCCGTGAAACTCCATCATCCTATGATATAAGGTATTTTGTTCATCTAGAATTGAGAACTTCTTATTCTTTACACTTTAAAGAATCACCATTCTCTCTAAATGGTATGTTCAATTCTCTAATGAATATTGCTCCCACTAAAATCAACATCACTCCATTTATCATTTCTTAAATGAACCTTTGCATGTTATTCTCCGATATCAATCAGTTATCACTTGAACTCTTCATTTCTTGTGATATTTCCTAATTTCACCTTTCGATACAATAGATACTAACATTGAGAGAACTGAGATGATATCTCCTCTATTATCTTATAATTTTGAAAATTTCATTTTTTAAGGAACCGTTTTCCTTCCTATTTCATACAGAGTTTCCTTTATTCTCTCTTTGAAACAATGAACATAAAGAACATTTCCTCTTGTGTCCTCCCGTAATTTCTTCAGTGTCCTCTCGTAGTTTCTTCTATCCATTCATTTTGGGTTCTTCTTAAGAATCCCATGTAGGATTCGTCTCTAAGATCTTACATTTATCATTGGTTTGCGGGGCAAAATATTTTCTCCCACTCTATCTGTAACACCCCCATTTATTTAAGAGCCTTTAGCAAGACATTCTCAAATAAATAGAGCTGTTACCATCTCGGAATGTCCGAGGTAGTGAATAACAAAGTAAAACAACCAAAGTACTTTATATAAAACCGATAAAATTTAAAGCTTGGTTATTACAGTTACTAAAGAATGGAAAACGAAACTGTAACACCCCCATTTATTCAAGGGCCTGTACTAGGACTCCTCAGATAAGTAAGGGTGTTACCATCTCGGTTTCCCGAGGCAGTAGATACAAAGGAAAGAAAAACAGTACTTTAACTAGATTTAAACTCAACACGTGTTCTTACATCAGATCCAAAAGGTCTTAACAACGTAAATAAAGTACAACTCAATAAACTGACTAAGGCGATCTAGACATCTAAACTGGTCCGGATCCAAGCTCTTTCTCCCATAGCTCCCCCTTAGTCTCAGCACCTGTCATTCTGCTCCCCAATAATTGGTTCATCACATGTGCTCACGAATACACAGGGTCAACCACGAGGTTGAGTAGGTAAAGAATAACATAACAATATAATAAATAAACTCCGCACCGATCCAACGCCAATAAACTCCGCACCGATCCAACACCATATATATACTCCGCACCGATCCAACGCCATATATACTCCGCACCGATCCAACGCCATATATACTCCGCACCGATCCAACTCCATATCACAAGGCCCAATATGTATGTATATATTCCCATCATAATTTAACACAGAATAAGATAACAACTCAACACAACGATCACATGAAATTAAGTAACAATCATGCTTAATGCCAACTGAGAATGGATCACATTATTATAACCAGTACTTTCCCCTACCTGAAATAGCAAGTAACGCAGATAAACCCGAGGCTTGATTAGAAATGTTCCACGCGAAACCCGCTACCTAACAAATATTATATAATTAATAAACACCCCAACACTCGAAATATGTAAACACACTCTATTTATAGAAACCCCCTATAAATAGAAAACTTCCTAACAACGAGGTTACCCAAAATAGCAACCTACCAAAAATAGCAACTTCTAAAAATAGCAAACCGATTTGAAATTCAAACTATAAATACACTCATAAAAATCATATCAAATAATATCTTTACTATAAATAACAAAATACCCATAATGACAAAATAATAATAATAATAATACTAATAATAATATTAATAATGATAATAAAATAAAGATACTAAAAATAATAAAACGTTGTAAACCACCCAAAACAGCCCCCTTCCTCATAGACTCCAACCCGACTCTAACAGCCCCGCAAAACACCTCACGACCCCTCACTGACCGCCGACAACCACCCTACGTATCACCCAGACCACCGACTCCCTCACTGACACCCACCACCACCGTCGACTCCCTCCAACAAGGCCGACCAGACACGTAACCAACACTGGTTCCTCCCCTACACCACGCTGCTACACCCTGAACAATCCCCTGTCGACACAACCACCAGGGATTCCACCACACTCCACCACCTTCCACGACCCCTTTGACACCTGACTGACAGACACTGGTGGTGCCACTGTGTCGACCTCCCCCGAGTCAACAGTGGTACCACCCCCTTACACACCTCCCTGTGAACACACAACCATCCCCGACTCTAACCCCTGCAACAGCCCTATCGAGCACCACTCTCTACACCACCCCCTGACCTTGTAACCACCGAGACCGACCACCCTCTACTCTCCTGACTACCGTGAACAAAATTATAGAAACAAAAACTCGAAACAACAACCCCGCAACCACAGAGATCTAAACGAAGGTGAGCAGACCAACATGATTATAAACAAATAACAAGACATGACGCACGTACCTGTTTCCCTGACCAAAACGATGGGGTTAGACACGGCCAAAAGAACTGTTGACACTCTCTCTCTCTTTCGTGTGGTGGTGGCTGTAAGATCTAGGGTTTTGTTTAGATATCAAAGCTCTGAAAATGAGAGCACACACCCTCTTATAAGGCGGCTTGAGCATGGTTTGAGGTGAGGATGAGTGTAAGAGTTAGATTAGGGTTATGTTGCCATCGCGGGCTGTGGTGTTTGAGCACAGAAACCGAGGCCCAACACCACCTCTTAGAGGTCCTGAGTTCGAAACCCAAGAGAACCCAAGTCACCTCCTTGAGAACCCTTGATCGAACCCCATCAAGCACATAAACGTAGCATCAAATCGTTTATGCAAAGAAAGTATTAAAACCGTATTTAACTTTGTAACAAAATTAATCCCATAACTAAACGTGACAAAAATCGAGGTATTACAGTCTTCCCCCCTTAAAATGAACTTCGTCCCGAAGTTCAACAACACTCAGACGACAAAACAATCAACTCAAACAACTGATATTACAAAATAACTCAAAAGCTTACTTAGATCACAGAATGTTACATTCCACCCCCCTTAAAGAAAAGTTACGTCCGCGTAACTTACCTCAATCGAACAAATGTGGATAACGCTCTCTCATGGCTACCTCAGGCTCCCATGTAGCCTCCTCCTGATTATGATTGGTCCACAGGACCTTTACCAAGATCGTCTCTCCATTGCGAGTTTTCCGCACCTTCCTGTCTAGGATTTCTTTTGGAGTCTCGATGTACGACAACTGCTCATCGACCTCAATCACCTCGTGCTGAAGTACATGCGATGGGTCACTCACATACTTCCTCAACTGGGACACATGAAACACATTATGGACCTTGGATAGGGTTGGAGGCAAAGCTAACCGGTATGCCACCTCTCCAACTCTGTCCAAGATCTCAAATGGTCCAATAAATTTCTGACTCAATTTACCGCGCTTGCCGAATCTCATCACACCCTTCATCGGAGAGACTTTCAGTAGTACCTTCTCTCCAGCCTCAAATGAAATATCGCTCCTTTTCAGATCAGCATAGCTTTTCTGTCTATCCTGCGCGGCCCTCATCCTCTGTCGAATAACCTGAACCTGCTCCACCATCTCCTGGATCATATCTGGCCCCAATGTCACAACATCAGCTCGATCATCCCAACACACAGGGCTCCGACACTTCCTCCCGTATAGAGCCTCGAAAGGGGCCATGCCTATGCTTGCATGGTAACTGTTATTATAGGAAAACTCGATCAACCCCAGTCGATCCTCCCAAGATCCTCCGAACTCAAGAACACAAGCTCTCAACATATCCTCAAGAGTCTGAATCGTCCTCTCAGTCTGACCATCTGTAGCCGGATGGAAAGCTGTACTCATCTTCAATTGGGTACCCAAAGCGGCCTGCAACTCCTGCCAAAATCTGGATATAAATCTCGAGTCTCGATCTGAAACGATGTCCTTGGGTACGCCATGCAGTTTGACCACATTCTGAACATATGACTTAGCCAATTCAGCTTTACTCCAGGTATCTTTCATGGGAATAAAGTGAGCTGACTTGGTCAAACGATCCACGATCACCCAAATCATGTTGTTGCCCCTCTGAGTTCGAGGCAACCCCACGATGAAGTCCATCGAAATGTTCTCCCACTTCCACTCTGGCACATCCAACGGTTGAACTTTCCCCTGAGGTCTCTTATGCTCCCCTTTCACTCGCTGACAAGTCAAACATCTCGACACAAACTCTGCGACTTCCTTCTTCATATTAGGCCACCAAAACGTCTTCTTAAGATCCTTATACAATTTATTACCCCCTGGGTGAACAGAATAAGGAGTAGCATGAGCTTCAGTCAGGATCTTCTTCTTTAGCTCCTCAACACTCGGTACACACCATCGCCCATTGAACCTCAAACTACCATCGGTATGAATACTGAACTTGGATGTCCCATCACCATTCCCATTCTCCACCAACAATCGCCACTTCTGGATTCTCTCATCGCTCTGCTGTAACTCTCGAATCTCCCCATACAATTCAGGCTCCACTGTCAAGTCACCAAGAGTGTCCCCTTTCCGGATCATGAATATTCCCATCTCCCTTAGTTCACCATACAACCTCCCCCTCGATCTGGCACAATCCAAAGCATGCATTGACTTCCTACTGAGAGCGTCAGCTACCACATTTGCCTTGCCTTCGTGGTAGACAATCTGCATATCATAATCCCCGATCAACTCTATCCACCTCCTCTGCCTCATGTTCAACTCTTTCTGGGTGTAGATATATTTCAGGCTCTTATGGTCAGAAAACACCTTAAAAGTGGCTCCATAAAGGTAATGACGCCACAATTTAAGTTCAAAGACCACAGCGCCCAACTCCAAATCATGAGTCGGATAATTCTCCTCGTAGGTCTTCAACTGGCGAGAAGCATACGCGATCACTCTACCATTCTGCATTAGCACACAACCCAACCCATGCTTTGAAGCATCGGTGTATACTTCAAAATTATCACTCCCAACTGGTAAGGCCAGGATAGGAGCTGTTGTCAGGCGTTCCTTAAGGGTTAGGAATGCCTTCTCACAACTCTCATCCCAGATATAACGATTCTCCTTCCTCATCAATGACGTCAACGGCTTCGCTATCTTGGAAAAATCTTTGACGAATCTCCGATAATAACCTGCTAACCCCAGAAAACTTCGGATCTCACTCACATTCTTCGGACTTTGCCACTTAGTCATAGCTTCGATTTTGCTAGGGTCAACAGATACCCCCTCTTTGGAAATGACATGCCCCAAGAATGCCACTTTCTCCAACCAGAATTCACACTTACTCAACTTAGCATTGAGCTTATGCTCTTCCAAGGTCTGAAGTACTTTCCTCAAATGCTCTTCGTGCTCCTCCGCATTCTTGGAATATACCAAGATATCATCGATAAATACCACCACGAACTTGTCGAGATACGGGCTAAAGACCCGATTCATCAAGTCCATGAACACAGCTGGAGCATTAGTCAATCCAAAGGGCATAACCACAAATTCATAGTGGCCATACCTCGTTCGGAAAGCGGTTTTCGGAATATCTTCATCCTTTATTCTCAATTGATGATACCCGGATCTCAAATCAATCTTGGAGAAAACCCCCGCTCCACTTAACTGATCGAACAGGTCGTCAATTCTCGGCAACGGATAACGATTCTTGATGGTTACATTATTCAGTTCTCGGTAGTCAACACACAACCTCAAACTCCCATCCTTCTTTTTCACAAATAACACAGGTGCTCCCCAAGGTGACACACTGGGTCGGATGAATCCCTTCTCAGCTAGTTCATCCAACTGTTTCTTCAACTCCTCCATCTCTTTCGGTCCCATACGGTACGGTGATTTAGATATTGGTCCCGCCCCTGGTTTTAGGTCGATGGAGAACTCCACTTCCCTCCTTGGCGGTAACCCCGGAACGTCGTCACGAAAAACTCCCTCGAACTCCCGTACCACAGGTATCTCACTAGTCTTGGGGGTCTCAGCCTCACAGTTCCACATTTGACACAGAATCAGACTCTCTCCTTTCCTCAAGCTAGATTTCAAGGTATTGACAGATATGAACTTGATCTTTGGTTTGACTCTATACCCCTTGTAGGATACCCTCACCCCTTTGGGTCCCTTCAAGGAAATTTTCTTTTGATGACAGTCGATAAAAGCTCGATACTTCCCTAGCCAGTCCATCCCCAAAATCACTTCAAAGCCCCCCAGAGGAAACTCTATGAGGTCACAATAGAAAATTGCTTCCCCAATTTTGATGGGTACACTACCATATACTCTATTACAGACTATCGACTCGCCTGATGGTATGGTCACTGGATCCGCGATCCAATCAAACCTCTCAAGTCCCAAAGCCTTAACATAATCTCTAGACACAAACGAATGGGTGGCACCAGAATCGAAAAGTACAAAGGTAGGTCTAGAGTTTACAAGAAAAGTACCGGTAACCACATGAGCATCCTCCTGAGCTGCCTGCTTTCCCATGGCAAAGAGCTTGCCACTGGACTTGACTCCACTCTGACTGGCAGTAGATGTTCCAGCCTGCTGATTTCCTGTCGTCCCCGTCTTGTTGTTGTTCCCACTTCCATTGTATTGATTCTGATAAGAACGGTTCTGATTGTTGTTGTTGTAATTCCTCTGATAGTTGCTGCTGCCTCCAGACTTCGCACCCCCACCATAGTTCGTCATGGGTGTGCGGTAGCCACTGCTGCTATAGGACTGAGTGCGAGGTCCCTGGTATCCGGATGTAGGTGTACGATAGCCCCCGGACTGATTTCCTCCAGACGAACGACACACCGCCTGCTTATGTCCCCTCTTTCCACAGCCAAAACACACAATTCCTGCCGAACCACTGCCAGAAACCCCACTCAAGTGGTTTCCCCCACTCTGATTTCTCCCACTACCAGAGGCACTACTCCCAAAGTACCCACTGAACTTGTTATTACTTTGCTTTTTCGATCCTGAACCCTCAGCTACTGTTTCAGCTTTCCTCTTTTCTGACTTGGTCTGTTTGTCCTTTTTGATCATATCCGAAAGCCTCTCCGCCGCCCCAGCCCGTAAATAGATGTCACGGATTGTGGTGGGCGGAGCTGCAATCAGTCTCTTTTTGATGGCGATTGATAATCCCCTCTCAAATTTCATGGCTAGCATAGCATCGTCGAAACCCATGTCTCCCACGTAGTGCACCAACTGGATGAACTTCCTGTAGTAAGCCTCTACGGTCATGTCCTCCGACATCTGGAATGAGTCGAACTCCTCTCTCAGCTTGCTCTTTTGGAATTCTGGTAAAAACGCCTCGTTCAGAACCCCCTTGAATGCATCCCACGGAACAAACGCGGACCCACCCTCTATAGCTGCTTCCCGGAGCTCTCCCTTATTCGCGGTCCACCAGTCTCCAGCCATACCCCTCAGATAGTGGGCAGCCTGGTCCACCATCAGCTCTTCAGGGCAGTCCACTAACTCGAACAGGTTACCGAATTCTCTGCACCAGGCCCCCAGCAAATGAGGCTCACCCTCCCCAGTGAAATGGGTGGGTTGGTGCCTTGCAATTATCGTGCTCATTTTCGCGGAGTCCATTCGTTTAGCCTTTAGAGTCTCAATCTCAGCTCGTAATAGATCTAACTCCTCTTGGGTGATATTAGCGAGGTTGTCTCTTCGCGGAGGCATACTATAATACAACAGAAAAGGAATGAGTCCCGACTCGTGTGGGTACCCATTAAGATTAGGGCTAAAATCCCTAAATGATAAAGTCTAGCATCAACTATCAGATTGAGTACTACAAAATGATAACATGGCTCGGGATCACATAACCGCATATCACTAGACATGATGCGAAAGGAAATGAAAGCATTTACTGTCATGTTTCAAGATACTTCACATAATCACGTAAGTTCACAACTAAAATCCCCCTTTCATGTTCTTGCCCCTCCCGGCTATTCCAATTAGTTTCATATACACAAGTTTGCATGGATACTTTATCACAACATACCATTACTTCCATCCTTTCCTAATCTACCCTTATTCTCTCGTATATTCACTCTGGGTTCCCGGGTAAAACTGATAGGGCCAATGGTTCGGTGTGAGGGGGCCCCAGACTCATACTTCCCCTTTAGTGTGCTCCTAACAGTCCTATCCCGGGGGTTCATTTTATTTAGACTCTCCTACATTCATTAGGTTCATTAGGTTAGGCCTGAGGATCGTTTGCTCTGATACCACTTTGTAACACCCCCATTTATTCAAGGGCCTGTACTAGGACTCCTCAGATAAGTAAGGGTGTTACCATCTCGGTTTCCCGAGGCAGTAGATACAAAGGAAAGAAAAACAGTACTTTAACTAGATTTAAACTCAACACGTGTTCTTACATCAGATCCAAAAGGTCTTAACAACGTAAATAAAGTACAACTCAATAAACTGACTAAGGCGATCTAGACATCTAAACTGGTCCGGATCCAAGCTCTTTCTCCCATAGCTCCCCCTTAGTCTCAGCACCTGTCATTCTGCTCCCCAATAATTGGTTCATCACAGGTGCTCACGAATACACAGGGTCAACCACGAGGTTGAGTAGGTAAAGAATAACATAACAATATAATAAATAAACTCCGCACCGATCCAACGCCAATAAACTCCGCACCGATCCAACACCATATATATACTCCGCACCGATCCAACGCCATATATACTCCGCACCGATCCAACGCCATATATACTCCGCACCGATCCAACTCCATATCACAAGGCCCAATATGTATGTATATATTCCCATCATAATTTAACACAGAATAACATAACAACTCAACACAACGATCACATGAAATTAAGTAACAATCATGCTTAATGCCAACTGAGAATGGATCACATTATTATAACCAGTACTTTCCCCTACCCGAAATAGCAAGTAACGCAGATAAACCCGAGGCTTGATTAGAAATGTTCCACGCGAAACCCGCTACCTAACAAATATTATATAATTAATAAACACCCCAACACTCGAAATATGTAAACACACTCTATTTATAGAAACCCCCTATAAATAGAAAACTTCCTAACAACGAGGTTACCCAAAATAGCAACCTACCAAAAATAGCAACTTCTAAAAATAGCAAACCGATTTGAAATTCAAACTATAAATACACTCATAAAAATCATATCAAATAATATCTTTACTATAAATAACAAAATACCCATAATGACAAAATAATAATAATAATAATACTAATAATAATATTAATAATGATAATAAAATAAAGATACTAAAAATAATAAAACGTTGTAAACCACCCAAAACAGCCCCCTTCCTCATAGACTCCAACCCGACTCTAACAGCCCCGCAAAACACCTCACGACCCCTCACTGACCGCCGACAACCACCCTACGTATCACCCAGACCACCGACTCCCTCACTGACACCCACCACCACCGTCGACTCCCTCCAACAAGGCCGACCAGACACGTAACCAACACTGGTTCCTCCCCTACACCACGCTGCTACACCCTGAACAATCCCCTGTCGACACAACCACCAGGGATTCCACCACACTCCACCACCTTCCACGACCCCTTTGACACCTGACTGACAGACACTGGTGGTGCCACTGTGTCGACCTCCCCCGAGTCAACAGTGGTACCACCCCCTTACACACCTCCCTGTGAACACACAACCATCCCCGACTCTAACCCCTGCAACAGCCCTATCGAGCACCACTCTCTACACCACCCCCTGACCTTGTAACCACCGAGACCGACCACCCTCTACTCTCCTGACTACCGTGAACAAAATTATAGAAACAAAAACTCGAAACAACAACCCCGCAACCACAGAGATCTAAACGAAGGTGAGCAGACCAACATGATTATAAACAAATAACAAGACATGACGCACGTACCTGTTTCCCTGACCAAAACGATGGGGTTAGACACGGCCAAAAGAACTGTTGACACTCTCTCTCTCTTTCGTGTGGTGGTGGCTGTAAGATCTAGGGTTTTGTTTAGATATCAAAGCTCTGAAAATGAGAGCACACACCCTCTTATAAGGCGGCTTGAGCATGGTTTGAGGTGAGGATGAGTGTAAGAGTTAGATTAGGGTTATGTTGCCATCGCGGGCTGTGGTGTTTGAGCACAGAAACCGAGGCCCAACACCACCTCTTAGAGGTCCTGAGTTCGAAACCCAAGAGAACCCAAGTCACCTCCTTGAGAACCCTTGATCGAACCCCATCAAGCACATAAACGTAGCATCAAATCGTTTATGCAAAGAAAGTATTAAAACCGTATTTAACTTTGTAACAAAATTAATCCCATAACTAAACGTGACAAAAATCGAGGTATTACAGAAACACAACTGATGCTAGATGTGACATAATTGTAAGTTGGTCCAAAGTATGCATCTCACATTCCTGCCCCAGCTCCTAGCTTGTCTGTCTCTGACCTGTAGAATCTACTCCCCATTCCGGATCATCGTAGGTGTACACGAATACACTGTCAACCTCGCGGTTGAGTAGGGTAACACAATAATTATAATGCAGCAATTATGATATGCAAATGCAATGATATGCTCGAGCTCAACCTCAATCACAAATCTCAATCTCAAACCCTTGCACCAAGCCATACCGAACCTCCCGGCAGACTACAATCGGTCGTCGCCAAACACCAGCATAACAGCTGAGGTCACCAGGTCTAGTCCTGCAGAACTAGCCTGGGCCCAATAATATCTCATCATCTCAAATCCGTATCCAATGCACATGCCATGCTCATGAATGCAACAATACTCTTAATCAATCATGCTATTAAATAATGCAATGTGCATACCAATAATAATAATAATCAACACTCAATCCATCCAATATCATTCTTATATAAATCATGCACCACATCCATAACACACAATCCAACCTCCATTCATAACACACCATAGAGTATAGTGTCAGTGTATCCTAACTGGATAACAATATAGTCCGATAGTGAGCCAGCAAGTAAACAGAATTATGCCACTTCAAAATCGTTACCTAACAAATATAATATATGTAATTACTAACTAATACAACTACGTAACAAATATAATATACCAATTATTCAAATTAACGATTTAAATCATATATTACGCATAACGAGACCGTATAAAACATGGTTACTTCACTTAACTTACAATTTGTCCTTATTACTTTTATAACCAACTTTAATTAAATAAACGAACGTTGAAAATATAATCGAACTATTGATAACCGTCACATTCTTGTATAATAATAAAAATTACTTAACAACTTAATAATTAAATATTATTAGCAACATTAGAAACAATGATATTAATACTAATAATAATAATAGCATTATTATTAATAATAATAAGAAGAAGAAAATGACAAAACAACAATACATACAACTACTAATATAATCTTAATAATAATAATAATAATATAGTAATAGTATTACACGGCCAAAGTGACCAACTAACAACAAATGTATAAATAATAATAACAATAATACATAGCCATTGGTCAACACAACCTATAATAATAATAATAATAATAATAATAATAATAATAATATAATAAACAAACACAACATTACAGCCACTTATTAGCCTAGGTCCACGACACAATCAAAAAATCAGAAAATAACGAAACAACAGCAGCAACTACGTAACCTACTCGCGCGCCCTACTTTACGACACCACCAACCCGTTCCTAGACACCCATAGCCACCACCAGCAGCTCTAACCTCTAACCTGTACTACAGACCACCAAAAACACCCCTAGGCTACCCCCTAAGACCACCACTGTCGCCACCACAACCCGCTCAAACAGCCTGCGCACAACCCGAATACTCCGTTTTCCAGCTACTCCTACGCGCACCCCACACTATTGTTGTTGTCCAGTCCTAAAGTTGGTCTTACCACAACCACCACCTTGGCCCACACTACATACGAACACCACCGTTGTCACCACTGACCTACGGTGGTTACAGGGTTGGTCACTTACACTCTCGTCTCCGTCCTAATCGCTACAGAAATCGCCTACAAACACGCTGCTTCCCCTGTAACATCCCGTATTTTCGTAAAATCTAATTTAAGCGTTTTTAATTATTTTAAGTAATAAAATAATAATTTAATAATTTATCTCGAAGGATTTTAATTTAATTAGTGAGATCCGTCTTAAGAACCTTAAGTCCTTAAGACGAATACTACTTGGTGAACTTAAACTCGAATGATAAATATCCGTTCAAGTCCGACCCATTTTATTTAAATACGGAAAGGGCAATTACTTAAACCCCTAAAAACCCTTAAGTTGTCATATTTCATCTTCCTCACAACTCCTTTCACTGTAAACTTAATTCCTTCAAAACCTCCATTTTTACTCTCTCCTTTTCAAGCTTTTCTTCATCATCCGTTCTTCAAATCGGGAAAGTAAGTACATTTTCGGAATCCTCGTTCAATTTCCAAGTCATCCATCACTTCGGTTTCTCGTTTCCATCACTTCGAAAATTCAGCCTGTTTTCATAATTCCGTTTTTATGCTCTTAAACCGGTTTTCTTTGTTTTCAGGCGAAGGATTTGACAACCCGGACGTTGATAGCTTCATACTCGAGGAAGATCTTTAGCCGGATAAGCTTGTGAGGTGACGATAATGAGAAACTCGGCCTTATTGTGTATATTAGCATATTTGTTGTGATTCTATTGTGGTTTCTGTTTTGGTTGATATATATTGATTCAAGGACTTAGTAACATGTTTAGGATGATGTTATGATGATGAATTTATGCTTGAATCGTTTGTTATGTGTTCTTAAGCATATTTTCAGTTTTTCTCATTTTGCGACGGATACAAGATATATTCATTTGAGGATTGTTATGGGACTTACTTGCTGGTAGATTAATAGTATTGGGTGTTTGATATTGTTGGGTAAACATCTTGTGTAGCAATTTTGAAGGTTGTAGGTCGTTTAGTGAAGTTTTCCATATGTTGCGAATTGCGAAAATATGTTACAGGCTCTCTGAGCCGGTCGACCGACCGGCTGCCTGCCGACCGGCTGGTAGTCACTTTCCTTGTATAGTGTGTTCTTGCGTAAACCATAGCTAGATGGGAGCCCAGCCGGCAGACCGGCCGCCTGCCAGCCGGCTAGGAGTGCATATGGGGATGGATACAAATTTTTAGTAAGAGCTAGGGAATGGGGTTCCCAGCCGGCCGACCGGCTGCCTGCCGACCGGCTGGGAGTCCTTCTTGGTGTTTCTCGGTTTTTGAAAAGAGGTGTAGGCTGAGGGATCACCAGCCGGCCGACCGGCTGCCTGCCGACCGGCTGGGGACCCCTGTAAGCCATGTTGAGTTTTTGAAATTTAATCGTAACTTTCAAACGGTTGATCGGTTTTGGTTGAAACTCGTTTTGTATACCTGTGACATGTATTTGAGGTCCCCGGTGAACGGGCAACATCATATTGGGTTCGGGAATGGAGTAAGGATAGAGACCCCCCGGTCGGGCAACCGAAAGGGAAACCGGCTCTCCCTCAACTTAGTTCTCGGGGCCAGTTAAGTGTTGATTAGAGGATAAGAAAAGTAGAACTACAGATTAGTTCATAGACTTTGGTTGATATTGTATTGATGCGTATTAAGTTATGCCTTAAGCTGGCCTCTGAACTTAATACGTGAGTTGTTTGTCATATATGGGGATATGCCTTAAGTTGGCCTCTGAGCCCTATATGTGTATGTTTGTCGTGTCTGGAACATGCCTTAAGCTGGCCTCTGAGTTCAGACATGTGTGATAGTGATCGCGTCAGAATATGCCTTAAGTTGGCCTCTGAGTCTGACGAGAAGAGCAGCTGCACAACGGGGTAGCTAAGGAACTGACACCTTGCCCGGAGTGCAGATGTTTGGTGCTAGAACATGCCTTAAGCTGGCCTCTGAGTTTAGTACCTTGTGATGTGGTGAAGGGACATGCCTTAAGCTGGCCTCTGAGTCCTTTACTTTTGGATGCTAGTCTATGCCTTAAGTTGGCCGCTGAGTCTAGTGTCTTGCTGATTGGCAGGTCCATGCCTTAAGTTGGCCTCTGAGTCCTTGCTTGCTGATGTTTGGTGTTTAGGTTATGTCTTAAGTTGACCGCTGAACCTTTTCACTTGCTGAACGTTTTGGTATTAGGTTATGTCTTAAGTTGACCGCTGAACCTTTTACTTGCTGAATTTATCTGCTTGCCTTGAGTGGGTACGTGTCAGATATAGATATCGATAGTGATGAGTAAATGTATTTCTGTTGAGTTATGGTTTGATCATCCAAGGCATTGGGTGACTCTTAGTTCGGTTTCATAAATAGTTGGATTGAAAGACCCCCCGACTGGGTAACCAGTAGGGAAACCGGCTCTCCTTCCTATTTGTTTATGAAGTTGGTTGAGAGCCGTGCACAGTAATTGCATGTTAGTAAGAGATCAGATGATGAGATGTTTATGCTTCACATGTTGTTATATGTTGGAGTATTCTGTATTGTTTTATATGTTACGTGTTGTCACAAAAGGTGGCTAGGAGAACTCTAGTCACTCCCCATTGATTGTGGCGTACATGTTTTCATGTATGTAGGTACATGCAGGTTTGGAGATCGGGGTTCACGAGAGCTAGCGAGCGATGATCCGTTCATCATGACTTACCTTATGTCGTTTAGCTGGACTCGTAGTTTGTTACATTCGTTTTGGTGCCTGTAGGGATGTTCCATCCCAGGCTGTGTATACATTTCATTTCAGTACTTAGAACTGTTACTTATCTATTTGGTTTCAGTTTCAGTTTACGTTTCAGTCTAAGACTTCTCGCATGTTTTATCTTTAAAAAGTTTTAATTCCGCTGAAATTTTGGTACTTTAATGTGTTTATATTTCCGCTTTCGCGAGGGGTTTTACAGTTGGTATCAGAGCATTATTGCTCCCGACGCACTCATGTGACCCCCAACCTTAACTTGACCAAATAAAAAAATAATGAATGAGAGATGGGTAGATCTAAGGACTTATTTTGTAGTCTATTTGTGATTGCTAATTGCTAAGCTAATCCTTGTTTTCTCTTTTGAAGGATGGTGAGACCTAGGGCTGCTGATAACATTGTGCTGCAAGCAATTCAGCATTTGCTTGAGACTCAGAGACAGCAAGCCGGGAATGTTCCGCCTCCTCCACCGCCAGGCAACGAGGCTAATCGTCCTGGTAGTTTCTCATGGATAGCTTCGCAGATGTCCCGTAGCCACATGAAAACTTATGGTGGCGAGGTTGACCCGGTAGCTCTTACCGAGTGGTTTAGAGAGATGGAGAGGAGCTTTGCTATGTATTCGGTGAGTAGAGAGGATAGAGTGCGGCTAGCCACTCACTTTCTTACTCTTGAGGCCGATAGGTGGTGGGCGTTGACAGGACCTACCTTCACTCAGGATCCTTTGTTCGATTGGGATGCTTTCAAAGATAAGCTCGAGACAAGGTTCTATCCTAAAGAGCTCAGATCACAGCGACTCAAAGAATTTATGGATTTGAAGCAAGGCAAGATGTCAGTTCAGGAGTTCACAGACCGTTTCAACCAGCTAGCTCACTTTGCATCGAGGTTTGTCAGACATGAGGCCGAGAGAGTCTACTTTTACCGTGGCAAGCTAGGGCCACGCATCGAGAGCATGGTTCGTCGAGACTCTACTTCTTTCGTGGAGGTGTATGGTGATGCTATTTGGGCCGAGAGTTCTATTTGTGCCATTGATGCTGAGACCCGTGCTGCTACTTCTAGTGTGACTTCTCACCAGAGATCCGTGTACCAGGGGAAGAGACCATTTGTTCCTTCT
Source organism: Silene conica (assembly GCA_029255685.2). Lineage (NCBI taxonomy): Eukaryota > Viridiplantae > Streptophyta > Magnoliopsida > Caryophyllales > Caryophyllaceae > Silene > Silene conica. The sequence continues at coordinate 46,550,783 of CM055312.2, read as the reverse complement.
ACTTCTTCGCCTTCTTCTCAGAAGAAGCGTTTTGAGAGGTTCTCTGCTCCGGTTGCTAAGACCTTTGTTCACACCGACACATCAGCTAGTGTTTGCCACCGTTGTGGTAAACCTTCTCATCCGGGTTTTGACTGTTTCAAGAATGCTTTCAAGTGCTATACTTGCATTGGATTTGGGCACAAGTCTTATGAGTGTCCTGAGAGGAACACCGCACTTGGCAAGGCTGCCACTGCTGCTGCAGCAACTAAGGGAGGAAAGCCGAAAGGGAAGATCTTTGTGATGACTAGGGCTGAGGCAGAGGCTCATCCAGATATTGTTGCTGGTATCTTTTCTGTTCTTGGCGCTGAGTGCCTTATTTTATTCGATACTGGAGCTTCTCTATCATTTATATCGACTCAGTTCGCCGACCGTCTAGCTCTTGAGTCTTCATTGGTTGAGGAGACTTCTATTTCCTTACCTTCCGGAGATGTGTTTTCCTGCTCTTCGTCCCATAGGGATGTTCCTATTATTATTGGTCAAGCCACATTTCCAGCGGACTTACTGAGATTTCCTCTCGAGGAGTTTGACATTATCCTCGGTATGGATTGGTTATCGCGATACCATGCTCGCTTCGAGTATCGCGACCAGAAAATCTGCTTGAGGAGTTCTTCAGGAGTTCGTGTTTCCTATAGGGGAACTCGCCCTCAAAGGGGTGTTTGTGTTATCTCTTCGATGAAAGCTTCTCATCTTCTTAGGAAGGGTTGCCAAGCCTTCCTGTGTGTTGTTACAGCTGCTAAACCATCGCTACCGAAGCTTGAAGATGTAGCCATTGTTCGTGAGTATCCAAATGTTTTCCCAGATGACTTGCCAGGGATACCGCCAGAGAGAGATGTGGAGTTTACTATTGAGCTTGTTCCAGGTACCGGACCGATTTCTAAAGCTCCTTACCGTATGGCTCCGCCAGAGTTGAAAGAGTTAAAGCAGCAATTGGAAGAGATGATCGAGAAAGGTTTCATTAGACCGAGTGCTTCTCCGTGGGGTGCTCCCGTTTTGTTCGTTAAGAAGAAAGACGGTTCCATGAGACTTTGCATTGACTATAGATAATTGAACCGAGTGACCGTGAAGAACAGATATCCTTTGCCTAGGATAGATGACTTGTTTGATCAGTTGAGAGGTGCTTCTAGGTTTTCCAAGATTGATCTTCGATCGGGTTATCATCAGATTCCAGTGAGAGAGGCTGATATTGCGAAGACTGCTTTTCGTACCAGATATGGGCATTTTGAGTTTGTAGTTATGCCATTTGGGTTGACTAATGCACCGGCTATTTTTATGGATCAGATGAACCGTACCTTTAGTGAGTATCTTGACACATGTGTTGTGGTTTTCAATGATGACATCTTGATATATTCGAAGACCGATGAGGAACATGCTGAGCATCTTCGATTGATTCTAGGGATTCTGCACAGACAGAAATGGTTCGCAAAGTTTTCGAAGTGTGAATTTTGGCTCTCGAAAGTTGCCTTTTTAGGACATGTGATATCCAGCGAGGGTGTGATGGTAGATCCCGCAAAGATAGAGGCTGTGGTTGATTGGGAGAGTCCCAAGGATGTAGGAGAGATCCGTAGCTTTTTGGGTTTGGCAGGCTATTATCGTAGATTTGTGGAGGATTTCTCTAGATTAGCTCGCCCGATGACTCAGTTACTGAAGAAAGAAGCCAAATTTGTGTGGACCGACAAGTGTGAGAGTTCTTTCCAGGAGTTGAAGACCAGATTGACTTCCGCCCCCGTGTTAGCTTTGCCAGAGATCGGAGTGGACTTTGATGTGTATTGTGATGCTTCGATGTTAGGACTTGGATGCGTGCTGATGCAGAGTGGTAAGGTGATAGCATATTCATCTAGGCAGTTGAGAGTTCATGACGTGAACTATCCGACACATGATTTGGAGTTGGCTGCAGTTGTTCATGCTTTGAAGATGTGGCGTCATTACCTGATTGGATCCCATTGCCGTATTTTCACAGATCACAAGAGTCTTAAGTACATTTTCACTCAGAAAGACCTTAACATGAGACAGAGACGTTGGCTAGAGTTGGTGAAAGATTTGACATCGAGTTGTTATATCATGAGGGAAAAGCTAATGTAGTGGCAGATGCGCTTAGCCGTAAGACTTCTCACTCGTTGAGTGCCATGAGAGTATTGCCCGATGAGTTGTGTTCCGAGTTCCGGAAGCTGAGATTAGAGATGGTGGGTAGTGGCTTTGATTGGTTAGCTGCTATGACTGCCGAGCCATCTTTATATTGGGAGATTCGCCAGAGTTTGCCTTCAGATGCCGATTTCAAGAAGTTCGAGGCTAAGATTTCGAGTGGTGTTGCACCTGACTTGGTGATTGATGCTGATGGTTTCCTTAGGTTCCGAGGTAGGTTGTATGTTCCTGATGTGCCAAATTTGAGGAAGAAGGTTCTTGATGAGGCTCATCTGTCACCATATTCCGTTCATCCAGGAGGAGAGAAGATGCACAAGGATTTGAGGCTTATGTTCTGGTGGCCTGGTATGAAGAAGGAGATCTTGGATTATGTTAGTAGGTGCTTGACTTGTCAACAAGTCAAGATAGAGCATAGGAGACCTGGTGGTTTGCTACAGCCGCTTCCCGTTCCTCAATGGAAGTGGGAGTGTATATCTATGGACTTCGTTACAGCATTGCCTAAGACAGTTGGAGGCAAGGATGCGATTTGGGTTATTGTTGATCGTCTAACTAAGTGTGCCAGATTCGTGCTGATCAGAGAGACATGGGATATGGACCGTTTAGCCAGGGCTTATATTGTTGAGATAGTCCGATATCATGGTGTCCCGAGGGAGATAGTTTCAGATCGAGATCCGAGATTTTGTTCTAGGTTCTGGAAGGCTTTGCAGGAGGCTATGGGTAGCCGTTTGTTGATGAGCACCGCATTTCATGCCGCGACCGATGGTCAGTCCGAGAGGACTATACAGACATTAGAGGATTTGCTCCGTGCTTGTGCCCTCGATTTTCAGAGTTCTTGGGAGCAGTGTTTGCCGTTGGTAGAGTTTTCTTACAACAACAGTTATCATGCTTCCATTGGTATGGCTCCGTACGAGGCTCTTTATGGTAGGAAGTGTCGTAGGCCGATCTGCTGGGATCGGGCTAGTGACGTTCGTGACCTAGGACCGGACCAGTTAGCTGTTACTATTGATCAGGTTCAGCTTATCAGAGGTAGGATGAAGGCCGCACAGGACCGGCAGAAATCCTATGCTGATGTTCGCCGTAGACCCTTAGAGTTTGAGGTGGGTGATCGAGTTTTCTTGAGGGTTTCTCCGATGAAGGGCGTCAAAAGGTTTGGAGTTAAGGGCAAGTTGAGCCCTAAGTATATTGGACCTTTTGAGATCGTGAAGAGGATTGGTGCTGCTGCTTACCGATTGGACTTGCCTCCTAGTTTGGGCAAGGTTCATAGCGTTTTTCACGTTTCCCACCTGCGTAAGTATGTTAGTGACCCGAGTCATGTTTTGCCTAAAGAGATCGAGAGCTTGGAGCCGAGTCTTGCTTTCGAGGAGCGTCCTGTGAAGATCCTAGACCGTCAGGATAGGAAGCTTAGGAGCAAGGTGGTGCCGCTAGTGAAGATCCTTTGGTGTTGCGGTGATGTTGAGGAGCAGACGTGGGAGACTGAGGCATCGATGCGTATCGCGCATCCTTCTCTTTTCGATTGAGGTATAGTATATAGATTTATATCCGTCCGAGTTTCGAGGACGAAACTTTTTGAAGTTGGGGTGATTGTAACATCCCGTATTTTCGTAAAATCTAATTTAAGCGTTTTTAATTATTTTAAGTAATAAAATAATAATTTAATAATTTATCTCGAAGGATTTTAATTTAATTAGTGAGATCCGTCTTAAGAACCTTAAGTCCTTAAGACGAATACTACTTGGTGAACTTAAACTCGAATGATAAATATCCGTTCAAGTCCGACCCATTTTATTTAAATACGGAAAGGGCAATTACTTAAACCCCTAAAAACCCTTAAGTTGTCATATTTCATCTTCCTCACAACTCCTTTCACTGTAAACTTAATTCCTTCAAAACCTCCATTTTCACTCTCTCCTTTTCAAGCTTTTCTTCATCATCCGTTCTTCAAATCGGGAAAGTAAGTACATTTTCGGAATCCTCGTTCAATTTCCAAGTCATCCATCACTTCGGTTTCTCGTTTCCATCACTTCGAAAATTCAGCCTGTTTTCATAATTCCGTTTTTATGCTCTTAAACCGGTTTTCTTTGTTTTCAGGCGAAGGATTTGACAACCCGGACGTTGATAGCTTCATACTCGAGGAAGATCTTTAGCCGGATAAGCTTGTGAGGTGACGATAATGAGAAACTCGGCCTTATTGTGTATATTAGCATATTTGTTGTGATTCTATTGTGGTTTCTGTTTTGGTTGATATATATTGATTCAAGGACTTAGTAACATGTTTAGGATGATGTTATGATGATGAATTTATGCTTGAATCGTTTGTTATGTGTTCTTAAGCATATTTTCAGTTTTTCTCATTTTGCGACGGATACAAGATATATTCATTTGAGGATTGTTATGGGACTTACTTGCTGGTAGATTAATAGTATTGGGTGTTTGATATTGTTGGGTAAACATCTTGTGTAGCAAATTTGAAGGTTGTAGGTCGTTTAGTGAAGTTTTCCATATGTTGCGAATTGCGAAAATATGTTACAGGCTCGCTGAGCCGGTCGACCGACCGGCCGCCGGTCGACCGGCTGGGAGAGCAACTTGGGTATTTTGTGAAGTTTTTAGAATCAGGCCTTGGGGCTGCCAGCCCGCCGACCGGCTGGTAGTCACTTTCCTTGTATAGTGTGTTCTTGCGTAAACCATAGCTAGATGGGAGCCCAGCCGGCAGACCGGCCGCCTGCCAGCCGGCTGGGAGTGCATATGGGGATGGATACGAATTTTTAGTAAGAGCTAGGGAATGGGCTTCCCAGCCGGCCGACCGGCTGGGAGTCCTTCTTGGTGTTTCTCGGTTTTTGAAAAGAGGTGTAGGCTGAGGGATCACCAGCCGGCCGACCGGCTGCCTGCCGACCGGCTGGGGACCCCTGTAAGCCATGTTGAGTTTTTGAAATTTAATCGTAACTTTCAAACGGTTGATCGGTTTTGGTTGAAACTCGTTTTGTATACCTGTGACATGTATTTGAGGTCCCCGGTGTACGGGCAACATCATATTGGGTTCGGGAATGGAGTAAGGATAGAGACCCCCCGGTCGGGCAACCGAAAGGGAAACCGGCTCTCCCTCAGCTTAGTTCTCGGGGCCAGTTAAGTGTTGATTAGAGGATAAGAAAAGTAGAACTACAGATTAGTTCATAGACTTTGGTTGATATTGTATTGATGCGTATTAAGTTATGCCTTAAGCTGGCCTCTGAACTTAATACGTGAGTTGTTTGTCATATATGGGGATATGCCTTAAGTTGGCCTCTGAGCCCTATATGTGTATGTTTGTCGTGTCTGGAACATGCCTTAAGCTGGCCTCTGAGTTCAGACATGTGTGATAGTGATCGCGTCAGAATATGCCTTAAGTTGGCCTCTGAGTCTGACGAGTAGAGCAGCTGCACAACGGGGTAGCTAAGGAACTGACACCTTGCCCGGAGTGCAGATGTTTGGTGCTAGAACATGCCTTAAGCTGGCCTCTGAGTTTAGTACCTTGTGATGTGGTGAAGGGACATGCCTTAAGCTGGCCTCTGAGTCCTTTACTTTTGGATGCTAGTCTATGCCTTAAGTTGGCCGCTGAGTCTAGTGTCTTGCTGATTGGCAGGTCCATGCCTTAAGTTGGCCTCTGAGTCCTTGCTTGTTGATGTTTGGTGTTTAGGTTATGTCTTAAGTTGACCGCTGAACCTTTTCACTTGCTGAACGTTTTGGTATTAGGTTATGTCTTAAGTTGACCGCTGAACCTTTTACTTGCTGAATTTATCTGCTTGCCTTGAGTGGGTACGTGTCAGATATAGATATCGATAGTGATGAGTAAATGTATTTCTGTTGAGTTATGGTTTGATCATCCAAGGCATTGGGTGACTCTTAGTTCGGTTTCATAAATAGTTGGATTGAAAGACCCCCCGACTGGGTAACCAGTAGGGAAACCGGCTCTCCTTCCTATTTGTTTATGAAGTTGGTTGAGAGCCGTGCACAGTAATTGCATGTTAGTAAGAGATCAGATGATGAGATGTTTATGCTTCACATGTTGTTATATGTTGGAGTATTCTGTATTGTTTTATATGTTACGTGTTGTCACAAAAGGTGGCTAGGAGAACTCTAGTCACTCCCCACTGATTGTGGCGTACATGTTTTCATGTATGTAGGTACAAGCAGGTTTGGAGATCGGGGTTCACGAGAGCTAGCGAGCGATGATCCGTTCATCATGACTTACCTTATGTCGTTTAGATGGACTCGTAGTTTGTTACATTCGTTTTGGTGCCTGTAGGGATGTTCCATCCCAGGTTGTGTATACATTTCATTTCAGTACTTAGAACTGTTACTTATCTATTTGGTTTCAGTTTCAGTTTACGTTTCAGTCTAAGAATTCTCGCATGTTTTATCTTTAAAAAGTTTTAATTCCGCTGAAATTTTGGTACTTTAATGTGTTTATATTTCCGCTTTCGCGAGGGGTTTTACATCCCCGCGTTCCTCCTCTGTTCCTGTTCACGCAGGCCCTCTTCCAAGGTCGAAAAACACCCCTAAACCACCACCACAACCACCACCATAGCAACCAAAACAACCCATGACCACCCTACCTTGACTACCCAGACACTTGAACTAAAACAAAAGCAATAACCACTCGAATTACTATAAAAAAAACGAAACAACAAGTTACTGCTATATCGACTTACTGTTTGTTAAAAGGACGATGGTGACTCCGGTTTCTCTCTCTTTCTTCCCCAACCCATGGTAGCTGATAGGTGGATTAAGGTTTTGAAATTGTATGGAATATGGGGGCTGTTGTCGATGGATAAGAAGGGTAGGGTTAGGGTTGTATATTGGTGTGTCGTTATATGGGTAAGGGTTTGGGTGAACGAGTATAGTCGGGTTTGGGAAAAAAGAAATATGAATTATATAGTTTAATATTAATATTAATAATTAGATAAATTACAAAATATAAAATTATTATAGAAATATTAAAATACTAGCAATTACATAAGAATATATAGAAAATATAGGATTTAGATACCATTACGACTTAAATAAAAATAGAATTTAAATATAGATGAGAAATAAATATAAAATAGGAAATATATTTAATAATAAATATATTATTAAAATTAAGAAATACAAATGAAATTTCATTTTACGAAATACTCATCAAATATAAAATGATTATGAAATAAGAAATAATCGTAGAAATACGATTTATAAAACAATAACAGTTTACGTAAAATACTTAGTAAATGTTCCTTTTGAAATACGTGTATAAAACATGGTTTGACTGGCGTTGACCGAGGCTAACACACGGGGTATTACAGTCTTCCCTCCTTAAAAAGAACTTCGTCCCCGAAGTTCACCTCACTACCCATCACCAAACCAAGGTCAATGACGCCCTCTACCTAGATCACTCCCCTCAGAAATGACATGTGTTACATTCCACCTGTAACACCCCCATTTATTTAAGAGCCTTTAGCAAGACATTCTCAAATAAATAGAGTTGTTACCATGTCGGAATGCCCGAGGTAGTGAATAACAAAGTAAAACAAACCAAAGTACTTTATATAAAACTGATTAAATTTGAACTTTTGATATTACAACTATCACGCAATGAATAAAAGTACAACTGATAACATCTAAGTATGTGATCTAATTCTAAGTAGGTCCAAGCCATGTCTCTCTCCATGCCCAAGCTCCTAATCCATCTGTCTCTGACCTGTAGAATCTACTCCCCATTCCGGATCATCGTAGGTGTACACGAATACACTGTCAACCTCGCGGTTGAGCAGGATAACACAAAAATAGATAATGCAACAATAATGATATGCAAATGCAATGATATGCTCGAGCTCAATCTCAATCTCAATCACAATCTCAAACCCGTAACTCCCAGCCATACCGAACCTCCCGGCAGACTATAATCGGCCGTCGCCGAACACCAGCATAACAGCTGAGGTCACCAGGTCTAGTCCTGCAGAACTAGCCTGGGCCCAATAATATCTCATCATCTCAAATCCGTATCCGATGCATATGCCATGCTCATGAATGCAACAATAATAGTAACCATACTTATGAACACAACAGTAATAATAATTACTCATAATCATATACCATCTTCATATCATTCATGCTCATCCTTCATATCATACACCCAATATCCATTCATAACACATAACAATAGTAGTGTAACCTACCTGTAATAGAAAATCCGAAGCAACCAACACCGTCTAGTAAGGTTCCGCTTCAAATTTCGTTCCTATAAATATTACTTTTATCAAATTCTATTCACGCACTAAATCTACTAAAACTACAAGTTCATAACTGACTTCCGTAACACCTCAGGTACATATAGCTATATATGGACCAATTCATCGATTACTTAGCAACTTATTAAATTTAGACCAACTATATATATATATACTTACTAAAATAGCCTAAGGTTAAATAAACGATTATGATTAACTCGACAATAATAATACTATAGGCAATAATCATATTACTCATTAGCGCTAATAACCGTCATCACTGCGAGTATTATCTTTTGTAATTATATTAAACACTACCACCATATCAAATTTAACAATAATTATTAATACTATTAAACATAAATAACATTTAAAGTAAAATATGCAAATGCTAACTAATAATAAAATAAAAAGGAAAAAGGAAAAAGAAAGAGAAAACTACTAACAAACAACAAAGCCGTGACCACGACCCTCAAAACCGTGATAACAGCCTTTCCCGAACTACGAACACCACGACAACACAGCCCTCCAAACACCAACGATAACCCCTGGCCTCCCCTCTGGCACCACCAGGCTCGCCACTGAGCCACGGTGGTTCCAGGGATGAGGCAAGTGACCGGCGAGAACCACCCACGACACCGAGCAACTGAACCGAAAAGCTTACACCCAAACAGCTACCCTGTTTCACGGTCTGCACTACCACTTGTCACGTATTTTAATTACCCCCATAGCCACCACGAACCACCGTGACAGCCACCAACACAAACCCTATACTACCCCCTAACAATCTACCCAAACACCCATCTCAAAAGTATAAGACACCGCATACGAAAACTCACACGAAAGTCCCTGCCCAGATTTGTTATTCTGAAAAAAACACAACACTTAACAACCTTCGTCCCCAAAACGAATCATTAAAAATACACCCCCACGACGCACCCCCTGCCACGGTGACAACCACCACCCTGACTCCGTGACAACCAGCAACTAACTATGCTAAAACACGAACCAAACGTTAACTAAAACAGAAACGAAAGCCAATACAAATATACATGTTATCACTCTGTTTTAAAGAAAATAAGAGCAAATAGCTGGCTGTGGGTTAAAACGACTTCAGTCCGGTGACTCTCGGTGGTCAGAGCCGACTTGTCACAGGCAAAAACGCGACTACCCATATCATAGAGTTCTACTGTACCCAATTTAGATCTCAAAACACAATAAACATGCTTGATTATACGCACAAAAGAGGAAGAACAAAACCGCGAAACCGAGTTATGGTGAACGTACCTACTTGCCCTAGCAAACGAACCACCCTAGCAGATCTTACCCACCGTGGAAAACTCTCTTTCTCAGACTCGGTTGTGGCGGCAGAACATAGGCAGTGACAACAGTGTTTCGATTGGCTAGGGTTAGGGTTTATTTTTGAAGTATATATGATGGTAATGTGATCTAGGGTAAACGTGATCTAGGGTAAACGTGGTTTTTCTTTTGAAAAGTTGATGCTTGTCGATTATGGGCCTAATGGTCTCACGCATCCCAAGGTCCAATTCATGCTCTGACTCGGTTTTATTGTCAATTCACGACCTCTTACTTAACATATAAACCCGACAATTAAATTATCGAAAAGCATATGTAAAAAGGATATTAAAGATATGTTATAAAAAAAACGGACATATAAATAAGCGAGACATATAAATAATTACATTAACAAATTATGTAAATATTAATTAAATTAATTATGAGGATATAAAATTATTAGTAATTACAGGACGAGAAATGAATATAAATTAGGAAATATATATAATTATAAATATATTATTAAAATTAAAGAAGTGCGAATGAAACGTCATTTTATGAAATAATAATCAATATCAAATGATTATGAAATACGAAATAATCGTAGAAATACGATTTATAAAACAATAACAATTCTCGTAAAATACTTTATAAACATTCCGTTTGAAATACATTTATAAAACACGGTTTGACAGTTGTTGACCGATGCTATAATACGGGGTATTACAGTCTTCCCTCCTTAAAATGAACTTCGTCCCGAAGTTCACCACCCCGTAACGGTAACGAAACATATAACAACATGAACGCCCTTAAGTAGCACTTATATAGGCCTCAAAACGCGAGATGTCACATTCTACCCTCATTAAGAAAACTTTGTCCCCAAAGTTTAACGCATAACCAATTTAAAGGATACTTCGTGATCCACATTATAATGCCTAACAAAAGTAAACGGGATTATCAGGTATATTCAAACAATCACGACATACCAATTTTACATGCTATAGCAAGTAGTCATATCATAAACCATTAAAATTTTACAATCCTACCCTTCTTAAAGCATGGTTATGTCCCGTAACCTAAATATTCCACATCCAACGCTCAAGAAGATTACTCAAAACATCAATCACAAATCATATGGTAAATTACTTACTCTATACTGGCCAACTAGCATCCGGCTTTTAAAGCAACAAAACACATTTGTCCATTTTATTTCATGTTACGCATTTAAACAAAATTAGGTAACTAACACTTATATACCCAAAACAAATTACACCAATGTAGACAAACATCTAACTCGTAGTTCAAAATCGATAAATCAAAACATTTCATGCTCATACTCGTATTATAGAAGCAAAAAAAAAATAATGTTTATGCACACAAGTTTTAGAAAGACAATAGGCAACTATTTACTTACTGTAATTAAACACGGGGCAATCACATATTCCACGAGATGTACACCAATCATAGACTAGTAAGTCAGCTTAGCATTTCTAGGTACAATTAAGTTAAAATCACATAGGTACACTTCACATCAACTCATATTACATAATTTATCATGAAATCGGTAACAAATATAACTTGCAAAATAAGAGGTTTGTTATCGTATAATAAGTTCATGTTCATATCATATATCTTTCGTGCATACTACTAATGATATACCAGAATATTACATGGTTACATCACATAATTCATATTTGATTAAACTTTATATGAACCTACACAAATCACAATTACAACAATCAAACTTCATGCGGGAACTTTCAAAAATCATAATTAAATAACCGCTCAGACATTTTGTGAGATATTATAATTTTTTTTTTTTTTTTTTAAGAAAATATAAAGAATTAGTTAATCAAAGGAAAAAGAACCACTTGCAAAGCTTAAGAGATATTATTTATAACAAATTTTACAATTCGGTTGGTCTGAACAAAAACTTTACAACACTTAGGCAAAAATTTGGGACAACTTGCAACATCACTATTAAATGACGACTCGTTAATATTTTACGTGGTTTATCATTTTGAAAATGGGAACGAATATTATAAACTGTGGAGTTGGAATTTTGTATAAATAGTAGATACGTTTTAAATGATTTCCTTTACAAAAACATGGGTCACAACAGAACTGTGCAGTAACAATCTGTCCACTGTCGATCCAAATATTTATTTCTCACAAAATATAACTCGTCTTAAGATGAAACCAACGACATTAGAAAGCTAAGTCAGAAGGTTATCCCACATAAAATTTTCATATCCATATAGAGAACATATTTTAAATGGCATTCCATACAAACCAGGTAACATTCTGGCAGTTTTATTACAATTTTGGTTTGAAAAAAATTTTTGCCTCACATTGTCACATTTAAAGACAACCATTCCTTCTCTAAAACATGTTGACATATCATCTGAAACATTGAAATCACATTGCACCATATTAACATGTAATTGCCATCTAGAAAACGGTAAGAATTGTGAAACCGAAAATAAAATCAACTAAATAACTCAATAATCATGTATGTATGGACAATGCATTAGTCTCTACCATCGTAACAATCACAACTTATTTAAATACGAAAAAATATATCCTAGAGATCACTAAGATGCCAATTATTGAATACTTACCTTATAACTAGATTAAATGTATATGATTAGACGTTAAAAAAAAAATCGGCATAAAATTTTCAACACCTCATCATATAACATTCATGGCTTAAGACAACACATTCCGCATATCACTAGACATGGATTGCCAAGGCAATTAGTGAAATAATAAAAATCTTAAATCTCAAAATCCGATCACGTTTGTCTAGCAAGCCAAACAGGAAATTCTTGCAAAGAATAAAGCATTCACATAAGAAGTATATAAACACTCAGAAGAACAACAAAACAATTATCAACAGACACGACATCTGTTTCGGTCTACTAGCTTTATACACAGGACTTAACTTGATTCCGCATCCTGTAACAACATTGTCTGGCTGGCTCTATTAACCATTCCAGTCAATCATGGCCATATCTCTACTACATCTAACCTCCTAGGTAGCTATAACTTATGGTGCTTCCATCATTAACTCATTAGTCACATCATTATACTATATCTCTACCTAAGGGTTCAGGGATCATATAGCCGCATGCATATCACTATACAAGTCAAACTCATATTTCAACTCATATACTCATACTCATATTCCCAAAACTTGGAAGTCATATATCTCAACCAATCATTCAATATCATCATCATGCTTTACAATACAGATCTCCAACCATGATTCACATCATAACTTACCTCACTCCGCTCCTGCAAAGCTGTTAGTACAATATAGGCAATATAGGCAAGGTCTGATCTTTTATCTTGTTACTACCCACTCTCTACATCACTCAAGGGTTACCAGGTTAGACTGAAAGGGCCAGTGGCTTGGTTTGAGGGGGCCCCTAACTCATCCCAATCATGGGGCTCCTGACAGTTACTAACCTGGGGTTCATTTTGGTAGACTCTTCCTAGTTTCATTATTATTCATTTGGTTTAGGCCTGAGGATCGTTTGCTCTGATACCACTTTGTAACACCCCCATTTATTTAAGAGCCTTTAGCAAGACATTCTCAAATAAATAGAGTTGTTACCATGTCGGAATGCCCGAGGTAGTGAATAACAAAGTAAAACAAACCAAAGTACTTTATATAAAACTGATTAAATTTGAACTTTTGATATTACAACTATCACGCAAAGAATAAAAGTACAACTGATAACATCTAAGTATGTGATCTAATTCTAAGTAGGTCCAAGCCATGTCTCTCTCCATGCCCAAGCTCCTAATCCATCTGTCTCTGACCTGTAGAATCTACTCCCCATTCCGGATCATCGTAGGTGTACACGAATACACTGTCAACCTCGCGGTTGAGCAGGATAACACAAAAATAGATAATGCAACAATAATGATATGCAAATGCAATGATATGCTCGAGCTCAATCTCAATCTCAATCACAATCTCAAACCCGTAACTCCCAGCCATACCGAACCTCCCGGCAGACTATAATCGGCCGTCGCCGAACACCAGCATAACAGCTGAGGTCACCAGGTCTAGTCCTGCAGAACTAGCCTGGGCCCAATAATATCTCATCATCTCAAATCCGTATCCGATGCATATGCCATGCTCATGAATGCAACAATAATAGTAACCATACTTATGAACACAACAGTAATAATAATTACTCATAATCATATACCATCTTCATATCATTCATGCTCATCCTTCATATCATACACCCAATATCCATTCATAACACATAACAATAGTAGTGTAACCTACCTGTAATAGCAAATCCGAAGCAACCAACACCGTCTAGTAAGGTTCCGCTTCAAATTTCGTTCCTATAAATATTACTTTTATCAAATTCTATTCACGCACTAAATCTACTAAAACTACAAGTTCATAACTGACTTCCGTAACACCTCAGGTACATATAGCTATATATGGACCAATTCATCGATTACTTAGCAACTTATTAAATTTAGACCAACTATATATATATATACTTACTAAAATAGCCTAAGGTTAAATAAACGATTATGATTAACTCGACAATAATAATACTATAGGCAATAATCATATTACTCATTAGCGCTAATAACCGTCATCACTGCGAGTATTATCTTTTGTAATTATATTAAACACTACCACCATATCAAATTTAACAATAATTATTAATACTATTAAACATAAATAACATTTAAAGTAAAATATGCAAATGCTAACTAATAATAAAATAAAAAGGAAAAAGGAAAAAGAAAAAGAAAACTACTAACAAACAACAAAGCCGTGACCACGACCCTCAAAACCGTGATAACAGCCTTTCCCGAACTACGAACACCACGACAACACAGCCCTCCAAACACCAACGATAACCCCTGGCCTCCCCTCTGGCACCACCAGGCTCGCCACTGAGCCACGGTGGTTCCAGGGATGAGGCAAGTGACCGGCGAGAACCACCCACGACACCGAGCAACTGAACCGAAAAGCTTACACCCAAACAGCTACCCTGTTTCACGGTCTGCACTACCACTTGTCACGTATTTTAATTACCCCCATAGCCACCACGAACCACCGTGACAGCCACCAACACAAACCCTATACTACCCCCTAACAATCTACCCAAACACCCATCTCAAAAGTATAAGACACCGCATACGAAAACTCACACGAAAGTCCCTGCCCAGATTTGTTATTCTGAAAAAAACACAACACTTAACAACCTTCGTCCCCAAAACGAATCATTAAAAATACACCCCCACGACGCACCCCCTGCCACGGTGACAACCACCACCCTGACTCCGTGACAACCAGCAACTAACTATGCTAAAACACGAACCAAACGTTAACTAAAACAGAAACGAAAGCCAATACAAATATACATGTTATCACTCTGTTTTAAAGAAAATAAGAGCAAATAGCTGGCCGTGGGTTAAAACGACTTCAGTCCGGTGACTCTCGGTGGTAAGAGCCGACTTGTCACAGGCAAAAACGCGACTACCCATATCATAGAGTTCTACTGTACCCAATTTAGATCTCAAAACACAATAAACATGCTTGATTATACGCACAAAAGAGGAAGAACAAAACCGCGAAACCGAGTTATGGTGAACGTACCTACTTGCCCTAGCAAACGAACCACCCTAGCAGATCTTACCCACCGTGGAAAACTCTCTTTCTCAGACTCGGTTGTGGCGGCAGAACATAGGCAGTGACAACAGTGTTTCGATTGGCTAGGGTTAGGGTTTATTTTTGAAGTATATATGATGGTAATGTGATCTAGGGTAAACGTGATCTAGGGTAAACGTGGTTTTTCTTTTGAAAAGTTGATGCTTGTCGATTATGGGCCTTATGGTCTCACGCATCCCAAGGTCCAATTCATGCTCTGACTCGGTTTTATTGTCAATTCACGACCTCTTACTTAACATATAAACCCGACAATTAAATTATCGAAAAGCATATGTAAAAAGGATATTAAAGATATGTTATAAAAAAAACGGACATATAAATAAGCGAGACATATAAATAATTACATTAACAAATTATGTAAATATTAATTAAATTAATTATGAGGATATAAAATTATTAGTAATTACAGGACGAGAAATGAATATAAATTAGGAAATATATATAATTATAAATATATTATTAAAATTAAAGAAGTGCGAATGAAACGTCATTTTATGAAATAATAATCAATATCAAATGATTATGAAATACGAAATAATCGTAGAAATACGATTTATAAAACAATAACAATTCTCGTAAAATACTTTATAAACATTCCGTTTGAAATACATTTATAAAACACGGTTTGACAGTTGTTGACCGATGCTATAATACGGGGTATTACAGTCTTCCCTCCTTAAAATGAACTTCGTCCTGAAGTTCACCACCCCGTAACGGTAACGAAACATATAACAACATGATCGCCCTTAAGTAGCACTTATATAGGCCTCAAAACGCGAGATGTCACATTCTACCCTCATTAAGAAAACTTTGTCCCCAAAGTTTAACGCATAACCAATTTAAAGGATACTTCGTGATCCACATTATAATGCCTAACAAAAGTAAACGGGATTATCAGGTATATTCAAACAATCACGACATACCAATTTTACATGCTATAGCAAGTAGTCATATCATAAACCATTAAAATTTTACAATCCTACCCTTCTTAAAGCATGGTTACGTCCCGTAACCTAAATATTCCACATCCAACGCTCAAGAAGATTACTCAAAACATCAATCACAAATCATATGGTAAATTACTTACACTATACTGGGCAACTAGCATCCGGCTTTTAAAGCAACAAAACACATTTGTCCATTATATTTCATGTTACGCATTTAAACAAAATTAGGTAACTAACACTTATATACCCAAAAAAAATTACACCAATGTAGACAAACATCTAACTCGTAGTTCAAAATCGATAAATCAAAACATTTCATGCTCATACTCGTATTATAGAAGCAAAAAAAAAATAATGTTTATGCACACAAGTTTTAGAAAGACAATAGGCAACTATTTAATTACTGTAATTAAACACGGGGCAATCACATATTCCACGAGATGTACACCAATCATAGACTAGTAAGTCAGCTTAGCATTTCTAGGTACAATTAAGTTAAAATCACATAGGTACACTTCACATCAACTCATATTACATAATTTATTGAAATCGGTAACAAATATAACTTGCAAAATAAGAGGTTTGTTATCGTATAATAAGTTCATGTTCATATCATATATCTTTCGTGCATACTACTAATGATATACCAGAATATTACATGGTTACATCACATAATTCATATTTGATTAAACTTTATATGAACCTACACAAATCACAATTACAACAATCAAACTTCATGCGGGAACTTTCAAAAATCATAATTAAATAACCGCTCAGACATTTTGTGAGATATTATAATTTTTTTTTTTTTTTAAGAAAATATAAAGAATTAGTTAACAAAGGAAAAAGAACCACTTGCAAAGCTTAAGAGATATTATTTATAACAAATTTTACAATTCGGTTGGTCTGAACAAAAACTTTACAACACTTAGGCAAAAATTTGGGACAACTTGCAACATCACTATTAAATGACGACTCGTTAATATTTTACGTGGTTTATCATTTTGAAAATGGGAACGAATATTATAAACTGTGGAGTTGGAATTTTGTATAAATAGTAGATACGTTTTAAATGATTTCCTTTACAAAAACATGGGTCACAACAGAACTGTGCAGTAACAATCTGTCCACCGTCGATCCAAATATTTATTTCTCACAAAATATAACTCGTCTTAAGATGAAACCAACGGCATTAGAAAGCTAAGTCAGAAGGTTATCCCACATAAAATTTTCATATCCATATAGAGAACATATTTTAAATGGCATTCCATACAAACCAGGTAACATTCTGGCAGTTTTATTACAATTTTGGTTCGAAAAAAAATTTTGCCTCACATTGTCACATTTAAACACAACCATTCCTTCTCTAAAACATGTTGACATATCATCTGAAACATTGAAATCACATTGCACCATATTAACATGTAATTGCCATCTAGAAAACGGTAAGAATTGTGAAACCGAAAATAAAATCAACTAAATAACTCAATAATCATGTATGTATGGACAATGCATTAGTCTCTACCATCGTAACAATCACAACTTATTTAAATACGAAAAAATATATCCTAGAGATCACTAAGATGCCAATTATTGAATACTTACCTTAAAACTAGATTAAATGTATATGATTAGACGTTAAAAAAAAAATCGGCATAAAATTTTCAACACCTCATCATATAACATTCATGGCTTAAGACAACACATTCCGCATATCACTAGACATGGATTGCCAAGGCAATTAGTGAAATAATAAAAATCTTAAATCTCAAAATCCGATCACGTTTGTCTAGCAAGCCAAACAGGAAATTCTTGCAAAGAATAAAGCATTCACATAAGAAGTATATAAACACTCAGAAGAACAACAAAACAATTATCAACAGACACGACATCTGTTTCGGTCTACTAGCTTTATACACAGGACTTAACTTGATTCCGCATCCTGTAACAACATTGTCTGGCTGGCTCTATTAACCATTCCAGTCAATCATGGCCATATCTCTACTACATCTAACCTCCTAGGTAGCTATAACTTATGGTGCTTCCATCATTAACTCATTACTCACATCATTAAACTATATCTCTACCTAAGGGTTCAGGGATCATATAGCCGCATGCATATCACTATACAAGTCAAACTCATATTTCAACTCATATACTCATACTCATATTCCCAAAACTTGGAAGTCATATATCTCAACCAATCATTCAATATCATCATCATGCTTTACAATACAGATCTCCAACCATGATTCACATCATAACTTACCTCACTCCGCTCCTGCAAAGCTGTTAGTACAATATAGGCAATATAGGCAAGGTCTGATCTTTTATCTTGTTACTACCCACTCTCTACATCACTCAAGGGTTACCAGGTTAGACTGAAAGGGCCAGTGGCTTGGTTTGAGGGGGCCCCTAACTCATCCCAATCATGGGGCTCCTGACAGTTACTAACCTGGGGTTCATTTTGTTAGACTCTTTCTAGTTTCATTATTATTCATTTGGTTTAGGCCTGAGGATCGTTTGCTCTGATACCACTTTGTAACACCCCCATTTATTTAAGAGCCTTTAGCAAGACATTCTCAAATAAATAGAGTTGTTACCATGTCGGAATGCCCGAGGTAGTGAATAACAAAGTAAAACAAACCAAAGTACTTTATATAAAACTGATTAAATTTGAACTTTTGATATTACAACTATCACGCAAAGAATAAAAGTACAACTGATAACATCTAAGTATGTGATCTAATTCTAAGTAGGTCCAAGCCATGTCTCTCTCCATGCCCAAGCTCCTAATCCATCTGTCTCTGACCTGTAGAATCTACTCCCCATTCCGGATCATCGTAGGTGTACACGAATACACTGTCAACCTCGCGGTTGAGCAGGATAACACAAAAATAGATAATGCAACAATAATGATATGCAAATGCAATGATATGCTCGAGCTCAATCTCAATCACAATCTCAAACCCGTAACTCCCAGCCATACCGAACCTCCCGGCAGACTATAATCGGCCGTCGCCGAACACCAGCATAACAGCTGAGGTCACCAGGTCTAGTCCTGCAGAACTAGCCTGGGCCCAATAATATCTCATCATCTCAAATCCGTATCCGATGCATATGCCATGCTCATGAATGCAACAATAATAGTAACCATACTTATGAACACAACAGTAATAATAATTACTCATAATCATATACCATCTTCATATCATTCATGCTCATCCTTCATATCATACACCCAATATCCATTCATAACACATAACAATAGTAGTGTAACCTACCTGTAATAGCAAATCCGAAGCAACCAACACCGTCTAGTAAGGTTCCGCTTCAAATTTCGTTCCTATAAATATTACTTTTATCAAATTCTATTCACGCACTAAATCTACTAAAACTACAAGTTCATAACTGACTTCCGTAACACCTCAGGTACATATAGCTATATATGGACCAATTCATCGATTACTTAGCAACTTATTAAATTTAGACCAACTATATATATATACTTACTAAAATAGCCTAAGGTTAAATAAACGATTATGATTAACTCGACAATAATAATACTATAGGCAATAATCATATTACTCATTAGCGCTAATAACCGTCATCACTGCGAGTATTATCTTTTGTAATTATATTAAACACTACCACCATATCAAATTTAACAATAATTATTAATACTATTAAACATAAATAACATTTAAAGTAAAATATGCAAATGCTAACTAATAATAAAATAAAAAGGAAAAAGGAAAAAGAAAAAGAAAACTACTAACAAACAACAAAGCCGTGACCACGACCCTCAAAACCGTGATAACAGCCTTTCCCGAACTACGAACACCACGACAACACAGCCCTCCAAACACCAACGATAACCCCTGGCCTCCCCTCTGGCACCACCAGGCTCGCCACTGAGCCACGGTGGTTCCAGGGATGAGGCAAGTGACCGGCGAGAACCACCCACGACACCGAGCAACTGAACCGAAAAGCTTACACCCAAACAGCTACCCTGTTTCACGGTCTGCACTACCACTTGTCACGTATTTTAATTACCCCCATAGCCACCACGAACCACCGTGACAGCCACCAACACAAACCCTATACTACCCCCTAACAATCTACCCAAACACCCATCTCAAAAGTATAAGACACCGCATACGAAAACTCACACGAAAGTCCCTGCCCAGATTTGTTATTCTGAAAAAAACACAACACTTAACAACCTTCGTCCCCAAAACGAATCATTAAAAATACACCCCCACGACGCACCCCCTGCCACGGTGACAACCACCACCCTGACTCCGTGACAACCAGCAACTAACTATGCTAAAACACGAACCAAACGTTAACTAAAACAGAAACGAAAGCCAATACAAATATACATGTTATCACTCTGTTTTAAAGAAAATAAGAGCAAATAGCTGGCCGTGGGTTAAAACGACTTCAGTCCGGTGACTCTCGGTGGTCAGAGCCGACTTGTCACAGGCAAAAACGCGACTACCCATATCATAGAGTTCTACTGTACCCAATTTAGATCTCAAAACACAATAAACATGCTTGATTATACGCACAAAAGAGGAAGAACAAAACCGCGAAACCGAGTTATGGTGAACGTACCTACTTGCCCTAGCAAACGAACCACCCTAGCAGATCTTACCCACCGTGGAAAACTCTCTTTCTCAGACTCGGTTGTGGCGGCAGAACATAGGCAGTGACAACAGTGTTTCGATTGGCTAGGGTTAGGGTTTATTTTTGAAGTATATATGATGGTAATGTGATCTAGGGTAAACGTGATCTAGGGTAAACGTGGTTTTTCTTTTGAAAAGTTGATGCTTGTCGATTATGGGCCTTATGGTCTCACGCATCCCAAGGTCCAATTCATGCTCTGACTCGGTTTTATTGTCAATTCACGACCTCTTACTTAACATATAAACCCGACAATTAAATTATCGAAAATCATATGTAAAAAGGATATTAAAGATATGTTATAAAAAAAACGGACATATAAATAAGCGAGACATATAAATAATTACATTAACAAATTATGTAAATATTAATTAAATTAATTATGAGGATATAAAATTATTAGTAATTACAGGACGAGAAATGAATATAAATTAGGAAATATATATAATTATAAATATATTATTAAAATTAAAGAAGTGCGAATGAAACGTCATTTTATGAAATAATAATCAATATCAAATGATTATGAAATACGAAATAATCGTAGAAATACGATTTATAAAACAATAACAATTCTCGTAAAATACTTTATAAACATTCCGTTTGAAATACATTTATAAAACACAGTTTGACAGTTGTTGACCGATGCTATAATACGGGGTATTACAGTCTTCCCTCCTTAAAATGAACTTCGTCCCGAAGTTCACCACCCCGTAACGGTAACGAAACATATAACAACATGAACGCCCTTAAGTAGCACTTATATAGGCCTCAAAACGCGAGATGTCACATTCTACCCTCATTAAGAAAACTTTGTCCCCAAAGTTTAACGCATAACCAATTTAAAGGATACTTCGTGATCCACATTATAATGCCTAACAAAAGTAAACGGGATTATCAGGTATATTCAAACAATCACGACATACCAATTTTACATGCTATAGCAAGTAGTCATATCATAAACCATTAAAATTTTACAATCCTACCCTTCTTAAAGCATGGTTACGTCCCGTAACCTAAATATTCCACATCCAACGCTCAAGAAGATTACTCAAAACATCAATCACAAATCATATGGTAAATTACTTACACTATACTGGGCAACTAGCATCCGGCTTTTAAAGCAACAAAACACATTTGTCCATTATATTTCATGTTACGCATTTAAACAAAATTAGGTAACTAACACTTATATACCCAAAAAAAATTACACCAATGTAGACAAACATCTAACTCGTAGTTCAAAATCGATAAATCAAAACATTTCATGCTCATACTCGTATTATAGAAGCAAAAAAAAAATAATGTTTATGCACACAAGTTTTAGAAAGACAATAGGCAACTATTTAATTACTGTAATTAAACACGGGGCAATCACATATTCCACGAGATGTACACCAATCATAGACTAGTAAGTCAGCTTAGCATTTCTAGGTACAATTAAGTTAAAATCACATAGGTACACTTCACATCAACTCATATTACATAATTTATTGAAATCGGTAACAAATATAACTTGCAAAATAAGAGGTTTGTTATCGTATAATAAGTTCATGTTCATATCATATATCTTTCGTGCATACTACTAATGATATACCAGAATATTACATGGTTACATCACATAATTCATATTTGATTAAACTTTATATGAACCTACACAAATCACAATTACAACAATCAAACTTCATGCGGGAACTTTCAAAAATCATAATTAAATAACCGCTCAGACATTTTGTGAGATATTATAATTTTTTTTTTTTTAAGAAAATATAAAGAATTAGTTAATCAAAGGAAAAAGAACCACTTGCAAAGCTTAAGAGATATTATTTATAACAAATTTTACAATTCGGTTGGTCTGAACAAAAACTTTACAACACTTAGGCAAAAATTTGGGACAACTTGCAACATCACTATTAAATGACGACTCGTTAATATTTTACGTGGTTTATCATTTTGAAAATGGGAACGAATATTATAAACTGTGGAGTTGGAATTTTGTATAAATAGTAGATACGTTTTAAATGATTTCCTTTACAAAAACATGGGTCACAACAGAACTGTGCAGTAACAATCTGTCCACCGTCGATCCAAATATTTATTTCTCACAAAATATAACTCGTCTTAAGATGAAACCAACGGCATTAGAAAGCTAAGTCAGAAGGTTATCCCACATAAAATTTTCATATCCATATAGAGAACATATTTTAAATGGCATTCCATACAAACCAGGTAACATTCTGGCAGTTTTATTACAATTTTGGTTCGAAAAAAAATTTTGCCTCACATTGTCACATTTAAACACAACCATTCCTTCTCTAAAACATGTTGACATATCATCTGAAACATTGAAATCACATTGCACCATATTAACATGTAATTGCCATCTAGAAAACGGTAAGAATTGTGAAACCGAAAATAAAATCAACTAAATAACTCAATAATCATGTATGTATGGACAATGCATTAGTCTCTACCATCGTAACAATCACAACTTATTTAAATACGAAAAAATATATCCTAGAGATCACTAAGATGCCAATTATTGAATACTTACCTTAAAACTAGATTAAATGTATATGATTAGACGTTAAAAAAAAAATCGGCATAAAATTTTCAACACCTCATCATATAACATTCATGGCTTAAGACAACACATTCCGCATATCACTAGACATGGATTGCCAAGGCAATTAGTGAAATAATAAAAATCTTAAATCTCAAAATCCGATCACGTTTGTCTAGCAAGCCAAACAGGAAATTCTTGCAAAGAATAAAGCATTCACATAAGAAGTATATAAACACTCAGAAGAACAACAAAACAATTATCAACAGACACGACATCTGCTTCGGTCTACTAGCTTTATACACAGGACTTAACTTGATTCCGCATCCTGTAACAACATTGTCTGGCTGGCTCTATTAACCATTCCAGTCAATCATGGCCATATCTCTACTACATCTAACCTCCTAGGTAGCTATAACTTATGGTGCTTCCATCATTAACTCATTACTCACATCATTAAACTATATCTCTACCTAAGGGTTCAGGGATCATATAGCCGCATGCATATCACTATACAAGTCAAACTCATATTTCAACTCATATACTCATACTCATATTCCCAAAACTTGGAAGTCATATATCTCAACCAATCATTCAATATCATCATCATGCTTTACAATACAGATCTCCAACCATGATTCACATCATAACTTACCTCACTCCGCTCCTGCAAAGCTGTTAGTACAATATAGGCAATATAGGCAAGGTCTGATCTTTTATGTTGTTACTACCCACTCTCTACATCACTCAAGGGTTACCAGGTTAGACTGAAAGGGCCAGTGGCTTGGTTTGAGGGGGCCCCTAACTCATCCCAATCATGGGGCTCCTGACAGTTACTAACCTGGGGTTCATTTTGTTAGACTCTTCCTAGTTTCATTATTATTCATTTGGTTTAGGCCTGAGGATCGTTTGCTCTGATACCACTTTGTAACACCCCCATTTATTTAAGAGCCTTTATCAAGACATTCTCAAATAAATAGAGTTGTTACCATCTCGGAATGCCCGAGGTAGTGAATAACAAAGTAAAACAAACCAAAGTACTTTATATAAAACTGATTAAATTTGAACTTTTGATATTACAACTATCACGCAAAGAATAAAAGTACAACTGATAACATCTAAGTATGTGATCTAATTCTCAGTAGGTCCAAGCCATGTCTCTCTCCATGCCCAAGCTCCTAATCCATCTGTCTCTGACCTGTAGAATCTACTCCCCATTCCGGATCATCGTAGGTGTACACGAATACACTGTCAACCTCGCGGTTGAGCAGGATAACACAAAAATAGATAATGCAACAATAATGATATGCAAATGCAATGATATGCTCGAGCTCAATCTCAATCTCAATCACAATCTCAAACCCGTAACTCCCAGCCATACCGAACCTCCCGGCAGACTATAATCGGCCGTCGCCGAACACCAGCATAACAACTGAGGTCACCAGAACTAGTCCTGCAGAACTAGCCTGGGCCCAATAATATCTCATCATCTCAAATCCGTATCCGATGCATATGCCATGCTCATGAATGCAACAATAATAGTAACCATACTTATGAACACAACAGTAATAATAATTACTCATAATCATATACCATCTTCATATCATTCATGCTCATCCTTCATATCATACACCCAATATCCATTCATAACACATAACAATAGTAGTGTAACCTACCTGTAATAGCAAATCCGAAGCAACCAACACCGTCTAGTAAGGTTCCGCTTCAAATTTCGTTCCTATAAATATTACTTTTATCAAATTCTATTCACGCACTAAATCTACTAAAACTACAAGTTCATAACTGACTTCCGTAACACCTCAGGTACATATAGCTATATATGGACCAATTCATCGATTACTTAGCAACTTATTAAATTTAGACCAACTATATATATATACTTACTAAAATAGCCTAAGGTTAAATAAACGATTATGATTAAATCGACAATAATAATACTATAGGCAATAATCATATTACTCATTAGCGCTAATAACCGTCATCACTGCGAGTATTATCTTTTGTAATTATATTAAACACTACCACCATATCAAATTTAACAATAATTATTAATACTATTAAACATAAATAACATTTAAAGTAAAATATGCAAATGCTAACTAAATAATAAAATAAAAAGGAAAAAGGAAAAAGAAAAAGAAAACTACTAACAAACAACAAAGCCGTGACCACGACCCTCAAAACCGTGATAACAGCCTTTCCCGAACTACGAACACCACGACAACACAGCCCTCCAAACACCAACGATAACCCCTGGCCTCCTCTCTAGCACCACCAGGCTCGCCACTGAGCCACGGTGGTTCCAGGGAGGAGGCAAGTGACCGGCGAGAACCACCCACGACACCGAGCAACTGAACCGAAAAGCTTACACCCAAACAGCTACCCTGTTTCACGGTCTGCACTACCACTTGTCACGTATTTTAATTACCCCCATAGCCACCACGAACCACCGTGACAGCCACCAACACAAACCCTATACTACCCCCTAACAATCTACCCAAACACCCATCTCAAAAGTATAAGACACCGCATACGAAAACTCACACGAAAGTCCCTGCCCAGATTTGTTATTCTGAAAAAAACACAACACTTAACAACCTTCTTCCCCAAAACGAATCATTAAAAATACACCCCCACGACGCACCCCCTGCCACGGTGACAACCACCACCCTGACTCCGTGACAACCAGCAACTAACTATGCTAAAACACGAACCAAACGTTAACTAAAACAGAAACGAAAGCCAATACAAATATACATGTTATCACTCTGTTTTAAAGAAAATAAGAGCAAATAGCTGGCCGTGGGTTAAAACGACTTCAGTCCGGTGACTCTCGGTGGTCAGAGCCGACTTGTCACAGGCAAAAACGCGACTACCCATATCATAGAGTTCTACTGTACCCAATTTAGATCTCAAAACACAATAAACATGCTTGATTATACGCACAAAAGAGGAAGAACAAAACCGCGAAACCGAGTTATGGTGAACGTACCTACTTGCCCTAGCAAACGAACCACCCTAGCAGATCTTACCCACCGTGGAAAACTCTCTTTCTCAGACTCGGTTGTGGCGGCAAAACATAGGCAGTGACAAAAGTTGATGCTTGTCGATTATGGGCCTTATGGTCTCATGCATCCCAAGGTCCAATTCATGCTCTGACTCGGTTTTATTGTCAATTCACGACCTCTTACTTAACATAGAAACCCGAAAATTAAATTATCGAAAAGCATATGTAATAAGGATATTAAAGATATGTTATAAAAAAAACGGACATATAAATAAGCGAGACATATAAATAATTACATTAACAAATTATGTAAATATTAATTAAATTAATTATGAGGATATAAAATTATTAGTAATTACAGGACGAGAAATGAATATAAATTAGGAAATATATATAATTATAAATATATTATTAAAATTAAAGAAGTGCGAATGAAACGTCATTTTATGAAATAATAATCAATATCAAATGATTATGAAATACGAAATAATCGTAGAAATACGATTTATAAAACAATAACAATTCTCGTAAAATACTTTATAAACATTCCGTTTGAAATACATTTATAAAACACGGTTTGACAGTTGTTGACCGATGCTATAATACGGGGTATTACACCACCTCCCTTAAACCAAACTTCGTCCCGAAGTTTAACAGCTGTCAAAACACGATCTCAACCACACAACCAAACATGACACTCCTCCACTCTTCTGCACCGACTCCCTAAATCTTCTATGAAGACATTCTACTACTGTCTATCCTCCTTAAAAGAAAAATGCCAACAAGTATATGCAAAAAAAATATACATAACTCGCATCATTGCACAAACTCAAAAGGTACAACTATATAATACTTTCATGTATAGAGTGTAATACACCGTATTTTAGCCTCGGTCAATGGTGGTCAAACCGTGTGTTATACCCGTGTTTTGTACAAGTATTTCAAAAGGAATGTTTATAAAGTATTTTACGTAAACTGTTATTATTTTATAAATCGTATTTCTACGATTATTTCGTATTTCATAATCATTTCATATTTGACGATTATTTCATAAAATGGTATTTCATTCGTATTTATTTAATTTCAATAATACGTTTATAATTTAATATATTTCCTATTCTATATTTAATTCTCATCTAAACTTAATTTCTATTTTTTTATTTAAGTCGTAATTGTATTTAAATCCTATATTCCTTATATATTCTTATTCTTATGAAAGTGCTAATAATTTTATCTTCTTATATTAATTTAATTAATATTAATATTAATATTTACTAATACTAAATAAAAATAAAATAAAATTTAATTAGTATATTTTTACGTACTCGTTTATTTTAAGTTACCGGTTAAGAACGAGATATAAACGAATTAGTGCATCGTTATGTGTAACGGGCCGAGTAAGATAAGCAACGGGCCCGGTTATCAAGACAAGACTACATGAAACCCTAACCCTACCCCTTGTCCATCGACACAAACATAATCCATCGACATACTACACTACCTCTTAATCGACTAAACCTAAAACCCTGATTCGCAAAAGAGAGGCTTGGGTTTGAGGAAGGACCAGAGGGAGATCAGCACCCTTGTCATCACCATCATCAACCACCATGACCACCACCGTAAGCTTCGTCGATGTTCATATGTTTATGTTTCATGTGTCTCGTTTGTTTTCGTTTTTTTTCCAAACTGTGATGTCGATTCTTTTGGGTCTGTTTGGGGATAGGTTTTAATCTGGGTTGTGGGTAGAAGGTTGTTATGGTATAGGCTAACACTCTGGTACATACAGTAGCCATGGATGGTGGTTAGTGGCTGGGGTGGTGGAGAACAGTAGCGACAAAAGAGGCAGGAAACAGAGGAAGAGCAGGTTGTTGTGACGGTTGTTGTGGCGGTTTTAATGTGCTTTCTGGGGGAACGAGGACCCACTTTTACCACCCTTGGAACCACCGTGGGTCAGTGGTGACAACGGTGGTGGCCATAGGTGGTGGTGGGCCTGGTGGTGAGAGAAAAGTCGTGAGAAAAGAGAGAGACGGACTGCGCGAAAACGGAGTATTCGGGTTTGTGGGCAGGCTTTTTCGACAGCCTGTTTAGAGCGTTTTATGGGGGCCTATGGTGGTGGCTAATGGGTGGAAGTTGTAGTAGGTAGTACGTAGTTAAGGTTGGGCACAATGGTGGTAGTTGTCAGGGACCGAGCTGGTGGCGGTGGTGTCGGGAAAAGTGCTGCGTCATGTCGTTGTTCACGTTTTGCTAGTCTGGTCTGCGTACGTTAATTGTAGTTGTTTATCATGGCCTTCATATGTATTATTATTGCTATTATTATTATATTATTATTATTATTATTATTATTATTATTATTATTATTATTATTATATTTGTTATGGTTATGGCGTGGTTGGTTTGTGTATTGTTATTATTATTATGATTATTATTATTATTATTATTCTTATTATTAGTAGTATTAGTACTACTTTTGTTATTCTTATTATAAATTATTAGTATTGCTATTTTAATTAATTAGTTGGTTTAGTTGTTTAATTGATAATTAATATTTAATCAATTGAGTTTTTTTAATTTAATTTGTGATGATATTTTGTTATTAGTTACGTTAAAGATATATATCTTCGTTACGTGTGATATATTAATTAGTTAATTAAGTTAAATAATTATTATACTACACTTGTTGGGTAACGATGTAGTAGTAATTATGTATGTCATTGTTAATCGTTTTAGGTAACAAGTTGAGGTGGAATATTCTGGTTGTGATTGGATTGCTATTTGGATTATATTGCTATCCAGGTAGGATACACTAACCCTATACTCTATGATGTGTTATGAATGAATGTTGGATTGTGTGTTATGGATGCTGAGCATGATTTATATGAGAATGGTATTGGTTGGATTGAGTGTTGTTTATTATTATTGGTACGCGCATTGCATTATTTAATAGCATGATGGATTAAGAGTATTGTTGCATTCATGAGCATGGCATGTGCATTGGTTACAGATACGAGATGATGATGATATTATTGGGCCCAAGCTAGTTCTGCAGGACTAGACCTGGTGACCTCAGCTGTTATGCTGGTGTTCGGCGACGGCCGATTATAGTCTGCGGGGAGGTTCGGTATGGCTGGGTGTTACGGGTTTGAGATTGAGATTTGTGATTGAGATTTGAGATTGAGAATGAGATTGAGCTCGAGCATATCATGGCATTGCATATCATTATTGTTGCATTATTTATTATTGTGTTACCCAACTCATGTAATACCTGTAATTTTATTATGATATTTATTAACTATTGGACGTATTGATGGTTATTCGAACGTTTATATTCGATAATAATTGACTTGTCGTATAAGTGTTGTTATGTTTTATACGTTGTTTGTAATGCTACGTTGTTGCCATATAATAATTGACTTGCCGTAAAAGTGGACCTCGAAGGACGTGCCTTAGTGCATATTTTTTTATACTTGTATATTTTGTTAAGACTTTCGGATACAGTTGTAAGAACATGTTATGAGTTTAATTTTAATTAATGTACTGTTTATCTTTCCTTTGTATCTACTGCCTCGGGAAACCGGGATGGTAAAACCTTTATTTATCTGAAGAGTCCTAGCACAGGCCCTTAAATAAATGGGGGTGTTACAAAGTGGAATCAGAGCAAACGATCCTCAGGCCTAAACTAAATGAATAATAATGAACGTAGGGAGAGTCTAATAAAATGAACCCCGAGATAAAACTGATAGGAGCCCCAAAAAGGAACGGGATGAGTTAGGGGCCCCCTCACACCAATCCTGGGCCCTTTCTGTTCTGTCTCGGGAACCCAATGAGAGAAATTGAAATGTGGGGTAGATTATATAGTAACCTAGATGTCTTGTACTAACGTTCTTGCAGGAAAAGGAATGAGGTAAGTTACGATGTGTGATATGGTTGGTAATATATACTGCGAATCATGAGATTTATGTTGAGTGTTGGTTGAGATCTACTATTTCTGGCATTGAGAACAAGAGATTTTGAATATGAGTTTTACTTGTATATATATAGTGAGATGCATGCGGCTGTATGATCCTTGAACCGTTAGGTAGAGATATAGTATAATGACATGTGTAATGAGTTGGTGAGCTGTAGCTACCTAAAAGGATAGGTGTAGGAGAAATATGATCATGATTGACTGGAATAGTTAGTAGAGCCAGCTATGCTAGGTTGTTATAGGAGGTGGAACCAAGCTAAGTCTTATGGATAAAGCTAGTAGACCAAACCGGAGGCCGTGCGCGTTTATAATTGCCTGTACTAATCTATGTGTATACACTTCTTATTTGCATGCCTTATATTTTGCAAGAGTTTACTGATAGGCATACTAGGCAAATGTGATCGGAATTTGAGACTTATGATTTTATTATGTTAGTAATTGCCTTAGCAATCCATGTTTAGTAATATGCAGAATGTGTGTTCTAAGCTATGAATGTATTTAGTCATGTGTTGCGTATATCGTATTTAAAATTTTATACCGTTATATACATTTAAATTCGTTATGAAGTTTGTCATCAATAAGAGATATGTAGTAGTCACTAGGTTATATTTCCGTACTTGGATACACATGTATAACTGTCATGTTATTTAATTGATTTTATTTTCAGTTTCGAAACCTTTACCGTATTTTGATGCCAACTACAATTGAAATGAGGAATGAATGTTAATATGGTACATAGTGATGTCTATGCTTCAGATGATTGTCAATGTGTTTGGATGAGAAAGGTTGAGTGTGGATGTAGTAATGTGTAGTTGCAAAGGGACCAAAAATTTTAATAAATTTTCAGAATGTTACCTGGTTTGTCCGGGCTGTCACTTTATACGTGTTTCATAATTGAGGATGAAAATTTTATGTATGATAACCTTCTGAGTTGGGTTTACAATACTAGTGTTTTATCTTGATATGAGTTATGTCTTTGGGAGAAATAATTCTTTTATTCGACAGTAGTCAGACTGTTACTACATAGTCCCGTTTTGATCTATCTTTTGTAACTGAAATCATTTAAAACTTGGTTATTGCTTGTGCATAGTTCCAACTCTACTGTTTAGAATGTTCGTTCACGTTTTCAAAATTTTACGCCATGTAAAATCTTAACGAGCTGTTATTCAATTGTGATTTTTGCAAGATGCCTAAAATTTTGTTGAAATGCTGTAAAGTTATTGTTCAAATTGTTCGATTTGTAAACATTGTATTAAATAATTTCCTTGAGGTATGCATACGATACTTTTCCTCTGTTTAACTAATTCCTTATATTTACTAAAGTTTATGTTGCTCACACGTTGGCTAAGTTGTTATTTAATTATGATTTTTGTAAGTTGTTGCATAACGTTAAATTGGTGAAGTTGTAAGGTATGTAAGTTTCGTATCGAAAAGGTGTAATCAAATGTGAATTATGTGATGTGACCACGTGATATCCTGATATGGCCTTGGTAACATGAATAGTAGGCATAGGGTATGAGTATGAACCCCACTATATGATAGCGAAACCTGGTTTATCTCGTCAAGTTTAATATAAAATCATTTCCAGTATATGTCTAATTTTAATGATATGCTGCTCGTATGTGATGTCAAAGGCATGTTTGACTAAGAAGAGTCTTGCCATAGGGCAAAATGAAAGATAACTGGTGAGCTTATTAGCATGTTATAGCAATCTAATGGTTATATGTAATTGTGATTGTGATTATTTGAACAGTGTGAATCTTGTTGATGTTCTTTCGTCTATTGAGAGTTATCTCTGTCTAGTTCCCTGTGAATATAATTTTTATAACTTTTTCAAGTGTATTGTTATACCATGTAGTGACTTACATATTGTTATATTAAGAATTTGATCAAGATATGTGGGATTATTAATTGGTTAACATGTGAAATATGAAGTACTAGCCTTGTGAATTCGTTTACTTTTATTGTTAAAATTTTCATAATTCAAGAGCGACAAGAACAGTGTCCTAGTAAAGAAGAATCAGAACGTCTCTGTGTAGTCATGTTATGATCTGTAGCTTGTGAAATTGCCTTTTTGTTCGTTTTTATAAATTGTCACAAATTACCGCTTCAATGTTTCAAACGTTTCAAAATATTTCCGAAGTGATAAACCATGATAAAGCTTGATGTTTGATAATTATGCTGAATGTTTACAATTTGACAGATTATATATGTAACTATGTGTTGATGAAATCCTGCACGGAAATTTAATTACTGCGCAGTATGTAAACCCCTTATTTGTAAGTCACATATGTTGATAGTTTCATGATAAATGATGTAATGTGAGTGGATAGGAGATGTACCTAATTGATTTTTAACTTATTGACATCTAGGAACGATAAACGGTCTTGTTACTCTATGATTGGCGTGTATCTTGTGTAACATGTCAATGCGCCATGTTTAATTACGTTAATGTAACACCCCCATTTATTTAAGGGCATGTACTAGGACTCCTCAGATAAATAAAGGTGTTACCATCTCGGTTTCCCGAGGCAGTAGATACAAAGGAAAGATAACAGTACTTTAATTAAAGTTAAACTCATAACAAGTTCTTACAACAGTATCCAAAAGTCTTAACAAAATAAAAGAAGTACAACTCATGCTAAACTGGCTAAGGTGATCTAGACTCTAGTCTGGTCCGGATCCAAGCTCTTTCTCGCATAGCTCCCCCTTAGTCATAGCCACCTGTCAATCTGCTCCCCAATAATTGGTTCATCACAGGTGATCACGAAAACACAGGGTCAACCACGAGGTTGAGCAGGGAAAAGAATAAATGTACCAACAATATAATAAACTCCGCACCGATCCAACGCCATATATACTCCGCACCGATCCAACACCATAAATACTCCGCACCGATCCAACACCATAAATACTCCGCACCGATCCATCACCATATCACAAGACCCAATATGAACACAACGTATTATATCACAGAGTAATATAGATAACACAGTATAATGATCACACAATATTATATCATAAACATGCTCAAAACCAAATAAGAACATATTGCACATTATCATACACCAGTATTTTCCCCTACCTGAATTAGCAGGAAACGCAGATCAAACCAAGGCTTGTTTAGAAATGTTCCACGCGAAACCCGCTACCTAAACAAATATTATTTAATTAATAAACACCCTAATTCTCGTAATACGTATACACATTCTATTTACAGAAACTCCCTATATTTAGAAAGCTTCCTACCAACCGAGGTTACCCAAAATAGCAACCTTCTAAATATAGTAACTTCTAAAAATAGCAACTTCCAAAAAATAGTACTTTGGTTTTGAAATTCAAATGATTCTAAATATACATTAATACCCATATTAAAACTTCCCTTAATAAATAATAAAAACTTTACTTTTAATAACAAAATATAAGTACCATAAATAACCGTCATATTAATAATAAATTGATAATAATAATATCAATAATAATAATAATAATATATGGAGTAAATGGAACATACCTAAGCACTCTATGGTTACTTGGCTATTTTGTCATGAAGGTGTGCACACAAAGGAGAAGCTCTTTAAAATTGGTTGCAGTAGTGATGATAGCTGCTGTCTGTGTGGCAATGGGTCTGAAACTGTGATTCATTTGCTGCAGGAGTGCGATTATAGCAGGAGGATTAGATCAGCCATGATTACTTGGACAGGGGCTGATTTACCTCAGTTTCCTGATGTGCACTGGACGTGTGCAGATAAGAGAGATAGACTTATTCAAGGTCTTGTGTTTACTGCCTACTGTCATACTATCTGGATGAAACGAAACAATGCTCGAATCAATGCTGTGTTGTTATGTCCCTCAGGGGTTGTCAAGGATATTCAAGAAATGGTGAAACGGAAGATCAAGGCTCTGAAGACGGCTCCACCTCCCTTTGCAGATTCTTCTATGCTAGCAAAAATTATGATGTAACTGTTTCTCTAGCTCTAACAGTTGGTCTAGGGATCCATGTACATTTACCCAGTTTTGATATATATACATCTCACATTTACACCAAAAAAAAAAAAAAAAAAAAAAAATTAAAAAAAAAAAAAAAAAAAAAAAAAAAAAAATAATAATAATAATAATAATAATAATAATAATGAAAATAAAAAGATGAAAAGGATGATAAACAACACCAAACACCCGACAGCCCCCACACGACAACAGCCCCCTTCACCGCTGCCTACCACCACTTCGACCACCCACCAGTACCAGCTCCCAACACCACCGACCACCAACTGACACTACAACACCACCACACCAGTCGACACCTCCTGTCGACTCCGACCAGAGCCCTTAAACCCAGCCTGACCCCTCGCCTGAATCCTAACAGTCCGAAACAGACACCAATCGATCCCCTGTAACAACCCTTACACCACCCATAACACCCACCAGACTAAACCTCCGACAACCCCCTCTCGGACCACGGTGGTGCCACTGCTTAGACCTCCCCCGAGTCTTCAGTAGCACCACCCCAAAACCACCTTCCCTGAACACACAACACTGACCGTGAAATAAACCAACCAACAGACACCACGAACCCCCCTTTTTACACCACCCACGATACTCGACAACCACCTTGACCAACCCCCGACAACCCCTTAACCACCAGAAGAATAGAAATTCATAAACCATGACAACCACGACACTGAACCTCCCCTCGAAAGAGCAACAAACACCAGCAGTTTAAAAATAGAATTACAAACGAAACTATACAGACTGCGGCTTACCTGTTTCTTGACTCAAATCGAGAGAACTAGACCGGTCAAACAACCGTGAAAGACTCCTCCTTCTGGGGTGTGGTGGCGGCTGAACAAACTAGGGTAGAGGTGGTATGTGTAGGCAGGTCAGAAAGTGTGTCGAAGGGCTCTTATAAGGCGGCTGAGTGAGGTGTGTGTGTGAGGGTTTCATTCCCTCACATTATGCGAGTCTTGGGCTGTTTGTATTGACACGGAAATCGAGGCCCAAGACTCTCATCCAACTACCCCTAGTTCGAACCCCACCAAGGGCATGTCACATAAATAAGTGATCCCCAATTCGAATCCCATAACAAGCATGATACGTACGCATAAACTTATAAACGAACTAATTACTTATCATCTTATTTAACATCGTATCAAATAAGATCCCGTACTAAGCATAAAACCGTTTGGCTACTAAGACAATTGTGATAAAATCGTGCCCAAAATTCGAGGTATTACAGTCTTCCCCCCTTAAAATGAACTTCGTCCCGAAGTTCAACAACGCTCAGATGACAAAACAATCAACTCAAACGAACTGTGAACACAAAATATCACAAAAGTTTACTTGAATCACAGAATTATTCCACCCCCCTTAAAGAAAAGTTACGTCCGCGTAACTTATCTCAATCGAACAAATGTGGATAACGCTCTCTCAAGGACGCCTCAGGCTCCCACGTAGCCTCCTCCTGATTATGATTTGTCCACAAGACCTTCACCAAGGACGTCTCCCCATTGCGAGTCTTCCGCACCTTCCTGTCCAGGATTTCCTTCGGAGTCTCAATGTATGCCAACTGCTCATCTACCTCAATCACCTCGTGCTGAAGCACATGTGATGGATCACTCACGTACTTCCTCAACTGGGATACATGGAACACATTATGGACCCTGGATAGGGTTGGAGGCAAAGCTAAGCGATATGCCACCTCCCCAACTCTGTCCAAGATCTCA
Organism: Silene conica; assembly: GCA_029255685.2. Taxonomy (NCBI): domain Eukaryota; kingdom Viridiplantae; phylum Streptophyta; class Magnoliopsida; order Caryophyllales; family Caryophyllaceae; genus Silene; species Silene conica. The sequence continues at coordinate 46,514,440 of CM055312.2, read as the reverse complement.
AATGGTCCAATAAATTTCTGACTCAGTTTGCCACGCTTGCCGAATCTCATCACACCCTTCATCGGAGAAACTTTCAGTAGTACCTTCTCTCCGGCCTCAAATGAAATATCGCTCCTCTTTAGATTGGCATAGCTCTTTTGTCGATCCTGAGCGGCCCTCATCCCCTGTCGAATAATATGAACCTGCTCCACCATCTCCTGGATCATATCTGGCCCCAATGTCACAACATCAGCTCGATCATCCCAACACACAGGGCTCCGACACTTCCTCCCGTACAGAGCCTCGAAAGGGGCCATGCCTATGCTTGCATGGTAGCTGTTATTATAAGAAAACTCGATCAACCCCAGTCGATCCTCCCAAGATCCTCCGAACTCAAGTACACAAGCCCTCAACATATCCTCAAGGGTCTGAATTGTTCTCTCAGTCTGACCGTCAGTAGCTGGATGGAAAGCAGTACTCATCTTCAATTGGGTACCCAAGGCAGCCTGCAACTCCTGCCAAAATCTAGAGATAAACCTCGAGTCTCGATCGGAAACAATGTCATTGGGTACACCATGCAATTTGACCACATTCTGCACATATGACTTAGCCAACTCAGCTTTACTCCAGGTATCTTTCATCGGAATAAAGTTAGCCAACTTAGTCAAACGATCCACGATTACCCAAATCATGTTGTTGCCCCTCTGAGTCCGAGGCAACCCCACAATAAAGTCCATCGAAATATTCTCCCACTTCCACTCTGGCACATCTAGTGGTTGAACCTTCCCTTGAGGTCTCTTATGCTCCCCTTTCACTCGCTGACACGTCAAACACCTCGAGACAAACTCTGCGACCTCCTTCTTCATATTCGGCCACCAGAATGTCTGCTTAAGGTCTTTATACAACTTATCACCCCCTGGGTGAACGGAATACGGAGTAGCATGAGCTTCGGTCAGGATTTTCTTCTTTAGCTCCTCTACGTCAGGAACACACCAACGCCCACCGAACCTCAAACTACCGTGGGCATGAATACTGAACTTGGTTGACGACTCTCCACCCTCGCTCTCCACCATCTTGCGCCATTTCTGGATTCTCACATCGTTCTGTTGTAACTCCTGTATCTCTCCATACAACTCAGGCTCTACTGTCAAATCACCAAGAGAATCCCCTTTCCTGATCATGGAAATTCCCATCTCTTTTAGTTCACTATGCAACCTCACCCTCGATCTGGCACAACTCAAAGCATGTACTGACTTCCTACTTAGAGCGTCAGCTACCACATTCGCCTTGCCCTCATGGTAAACAATCTGCATATCATAGTCTCCGATTAACTCTATCCACCTTCTCTGCCTCATGTTCAACTCCTTCTGGGTGTAGATGTACTTCAGGCTCTTATGATCAGAAAACACCTTAAAAGTGGCTCCATAAAGGTAATGACGCCACAATTTCAGTGCAAAGACCACATCGCCCAATTCCAAATCATGAGTCGGATAATTCTCTTCGTAGGTCTTCAACTGGCGAGAAGCATACGCGATCACTCTCCCATTCTGCATTAGCACACAACCCAACCCATGCTTTGAAGCATCGGTGTATACTTCGAAATTATCACTCCCAACTGGCAAGGCCAGGATGGGAGCTGTTGTCAGGCGTTCCTTAAGGGTGAGGAATGCCTTCTCACAACTCTCATCCTAGACAAAACGGTTCTCTTTCCTCATTAACGACGTCAACGGCTTCGCTATCTTTGAAAAATCTTTTACAAAGCTCCGGTAGTAACCAGCTAATCCCAGGAAGCTTCGAATCTCACTCACGTTCTTCGGGCTCTGCCACCTAGTCACTGGATCTTACTAGGGTCAACAGCCACTCCCTCCTTTGAAATTACATGCCCCAGAAATGCCACTTTTTCCAACCAGCACTCGCACTTGCTCAACTTAGCATTGAGCTTATGCTCCTCCAAAGTCTGAAGTACCTTCCTCAAATGATCCTCGTGCTCTTCTGCATTCTTAGAATAAACCAGGATATCATCTATGAATACCACCACGAACCTGTCCAGATACGGGCTGAAGACTCGATTCATCAAGTCCATGAACACAGCTGGAGCATTAGTCAATCCCAAGGGCATAACCACAAATTCATAGTGGCCATACCTCGTTCGTAACGCGGTCTTCGGAATATCTTCATCCTTTATCCTCAACTGATGATACCCAGATCTCAAATCAATCTTGGAGAAAACCCCGGCTCCACTCAACTGATCGAACAAGTCGTCAATTCTCGGCAAAGGATAACGATTCTTGATGGTCACATTGATCAGCTCTCGGTAGTCAACACACAACCTCAAACTCCCATCCTTCTTCTTCACAAATAAAACAGGTGCTCCCCAGGGCGACACACTGGGTCGGATGAACCCTTTCTCCGCTAGTTCATCCAATTGCTTTTTCAACTCCTCCATTTCTTTCGGTCCCATACGGTACGGTGATTTAGATATTGGTCCCGCTCCTGGTTTTAGGTCAATGGAAAATTCCACTTCCCTCCTTGGCGGCAACCCTGGAACGTCGTCTCGGAATACTCCCTCAAACTCCCGTACCACAGGTATCTCACTAGTCTTTGGAGTCTCAGCCTCACAATTCCACATTTGGCACAAGATCAGACTCTCTCCCTTCCTCAAGCTAGACTTCAAGGTATTGACGGATATGAATTTGATTTTTGGTTTGACTCTATACCCCTTGTAGGACACCCTCACTCCCTTGGGTCCCTTCAAAGAAATCTTTTTCTGATGACAGTCGATAAAAGCCCTATACTTCCCCAACCAGTCCATCCCTAGGATCACCTCAAAACCCCCCAAAGGAAACTCTATGAGGTCACAATAGTAAATTGTTTCCCCGATTTTGATGGGTACACTACCGTATACTCTATTACAAACTATCGACTCGCCCGAAGGTATGGTCACTGAATCCGCGACCCAGTCGAACCTCTCAAGTCCCAAAACTCTAACATGCTCTCTAGACACAAAAGAATGGGTTGCACCGGAATCGAAAAGTACGAAGGTAGGGCTAGAGTTTACAAGAAAAGTACCAGTAACCACATGAGCATCCTCCTGAGCTGCTTGCTTTCCCATGGCAAAGAGCTTGCCACTGGACTTGACTCCACTCTGACTGGCACCAGATGTCCCAGCCTGCTGATTCCCTTCTGCTCCCGCCTTTTGGTTGCTTCCACCTCCATTGTATTGATTCTGGTACGAGCGGCTCTGATAATTGTTATAGCTCCTCTGGTAATTACTGCCCCCTCCAGACTTCGCACCCCCACCATAGTTGGGCATGGGTGTGCGATAGCCACTGCTACCATAAGACTGAGTGCGAGATCTCTGATACCACTTTGTAACACCCCCATTTATTTAAGGGCCTGTACTAGGACTCCTCAGATAAATAAAGGTTTTACCATCTCGGTTTCCCGAGGTAGTAGATACAAAGGAAAGATAACAGTACTTTAATTAAAGTTAAACTCATAACAAGTTCTTACAACAGTATCAAAAAGTCTTAACAAAATAAAAGAAGTACAACTCATGCTAAACTGGCTAAGGTGATCTAGACTCTAGTCTGGTCCGGATCCAAGCTCTTTCTCCCATAGCTCCCCCTTAGTCATAGCCACCTGTCAATCTGCTCCCCAATAATTGGTTCATCACAGGTGATCACGAAAACAAAGGGTCAACCACGAGGTTGAGCAGGGAAAAGAATAAATGTACCAACAATATAATAAACTCCGCACCGATCCAACACCATATATATACTCCGCACCGATCCAACGCCATATATACTCCGCACCGATCCAACACCATAAATACTCCGCACCGATCCAACACCATAAATACTCCGCACCGATCCATCACCATATCACAAGACCCAATATGAACACAACGTATTATATCACAGAGTAATATAGATAACACAGTATAATGATCACACGATATTATATCATAAACATGCTCAAAACCAAATAAGAACAGATTGCACATTATCATACACCAGTATTTTCCCCTACCTGAATTAGCAGGAAACGCAGATCAAACCAAGGCTTGTTTAGAAATGTTCCACGCGAAACCCGCTACCTAAACAAATATTATTTAATTAATAAACACCCTAATTCTCGTAATACGTATACACATTATATTTATAGAAACTCCCTATATTTAGAAAGCTTCCTACCAACCGAGGTTACCCAAAATAGCAACCTTCTAAATATAGTAACTTCTAAAAATAGCAACTTCCTAAAAATAGTACTTTGGTTTTGAAATTCAAATGATTCTAAATATACATTAATACCCATATTAAAACTTCCCTTAATAAATAATAAAAACTTTACTTTTAATAACAAAATATAAGTACCATAAATAACCATCATATTAATAATAAATTGATAATAATAATATCAATAATAATAATAATAATAATAATAATAATAATAAAAATAAAAATAAAAAGATGAAAAGGATGATAAACGACACTAAACACCCGACAGCCCCCACACGACAACAACCCCCTTCACCGCTGCCTACCACCACTTCGACCACCCACCAGTACCAGCTCCCAACACCACCGACCACCAACTGACACTACAACACCACCACACCAGTCGACACCCCTTGTCGACTCCGACCAGAGCCCTTAAACCCAGCCTGACCCCTCGCCTGAATCCTAACAGTCCGAAACAGACACCAATCGATCCCCTGTAACAACCCTTACACCACCCATAACACCCACCAGACTAAACCTCCGACAACCCCCTCTCGGACCACGGTGGTGCCACTGCTTAGACCTCCCCCGAGTCTTCAGTAGCACCACCCCAAAACCACCTTCCCTGAACACACAACACTGACCGTGAAATAAACCAACCAACAGACACCACGAACCCCCCTTTTTACACCACCCACGATACTCGACAACCACCTTGACCAACCCCCGACAACCCCTTAACCACCAGAAGAATAGAAATGCATAAACCATGACAACCACGACACTGAACCCCCCCTCAAAAGAGAAACAAACACCAGCAATTTAAAAATAGAATTACAAACGAAACTATACAGACTGCGGCTTACCTGTTTCTTGACTCAAATCGAGGGAACTAGACCGGTCAAACAACCGTGAAAGACTCCTCCTTCTGGGGTGTGGTGGCGGCTGAACAAACTAGGGTAGAGGTGGTATGTGTAGGTAGGTCAGAAAGTGTGTCGAAGGGCTCTTATAAGGCGGCTGAGTGAGGTGTGTGTGTGTGAGGGTTTCATTCCCTCACATTATGCGAGTCTTGGGCTGTTTGTATTGACACGGAAATCGAGGCCCAAGACTCTCATCCAACTACCCCTAGTTCGAACCCCACCAAGGGCATGTCACATAAATAAGTGATCCCCAATTCGAATCCCATAACAAGCATGATACGTACGCATAAACTTATAAACGAACTAATTACTTATCATCCTATTTAACATCGTATCAAATAAGATCCCGTACTAAACATAAAACCGTTTGGCTACTAAGACAATTGTGATAAAATCGTGCCCAAAATTCGAGGTATTACAGTTAATTAATTTCGCTTTATGTCCTTCCCAAAATATGATTTTGCTGCTATAATATGATTATAAACGTGAAATGTTTTAAATTGTCTATTTTGATATACGAGTTTGTTGATTGTCTACATTGGTGGAAATATGCTGAGTTTTGTCACAAAAAAAAAAAAAAAAAAAGAGAAAAAAAAATACAAAGATATGTAAGCACTAGCTAATCTGATTATGTTTTACTGTGTAACACGATCCTATCGACCCTAATACTTTATTGTTGTTCAAGGCTATATGTTATATGATAATTGATATGATCCCTTTGAGTACTGATTTGAGTTGAATATTAGTAGTTGTCCTTTTATTTTGATAGTTTAAATTTTTCAGAGTTGTGTACAAGTTCTCGTTTTATGGCATACATGTTCTTGTTTTGTGATTAGTGGAATGATGAGTATACATACAATTATATCAAGGAACTTGAAAGGTAAGTACTGATGAGATTGAGTTGCCCGTGAGTCTAGAACAAAGGCCATGATTGGTTTGTATTGAGATTGGGATTGCAGTTCAGTATTTTATCGAGTTACCGTACCCCTTTGACCTTGACTCGTGGGTGAGTAGCTCAGAGATTTACTCTCTAAGTGTTGAACAGTTCATTTCATGGAATATCTGACGATATTGAAGATTGAAATGGAGATGAGAATTGGGTACTGGTATGGGTTATGAGTTATTTGGCCGTTGTGCCATATTGCGTTCGGTCCAGTGTGACCATGGTTATTGAGTTACTTTTCTTTTCTGAGTTGAAATCGATGTTGAGGTGGAAGCAGTGATTTGCGGTTTTAGCTCACCAGTTCACTCACCCCTTGTCCTCGGTCTTAGGTTCGACGACAAAAGCGATATTTGGTTACTTGGAATAAGATGGTATGAGATTAAGTATAAGTAAGACGGTTTAATGTGTTGAGATTTGTATAATGAGGTTACGGGGACGTAACCATGTTTTCAGGGGGATAGGATTGTAAAATCTTTTGACTTATGATATGTCTAGATGTTTTACATGGCTAAGTGGTATATGGAGATTGTTTATACATGATAATCTTGGTTATTTCTGTCATGCATTTTTTTTATGATTCATGAAGTATCCCTTAATTTGGTAATACAAGATACTTTGGGGACAAAGTTTTCTTAACGAGGGAAGAATGTAACATTTCATGTTTTAAAGTAATTTTATTAGCTTTGGGTATTATGGGGTGTCACATTTTGTGTTCGTTATGTGCCTGGTGACCAGGTTGTTGACCATGGGGCGATGAACTTCGGGACGAAGTTCATTTTAAGGAGGGAAGACTGTAATACCTGTAATTTTATTATGATATTTATTAACTATTGGACGTATTGATGGTTATTCGAACGTTTATATTCGATAATAACTGACTTGTCGTATAAGTGTTGTTATGTTTTATACGTTGTTTGTAATGCTACGTTGTTGCCATATAATAATTGACTTGCCGTAAAAGTGGACCTCGAAGGACGTGCCTTAGTGCATATTTTTTTATACTTGTATATTTTGTTAAGACTTTCGGATACAGTTGTAAGAACATGTTATGAGTTTAATTTTAATTAACGTACTGTTTATCTTTCCTTTGTATCTACTGCCTCGGGAAACCGGGATGGTAAAACCTTTATTTATCTGAGGAGTCCTAGTACAGGCCCTTAAATAAATGGGGGTGTTACAAAGTGGAATCAGAGCAAACGATCCTCAGGCCTAAACTAAATGAATAATAATGAACGTAGGGGGAGTCTAATAAAATGAACCCCGAGATAAAACTGATAGGAGCCCCAAAAAGGAACGGGATGAGTTAGGGGCCCCCTCACACCAATCCTGGGCCCTTTCTGTTCTGTCTCGGGAACCCAATGAGAGAAATTGAAAAGTGGGGTAGATTATATAGTAACCTAGATGTATTGTACTAACGTTCTTGCAGGAAAAGGAATGAGGTAAGTTACGATGTGTGATATGGTTGGTAATATATACTGCGAATCATGAGATTTATGTTGAGTGTTTGTTGAGATCTACTATTTCTGGCATTGAGAACAAGAGATTTTGAATATGAGTTTTACTTGTATATATATAGTGATATGCATGCGGCTGTATGATCCTTGAACCGTTAGGTAGAGATATAGTATAATGACATGTGTAATGAGTTGGTGAGCTGTAGCTACCTAAAAGGATAGGTGTAGGAGAAATATGATCATGATTGACTGGAATAGTTAGTAGAGCCAGCTATGCTAGGTGGTTATAGGAGGTGGAACCAAGCTAAGTCTTATGGATAAAGCTAGTAGACCAAACCGGAGGCCGTGCGCGTTTATAATTGCCTGTACTAATCTATGTGTATACACTTCTTATTTGCATGCCTTATATTTTGCAAGAGTTTACTGATAGGCATACTAGGCAAATGTGATCGGAATTTGAGACTTATGATTTTATTATGTTAGTAATTGCCTTAGCAATCCATGTTTAGTAATATGCAGAATGTGTGTTCTAAGCTATGAATGTATTTAGTCATGTGTTGCGTATATCGTATTTAAAATTTTATACCTTTATATACATTTAAATTCGTTATGAAGTTTGTCATCAATAAGAGATATGTAGTAGTCACTAGGTTATATTTCCGTACTTGGATACACATGTATAACTGTCAAGTTATTTAATTGATTTTATTTTCAGTTTCGAAACCTTTACCGTATTTTGATGCCAACTACAATTGAAATGAGGAATGAATGTTAATATGGTACATAGTGATGTCTATGCTTCAGATGATTGTCAATGTGTTTGGATGAGAAAGGTTGAGTGTGGATGTAGTAATGTGTAGTTGCAAAGGGACCAAAAATTTTAATAAATTTTCAGAATGTTACCTGGTTTGTCCGGGCTGTCACTTTATACGTGTTTCATAATTGAGGATGAAAATTTTATGTATGATAACCTTCTGAGTTGGGTTTACAATACTAGTGTTTTATCTTGATATGAGTTATGTCTTTTGGAGAAATAATTCTTTTATTCGACAGTAGTAAGACTGTTACTACATAGTCCCGTTTTGATCTATCTTTTGTAACTGAAATCATTTAAAACTTGGTTATTGCTTGTGCATAGTTCCAACTCTACTGTTTAGAATGTTCGTTCACGTTTTCAAAATTTTACGCCATGTAAAATCTTAACGAGCTGTTATTCAATTGTGATTTTTGCAAGATGCCTAAAATTTTGTTGAAATGCTGTAAAGTTATTGTTCAAATTGTTCGATTTGTAAACATTGTAATAAATAATTTCCTTGAGGTATGCATACGATACTTTTCCTCTGTTTAACTAATTCCTTATATTTACTAAAGTTTATGTTGCTCACACGTTGGCTAAGTTGTTATTTAATTATGATTTTTGTAAGTTGTTGCATAACGTTAAATTGGTGAAGTTGTAAGGTATGTAAGTTTCGTATCGAAAAGGTGTAATCAAATGTGAATTATGTGATGTGACCACGTGATATCCTGATATGGCCTTGGTAACATGAATAGTAGGCATAGGGTATGAGTATGAACCCCACTATATGATAGCGAAACCTTGTTTATCTCGTCAAGTTTAATATAAAATCATTTCCAGTATATGTCTAATTTTAATGATGCGCTGCTCGTATGTGATGTCAAAGGCATGTTTGACTAAGAAGAGTCTTGCCATAGGGCAAAATGAAAGATAACTGGTGAGCTTATTAGCATGTTATAGCAATCTAATGGTTATATGTAATTGTAATTGTGATTATTTGAACAGTGTGAATCTTGTTGATGTTCTTTCGTCTATTGAGAGTTATCTCTGTCTAGTTCCCTGTGAATATAATTTTTATAACTTTTTCAAGTTTATTGTTATACCATGTAGTGACTTACATATTGTTATATTAAGAATTTGATCAAGATATGTGGGATTATTAATTGGTTAACATGTGAAATATGAAGTACTAGCCTTGTGAATTCGTTTACTTTTATTGTTAAAATTTTCATAATTCATGAGCGACAAGAACAGTGTCCTAGTAAAGAAGAATCAGAACGTCTCTGTGTAGTCATGTTATGATCTGTAGCTTGTGAAATTCCCTTTTTGTTCGTTTTTATAAATTGTCACAAATTACCGCTTCAATGTTTCAAATGTTTCAAAATATTTCCGAAGTGATAAACCATGATAAAGCTTAATGTTTGATAATTATGCTGAATGTTTACAATTTGACAGATTATATATGTAACTATGTGTTGATGAAATCCTGCACGGAAATTTAATTACTGCGCAGTATGTAAACCCCTTATTTGTAAGTCACATATGTTGATAGTTTCATGATAAATGATGTAATGTGAGTGGATAGGAGATGTACCTAATTGATTTTTAACTTATTGACATCTAGGAACGATAAACGGTCTTGTTAGTCTATGATTGGCGTGTATCTTGTGTAACATGTCAATGCGCCATGTTTAATTACGTTAATTAATTTCGCTTTATGTCCTTCCCAAAATATGATTTTGCTGCTATAATATGATTATAAACGTGAAATGTTTTAAATTGTCTATTTTGATATACGAGTTTGTTGATTGTCTACATTGGTGGAAATATGCTGAGTTTTGTCACAAAAAAAAAAAAAAAAAAAAAAGAGAAAAAAAAAATACAAAGATATGTAAGCACTAGCTAATCTGATTATGTTTTACTGTGTAACACGATCCTATCGACCCTAATACTTTATTGTTGTTCAAGGCTATATGTTATATGATAATTGATATGATCCCTTTGAGTACTGATTTGAGTTGAATATTAGTAGTTGTCCTTTTATTTTGATAGTTTAAATTTTTCAGAGTTGTGTACAAGTTCTCGTTTTATGGCATACACGTTCTTGTTTTGTGATTAGTGGAATGATGAGTATACATACAATTATATCAAGGAACTTGAAAGGTAAGTACTGATGAGATTGAGTTGCCCGTGAGTCTAGAACAAAGGCCATGATTGGTTTGTATTGAGATTGGGATTGCAGTTCAGTATTTTATCGAGTTACCGTACCCCTTTGACCTTGACTCGTGGGTGAGTAGCTCAGAGATTTACTCTCTAAGTGTTGAACAGTTCCTTTCATGGAATATCTGACGATATTGAAGATTGAAATGGAGATGAGAATTGGGTACTGGTATGGGTTATGAGTTATTTGGCCGTTGTGCCATATTGCGTTCGGTCCAGTTTGACCATGGTTATTGAGTTACTTTTCTTTTCTGAGTTCAAATCGATGTTGAGGTGGAAGCAGTGATTTGCGGTTTTAGCTCACCAGTTCACTCACCCCTTGTCCTCGGTCTTAGGTTCGACGACAAAAGCGATATTTGGTTACTTGGAGTAAGATGGTATGAGATTAAGTATAAGTAAGACGGTTTAATGTGTTGAGATTTGTATAATGAGGTTACGGGGACGTAACCATGTTTTCAGGGGGATAGGATTGTAAAATCTTTTGACTTATGATATGTCTAGATGTTTTACATGGCTAAGTGGTATATGGAGATTGTTTATACTTGATAATCTTGGTTATTTCTGTCATGCATTTTTTTTATGATTCATGAAGTATCCCTTAATTTGGTAATACAAGAAACTTTGGGGACAAAGTTTTCTTAACGAGGGAAGAATGTAACATTTCATGTTTTAAAGTAATTTTATTAGCTTTGGGTATTATGGGGTGTCACATTTTGTGTTCGTTATGTGCCTGGTGACCAGGTTGTTGACCATGGGGCGATGAACTTCGGGACGAAGTTCATTTTAAGGAGGGAAGACTGTAATACCTGTAATTTTATTATGATATTTATTAACTATTGGACGTATTGATGGTTATTCGAACGTTTATATTCGATAATAACTGACTTGTCGTATAAGTGTTGTTATGTTTTATACGTTGTTTGTAATGCTACGTTGTTGCCATATAATAATTGACTTGCCGTAAAAGTGGACCTCGAAGGACGTGCCTTAGTGCATATTTTTTTATACTTGTATATTTTGTTAAGACTTTCGGATACAGTTGTAAGAACATGTTATGAGTTTAATTTTAATTAACGTACTGTTTATCTTTCCTTTGTATCTACTGCCTCGGGAAACCGGGATGGTAAAACCTTTATTTATCTGAGGAGTCCTAGTACAGGCCCTTAAATAAATGGGGGTGTTACAAAGTGCAATCAGAGCAAACGATCCTCAGGCCTAAACTAAATGAATAATAATGAACGTAGGGAGAGTCTAATAAAATGAACCCCGAGATAAAACTGATAGGAGCCCCAAAAAGGAACGGGATGAGTTAGGGGCCCCCTCACACCAATCCTGGGCCCTTTCTGTTCTGTCTCGGGAACCCAATGAGAGAAATTGAAAAGTGGGGTAGATTATATATTAACCTAGATGTCTTGTACTAACGTTCTTGCAGGAAAAGGAATGAGTTAAGTTACGATGTGTGATATGGTTGGTAATATATACTGCGAATCATGAGATTTATGTTGAGTGTTGGTTGAGATCTACTATTTCTGGCATTGAGAACAAGAGATTTTGAATATGAGTTTTACTTGTATATATATAGTGATATGCATGCGGCTGTATGATCCTTGAACCGTTAGGTAGAGATATAGTATAATGACATGTGTAATGAGTTGGTGAGCTGTAGCTACCTAAAAGGACAGGTGTAGGAGAAATATGATCATGATTGACTGGAATAGTTAGTAGAGCCAGCTATGCTAGGTTGTTAAGACTTTCGGATACAGTTGTAAGAACATGTTATGAGTTTAATTTTAATTAACGTACTGTTTATCTTTCCTTTGTATCTACTGCCTCGGGAAACCGGCATGGTAAAACCTTTATTTATCTGAGGAGTCCTAGTACAGGCCCTTAAATAAATGGGGCTGTTACAACTCAACCGCGAGGTTGATAGTGTATTCGTGTGCACCTACGATGATCCGGAATGGGGAGTAGATTCTACAGGTCAGAGACCGATGGACTAGGAGCTTGGGCATGGAGAGAGACGTGGCTTTGACCTACTTAGAATTAGCTCTTACTTAGATTTTATCAGTTGTACTTTTCTACGCGCAGTACTTGTAATACCAAAAGTTTAAATTATATCAGTTCAATATAAAGTACTTTGGTTTGTTTTACTTTGTTATTCACCACCTCGGACATTCCGAGATGGTAACAGCTCTATTTATTTGAGAATGTCTTGCTAAAGGCTCTTAAATAAATGGGGGTGTTACAAAGTGGTATCTAAGCGAACGATCCTCAGGCCTAAACCAAATGAATAATAATGAACGTAGGAAGAGTCTAATAAAACGAACCCCAGGCTAGTAACTGTTAGGAGCCCCAGGATTGGGATGAGTTTGGGGCCCCCTCAAACCAAACCACTGGCCCTTTCAGTCTAACCTTGTCACCCTTGAGAGACTCGCATTTTAGAGCTTATGTATATGTACTACTTGTGTTGGTCTTATGCTTGTGGGGTATTTTGTTATCGTTACGGGGTAGCGAACTTCGGGACGAAGTTCATTTTAAGGAGGGAAGATTGTAATACACCGTATTTTAGCCTCGGTCAACGGCAGTCAAACCGTGTTTTATACCCGTGTTTTATACTAGTATTTCAAAAGGAATGTTTATAAAGTATTTTACGTAAACTGTTATTATTTTATAAATCGTATTTCTACGATTATTTCGTATTTCATAATCATTTCATATTTGACGATTAGTTCATAAAATGGTATTTCATTCGTATTTATTTAATTTCAATAATACGTTTATAATTTAATATATTTCCTATTCTATATTTAATTCTCATCTAAACTTAATTTCTATTTTTTTTATTTAAGTCGTAATTGTATTTAAATCCTATATTCCTTATATATTCTTATTCTTATGAAAGTGCTAATAATTTTATCTTCTTATATTAATTTAATTAATATTAATATTAATATTTACTAATACTAAATAAAAATAAAATAAAATTTAATTAGTATATTTTTACGTACTCGTTTATTTTAAGTTACGGGTTAAGAACGAGATATAAACGAATTAGTGCATCGTTATGTGTAATGGGCCGAGTAAGATAAGCAACGGGCCCGGTTATCAAGACAAGACTACATGAAACCCTCACCCTACCCCTTGTCCATCGACACAAACATAATCCATCGACATACTACACTACCTCTTAATCGACTAAACCTAAAACCCTAATTCGCAAAAGAGAGGCTTGGGTTTGAGGAAGGACCAGAGGGAGATCAGCACCCTTGTCATCACCATCATCACCCACCATGACCACCATCGTAAGCTTCGTCGACGTTCATATGTTTATGATTCATGTGTCTCGTTTTATTTCGTTTTTTTTCCAAACTGTGATGTCGATTCTTTTGGGTCTGTTTGGGGATAGGTTTTAATCTGGTTTGTGGGTAGAAGGTTGTTATGGTATAGGCTAACACTCTCGTACATATGTGGTAGCCATGGATGGTGGTTAGGGGTTGGGGTGGTGGAGAACAGTAGCGACAAAAGAGGCAGGAAACAGAGGAAGAGCAGGTTGTTGTGCACGGTTGTTGTGGCAGTTTTAATGTGCTTTCTAGGGGAACGAGGACCCACTTTTACCACCCTTGGAACCACCGTGGGTCAGTGGTGACAACGGTGGTGGCCATAGGTGGTGGTGGGCCTGGTGGTGAGAGAAAAGTCGTGAGAAAAGAGAGAGACGGACTGCGCGAAAACGGAGTATTCGGGTTTGTGGGCAGGCTTTTTTGACAGCCTGTTTAGAGCGTTTATGGGGGCCTATGGTGGTGGCTAATGGGTGGAAGTTGTAGTAGGTAGTACGTAGTTAAGGTTGGGCACAATGGTGGTAGTTGTCGGGGACCGAGCTGGTGGCGGTGGTGTCGGGAAAAGTGCTGCGTCATGTCGTTGTTCACGTTTTGCTAGTCTGGTCTGCGTACGTTAATTGTAGTTGTTTATCATGGCCTGCATATGTATTATTATTGCTATTATTATATTATTATTATTATTATTATTATTATATTTGTTATGGTTATGGCGTGGTTGGTTTGTGTATTGTTATTATTATTATGATTATTATTATTATTATTCTTATTATTAGTAGTATTAGTACTACTTTTGTTATTCTTATTATAAATTATTAGTATTGCTATTTTAATTAATTAGTTGGTTTAGTTGTTTAATTGATAATTAATATTTAATCAATTGAGTTTGTTTCATTTAATTTGTGATGATATTTTTTTATTAGTTACGTTTAATATATATATCTTCGTTACGTGTGATATATTAATTAGTTAATTAAGTTAAATAATTATTATACTACACTTGTTGGGTAACGATATAGTAGTAATTATGTATGTCATTGTTAATCGTTTTAGGTAACAAGTTGAGGTGGAATATTCTGGTTGTGATTGGATTGCTATTTGGATTATATTGCTATCCAGGTAGGATACACTAATCCTATACTCTATGATGTGTTATGAATGAATGTTGGATTGTGTGTTATGGATGCTGAGCATGATTTATATGAGAATGGTATTGGTTGGATTGAGTGTTGTTTATTATTATTGGTACGCGCATTGCATTATTTAAGAGCATGATGGATTAAGAGTATTGTTGCATTCATGAGCATGGCATGTGCATTGGTTACAGATACGAGATGATGATATTATTGGGCCCAGGCTAGTTCTGCAGGACTAGGCCTGGTGACCTCAGCTGTTATTCTGGTGTTCGGCGACGGCCGATTATAGTCTGCCGGGAGGTTCGGTATGGCTGGGTGTTACGGGTTTGAGATTGAGATTTGAGATTGAGAATGAGATTGAGCTCGAGCATATCACGGCATTGCATATCATTATTGTTGCATTATTTATTATTGTGTTACCCTACTCAACCGCGAGGTTGATAGTGTATTCGTGTGCACCTACGATGATCCGGAATGGGGAGTAGATTCTACTGGTCAGAGACCGATGGACTAGGAGCTTGGGCATGGAGAGAGACGTTGCTTTGACCTACTTAGAATTAGCTCACTTACTTAGATTTTATCAGTTGTACTTTTCTACGCGCAGTACTTGTAATACCAAAAGTTTAAATTATATCAGTTTTATATAAAGTACTTTGGTTTGTTTTACTTTGTTATTCACTACCTCGGACATTCCGAGATGGTAACAGGTCTATTTATTTGAGAATGTCTTGCTAAAGGCTCTTAAATAAATGGGGGTGTTACAAAGTGGTATCAGAGCGAACGATCCTCAGGCCTAAACCAAATGAATAATAATGAACGTAGGAAGAGTCTAATAAAACGAACCCCAGGCTAGTAACTGTTAGGAGCCCCAGGATTGGGATGAGTTAGGGGCCCCCTCAAACCAAACCACTGGCCCTTTCAGTCTAACCTGGTCACCCTTGAGAGATGTAGAGCGTGGTTAGTATAGAATAAAGGACAGGACCCAATATATGACAGGACCCAATATATATATTGTACTAACGTTTCCGCCGAAAAGGAATGAGGTAAGTAGGATGTGAAATATGGTTGGAGATCTGTGTTGTATGAGACTTATATTGAATGTTGATTGAGATGTATGATTTTCAAGTATTGAGAACATGAAAATTGGAATGTGATTTTTGAAATATAAGCTTGACTTGTATGATGATGTGCATTAGACGAATACGACTGATCTTAAAATGCTTATTGATCTGAATGAGTGAACTGAAATTTTCAGAGAATGGTTGTATATTTATTGAACAATAATTTGGAGTGATATGATCCTATGATTTTGGTGTTTTGAAATGTCTATATGATATCTGGTCACTAAATGACTATCGCAACTATGTAATATATTGTTTTGTATTGGATAAGAATGATCAGATTTATATCTTATATTAATCTATGTCTGGTGAGATGCATGCGGCTATATGATCCATGTACCCTTAGGTAGAGATATAATATAATGATATGTATAATGAATTGATAATAAGTAGCACCTTCGTGATTTCTAGGATATATTTACGTACTTTAATCTGCTGTGTTTATTGCGATGGTAGAAACTAATGCATTGTTTATACTTATATAATTATTAAGCTATTTAATTGATTATACTTTTCAGTTTCACAATCTTTACCGCTTTCTGGATGACAATTTTAGTTGGAAATGATGAATAATTGCTAATATGGTGCAATGTGATTTCAATGCTTCAAATGACATGTTCACACGTTCTAGAGAATGAATGATTATGTTTAAATGTGATAATGTGAAGCGATTTTTTTTTTAGAAACCAAAATTTGTAATAAATTTTCAGAATTTTACCTTGTTTGTACGAACTACCATTTAAAATGTGTTCCCTATATGAATGTGAAAATTTTACGTGTCATAACCTTCTGTTTTAGCTTTCCAATGCTTTTGGTTTCATGTTAATACGAATTATATTTTGAGAGCAATAAATATTTTAGTCGACAGTGGTCAGATTGTCACTGCACAATTCTGTTTTGACCCATCTTTTTGGAAAAGAAACCATTTAAAACGTAATTATTGTTTGTGCATAATTCAAACTCCACTGTCTAGAATATTCATTCATGTTTTCAAAATGATAAGCCACGTAAAATCTTAATGAGTAGTTATTTAAGTGTGATTTTTGCACGTTGCCTGATTTTCTATCTAATTGCTGTAAAGTTTATGTCCAGACCAACCGAGTTGTAAAATTTGTTATAAATAATTTCCTTAAGTCTTGCATTTGATTCTTCTACCTCTAATTAGTGAATTCATTATATTTCCCAAAAACTATAATGGTTCACAAAATGGATGAACGTACGGTTATTGAATTACGATTTTTGGAAGTTGCTACGTGAGGTATGATTGTTGAAACGGTAAAGTTTTAAATATCAAAGTTTAATCAAATATGGATTATGTGATGTAACCATGTAATATTCTGATATGACCTAAATGGCATGAACAGTACGCATATGATATGGATATGAACCTTACTATATATTAATATAACCTTAATTATTTTGGTGAGTTTTACATAAAGTTAATTTCATTTATACCGACGCTCTTGTTATGCTACAAGGTGAACTACGTGTTGTTATGTTTAAATCTGATTACTATATATTGAATTAGTAACATGGTTGACATGTGAATTGTAGGAATGCTAGATTTGTTTTCGATCCTTAACTTGTAAAATCGTCAGTGATTCGTGTTTATAAATTGCCATTAATTACAACTTCATCGTTTTGAAAGTTTCAAAATGTTTTCAAGGTGATAATCCATGATATAGCTGATGTTTGATAATTATGGTAAAAAATTTGCAACATGACAAAATCTATAGCTATCTGTTGATGAAATTTTGCCTAATGTCATTCTCTCTTATGTGCATAAACAAGAGTTTTGCCTCCATAATTTGAGTATGAGCATGAAATGTTTTAATTTGGCAAGTGTGAACCATGAGTTAGCTTACTGTCTACCTCGATGTAAAGATGTTAATTTTGTGTCAAAATTTCCAAGGGTATAGATGTTGGTTACCTTGATTTTTGTTTTATTGCGTAGCATGAAATTGACAAATAATCTTGTTGCTTTAAAAGTCGGATGCTAGTTGCCCAATATAGAGCACTTAACTTATCAAATAATTTGTGACTGTTGATTCGGTGATCTTCTTGAGCAATGAATGTGGAATTTTATAATGGGGTTACGAGGACGTAACCATGTTTTAAGGATGATAGGATTGTAAAATTTAGATGGTTTACGATCTGGCTAAGTGGTATGTTATGTTTGGCTGACTGAGATTGACCATGCATGGAGTCTGCTGTTTTAATTTGTTATGTTTTGGTCAATGTTGCGGTTCTTCAAGTGGCATATACTTCTATCGTATGTTAAAACTTTGGGGACAAAGTTTCTTAAGGGGGATAGAATGTAACACCTCGCATTTTAGAGCTTATGTATATGTACTACTTGTGTTGGTCTTATGCTTGTGGGGTATTTTGTTATCGTTACGGGGTAGCGAACTTCGGGACGAAGTTCATTTTAAGGAGGGAAGATTGTAATACACCGTATTTTAGCCTCGGTCAACGGCAGTCAAACCGTGTTTTATACCCGTGTTTTATACAAGTATTTCAAAAGGAATGTTTATAAAGTATTTTACGTAAACTGTTATTATTTTATAAATCGTATTTCTACGATTATTTCGTATTTCATAATCATTTCATATTTGACGATTATTTCATAAAATGGTATTTCATTCGTATTTATTTAATTTCAATAATATGTTTATAATTTAATATATTTCCTATTCTATATTTAATTCTCATCTAAACTTAATTTCTATTTTTTTTATTTAAGTCGTAATTGTATTTAAATCCTATATTCCTTATATATTCTTATTCTTATGAAAGTGCTAATAATTTTATCTTCTTATATTAATTTAATTAATATTAATATTAATATTTACTAATACTAAATAAAAATAAAATAAAATTTAATTAGTATATTTTTACGTACTCGTTTATTTTAAGTTACAGGTTAAGAACGAGATATAAACGAATTAGTGCATCGTTATGTGTAATGGGCCGAGTAAGATAAGCAACGGGCCCGGTTATCAAGACAAGACTACATGAAACCCTAACCCTACCCCTTGTCCATCGACACAAACATAATCCATCGACATACTACACTACCTCTTAATCGACTAAACCTAAAACCCTAATTCGCAAAAGAGAGGCTTGGGTTTGAGGAAGGACCAGAGGGAGATCAGCACCCTTGTCATCACCATCATCAACCACCATGACCACCACCGTAAGCTTCGTCGACGTTCATATGTTTATGTTTCATGTGTCTCGTTTTTTTTCGTTTTTTTTCCAAACTGTGATGTCGATTCTTTTGGGTCTGTTTGGGGATAGGTTTTAATCTGGTTTGTGGGTAGAAGGTTGTTATGGTATAGGCTAACACTCTCGTACATATGTGGTAGCCATGGATGGTGGTTAGTGGCTGGGGTGGTGGAGAACAGTAGCGACAAAAGAGGCAGGAAACAGAGGAAGAGCAGGTTGTTGTGCACGGTTGTTGTGGCGGTTTTAATGTGCTTTCTGGGGGAACGAGGACCCACTTTTACCACCCTTGGAACCACCGTGGGTCAGTGGTGACAACGGTGGTGGCCATAGGTGGTGGTGGGCCTGGTGGTGAGAGAAAAGTCGTGAGAAAAGAGAGAGACGGACTGCGCGAAAACGGAGTATTCGGGTTTGTGGGCAGGCTTTTTCGACAGCCTGTTTAGAGCGTTTATGGGGGCCTATGGTGGTGGCTAATGGGTGGAAGTTGTAGTAGGTAGTACGTAGTTAAGGTTGGGCACAATGGTGGTAGTTGTCGGGGACCGAGCTGGTGGCGGTGGTGTCGGGAAAAGTGCTGCGTCATGTCGTTGTTCACGTTTTGCTAGTCTGGTCTGCGTACGTTAATTGTAGTTGTTTATCATGGCCTGCATATGTATTATTATTGCTATTATTATTATATTATTATTATTATTATTATTATTATTATATTTGTTATGGTTATGGCGTGGTTGGTTTGTGTATTGTTATTATTATTATGATTATTATTATTATTATTATTATTCTTATTATTAGTAGTATTAGTACTACTTTTGTTATTCTTATTATAAATTATTAGTATTGCTATTTTAATTAATTAGTTGGTTTAGTTGTTTAATTGATAATTAATATTTAATCAATTGAGTTTGTTTAATTTAATTTGTGATGATATTTTGTTATTAGTTACGTTTAATATATATATCTTCGTTACGTGTGATATATTAATTAGTTAATTAAGTTAAATAATTATTATACTACACTTGTTGGGTAACGATATAGTAGTAATTATGTATGTCATTGATAATCGTTTTAGGTAACGAGTTGAGGTGGAATATTCTGGTTGTGATTGGATTGCTATTTGGATTATATTGCTATCCAGGTAGGATACACTAACCCTATACTCTATGATGTGTTATGAATGAATGTTGGATTGTGTGTTATGGATGCTGAGCATGATTTATATGAGAATGGTATTGGTTGGATTGAGTGTTGTTTATTATTATTGGTACGCGCATTGCATTATTTAATAGCATGATGGATTAAGAGTATTGTTGCATTCATGAGCATGGCATGTGCATTGGTTACAGATACGAGATGATGATGATATTATTGGGCCCAGGATAGTTCTGCAGGACTAGACCTGGTGACCTCAGCTGTTATGCTGGTGTTCGGCGACGGCCGATTATAGTCTGCCGGGAGGTTCGGTATGGCTGGGTGTTACGGGTTTGAGATTGAGATTTGAGATTGAGAATGAGATTGAGTTCGAGCATATTATGGCATTGCATATCATTATTGTTGCATTATTTATTATTGTGTTACCCTACTCAACCGCGAGGTTGATAGTGTATTCGTGTGCACCTACGATGATCCGGAATGGGGAGTAGATTCTACAGGTCAGAGACAGATCGACTAGGAGCTTGGGCATGGAGAGAGACGTGGCTTTCACCTACCTAGAATTAGCTCACTTACTTAGATTTTATCAGTTGTACTTTTCTACGCGCAGTACTTGTAATACCAAAAGTTTAAATTATATCAGTTTTATATAAAGTACTTTGGTTTGTTTTACTTTGTTATTCACTACCTCGGACATACCAAGATGGTAACAGCTCTATTTATTTGAGAATGTCTTGCTAAAGGCTCTTAAATAAATGGGGGTGTTACATAGAGTTACTGCTCAACTCATGTAATAATTAACAACCAAACTTTCGAGATTTTCCAATCCTATCCTCCTTAAACCCGGTTACGTCCTCGTAACCTCCATCACATTTATATATCACTAACCACAGATTATCACCATATTTAAAGGCAAAACGACATGCTAGAAGATAATTAAGCACAACATACTACTCATTTCTCATCTCAGCACATCTAAGTAGCAATCATGACTTATAAGGTACATATACTCGCTAAAGGCATTAAGTCACCGAAATCATACATATGAACATCTGAGCACAGCCGAAATTACCATATAAATATTCACGTGGTCGCAAGACAAGTGATAACATCTATTTACTAGTATAAAATTCCGAACCTTTTTACCAAGTTGCCAAACATGTACCATTTCTGTGATAAAATAACAGTGGCAACTCGAAATAAGACATACATAAATACACTTACTGCTAATCTCTTTATATCAGAACTGGTCAAAGTTAACAACTAACAGTTATAAATAATTACGACTATAAGCATACAAAGACATGTATCCAGTCATTTATATACTCGGTAATCACACTATATATTGCAAAATAACAATCATCATATTGTCACACTTAGATTTGTATATTTTGTTTCAACTTCAACAATAACAGTCATATATATAAAGTCATGAAATTCATTCACATTATTGTAACAACAAGGCTATATTATCATATAATATCTCTATATTCGTTTCATATGTCTACTACTCATGCTACTAATGTCATATCAGGATATTATATGGTCACATTACCAAATTCATATTTGACTATCTTTCATATTGAAAGCTTACATAACTTACAATTTCAACAATCATACATCACGCTGCCACTTCCAAAATCATAATTAAATAACTACTCGTTAAGATTTTACGTGGCTTATCATTTTGAAAACCTGAATTAATATTCCAAACAGTGGAGTTGGAATTATGCATAAATAGTAAATACATTTTAAATGATTCCCTTTTACAAAAACACGGGTCAAAACAGGACTGTGCAGTAACAATTTGACCAATGTCGAGTAAAATATTTATTTCTCTTAACATATAATTCGTATTAACATGAAAACAGAAGCATCGGAAAGCTAAATCAGAAGGTTATCACACATAAAATTTTCACATTCATATAGAGAACGCATTTTAAATGGTAGTTCGTACAAATAAGGTAACATTCTGAAAAAATTATTACATATTTTGGTTTCTTAAAAAAAATTGTTTCACATTATTTAAACATAATCATTCCTTCTCTAAAACATGAGAACATGTCGTTGAAGCATTGAAACCACATTGCACCATGTTAGCAATAATTTATCATTTCAAACTAAAATTGTCATCCAGAAAACGATAAAGACTGCGAAACCGAAAATAAAATCAACTAAGTAACTCAATAGCCATGTATGTATAGATAATGCAATAGTGTCTACCACCGTAACAATCAAAACCTTTTTAAGTACGTAAATATACCCTAGAAATCACTAAGGTGCTACTTATCAGCAACTCATTACACATATCATTATACTGTATCTCTACCTAAGGGTTCAGGGATCATATAGCCGCATGCATATCACCAGACATAGATTAATATAACATAGAAATCTGATCATTCTTATTCAATACCAAACAGTATAATACATAGTTGCGATAGTCATTTGGTAACCAGATATCATATAGACATTTCAAAACACCAAAATCATATGATCATATCACTCCAAATTATTGTTCAATAAATTTACAACAATTCTCTGAAAATTTCAGTTCAATCATTCAGATCAATCAGCGTTTTAAGATCAGTCGTATTCGTCTAATGCACATCATTATACAAGTCAAGCTTATATTTCAAAAAAATCACATTCTAATTTTCATGTTCTCAATACTTGAAACATCTATCTCAATTACATTCGATATCAACCTCATGTCTCACAATACACATTAACAACCATATTTCACATTATAACTTACCTCGTTCCTTTCCTGCGGAAAGGTTAGTACAATATAACTTGGGTCTTTTCCTTTATTCTATACTACCCACTCTCTACATCTCTCAAGGGTGACCAGGTTAGACTGAAAGGGCCAGTGGCTTGGTTTGAGGGGGCCCCTAACTCATCCCAATCCTGGGGCTCCTAACAGTTACTAACCTGGGGTTCATTTTATTAGACTCCTCCTACGTTCATTATTATTCATTTGGTTTAGGCCTGAGGATCGTTCGCTCTGATACCACTTTGTAATTCCCCCATTTATTTAAGAGCCTTTAGCAAGACATTCTCAAATAAATTGAGCTGTTACCATCTCGGAATGTCCGAGGTAGTGAATAACAAAGTAAAACAACCAAAGTACTTTATATAAAACTGATAAAATTTAAAGCTTGGTTATTACAGTTACTAAAGAATGGAAAACGAAACACAACTGATGACTTCTCTAGATGTGACATAATTCTAAGTTGGTCCAAAGTATGCATCTCACATTCCTGCCCCAGCTCCTAGCTTGTCTGTCTCTGACCTGTAGAATCTACTCCCCACTCCGGATCATCGTAGGTGTACACGAATACACTGTCAACCTCGCGGTTGAGTAGGGTAACACAATAATTATAATGCAACAATTGTGATATGCAAATGCAATGATATGCTCGAGCTCAACCTCAATCACAAATCTCATCATCTCAAATCCGTATCCAATGCACATGCCATGCTCATGAATGCAACAATACTCTTAATCAATCATGCTATTAAATAATGCAATGTGCATACCAATAATAATAATAATCAACACTCAATCCATCCAATATCATTCTTATATAAATCATGCACCACATCCATAACACACAATCCAACCTCCATTCATAACACACCATAGAGTATAGTGTCAGTGTATCCTACCTGGATAGCAATATAGTCCGATAGTGAGCCAGCAAGTAAACAGAATTATGCCACTTCAAAATCGTTACCTAACAAATATAATATATGTAATTCCTAACTAATACAACTACGTAACAAATATAATATACCAATTATTC
Organism: Silene conica; assembly: GCA_029255685.2. Lineage (NCBI taxonomy): Eukaryota > Viridiplantae > Streptophyta > Magnoliopsida > Caryophyllales > Caryophyllaceae > Silene > Silene conica. The sequence continues at coordinate 46,490,136 of CM055312.2, read as the reverse complement.
AAATTAACGATTTAAATCATATATTACGCATAACGAGACCGTATAAAACATGGTTACTTCACTTAACTTACAATTTGTCCTTATTACTTTTATAACCAACTTTAATTAAATAAACGAACGTTGAAAATATTATCGAACTATTGATAACCGTCACATTCTTGTATAATAATAAAAATTACTTAACAACTTAATAATTAAATATTATTAGCAACATTAGAAACAATAATATTAATACTAATAATAATAATAGCATTATTAGTAATAATAATAAGAAGAAGAAAATGACAAAACAACAATACATAAAACTACTAATATAATCTTAATAATAATAATAATAATAATATAGTAATAGTATTACACGGCCAAAGTGACCAACTAACAACAAAATGTATAAATAATAATAATAATACTACATAGCCATTGGTCAACATAACCTATAATAATAATAATAATCATAATAATAATAATAATATAATAAACAAACACAACATTACAGCCACTTATTAGCCTAGGTCCACGACACACCCAAAAAATCAGAAAATAACGAAACAGCAGCAGCAACTCCGTAACCTACTCGCGCACCCTACTTTAAGACACCACCAACCCGTTCCTAGACACCCATAGCCACCACCAGCAGCTCTAACCTCTAACCTGTACTACAGACCACCAAAAACACCCATAGGCTACCCCCTAAGACCACCACTGTCGCCACCACAACCCGCTCAAACAGCCTGCGCACAACCCGAATACTCCGTTTTCCAGCTACACCCACGCGCACCCCACACTATTGTTGTTGTCCAGTCCTAAAGTTGGTCTTACCACAACCACCACCTTGGCCCACACTACATACGAACACCACCGTTTTCACCACTGACCTACGGTGTTTACAGGGTTGGTCACTTACACTCTCGTCTCCGTCCTAATCGCTACAGAAATCGCATACAAACACGCTGCTTCCCCGCGTTCCTCCTCTGTTCCTGTTCACGCAGGCCCTCTTCCAAGGTCGAAAAATACCCCTTAACCACCACCACCATAGCAACCAAAACAACCCATGACCACCCTACCTTGACTACCCAGACACTTGAACTAAAACAAAAGCAATAACCACTCGAATTACTATAAAAAAACGAAACAACAAGTTACTGCTATGTCGACTTACTGTTTGTTAAAAGGACGATGGTGACTCTGGTTTCTCTCTCGTTCTTCCCCAACCCATGGTAGCTAATAGGTGGATTAAGGTTTTGAAATTGTATGGAATATGGGGGCTGTTGTCGGTGGATTAGAAGGGTAGGGTTAGGGTTGTATATTGGTGTGTAGTTATATGGGTAAGGGTTTGGGTGAACGAGTATAGTCGGGTTTGGGAAAAAAGAAATATGAATTATATAGTTTAATATTAATATTAATAATTAGATAAATTACAAAATATAAAATTATTATAGAAATATTAAAATACTAGCAATTACATAAGAATATATAGAAAATATAGGATTTAGATACCATTACGACTTAAATAAAAATAGAAGTTAAATATAGATGAGAAATAAATATAAAATAGGAAATATATTTAATAATAAATATATTATTAAAAAATTAAGAAATACAAATGAAATGTCATTTTACGAAATACTCATCAAATATAAAATGATTATGAAATAAGAAATAATCGTAGAAATACGATTTATAAAACAATAACAGTTTACGTAAAATACTTAGTAAACATTCCTTTTGAAATACGTGTATAAAACATGGTTTGACTGGCGTTGACCGAGGCTAACACACGGTGTATTACAGTCTTCCCTCCTTAAAAAGAACTTCGTCCCCGAAGTTCACCTCACTACCCATCACCAAACCAAGGTCAACGGACGCCCTCTACCTAGATCACTCCCCTCAGAAATAACATGTGTTACACTATCCTTCAAAAATAACCTTTATTATATAAGGATAGCTATTTTCGATATAACCAATGTATATGAATGTTTGAAAAGTTTATAGGTGTGATGAATTCAATCTCATTTTCACTTAAAATGATCATCCTATAATGAACTAATTTTCATTTTGATTGAATGTTTTTCTCTTTGAGGTGTATTTCTCGTTTTTAATTAATCAACGCTTTGATTCTTTATATTGATCGTATCAATGTTATTTTACAACGAACGTTTCATGGTATTTATCTAGTGATTTATAGAGATCACTTTAATTCATGTTCGACAAGTTATACAATTTATTTTAGGAATCAATAAATTGATTAAGAACAAAAGTAGTGACTTGGGTTGAAAACCAAGTCACTAATATCCAAAGTACAACCATTGTTTAGGATTCAAATCCTTGTCTTACAAGAAAATAAATTGTTCTAGGAAATAAAGTGCAAAATATGAAAGAAGACAATAATGAAAATTAGAGCCAAGCTCTTAAGTCTTCAATCAATTGGATGCTACCATAGCCATCCATGTAAGGAACTTCATGCTTCCTTCTCCTTGCCTTTGTCATTAGGAGGTGGCCCTTTAAAACAATTTAAAAGGGTAAAATCAACAATTTGTATCACTATACATAAGTTGACAAAATAACATGAACTTTGAACGCGAAATATTACCTACGGCGGTTGCCTTTCCATTTTGAGGTCGGTCAAGTATTTGGGACAATTACGTTTCCAATGCCCTAACCTCGTGCAATAATGGCACTTATCTTCAGATTTTGAAGATGAGGTGGAAGCGCCTTTCGAAAAGGTCATCTCTTTGGCCGGTTTGGGCTTGAACGTTTTCTTGCCCTTGCCTTTTAAGGCACTCCTTTTGAAATTGCCTTTCCCTCTCTTCTCGATGTTCAATACATCCTTAGTGAAACTTTCATGAAGTCCCATGTCCCTCTCGGCTTGGACAAACATCTTATGGCATTCATCCAATGTGGTCTCTTGATTTCGCATGTTGAAATTCACCAGGAATTGAGCATACGATTTCACCTTATTGAGAGAATGAAGAACTCGGTCAATGATGAGTGAGTCGGGAACATCAACACCTTGCAACTTGAGAGTCTCCGCGAACTCAGCTAATTTGAGTACATGAGGGCTTATCTTTTGTCCCTCCTTCAAGCAAATGTCGAAGAAGGCGGAAGCCGCCTCATATTGAATCACCCTTGGAGTTTGTGAAAACATTGTCGCAAGTTTGGTGTATATCTCATATGATGTGGTTAACTTGATCATACTCCTTTGGAGATCTGGCTCCATGGAGAAGATAAGCACATTTTTAAGAGCGGAGGACTCTTTCATGTAGGTTTCATAGGCCTCACGAGATTGAACCGCGGAACGAGCGGTCGGAGCGGCTTCGGTGAGGTAACGAGTCTTATCGTCACCCTGAGCGGCTAAAAGTAATTGCGCATCCCAATCTTTAAAATTGGAACCATGCTTATCGAGTTTGCAACGATCCATAAAGGATCGAAGCCATGATACATTAGTGAGAGGTGGAGAGTTGGTTGCCATTGACGATGTTGAAAATTAAACTACAATAAAAGAAGGAATTAAAACAACATCATTTAAAACTCGTAATTAAATATAGATTTAAACAAGTTTAGTTATTTACTTAATGATCTCTTACCCAATTAAGTAAACAATCCCGAGACCCAAATCCATATTAATCCGGGTACGGTGTAGCCGATTCAACCCTTATTGATATAATTTGGTGGATTAACTCTTTAATCGGTTCTACCTTAGAACTCTCGGTCGACAATTTTCTAAAAATTATCTTTAGCCCGAACTTATTGCAACTACGGTTACGAATACCTTCGTTGAGATCGACCAAATTTCAAGGTGTAATCTTATTACCCCACTTACCCAACGTAACAATTTTAGTACCCCGGTGTAGCCGAGCCTACATTCTTGTGAAGAAGGGATTCATGGGTCTATACTCTGTGGTAAGGCTAAGTCTCAATATTCATTTGTAAGAGATCTAGTCAAAATTATTATATATCTCCGTTTAAGTGAACTAAGTCGGTGAATTATCGATAAATAATTGACTAGGTCGACTAAATCGAATAAAATGCATGACATGATAAGACGATTTGGCTATGCATGTAAACATATAAAGCAAAATAAAAGCATAAAAAACTTAAAGCATAAGAAACCCTAGTATGGCCTTTCCTAGAAAAGAAAATAAGAAAAGTACAAATTCGGAAACCAACTCCTTTGGTCCCTTGAACTTCACGAGGCACACACTCTAAGGTAAACACCGTCTTTGTCGAAACTCCTTTCCGAATGGCATCGTCTTCAAGGCTCACCGGAATTTACAAAAATTACAACTTTTCTAGTCTACTTTATACATTATAAAATAGAAAAAAATAAATAAAGTGATACGAGATCACATTAATTACATCCGAATCGGTAACCCCTTACATTACGGGAAATATCGATTAAAAACTAAGGCCATACTAAGTAAATTACATAATCCAAAATTACGTAAATAAAATCATGAGAATCATAATTAAAATATGCAATGCTTATGAATATGAATTAACATGCAAACCTAAGCCAAATCGTCCTATTTAATATCATTTATATATATAGTTATCGTATACCTCGGTTTTATGGAATTGCGTGCTTTAACGATTAAAAACACTTGCCATTATGTGAATCGGAATTCACTCTTAAGTTAATCATCCCAACTCATTTAGTTTTCAAAATTTAGTCTAACTCAAACTTTGAACATGACTTAACTTAATATTATAATATTGTTCGGTATTACTCGGTTTTACGGGAAAAATAATATAAAATTCAAAAAGAGTCATAAAATTTCGAAAAATTCAAAATTCAAAATTTGAATATTTCAGAACTTTATTAAAATTTCAGAACCTTAAAATATTAGTACTTACACGGTTTTATTATTTATTTCGTAAATAATACGTAAAACGAGCATTTTGAGTCGGAAAATTAAATAATTAGCTCCATAAATGCAAATAAAAATACTAATAAAATTTTTACACTTTCCAAAACATCTTAAGAAACTGAAATGGACAGAAAATTAAAAAGCACACTGCCCAATATCCGAAATTTGAATTAAAATGACTCTTATTATTCAATTTTTAAATATAACTTTTATCAAATAAAAATTAAATAAAACAGAAACTTTTGGCTCCCAAGTAAAAATATGGTGATGACCATATCTAATATGACTTTTATGGGTTAAATATTTCGGCCATTTTAACAACTATTGCTATATTTAACGATTTACGTCGTATATCGTACAATTTTAACCATTAAAATTATTTCACAAGCATAACATCAAATAAAAATCTCGAAATTTTTATACATGCTGGAAATAATATATATGACATCGTGTGAAATGTTTATGGCCAAATTCCAACTTAAACTATTAAAGTCGAAATTATGTCACTAATTACCCGATTTTTACATTAAAAATCAATAATCATGCAATATATTATAAAAATTTCTGGAAAATTTAATATACATTTTAAATATTGCATGTGACATACTCAAAAATTTTTATAGTCAAATTCGAAATATAACTATACAAACCCTTTTTTATTCATCTTATGGCATTTTAACATTTAAAATTCATATACCATGTATTTTAACTCCAAAATTTACGAAAAATCATATTCATATCATAGGAAATACATGTGAAAACATACTGAAAAATCTCGGCCAGAAGTTTATTTTAACTATTTTTCCCAAAAATAAACATTTTTAACCATTAAAAATAATAAAAATCGAAAATAAAATATCTATGAACAATATATATTCAAAATATATTCCAAATATCCTAAAATACATTTAGAATCAGTTGGTATTCATGCACAATAATTTCGGCCATATCATATATGATGGAAAAATTCAAATTTATTTTTGTTATTTAATAACTTCGTAAAATTATAAACGAAAAGCATGCAAACAAACGATTTGCTCTGATACTAATTGTTAGGTTTAAATATCTCAAAACCTAATGTTTTAGTCATACTAATAAAGATGATAATTAACATTTTAATTATTAATATAATAGATCTTATGCATGCTAATATATATATATATATATATATATATATATATATATATTTATATATATATATATATTTATATATATATATATATGCGGAAATAGGACTCGAATACTTACAATTCGACGAAACAGGAGCAAGGATGATCCTCCTTAGTATTCAAATAGAACACCTCCTTCATGATGCACCCAAGACGCCCTTAACTAACCGAAACTTGATAAAAACTAGAACAAGAATCGATTTTTCCATAACTTAGTTTATTATCTTTTATCTTATAATAAACCTAATACTATCACTATAGTAAACCGTATATTAGTATAGGTTTGTTGGATAAATTTTTCTCTCTAGAAAATTATCTTGTGAAATTAGAATAGTTAACTTATGAGCAATTCATAAGATTTATGTGGGTTGCCTTGGCAATGAGGTGACCGGCCATAGAAAGAAGCAAAGGGGAACATTTTCCCTTTTCAAGGCTCTTAGGGTGGCACTAGCTTTAATTCTCAAGGCTACCTATAATCATTGCATTAAGGGTGTAATTAACTCACAAAAACAACCCTTAAACATGCCTCATAAAACCGGCACCCATATTAATATGGACTCCATTTTATAATTGTCATTTGATCAATTGTACAGGTGTGACATCTAAAGTGTCACATTAAAATAAGTAACAATTGATTTTAATTTAAAATGCATATTTATCAAATAAATATCATTTGTAAATTAAATAAATCATATTTAATAAATTGACAAGTAATTCGAAATTACTTTAATATAAAATAGTTATTATCAATAATCGTCAATACGATTTACAACCCTTGTGATAATATACAACCCGATTCATTCTAATTACGATATTATAAAATATCGTACAATGTTTAATAATTGACACGTTTCAATTATAAACATAAATCTTACAATAAGATTTAACCTCTGATTTCTCGATATACGAGTTTAAGGAATATGATCAACTCGTATCAATATACATTTGATCATGTTATCAATTAAGGGAATTGTCCTATAGGTGTGACCTAAAGGGATCAACTGACCACCACCGTCATACGACAGTAATGTCAAACTCTAGCTAGCCAATCATTATCGATTAATGTTGGTCAGTTGACTAATATAATATCGTATCATCCCTTGACCGTTCTCGTCATGAGATTTAATAATGTGATCGCACTATTGTTGAGGACACATTTCCCGACACGCCCATCCTCCGGGGACCTCAAATACGCATACAAGGTACACGGAACGAATCTCAAACAAAACCGATCAACCGATCGAAAGATAAACCAATTTTAAGTGCACAGGGGCTCCCAGCCGGTCAGGGGAAGGCGGCCGGCTGACCGTCTGGCAACCCATCTCTTTACAATTCCTTAAAATCAAAAACCGCATATAAGGGCCCTCAGCCGGTCGGCAGGCAGTCGGCCTACCGGCTGAGGAATCCATTCCTTAAATCTTAGTTTTCGCAAAACAATACAAAGGGGCTCCCAGTCGGTCAGCAGGCAGCCGGCCTACCGGCTGAGCACCCAAGTTCCCTAAAATTCAAACACGCGAAAAACACCAAGAAACACTCCCAACCGGTCGACCGGCTCAGAGTCCCTAAGCCAAAAATCGCAAAAACGCAATATACTCAACTCTTATGAAATCGATACTACAACTCCAAAATTGCTACCAACAAACAATTCCCAGCTGATCATGCAATGTGTCACCACAGCAAGCTATTCACTCACTCTGAATGGTGACAGTTTTGGGTTCTTCCAGGGGAAAAGAGGGCTCAGACAAGGGGAGCCTCTTTCTCCACTCCTCTTTACAATATGCATGGAATATCTCACAAGATTGCTTCAATATACTACCTCCACAATGGATTTCAAGTTTCATCCTATGTGCAAGACTATGAAATTGTCTTGTTTAATGTTTGCTGATGATCTTTTATTATTTAGCAAGGGAGACTCAAAGTCGATGATGATACTCCTTAGAACTTTTGCTACCTTCTCCCATGCATCAGGCCTGAAGTTGAGTCCAGGGAAATCCAATGTATACTTTAATGGAGTTGCTGATCATATCAGACAAGAAATCATCACTATATCTGGATGCAAAGAAGGGCAACTGCCATTCAAATACCTTGGGGTACCTATAAAACCAACACAGATGAACTTAAAGGACTGCCATCCTTTGATAGATAAAATTGTGGATCGAATCAGAAGATTGGGCACTAGGAAGCTCTCCTACGCAGGCAGACTGACTCTGGTCAGGTCTGTATTGGCTTCTCTGCATAATTACTGGGCATCTATTTTCATCTTGCCCAGTTCTGTTATGAAACGTATTGATGCCATATGCAGGAATTTTCTATGGGATGGTACTGCTGAATATATGAGGACCCCTTTAGTCTCATGGGAGAAAATATGTACACACTACAAGGAAGGAGGTCTGAATTTGAAAGTTTCTGCACTTTGGAATACAGCTGCAATCGGGAAACTGGCATGGTGGGTCACTAGTAGTCCTCACAAGATGTGGGTGCAATGGGTGCATCACAACTACCTGAAAAACTCTACTTGGGATGACTATCAACCTCCTCATGATACCAATTGGTGCTGGAAGAAGATTTGTAAAGTGAAAGATAAACTGAAAAGAGGGTTTACTGAAGCTGGCTGGACCAGCACTGGCCCAAATTGCTATTCTATTGCTAGGGGATATTTATGGCTGCGTGGACAACGGACTGAGGTTGCCTGGTGTAGACTGGTTTAGAACAGATGGGTTATTCCCAAACATGGTTTTGTGGCTTGGTTGCACCAGCACCAAGCTTTCAACACAAGGGCAAAACTACAGAAATTTAGCATCATAGCAGATGATAAATGCTGCATCTGTGATACTGCATCCGAAACACTTGAGCATCTGTTTGGCAATTGCCAGTATAGTTGGACTATTATCACAGGCATAGCTGAGTGGTGTGGCTTTAAACCACACAAGACTTTGAGTAATCAATGGCGGCTGCGACTGAGGGGTACCAAAATGCAGAGAGCTATCAAAAACAGTGCGATTAATGCAACCATATACCACATATGGAATCAGCGAAATAGGAGCAGGAATGAGCAAATTATTTTAAGACCATCCATTGTAATCAAAAATATCAAAGCTGAGTTGAGTAGTTTTTTTCGTAGCAGGAACCATGATAGTTTACAAGTCAAGGACCGGGCTTACATTAGCTCCCTTGGCTGACTCTTCTTTGTAATTGCCTCTTTTGTTTGATATATACATACTTACCTTTTACCAAAAAAAAAAAAAAAAAAAAAAAAAAAAAAAAAAACAATTCCCAGCATACATAAGACTTATACAACTCAATATCAAGCATCAATTTCCACCATTAAAGCATATTAGAATCGTATCTCATATTCGTATTAAGGATGAAATTTCTGAATATCATTCTATAAGCATGTGAAACACAATCAAAGCATGTGAACAACATACATGGGCAATCCTAGCATGCTTCTAAGTTCAAACAACAACCACAATGTGCAAAATCAGAAACTTTCATCATCAAAACCATGAAATATGCTATTATAACAAATAAAGGCCGAGTTTATCATTATCGTCACCTCTAAAGCAATTAAGCTCCTAGCTCCTCTTGAATCACGAAACTATCCACCTCGGGATATTCTAAGCCCTCTCCTACAACATGAAAAAGATTATTAGAAGCTAGAAACGGATTTCACCAAAAAGAGTCCATTTTTCAAGTTGGACGAAAATGGAATTGAAAGAGACAGATGTCTTGCAAATTTCGCGACGATTTCAGAAATGTATAACATACCTTGGTTTGGAAATTGGATGATCTCTGAAAATCGATTTAAAGATTAAAAAGTTGAAGGGGAAAAGAGGAGGAATAGAACAGTGTTCTTTTGTGAAAACGCAAATGTCGACATAATGAAAGGGGGTTTAGGGTTTAAGTTGTCCTTTCCGTTTAATGAAACGGGCTTTTGATGTGAACGAGTTTTTATGAATCGGATTTAACTTGCCAAGTTATTACGTCTTAAGGACTTAAGGTTCTTAAGACAGATCTTAACGGAAAATTTTAAAATAACTTAACAATAAATATTAAAATATTATTTTATTCCGAAAAAATAATTTAAAACCTTTAAAATATAATTTACGAAAATACGAGATGTTACAATCACCCCAACATCAAAAAGTTTCGTCCTCGAAACTCGAACGAAGATAAATTCTAAATAAACTATACCTCAATCGAAAAGAGAAGGATGCGTAGCACGCATCGAAGCCTCGGTCTCCCACGTCTGCTCCTCAACATCGCCGCATCGCCAAAGGATCTTCACTAAGGGCACCACCTTGCTCCTAAGCTTCATGTCCTGACGGTCTAGAATCTTCACGGGTCCTCGAAAGCAAGACTCGGCTCCAGGTTCTCGATCTCTCTATGAAGCACGTGACTAGGGTCACTAACGTAATTGCGGAGCTGAGAAACATGAAAGACACTATGAACCTTGCCCAAACTAGGAGGCAAGTCCAATCGGTAAGCAGCAGTACCAATCCTCTTCACGATCTCGAACGGCCCAATATACTTAGGGCTCAGCTTGCCCTTGACACCAAACCTCTTGACGCCCTTCATCGGTTAAACTCGAAGGAACACTCTATCACCCACCTCAAACTCGAGAGGTCTACGACGGACATCTGCATAGGATTTCTGCCGATCCTGTGCGGCCTTCATCCTACCTCTGATAAGTTGGACATGGTCAATCGTCGTAGCCAACTGGTCAGGTCCTAGGTCGTGCACGTCGCTCGCCTGATCCCAACAGATCGGGCTACGACACTTCCTACCATAGAGCGCCTCATACGGAGCCATACCAATAGACGAGTGAAAACTGTTGTTGTAGGAAAACTCAACTAACGGTAGACAATGTTCCCAAGAACTCTGGAAGTCAAGTACACAAGCACGAAGCAAGTCCTCTAAAGTCTGAATAGTCCTCTCGGACTGTCCATCAGTCGCAGCTTGGAATGCTGTACTCATCAGTAGACGGCTACCCATAGCCTCCTGTAAAGCCTTCCAAAATCTGGAACAGAAACGCGGATCTCGGTCAGACACGATCTCTTTCGGGACACCATGGTAACGAACGATCTCGGCAATATAAGCTCTGGCTACGCGGTCCATATCCCACGTCTCACGAATAGGCACAAATCTGGCACACTTGGTTAACCTATCGACCACAACCCAAATAGCATCCTTGCCTCCAACTGTCTTAGGCAATGCAGTCACGAAGTCCATCGAAATACACTCCCACTTCCACTGAGGAACGTGGAGCGGCTGTAACAAACCACCTGGCCTACTATGCTCAATCTTGACTTGTTGACAAGTCAGACACCTACTTACATAATCCAAAATGTTCTTCTTCATCCCGGGCCACCAAAATAGAAGTCTAAGGTCTTTGTGCATCTTCTCGCCACCCGGATGAACAGAATAAAGCGTCAAGTGAGCCTCATCTAACACTCTCTTCCTCAAATCGGGCACATCTGGAACATACATCCGGCCTGGAAACCGAAGAAAACCAATATGAAATTCGGTGCCTCACCACTCACAATCTTGGCCTCGAACTTCTGGAAAGCAGCATCTGTAGGTAAACCATGGTGAATCTCCCAATACAATGCCGGCTCAGTAGTCATAGCAGATAACCAATCAAAACCACTACCAACCATCTCTAATCTCAACTTCCGGAACTCAGAACACAACTCCTCTGGCAGTACACGCATAGCACTCATCGAATGAGAAGTCTTGCGGCTAAGCGCATCAGCAACAACATTGGCTTTACCCTCATGATACAATAGCTCAATATCATAATCCTTAACCAACTCTAGCCATCGACGCTGTCGCATATTAAGGTCCTTCTGTGTGAAAATGTACTTCAAACTCTTATGATCCGTGAAAATGCGACAATGAGATCCAATCAAGTAATGACGCCACATCTTCAAGGCATGAACAACAACAGCTAACTCAAGATCATGCGTAGGATAGTTCACCTCGTGAACTCGCAGTTGTCTCGAAGAGTATGCAATGACCTTACCACTTTGCATCAACACACATCCAAGCCCTAGCATAGAAGCATCGCAGTAAACATCGAAATCAACACCAATCTCTGGCAGAGCAAGCACTGGAGCAGAAGTCAACCTAGTGTTCAATTCCTGAAATGAGCTGTCACACTTATCTGTTCTAACAAACTTAGCCTCTTTCTTCAATAACTGAGTCATCGGACGAGCCAATCTAGAGAAATCCTCAACAAATCGACGGTAGTAACCGGCCAAACTGAGGAAACTATGAATCTCTCCCACATCTTTGGGACTCTCCCAATCAACAACAGCCTCAATCTTAGCGAGATCAACCATAACTCCCTCACTAGATATCACATGTCCAAGAAATGCAACCTTAGATAACCAAAACTCACACTTAGAAAACTTCGCAAACCATTTCTATCGACGTAAAATCCCAAGTATCAATTGAAGATCTTCGACATGCTCAGCATCGGTCTTACAATAAATGAGGATATCATCAATAAACACCACAACACAAGTGTCTAAGAACTCACTGAACGTCCTGTTCATCTGATCCATGAAGATAGCAGGAGCATTCGTCAAACCAAAAGGCATGACAACGAACTCAAAGTGCCCATATCTGGTACGGAAAGCAGTCTTCGCAATATCAGCCTCTCTCACTGGAATCTGATGATAACCGGAACGAAAGTCAATCTTCATAAATCAGGAAGCACCTCTAAGTTGATCGAACAAGTCATCAATCTTAGGCAAAGGATATCTGTTCTTCACTGTAACTCTGTTCAATTCCCTGTAATCAATGCAAAGTCTCATGGAACCATCTTTCTTCTTGACGAAAAGTACTGGAGCACCCCAAGGAGAAGCACTCGGTCGAATGAATCCCTTCTCGATCATCTCCTCTAATTGCTGCTTCAATTCTTTCAACTCAGGTGGAGCCATACGGTAGGGAGCCTTAGATATAGTTCTGGTACCTGGAACAAGCTCAATGGTAAACTTGACATCTCTCTCAGGCGGTATTCCCGGCAACTCTTCTGGAAAGACATCTGGAAACTCACGAACAATAGCTACATCCTCAAGCTTCGCTAGTGATGGCTTGGCAGCTGAAACAACACACAAGAAGGCTTGACAACCCTTCCTTAGAAGATGAGAAGCTTTCATTGAAGAAATAACACGAACTGTAATACCCCGTTTTTTTTCTTAAGCCTCGGTCAACAGCAGTCAAACCGTGTTTTATACGAGTATTTCAAATAGAATGATTATAAAATATTTTACGTAAACTATTATTTTATAAATCGTATTTCTACGATTATTTCGTATTTTATAATCATTTTTATATTTGTTGATTAATTCATAAAATGACATTAATTTCATTCGTATTCCTTTAATTTTAATAGGACGTTTATAATTTAATATATTTTCTATTTTATATCTATTTCTCATCTATACTTAATTTCTATTTTTATTTAAGTTGTGATTATATTTAAATTCTATATTCTTTATATATTCTTAATTAATTTAATTCATATTTACTAGTATTAATTATATAATTTAATTAGTATAAATAATTTATACGTACTCGTTATTTTAAGTTACGGGATATAGTCGTGTGAGACCTCGGGATGCGTGATGGGCTTGGACTTGGTATGAGAATCGGGTATTAGTGCAAACATAAACAAAAAACCCTAATGTGCTACCCTAATATGCTAAACCATCGACATTCATCACTGTAATCCTCCATCGACAAAAAAAAATTAGAAAACCCTACTCCTCATAAAAGTCGTCTGCCTCCACGTCCTCCCTGCCTCCCTTCACCAGCAAACCCTAGGCCACCATGATATTGAAGAAGAGCAAAAGAGAAAGGAGATAAACGAGACCAGAACAGCCCACAAGTTAATCGTTCTCATACTTGCACAACCGTAAGTTCATAAGCAGTTTATAGTACGTTTTCATAACTTCGAATCTGAGTACTATGGTTGTATATAATATTTGTAGTATGAATAAGATGTTTGTCATCCTTAAATCACCATATGGCCATCGTAACCGTCGCAATAGTCGATGAAACATCGAAAGAAACAATGTGATGTATGCTCTGTTCTGCGTGTTGTTCTCTATTCGTTTTGTCACTATTCGTTCCTGTTTTGATTTAATTCTTGCGTGGGTTTATGAATATTGGTAGGGTGTAATAATGGGTGATGTTGGTGGTGGTAGAGTGGTGTGTGGTGGCCGGAGGGGACTGTTTTGTCAGCAAGTATTAGAGTGCAGGAATAAGGAGGTAGTGTCTGAACCGGCTGTTTTGCGGGGTGGTTTCAAGGGATTTGAGTGGCGTCGAAACCTGGTGGGTGTGACCAAGGGGTTGTGGGTCATGAGAGGTGTCGTGGGAGGTGGTTAGAGGTGGTGATAGTGGCGGTAGAAGGTGTTTAAGAGGTTGTTACAGGGGGGTCGGTAAAATACGTATCGTAAGTGAGGTTGTGGCAGGGAGTTTAAGGACTTGTTTCGAGGGCTGTTAGAGTGGTGTCAGGGGTCGTGGTTGGTGTCAATGGGTACGTCATGGTGCAAAGGTGGTGAACACGGTGGTTAGGTGGTGGTGTAAGTGGTGGAGAGAGTGTCGAAACGGCTGCGAAGCTGGTGGTCAGGAGGTTAGTGTTCGTGGTGTTGGGGTCTGTTTACGTAATTGTAATTGTATATGTATGCTTAGTACTAATTTGTCATTTAGTGTATCATATTTAGTAGTGGTCCTTTTGCCATCTTTTGATTAATATTATTATTGTTGTTGTCATTTATTATTATTATTATTATTATTATTGTTGTTATTGTTATTATTATTGTTATTATGATTATTAATATTATTATTAGTATGATTACGATTAGTATATATTGTTCTTGTTATTATTTATTAAAATTTGTTAAGTGAATTTTATACAAGATGTGACGGTTATCAATTGTTTGATTATATTTTCTATGTTCGATTATTTAATCGAGGAGTAGTTATAAAAATAATAAAGACGGGTTAGTCAAATTAATTGAAGTAGTCATTTTTTTTTTTATATACGGTCTCGTTATGCGTAATATATATTATTTAAATAGTTAATTTAAATAATTGTTATATTATATTAATCTGCGGAATTGTATTAGCTAGTGATTACGAGTATTATATTTGTTAGGTGACGATTTTGAGGTGGCATAATTCTGTTTACCTGCTGGTTGCTATTGGATTATATTTCTATCCAGGCAGGATACACTGACCCCATACTTTATAATGTGTTATGAATGAATGTTGGATTGTGTTTTATGGATGCTGAGCATGATTTATATTTGAATGGTATCAGTTGGAATGAGTGTTGTTTATTATTATTGGTACGCGCATTGCATTTTAATAGCATGATTGATTAAGAGTATTGTTGCATTCACGAGCATGGCATGTGCATTGGATACGGATTTGAGATGATGAGATATTATTGGGCCCAGGCTAGTTCTGCAGGACTAGACCTGGTGACCTCAGCTGTTATGCTGGTGTTCGGCGACGGCCGATTATAGTCTGCCGGGAGGTTCGGTATGGCTGGGTGTTACGGGTTTGAGATTGAGAATGAGATTGAGCTCGAGCATATCATGGCATCTGCATATCATCTTTGTTGCATTATTTATTATTGTGTTATCCTACTCAACCGCGAGGTTGACAGTGTATTCGTGTACACCTACGATGATCCGGAATGGGGAGTAGATTCTGCAGGTCAGAGACAGATGAGCTAGGAGCTGGGGCAGGAATGTGAGATGCGTACTTTGGACCGACTTAGAATTATATCACATCTAGAGAAGTCATCAGTTGTATTTTCTTTTCTGTTATGTTGTAACTGTAATAACCAAGTTTAAATTTTATCAGTTTTTATAAAGTACTTTGGTTGTTTTACTTTGTTATTCACTACCTCGGATATTCCGAGATGGTAACAGCTTCATTTATTTGAGAATGTCTTGCTAAAGGCTCTTAAATAAATGGGGGTGTTACAAAGTGGTATCAGAGCAAACGATCCTCAGGCCTAAACCAAATGAATAATAATGAACGTAGGAAGAGTCTAATAAAATGAACCCCAGGTTAGTAACTGCTAGGAGCCTCAGGATTGGGATGAGTTAGGGGCCCCCTCAAACCAAGCCACTGGCCCTTTCAGTCTAACCTGGTAACCCGTAAGTGATGCAGAGAGTGGGTAGTAACAAAATAAAAGATCAGACTTTGCTTATATTGTACTAACGTTTCCGCAGAAAAGGAATGAGGTAAGTATGATGTGAAAGATGGTTGGAGATCTGTGTTGTATGAGATTTATAATGAATGTTGATTGAGATATATGATTTTCAAGTATTGAGAACATGAGTATGTATATATGAGTATGGATCTATATTTATTGAGCCATAGATAGAGTGATGTGATGATATGATTAAGTGTTCTGACATTTCCATATGATAGCTGGTTATTAAATGACTATCGTAATTATGTAGTATATTGGCTGGTATGTAGATATGAATGATCAGATTTATGTGTTATAGTAATCCATGTCTAGTGATATGCGGAATGTGATGCCCCAAGCCATGAGTGTCAAATAGTAATGTGTTACATTTGTATATACATGTATAAATATTCAGTCATTTAGTTGATCTACTTTTCTGTTTCGCAATCTTTAGCGTGTTTTAGATGACAATTACAGCTTAAAATGATGAATAAATGTTAATATGGTGTAACGTGATTTCTGTGCTTCGATGATATGTCAACATGTTTGGAAGAAGAATGGTTATATGTAAATGTGATAATGTGAAGTGATTTTTTTTGCAAGTGGTCCAATTTCGTCCTTAATTGCCGTAAAGTTTCTGTTCAGACCAACTGAGTTCTAAAATTTGTTATAGATAAATCCCTTAAGTTTTGCATTTGATTCTCCTTCCTATGATTAATTAATCCATTATATTTCTCAAAAACGATAATAGTTCACAAAATGACCGGACGGTTATTTCATTATAATTTTTGGAAGTTGCTGCGTGATGTATGATTGTTGAAATGGTAAAGTTTTAAATATAAAAGTTTACTCAGATATTAATTATGTGATGTAACCATGTGATATTCTGATATGGCATTGATAGCATGTACAATAGACATATGATAATAATATGAACGTTATTATATGGTAATATAACCTTGTTTATTTCGGTGAGTTTTATATAAAGTTATTTTCAGTTATACAGACGCTATTGTTTTATATTGATAGGATCTCAAAATAATTATGTGGTGTTCATAGGTAGTGTTAAAGTCATGTTCATCAGAGAAGAGTCTGGACACGTGGTAGAATGAATTTAACCGGTAAACTTATTAGCAGGATATAACAATCTAATTGTTATAAGTAATTGTGAGTATTTTGAACAATGTGAATCTTGTTGATGTTCTTTCATACATTAATGGTATATCTTTGTCTAATTCCATGCGATAATAATCTTTATAACTTCTTCATTTATATTGTTATGCCATAAAGTGAATTGCATATTGCTATATTTAAAATCTGATCGCAATATATATTGAATTATTAATTATTAATTGGTTTAACTTCTTTATACCTGAAGATGCTAAGCTGTTTTGCTCCATGTTAATTACATTAGTTAAATTTTGGTTATGTCTTTTCTAAAATATGATTTTGCTTCTATAACATGATTATGAACATGAAATGTTTTAATTCGTCAATTATGCACTATGATTTACCTGATTGTCGACATTGGTGTAAATAGGTTAAGTTTATGTTAAAAGAGATTTCAAGGGTGTATAAGTGTTAGTTGCCCCAATTTTTACTTTTATTTTTTTTATTTTTTTTTTTTTGTTGTTGTTTTACTGCGTAACGTGAAATTGTCAACTGTGTTTTGATTGCTTTAAAAGCCGGATGATAGTTGCCTAGTATAGGGTAATTAACTTATCCGATGATTTGTGACTGTTATATCAGTGGCCTTCCTGAGCTTTGGATGTAGAATTTTGTAATGGGGTTACGGGGACGTAACCATGTTTTAAGGTAGATAGGATTGTAAATCTTGATAGTTTACGATTTGGCTAAGTGGTATGTTATGTTTGACTGACTGAGATTGACCATGCATGGAGTTTGCTGTTTTAATTTGTATGTTTTGGGAAATGTTGTGGTTCTTTAAGTGTCATATACTCCTGTCGTATGTTAAACTTTGGGGACAAAGTTTTTTTTAAGGGGGATAGAATGTAACACTTCGCGTTTTAGAGCTTATGTATATGTACTACTTGTGTTTGTCTTATTCTTGTGGGTGTTTTGTTATCGTTGCGGGGCGACGAACTTCGGGACGAAGTTCATTTTAAGGAGGGAAGACTGTAATACCCCGTTTTTTTTCTTAAGCCTCGGTCAACAGCAGTCAAACCGTGTTTTATACGAGTATTTCAAATAGAATGATTATAAAATATTTTACGTAAACTATTATTTTATAAATCGTATTTCTACGATTATTTCGTATTTTATAATCATTTTTATATTTGTTGATTAATTCATAAAATGACATTAATTTCATTCGTATTCCTTTAATTTTAATAGGACGTTTATAATTTAATATATTTTCTATTTTATATCTATTTCTCATCTATACTTAATTTCTATTTTTATTTAAGTTGTGATTATATTTAAATTCTATATTCTTTATATATTCTTAATTAATTTAATTCATATTTACTAGTATTAATTATATAATTTAATTAGTATAAATAATTTATACGTACTCGTTATTTTAAGTTACGGGATATAGTCGTGTGAGACCTCGGGATGCGTGATGGGCTTGGACTTGGTATGAGAATCGGGTATTAGTGCAAACATAAACAAAAAACCCTAATGTGCTACCCTAATATGCTAAACCATCGACATTCATCACTGTAATCCTCCATCGACAAAAAAAATTAGAAAACCCTACTCCTCATAAAAGTCGTCTGCCTCCACGTCCTCCCTGCCTCCCTTCACCAGCAAACCCTAGGCCACCATGATATTGAAGAAGAGCAAAAGAGAAAGGAGATAAACGAGACCAGAACAGCCCACAAGTTAATCGTTCTCATACTTGCACAACCGTAAGTTCATAAGCAGTTTATAGTACGTTTTCATAACTTCGAATCTGAGTACTATGGTTGTATATAATATTTGTAGTATGAATAAGATGTTTGTCATCCTTAAATCACCATATGGCCATCGTAACCGTCGCAATAGTCGATGAAACATCGAAAGAAACAATGTGATGTATGCTCTGTTCTGCGTGTTGTTCTCTATTCGTTTTGTCACTATTCGTTCCTGTTTTGATTTAATTCTTGCGTGGGTTTATGAATATTGGTAGGGTGTAATAATGGGTGATGTTGGTGGTGGTAGAGTGGTGTGTGGTGGCCGGAGGGGACTGTTTTGTCAGCAAGTATTAGAGTGCAGGAATAAGGAGGTAGTGTCTGAACCGGCTGTTTTGCGGGGTGGTTTCAAGGGATTTGAGTGGCGTCGAAACCTGGTGGGTGTGACCAAGGGGTTGTGGGTCATGAGAGGTGTCGTGGGAGGTGGTTAGAGGTGGTGATAATGGCGGTAGAAGGTGTTTAAGAGGTTGTTACAGGGGGGTCGGTAAAATACGTATCGTAAGTGAGGTTGTGGCAGGGAGTTTAAGGACTTGTTTCGAGGGCTGTTAGAGTGGTGTCAAGGGTCGTGGTTGGTGTCAATGGGTACGTCATGGTGCAAAGGTGGTGAACACGGTGGTTAGGTGGTGGTGTAAGTGGTGGAGAGAGTGTCGAAACGGCTGCGAAGCTGGTGGTCAGGAGGTTAGTGTTCGTGGTGTTGGGGTCTGTTTACGTAATTGTAATTGTATATGTATGCTTAGTACTAATTTTTCATTTAGTGTATCATATTTAGTAGTGGTCCTTTTGGCATCTTTTGATTAATATTATTATTGTTGTTGTCATTTATTATTATTATTATTATTATTATTATTGTTATTGTTATTATTATTGTTATTATGATTATTAATATTATTATTAGTATGATTACGATTAGTATATATTGTTCTTGTTATTATTTATTAAAATTTGTTAAGTGAATTTTATACAAGATGTGACGGTTATCAATTGTTTGATTATATTTTCTATGTTCGATTATTTAATCGAGCAGTAGTTATAAAAATAATAAAGACGGGTTAGTCAAATTAATTGAAGTAGTCATTTTTTTTTTATATACGGTCTCGTTATGCGTAATATATATTATTTAAATAGTTAATTTAAATAATTGTTATATTATATTAATCTGCGGAATTGTATTAGCTAGTGATTACGAGTATTATATTTGTTAGGTGACGATTTTGAGGTGGCATAATTCTGTTTACCTGCTGGTTGCTATTGGATTATATTTCTATCCAGGCAGGATACACTGACCCCATACTTTATAATGTGTTATGAATGAATGTTGGATTGTGTTTTATGGATGCTGAGCATGATTTATATTTGAATGGTATCAGTTGGAATGAGTGTTGTTTATTATTATTGGTACGCGCATTGCATTTTAATAGCATGATTGATTAAGAGTATTGTTGCATTCACGAGCATGGCATGTGCATTGGATACGGATTTGAGATGATGAGATATTATTGGGCCCAGGCTAGTTCTGCAGGACTAGACCTGGTGACCTCAGCTGTTATGCTGGTGTTCGGCGACGGCCGATTATAGTCTGCCGGGAGGTTCGGTATGGCTGGGTGTTACGGGTTTGAGATTGAGAATGAGATTGAGCTCGAGCATATCATGGCATCTGCATATCATCTTTGTTGCATTATTTATTATTGTGTTATCCTACTCAACCGCGAGGTTGACAGTGTATTCGTGTACACCTACGATGATCCGGAATGGGGAGTAGATTCTGCAGGTCAGAGACAGATGAGCTAGGAGCTGGGGCAGGAATGTGAGATGCGTACTTTGGACCGACTTAGAATTATATCACATCTAGAGAAGTCATCAGTTGTATTTTCTTTTCTGTTATGTTGTAACTGTAATAACCAAGTTTAAATTTTATCAGTTTTTATAAAGTACTTTGGTTGTTTTACTTTGTTATTCACTACCTCGGATATTCCGAGATGGTAACAGCTTCATTTATTTGAGAATGTCTTGCTAAAGGCTCTTAAATAAATGGGGGTGTTACACGAACACCCTTTTTAGGGCGAGTTTC
This sequence comes from Silene conica, assembly GCA_029255685.2. Lineage (NCBI taxonomy): Eukaryota > Viridiplantae > Streptophyta > Magnoliopsida > Caryophyllales > Caryophyllaceae > Silene > Silene conica. Next base: position 46,468,891 of record CM055312.2, on the reverse strand, counting down.
CCTATAGGAAACACGAACTGCTGAAGAACTCCTCAAGCATATTTTCTGGTTGCGACACTCGAAGCGAGCATGGTATCGCGATAACCAATCCATACCGAGGATAATGTCAAATTCCTCTAGAGGAAATCTCAGTAAGTCCGCTGGAAATGTGGCACAACCAATAATAATCGGAACATCTCTATGGGAAGAAGAGCAGGAGAAAACATCTCCCGAAGGCAATGAGATAGAAGTCTCCTCAACAACAGAAGACTCCAGAGCTAGTCTGTCGGCGAAATAGGTTGATATGAACGATATAGAAGCACCAGTATCAAATAAAATCAGGCACTCAGCGCCAAGAACAGAAACGATACCGGCAACGATGTCTGGATGAGCCTCAGCCTCTGCTCTGGTCATAACAAAGATCTTCCCCTTTGCCTTGCCTCCTCTAGTAGCAGCAGCAGCAGTGGCAGCCTTGCCAAGTGCGGTGTTCCTCTCAGGACACTCATAAGACCTATGCCCAAATCCATTGCAGGTGAAACACTTATAGGCATTCTTGAAACAGTCAAAACCCGGATGAGATGGTTTACTACAACGGCGGCAAACACTAGAAGTAGTATCCGTGTGAACAATGGTCTTAGCAACCGGTGCAGAGAACCTCTCAAATCGCTTCTTCTGAGAAGAAGGTGCAGAAGTAGATGGAGCAAATGGTCTCTTCCCCAGGTAGATAGACCTCTGGTGTGAAGACACACTAGTAGCAGCAACTCGGGTCTCAGTATCTATAGCTCAAATGGAACTCTCCGCCCAAATAGCATCATCATAAACCTTCACGAAAGAAGTCGAGTCACGGCGTACCATACTCTCGATGCGAGGCCCCAACTTCCCTCGATAGAAGTAAACTCTCTCAGCCTCATCCCTCACAAATCTCGATGCAAAATGTGCAAGCTGGTTAAATCTGTCGGTGAACTCCTGTACGGACATCTTTCCCTACTTCAAGTCCATGAACTCCTTAAGCCTCTGTGATCTAAGCTCCTTAGGATAAAATCTCGTCTCGAGCTTATCCTTAAAAGCCTCCCAGTCAAATAACGGATCTAGAATGAAAGTCGGTCCAGTCAATGCCCACCATCTGTCGGCCTCCAAGGTCAAAAAGTGAGTAGCTAGCCGCACTCTATCCTCTCTGACTACCGAGTACATGGTGAAGCTCTTCTCCATCTCACGGAACCATTCAGAAAGGGCAACAAGATCAACTTCGCCTCCATAAGTCTTCACGTGGCTCCTGGACATCTGTGATGCTATCCAAGAGAAGCTACCAGGCCGGTTGGCATCATTGCCTGGTGGAGGAGGAGGAGGAATAGTCTCAGTCTGATGTCTCTGGTTCTCAAGCAACTTATGAAGTGCTTGCATTATCGTATCCTCACCATCTTTCAAAAGAAAAGCATGTGTTATCTTAGCAATTAGCAATCACAATTAGACTACAATATAAATCCATAAATCTACCCCATCTCTTATTCATTATTCGATTTTATGGTCAAGTTAAGGTTGGGGGTCACATGAGTGCGTCGGGAGCGATAATGCTCTGATACCAACTGTAAAACCCCTCGTCGCAACGGAAATAAAACATACAAAACATGCCAAAATTTAAGCGGAATTTAAACTTTAACATGCATAAAAACGAGGTGAATTAAAAACTGAAATTGAAACTGATATAAACAGAAAGAGATAAGTATAACTGTCTAAGTACTGAAGTAAAATATATACAACAGCCTGGGATGGTACATCCCTACAGGCACTCCAAACCTGTATCAAAAGTCTATAGTCTAGCTAACGCATATGTGTTGTAAAACCCCTCGCAAAAACGGAAAAATAAAACATACAAAGTACTAAAAATGCAGCGGAATTAAAACTTTTTAACAACTAAACGTGCGAGGCGCTTTAAAAATCTAAACATGCGAAAGATAAAACATAACTAAGTATATAAGTACTATACTAAAGCAGTCTGGGATAGCATATCCCTACAGGCACCAAAATACTGAAATCATAAAACTAAGGTCTAGCTAACGAATGGGTAAAATCGTCGATGAAGGATCATCGCTCGCTAGCCTCAACGTAACCCCCTGCAAACAGCCTCATGTACCTACACACACACAACATGTGCGCGACAGTCAGTGGGGAGTGACTAGAGCTCTCATAGCCACCTATTGTCATACAACACAGAACATGTAAACAAGTATTATACTCCAACATAAACAATCATGTGAAGCACTTATCTCAACATCTCAATCTCCTATCATCATGCAAATACTATGCAAGGGCTCTCAACCAACTTCGGAAACTATTTGGAAGGAGAGCCAGTTTCCCTTCCGGTTACCCGGCCGGGGGGTCTTTCAAGCCAAACCATTTACGAAACTGATTAAAGAGTCATCCAATGCCTTGGATGAACAATATTATAAGCAAGGCACTAAACTCATCAATATCAACATACATATCTGACACTGTACCAACTCTAGGCAAGCAGATATCAAACAGCAAGTATATAACACCGTATGTAACATCCTATTTTCGTAAAATCTATTTTAAGCGTTTTAAATTATTTTAAGTAATAAAATAATATTTTAATAATTTATTGTGAAATATTTTAAATAACTAGTAAGATCCGTCTTAAAAACCTTAAGTCCTTAAGACGAATACAAACTTGGTAAGGTTAAGTTCCCAACTTAAATATCCGTTCAAGTATCCTAACCCGTTTCATTTAATACGGAAAGGACAATTACTTAAACCCTTAAAATCTCATATGTCGACATATCATCCCCTTCAAAACAACATTTCACAGTAAACTCAATTCTCTTAAAACCTCCATTTTATTCATCTTCTTTTGATCATTTCTCCATCATCCGTTCATCAAATCGAGGTAACAATAACATTTTCGGAATCCTCATCAAATTTCCAAGACATCTATCAGTTTCGTTTTGCATTTCATCGACTTCGAAATTTGGGCAGTTTCGCCTAAATTCCGTTTTTCAGCCCTTAAACCGTTTTTCGTGCTTGTAGGTGAAGGATTGGAGAACCCGGACATTGATAGCTTCGTGGTAGAGGAGGATCTTTAAGCCCGAGTGCATTTAAGGTGACGATAATGAGAAACTTGGCCTTATTGTGAATATTAGCAAGTTTTGATGTTTTCTTCTATTTGTTTCTGATTTTTGTTAATGTATAATGATCAATGGACTTAGTATCATGTTTAGGATTGTTCTTATGTGAAGGATTCATGCCTTGTGATGTTGTTATATGTTCTTAAGCTTATTTTCAGTTTTCACAAAGTTAAGACGGATACATTGAATTAATCGTTTGAGGATTGTTATGAGATTTGTTTGCTGTTAGTTTGTAGTATTGGATGATTGGAAATGTTGGGTAAACTTTACTTGTAGCAATTTTGAAGAATTGGTGTCGATTTATGGAGTTTTCGAATAGGCTGAAAGTTGCGAAAATCGTATCACGCTCTCTGAGCCGGTCGACCGACCGGCCGCCGGTCGACCGGCTGGGAGTGCTTCTATTGTGTTTTGCGAAGTTTTAGGGAAAATAAGGCTTGGGACTGCCAGCCGGCCGACCGGCTGCCTGCCGACCGGCTGGTGGTCTCTTGTGTTGTGTTTGTGTTTTGCGAGAACATATGTATAGGGGAGCCCAGCCGGCAGACCGGCCGCCTGCCAGCCGGCTGGGAGTACATGTGGGGTGGGGTTTGCGAGTTTGTAAAGGCCAAGGGAATGGGTTCCCAGCCGGCCGACCGGCTGCCTGCCGACCGGCTGGGAGTCCCTTTGTTTTATGGCTGTTTTAAAAAGTGTAGGCTGAGAGGACCACCAGCCGGCCGACCGGCTGCCTGCCGACCGGCTGGGGGCCCCTGTAGGTTGTTTTTTATTGTGAATCGTTCGTAACTTTTAAACGGTTAATCGGTTTTGATTGAAACTCGTTCCTTGTATCTTTGATATGTATTTGAGGTCCCCGGAGGATGGGCGACACTATATTGGGTTCGGGAATGGAGTGAGGATAGAGACCCCCCGGTCGGGTAACCGAAAGGGAAACCGGCTCTCCCTCAACTTAGTTCCCGGGGTCAATTAGGTGTTGATTAGAAGTTAAAAGTAGAACTATAGGTTAGTTCATAGAGTAGGATGATATTGTATTGATGCGTATTAAGTTATGCCTTAAGCTGGCCTCTGAACTTAATACGTAGGTTGTTTGTCGTGTATGGGAACATGCGTTGAGTTTTCGCCTCTGAGTTCCATACATGTTTGTTTGTCGTGTCTGGGACATGCGTTGAGTTTTCGTCTCTAAGTCCAGGCATGTAAGTGTGATCGCATCAGGACATGCCTTAAGCTGGCCTCTGAGTCTGACGAGTAGAGCAACTGCACGACGGGGCAGTCAGGTTGTCATACCTTACCCGGAGTGCAGCTGTTTGGTGCTAGAACATGCGTTGAGTTTTCGCCTCTGAGTTTAGTACCTTGTGATGTAGTAGGGGAACATGCGTTGAGTTTTCGCCTCTGAGTTCCTTACTTGTGATAGTGAATTGAATGTTAGTCCATGCGTTGAGTTTTCGTCTCTGAGTCTAGTGTTTTGTGATAGCCGGTCCATGCGTTGAGTTTTCGCCTCTGAGTCCTTGCTTGATATTGTGAACTTAGTATCTAGGTTATGCGTTAAGATGTCGGCTCTGAACCTTTATACTTGCTGAATGTTTGGTTATTTGGTTATGTCTTAAGTTGACCGCTGAACCTCTTTACTTGATGTTATATCTGCTTGCTTAGAGTCTGGTACAGTGTCAGATATGCATGTTGAAGTTAATGAATATATTGCTTGAGTTATAATCTGTTCATCCAAGGCATTGGATGACTCTTTTATCGGTTTCATAAATAGTTGGATTGAAAGACCCCCCGACTGGGTAACCAGTAGGGAAACCGTCTCTCCTTCCTAACGGTTTATGAAGTTGGTGAGAGCCGTGCACTAGAGTTTGCATGATAGTATGAGAACAGTTGATGAGATGTTTATGCTTCACATGTTTATATATGTTGGAGTATTCTGTATTGGTTTATGTGTTACGTGTTGTCACAAAAGGTGGCTAGGAGAACTCTATTCACTCCCCACTGATTGTGGCGTACATGTTTTCATGTATGTAGGTACATGCAGGTTGGAGCGGGGTTCACATGAGAGCTAGCGAGTGATGATCCTTTCATCATATGACATACGCGTTTATCGATTAGCTAGACTCTTAGTTTCTTTTGATACAGTTTTTTTGGTTGGTGCCGGTAGGGATGTTCCATCCCAGGCTGTTGTACATTTGGTTTTGATACTTAGAACTGTTACTTATCTATTTTGTTTTATTTCAGTTTCAGTTTCTGTTTCAGTTTAATTCTTCTCGCATGTTGTTTACTTTAAAAAGTTAATTCCGCTGCATTTTTAGTACTTTTGTATGTTTATATTTCCGCTTCGCGAGGGGTTTTACAGTTGGTATCAGAGCATTATTGCTCCCGACGCACTCATGTGACCCCTAACCTTAACTTGACCAAATAAACAAATAATGAATGAGAGATGGGGTAGATCTAAGGATTTATTTTGTAGTCTAATTGTGACTGCTAATTGCTAAGCTAATACTTGTTTTCTCTTTTGAAGGATGGTGAGACCCACGGCTGCTGATAACATTATGTTGCAAGCAATTCATCACTTGCTTGAGACCGAGAGACAGCAAGCAGAGAATGTTCCACCTCCTCCACCGCCAGGCAACGAGGCTAATCGTCCTGGTAGCTTCTCTTGGATAGCTTCGCAGATGTCCTGTAGCCACGTGAAGACTTATGGTGGCGAGGTTGATCCGGTAGCTCTTACCGAGTGGTTCAGGGAGATGGAAAAGAGCTTTACCATGTATTCGGTGGGTAGGGAGGATAGAGTGCGGCTAGCCACTCACTTTCTGACCCTTGAGGCCGATAGGTGGTGGGCGTTGACCGAACCGATTTCCAAAGCTCCTTACCGTATGGCTCTGCCAGAGTTGAAAGAATTGAAGCAGCAGTTGGAAGAGATGATCGAGAAGGGATTCATTCGACCGAGTGCTTCTCCGTGGGGTGCTCCAGTTTTGTTCGTAAAGAAGAAAGATGGTTCTATGATACTTTACATCGACTTTAGAGAGCTGAACGGAGTGACCGTGAAGAACAAATATCCTTTTCCTAGGATAGATGACTTGTTTGATCAGTTGAGAGGTGCTTCTAGGTTTTCTAAGATTGATCTTCGATCGGGTTATCATCAGATTCCAGTGAGAGAGGCTGACATTGCGAAGACTGCTTTTCGTACCGGATATGGGCATTTTGAGTTCGTGGTTATGCCATTTGGATTGACTAATGCACCTGCTATTTTCATGGATCAGATGAACCGCACCTTTAGTGAGTATCTTGACACTTGTATTGTGGTGTTTATTGATGACATCCTCATTTATTCGAAGACCGACGAGGAACATGCTGAGCATCTTCGATTGATTCTTGGGATTTTACGACGACAGAAGTGGTTCGCGAAGTTCTCTAAGTGTGAGTTTTGGCTTTCTAAGGTTGCATTTCTTGGACATGTGATATCTAGTGAGGGAGTTATGGTTGATCCCGCAAAGATTGAGGCCGTTGTTGATTGGGAGAGTCCCAAAGATGTTGGAGAGATTCGTAGTTTCCTTGGATTGGCTGGTTATTATCGTAGATTTGTTGAGGATTTCTCTAGATTAGCTCGCTCGATGACTCAGTAGTTGAAGAAGGAAGCTAAGTTTGTGTGGACCGATAAGTGTGAGAGTTCTTTCCAGGAATTGAAGACTAGGTTGACTTCCGCGCCCGTACTTGCTTTGCCAGAGATTGGAGTTGACTTCGATGTTTATTGTGATGCTTCGATGTTAGGGCTTGGATGTGTGTTGATGCAGAGTGGTAAGGTGATAGCTTACTCATCTAGACAGTTGAGAGTTCACGAGGTGAACTATCCTACACATGATCTTGAGCTAGCTGCAGTTGTTTATGCCTTGAAGATGTGGCGTCATTACTTGATTGGATCTCATTGTCGCATTTTCACAGATCACAAGAGTCTTAAGTACATTTTCACCCAGAAAGACCTTAATATGCGACAGAGACGTTGGCTAGAGTTGGTTAAGGATTATGACATTGAGTTATTGTATCATGAGGGAAAGGCCAATGTAGTTGTTGACCGCTTAGCCGCAAGACTTCTCATTCGATGAGTGTTATGCGAGTGTTGCCCGATGAGTTGTGTTCCGAGTTCCGGAAGCTAAGATTAGAGATGGTGAGTAGTGGTTTTGATTGGTTAGCTGCTATGAATGTCGAGCCGTCTTTATATTGGGAGATTCGCCAGAGTTTACCTTCAGATGCTGATTTCAAGAAGTTCGAGGCTAAGATTTCGAGTGGTGTTGCACCAGGCTTAGTGATTGATGCTGATGGTTTCCTTAGGTTCCGTGGTAGGATGTATGTCCCCGATGTGCCAAACTTGAGGAAGAGGGTTCTTGATGAGGCTCACTTGACACCGTATTCAGTTCATCCAGGAGGAGAGAAGATGCACAAGGATTTGAGACTTATGTTTTGGTGGCCTGGTATGAAGAAATAGATCTTAAATTATGTGAGTAGGTGCTTGACTTGTCAACAAGTCAAGATAGAGCATAGGAGGCCAGGTGGTTTGCTACAGCCGCTTCCCGTTCCTCAGTGGAAGTGGGAGTGCATTTCCATGGACTTCGTGACAGCATTGCCTAAGACTGTGGGAGGCAAGGATGCGATTTGGGTTATTGTGGATTGGCTAACTAAGTGTGCCAGATTTGTGCCTATCAGAGAGACATGGGATATGGACCGTTTAGCCAGGGCTTATATTGCAGAGATAGTCCGTTACCATGGTGTCCCGAGGGAGATAGTGTCCGATCGTGATCCGAGATTTTGCTCCAGATTCTGGAAGGCTTTACAGGAGGCTATGGGTAGCCGTTTGTTGATGAGCACCGCATTTCATGCCGCGACCGATGGTCAGTCCGAGAGGACTATTCAGACACTAGAGGATTTGCTCCGTGCTTGTGCACTTGATTTTCAGAGTTCTTGGGAGCAGTGCTTGCCGTTGGTGGAGTTTTCTTACAACAACAGTTACCATTCATCTACTGGTATGGCTCCTTACGAGGCTCTTTATGGTAGGAAGTGCCGTAGTCCGATCTGTTGGGACCAGGCGAGTGACGTGCACGACCTAGGACCGGACCAGTTGGCTGTTACTATTGATCAGGTTCAGCTTATCAGAGGTAGGATGAAGGCCGCACAGGATCGGCAGAAATCCTATGCTGATGTTCGCCGTAGACCTCTAGAGTTTGAGGTGGGTGACAGAGTCTTCTTGAGAGTTTCAGCGATGAAAGGCGTTAAGAGGTTTGGAGTTAAGGGCAAGTTGAGTCCTAAGTATATTGGGCCTTTTGAGATCGTGAAGAGGATTGGTGCTGCCGCTTATCGTTTGGACTTGCCTCCTAGTTTGGGCAAGGTCCATAGTTTCTTTCATGTATCCCAGCTCCGTAAGTATGTTAGTGACCCGAGTCATGTTCTGCCTAGAGAGATCGAGAACTTGGAGCCGAGTCTTGCTTTCGAGGAGCGTCCCGTGAAGATTATTAACCGTAAGGATAGGAAGCTTAGGAGCAAGGTGGTGCCTTTAGTGAAGATCCTTTGGCGTTGCGGTGACGTTGAGGAGCAGACGTGGGAGACCGAGGCATCGATGCGTATCGCGCATCCTTCTCTTTTCGATTGAGGTAGAGCTAGTTAGAATTTATCTTCGTTCGAGTTTCGAGGACGAAACTTTTTGAAGTTGGGGTGATTGTAACATCCTGTATTTTCGTAAAATCTAATTTAAGCGTTTTAAATTATTTTAAGTAATAAAATAATATTTTAATAATTTATTGTGAAATATTTTAAATAACTAGTAAGATCCGTCTTAAGAACCTTAAGTCCTTAAGACGAATACAAACTTGGTAAGGTTAAGTTCCCAACTTAAATATCCGTTCAAGTATCCTAACCCGTTTCATTTAATACGGAAAGGACAATTACTTAAACCCTTAAAATCTCATATGTCGACATATCATCCCCTTCAAAATAACATTTCACAGTAAACTCAATTCTCTTAAAACCTCCATTTTATTCATCTTCTTTTGATCATTTCTCCATCATCCGTTCATCAAATCGAGGTAAAAATAACATTTTTGGAATCCTCGTCAAATTTCCAAGCCATTTATCAGTTTCGTTTTGCATTTCATCGACTTCGAAATTTGGGCTGTTTCGCATAAATTCCGTTTTTCAGCCCTTAAACCCGTTTTTGGTGCTTGTAGGTGAAGGATTGGAGAACCCGGACATTGATAGCTTCGTGGTAGAGGAGGATCTTTAAGCCCGAGTGCATTTAAGGTGACGATAATGAGAAACTTGGCCTTATTGTGAATATTAGCAAGTTTTGATGTTTTCTTCTATTTGTTTCTGATTTTTGTTAATGTATAATGATCAATGGACTTAGTATCATGTTTAGGATTGTTCTTATGTGAAGGATTCATGCCTTGTGATGTTGTTATATGTTCTTAAGCTTATTTTCAGTTTTCACAAAGTTAAGACGGATACATTGAATTAATCGTTTGAGGATTGTTATGGGATTTGTTTGCTGTTAGTTAGTAGTATTGGATGATTGGAAATGTTGGGTAAACTTTACTTGTAGCAATTTTGAAGAATTGGTGTCGATTTATGGAGTTTTCGAATAGGCTGAAAGTTGCGAAAATCGTATCAGGCTCTCTGAGCTGGTCGACCGACCGGCCGCCGGTCGACCGGCTGGGAGCGCTTCTATTGTGTTTTGCGAAGTTTTAGGGAAAATAAGGCTTGGGACTGCCATGCGGCCGACCGGCTGCCTGCCGACCGGCTGGTGGTCTCTTGTGTTGTGTTTGTGTTTTGCGAGAACATATGTATAGGGGAACCCAGCCGGCAGACCGGCCGCCTGCCAGCCGGCTGGGAGTACATGTGGGGTGGGGTTTGCGAGTTTGTAAAGGCCAAGGGAATGGGTTCCCAGCCGGCCGACCGGCTGCCTGCCGACCGGCTGGGAGTCCCTTTGTTTTATGGCTGTTTTAAAAAGTGAATCGTTCGTAACTTTTAAACGGTTAATCGGTTTTGATTGAAACTCGTTCCTTGTATCTTTGATATGTATTTGAGGTCCCTGGAGGATGGGCGTCACTATATTGGGTTCGGGAATGGAGTGAGGATAGTGACCCCCCCGGTCGGGTAACCGAAAGGGAAACTGACTCTCCCTCAACTTAGTTCCCGGGGTCAATTAGGTGTTGATTAGAAGTTAAAAGTAGAACTATAGGTTAGTTCATAGAGTAGGATGATATTGTATTGATGCGTATTAAGTTATGCCTTAAGCTGGCCTCTGAACTTAATACGTAGGTTGTTTGTCGTGTTTGGGAACATGCGTTGAGTTTTCGCCTCTGAGTTCCATACATGTTTGTTCGTCGTGTCTGGGACATGCGTTGAGTTTTCGCCTCTGAGTCCAGGCATGTATGTGTGATCGCGTCAGGACATGCCTTAAGCTGGCCTCTGAGTCTGACGAGTAGAGCAACTGCATGACGGGGCAGTCAGGTTGCCATACCTTACCCGGAGTGCAGGTGTTTGGTGCTAGAACATGCGTTGAGTTTTCGCCTCTGAGTTTAGTACCTTGTGATGTAGTAGGGGAACATGCGTTGAGTTTTCGCCTCTGAGTTCCTTACTTGTGATAGTGAGTTGAATGCTAGTCCATGCGTTGAGTTTTCACCTCTGAGTCTAGTGTTCTGTGATAGCCGGTCCATGCGTTGAGTTTTCGCCTCTGAGTCCTTGCTTGATATTGTGAACTTAGTATCTAGGTTATGCGTTAAGATGTCGCCTCTGAACCTTTATACTTGCTGAATGTTTGGTAATTAGGTTATGTCTTAAGTTGACCGCTAAACCTCTTTACTTGATGTTATATCTGCTTGCCTAGAGTCTGGTACAGTGTCAGATATGCATGTTCAAGTTAATGAATATATTGCTTGAGTTATAATCTGTTCATCCAAGGCATTAGATGACTCTTTTATCGGTTTCATAAATAGTTGGATTGAAAGACCCCCCGACTGGGTAACCAGTAGAGAAACCGGCTCTCCTTCCTAACGGTTTATGAATTTGGTGAGAGCCGTGCACTAGAGTTTGCATGATAGTATGAGAACAGTTGATGAGATGTTTATGCTTCACATGTTTATATATGTTGGAGTATTCTGTATTGGTTTATGTGTTACGTGTTGTCACAAAAGGTGGCTAGGAGAACTCTAGTCACTCCCCACTGATTGTGGCGTACATGTTTTCATGTATGTAGGTACAAGCAGGTTGGAGCGGGGTTCACACGAGAGCTAGCGAGTGATGATCCTTTCATCATATGACATACCCGTTTATCGATTAGCTAGACTCTTAGTTTCTTTTGATACAGTTTTTTTGGTTGGTGCCGGTAGGGATGTTCCATCCCAGGCTGTTGTACATTTGGTTTTGATACTTAGAACTTTTACTTATCTATTTTGTTTTATTTCAGTTTCAGTTTCTGTTTCAGTTTAATTCTTCTCGCATGTTGTTTACTTTAAAAGGTTTTAATTCCGCTGCATTTTTAGTACTTTTCTATGTTTATATTTCCGCTTTCGCAAGGGGTTTTACACCGTACCCCTACTCACGCAAGTATATACCAATCAATACACACAAGCGAACCACCCACGGAGGGGTTCGACCACAGAACAATGAACCACCCACGGAGGGGTTCAACACGGAGAAAGACGGAACCACCCACGGAGGGGTTCGTCAGGAAGGCAGAACCACCCACGGAGGGGTTCGCACGAAGGAAACAGAACCACCCACGGAGGGGTTCGACACGGAGAAAGCAGAACCACCCACGGAGGGGTTCACACGGAGATGACAGAACCACCCATGGAGGGGTTCGTCCGAAGAAAGCAGAACCACCCACGGAGGGGTTCGCACGAAGAAGGCAGAACCACCCACGGAGGGGTTCACACGGAGATGACAGAACCACCCATGGAGGGGTTCGTCCGAAGAAAGCAGAACCACCCACGGAGGGGTTCGCACGAAGAAGGCAGAACCACCCACGGAGGGGTTCGTCCGGAACAAACGTAATGAACCACCCAATAAGTGGTTCCACCACCAAAATCTCCCAAGGAGGCTACTCAATAAACCACAATCAATTCTTTAAGTACATCAATCAACACTTAATTGACCCCGGGAACTAAGACGAGGGAGAGCCAGTTTCCCTTTCAGTTGCCCGACCGGGGGGTCTCTATCCTCACTCCATTCCCGAACCCAATATAATGCCGTCCAAACTCCAGGACTCCAATTATGCATACGAGGCATACAGAAAAAGAATAAATGCAATCCGACATGAAAATCAAAAGTTATTAAGCAAATAACACAATCAGGGGCTCTCAGCCGGTTGGCCACAGGCGGCCGGTCAACCGGCTGAGAGTCCTTTACTCTCTTAGCCGACAACAAGTAAGAACAACCTGAGAGGTCCCCCAGCCGACCGGCCGGCTACCGGTCCACCGGCTGGGGACCCCTTCCTCCCTTCTCACGAATAACACACTAGACACAAATGGGACTCCCAGCCGGTTGGCCGGCTGCCGGTCCACCGGCTGGGGTTCCTTTGCTCAAAATCCTCAAAAATCAGACAACACACTAGGAGGGACTTTGAGCCGGCTGATCGGCCGCCGGTCGGTCAACCGGCTCAGGGCCTCTGATCGCATTTTCGTCATTTTCGACATACAAAATCATTCCCAAATCCTTTCCAATCCTTCCTATACATGTTTCTAAGCATTAATTCGACATTCCCAGCATGTTTACCACATCAAATCCTCATAAGAACATGTATTAAAACAATCATTTGGTGACTTAACCACAAAATCACAAATTAAACCGGTCTTAACATGTATACTCTTAAATCTTATTTCCTCATCAAATTCATCATTAAATCTTCACAAAATCAGTCTGTATAACATAAGAAGAACATCAAGAACTCAATAATCATACTAACTTTCATCAAAACACATTAAAATCACATATAGTGCTAATTTAGACAAAAAGGCCGAGTTACTCATAATAGTCACCTCTCAAGCGATTAAGCTCCTTGCTCCTCTTCAAAATTGTCACTAACCTCTTTGTGATCTTCTAAGCTTCCCCTTACAACACGAAAAACGATTAAAATAGGCTATACACGGATTACTCCCAAAACAGCCCATTTTTGAAGTGGAACGAAATGAAAAACGGCAGTGACAGATGGCTTGCAAATTCGAGGAGGATTCCGAAAATGTATTCATTACCTCGATTTGATGAACGGATGATGGAGAAAAATGGAAAAGAAGATGAATAATCAAGAGAGTTTTGGAGGAAATGTGTTTACTGTTTTATTATTTGAGGAAGACACTTATGTCAACATAAGGAGGGTTTTAGGGGTTAAGAAGTGTCCTTTCCGTTTAATGAAGACGGGTTTGGATATTTGAACGGGTTTTAAGATGTGAACTTGAGTTGCCAAGTTTGCATTCGTCTTAAGGACTTAAGATTCTTAAGACGGATCTTACTATTTATTTTAAATGAGTTAACATCGAAAATTAAAATATTATTTTATCCTGTAAAAATAATTAAAACCTTTAAAATATACTTTACGAAAATGCGGGATGTTACATGTGTAAGTCAAATCGATGAATAGGATCATCGCTCGCTAGCTCCATGTGAACCCTCCATCAACCATCCTATCAAGTACCTACATACATGTAAACATGTACGCCACAATCAGTGGGGAGTGACTAGAGTTCTCCTAGCTACCTTTTGTAACGACACGTAACACAGAAATACAAACAACATGCTCCTGTTGGAGCTTGTGTCCTCCACATGTAGTGTGATAACGTCATTGCACATACCCTTTTATGGACAAGTGGGAGATTGTTGGGGCTGGTGTCCTTGACAATTAAGTACAATGACTTATTAAATCTCTTTAAGGATCACAAGGGCATACTTCAGTATTATTATCAGTTGATCCACATTTATCAATAACGGTTGGCTTGCTAGATAAGTTTGACGTTATTGTCATACGGATGGCGGTGATCAATTGGTCCCTATACGTCACACCTATAGGACACGTTTGAGAGATGTGAAGGTATGAAAATACAGTCACATTTATGCCGAATACGACTAAACAGTTAGTCAGAGGTATTGACTATTAAATTAGTCAATAAGATGTTGAGATTATTATTTAATACGGATTAAATAATTTTAGCTAATACGGATTACATGATTAATTCGTAAAATTAAATATAAACGGTTATATTTAATTAAATATTGAATTTGCGTATTAATATAAACAGTTATATTAATTTGGATAATTATACAATATCGTAATCTTATTAGACCATTATTAATGTATCGATTGCATTAATATCTGATAACATGTGTGCGATTTATAATTAAAATCCCGCGAATAATATTTAGCAAAACGGGTCGAATCACGCAAAGGAATAAGCTAAGAGTGGAAAAAGCCCACTCTCACCTCAACCCGTTCAGCCGACCCAATCACTACATAAGGAGAGTCCTTCTCCTTTTGTTAGGTTACTGCTTCTTTGATTGTTTTACTGATTAAACACATCTCAAGGAAATTAGGGTTTTGAGAACTGCCTTTTCCCAAAACCCAGATCTCACATCTAAAACCTCACAAAACTCTCCCCATATTGCAAGGCAATTGGAGAGCCTTTCTAGCACACGCGACATCATCTTAAACAAAGTCTTGGGTGCAAGTTATAGGAGGGAATTTACTTTAATTCCTGTTCTTAGGCCTATTCAAGCAAGGACCCAAGGTTGTATTCCTTTTCATGTTTTTATTAACTTATGACAATAATCTCAATTGTAAAATTCGTTATAATCCTTCACGTTTTAGGGCGAATACATGCTATATTCCCCACAAGTGGTATCAGAGCCAAGGCCACGGAATTTTACTTTTGTGTTTTTCATAAGTTTTAATTTAAAATATTTTAAAATCGTTTCTGTCGGCGTGTGGGTCGGTCGACCCATTATTGTGGTCGGTCGACCTCTGCCCGCGTAGGGTTTTTGTTTTTCGGCAGTTTCTCTTTTGCGTTTTCAGAAACTCGGTTTCTTGTTTTGTGGTCGGTCGACCTTGTTAATAGGTCGGTCGACCATTCAGTAGGTCGGTCGACCCCATGTTGAGGTCGGTAGACCACTTCCCTGTAACACTCGTTTTTTTTTCCCGAAAATAACTTGTTTTTATTTTCCCTTGGCCGTAAGTAATATACTGTATACGGAAATAGTATATTATTTTTGTGAAACGGTTCACTCTCGCATGATACATATTATTTTAAAACGGTTTAAGATAATGGATTATAAACTTATTAAAATTAAAGTGGTTAAAACGGTATAATCACGTAATTTTAATCCCGAAAAGGTGGTTTGGTAAAATTTGTTAATCATAATAACAATATTATGTCATGAATGAATTTTAATTTTAGTTGATGCATTTTATTTATCGTCTTGTTGAATGCCTTTTGAATGCTTTCTATAACGTATTTAATTTTGCAAACGGTTGTAACTTAGTGTGGCCTTAGAAGATTGTGTTAACGTATCAGAGCCAAGGCATGAAAATTTTACCTTCGTGTTTTTCGTAAGTTTTAGAACCTGAAAAATCGTCTTCTGCCGCTAAGTCGGTCGATCGACCCCCCGCTGCGGTCGGTCGACCGCCTCCTGCGTGTTTTTCTGTTTCGACAGTTTATCTTTTGTGAGAAATCGTGTTCAGAAACTCGGTTTCGTGTTTTGTGGCCGGTCGACCTGTTTTTCGGGTCGGTCGACCATTCTGCTTTAAAAAAAAAAATAAAAAAAAAAAAAAAATTATTCGTCAGGTGGTCGGTGGACCTGTTTATTGGTTCGGTAGACCACCCCTGTAACAGACTCGTTTTTTTTTTATTTTCCGAAAATAACATGTTTTATTTTCACATGGCCTTTAGTGATATACTATATACGGAAATAGTATATTATTAATTTTGTGAAACGGTTCACCCTCGTTTGATACATATTATTTTAAAACGGTTTAAAATAAAAGGATTATAAACTTATTAAAATTAAAGTGGTTAAAACGGTATAATCACATAATTTTAATCCTAAAAGGTGGTTTGGTAAATATTTGTTAATCATAATAACAGTATTATGTCATGAATGAATTTTGTTTTAGTTGATGCATTTTATTTATCGTCTTGTTGAATGCCTTGTGAATGCTTTCAATAACGTATTTAATTTTTGCAAACGGTTGTAACTTAGTGTGGCCTTAGAAGATTGTGTCACCGTAATGATGGGACACAATCTTGCTTGTAATTTTGAGATCTTGAATCTCCGTTTTGGGTTTCTGCCATGTAATTACTTTTGTATTTAAATTAAAATGTATCTAGGACTACTTTTGTAATTTAAATTAGTAATTTTGTGAAGACCGAAGACGGAGACCGGATGCTCACTCCCACTGCAAGGACCAAGATGGAACATCAAGACAAGCTTCAAGGGTCCAACAGTGGATTCCAAGTTGTTTTATGTTTATTTTGGTAGGATAGGCCACACTAGGACTTTTATTTACGTTTATCGCATTTATTTTATGCTTTCATCGATAATAGCTTGCATCATATTCCGCCTAAAACCAAACAACCTATTACATGCCTGAAAACTGACTCATGTAGAGGTTACGCGTTAGTTTTCTGTGACAATATAGATGTCACATGTCAATTGCAAAGCCATCACTTTATTTCATTCATTCACGAATATGCTAGATTTTAGTTCACTTAATATGAATAAATATAAGTCGATGGGGTCTTCCTCGTATAACCAAAAATTGAGAATAGTCTTTATAAATCAGCCTCCCATGAATCCCTTCTTCGTCGGTAGGCATAATATGACCCCTTCTACGTCGGGTAAGTGGGAACAGATGATTTATTTTATCTCAACATCATGGTCACTCGATAATATCCAGTGAGTGAGATGGACTAATAGATAGGATTTACGGAAATCTATCGACCAAGAGTTCCAACAGTGGAATTAGCCAAACTGTGGGCTTATCAATATACGGAAATTGAGTCTTGGGATCATTTATATAATTCTCGAGGGAGATCAATTATATATATGCATGAGTCTACGAGATTTAAATTCAATTTAATATAGACTTAAATCACAACAATGAGTTGCTTATATGGTTTTGTTTTATCTTCTTTACAGTCTAGTACACGTTCAATTAAACTGCTGTATAACTAAATGGCTGGTGAAGACCCAATGCCAAGTGCCAAGCTAGCACGTGAATCCTGGCTAAAAGCCTTCATGGACTCCATGAATCAGTCCACAAGACTGAGGAATGATGGGTCAAACTTCTCTGACTGGGAGGCAGCACTACGGAATGCTTCCATTGCTGACGGAAAGCTCAAGTACTTAACTGAGCCCATTCCGCCACACCCAGGAACTGGCGCTAGAGCTAACGAAGTTCGCGCTCATAGCGACTTCGTCATGGAAGCGGGTGCGATAAAGAACGTACTCATCTATGCAATGGAATCCAATTTGCAAAGACGCTTCATAACCCATGGTGCAAAACAAGATTTTCACCACGCTCACTAACGAATTCTCAAAGGCTCCGAGAATCGTTTCTTATGAGCATACCTGTCGCTTCTTTGAGGCGAAACTCCAGAAGGGTCAAGCTGTTAGCCCACATATTCTTCACATGATTGAGAATATCGAGAAACTGGAGGCCCTAAACTGCAAGATCAGTGAGAACATAATCGTTGATCGAATGCTTCATTCACTTCATGATGGGTTCGCCCTCTTTAGGGCCAACTATTACATGAATGACATGAAGAAGACTCCTCATGAGCTCCACTCCCTTCTCGTACAGACCGAGAAGGATCTGAAATTAAGTGGGAGCGTGAAGCAAGATGTTCTCATGATCTCCAGTAAGGGTAAGGGTAAGGGTAAAGCTAAAGCTCAGGGCGACCTAACAGTAGGCAAGCCCAAGTTTAAGAAGTCAGGATTTACTAAGAGTGGGCCAGGTGAGTCAAGCAACTCACAGGGCAAAACAAAGAGCAAGGATACTAGCATGGAATGTCACCATTGCCACAAGACTGGGCATTGGAGGCGCTCATGCCCCGTGTATCGAGAGGACATTAAGGCAGGCCGCGTTACTCCTGTTGGTATGTCTTCTTCTTCTTTTATTCACATGATTGAGATTAACCATGCAAGTTACGGAACTTGGGTACTAGATACTGGTTGTGGTTCTCATCTATGTAATCATGTGCAGGGCCTCCGAAACCAAGAACCCCTAATCAAGGGTGAGGTTGACCTGCGTGTCGGGAATGGAGCACGTGTTGCTGCAATCTCGAGGGGAACATACGAAATCC
Source organism: Silene conica (assembly GCA_029255685.2). NCBI lineage: Eukaryota > Viridiplantae > Streptophyta > Magnoliopsida > Caryophyllales > Caryophyllaceae > Silene > Silene conica. Next base: position 46,450,446 of record CM055312.2, on the reverse strand, counting down.
AGCTTCCAAGTGGATTCGAGTTATCTTTATATAACTGTTATTATGTTCCTTGTTTATCCAAAAACATTATTTCAGTTTCTGCGCTTGACAAACTCGGTTTTTCATTTGTAATAGAGAATAATAACTGTATTTTCTCCTTACACAATATGATTTATGGCAAGGCAGTTTCCATGAATGGAATTTATGTTTTAGATCAAAACCACCGAAATATTACATGTGAATAATAAGAAATTAAAGGTAGGTGACAAAGATCAAACTTACCTATGGCATTGTCGTATGGGACACATAAATGAGAAACGCGTAAAATAGCTCATACAGAATGGAGCTATCTCGCCCTTTGATTTCGAATCATATGGCACATGTGAATCATGTCTCATCGGTAAGATGACTCGTATTTCCTTCAAAGGTGTTGGAATGCGCGCTGCCGACCTATTAGGACTCATACATACGGACGTATGTGGCCCTATGTCGATCAACGCACCAGAAGGCTATAGGTATTTCATCACTTTCACGGATGATTTGAGTAGATATGGCTATGTCTACTTAATGAAGCACAAAAGTGAATCCTTTGACAAGTTCAAAGAATACCAGAATCGGGTACAGAACCAACTGGGTAGAAAGATTAAAGCACTACGTTCTGATCGTGGTGGTGAGTATCTTTCACACGAGTTTGATCAACACCTTAAAGACTGTGGCATCGTGCTACAGTTAACTCCACCTGGAACACCACAATTAAATGGTGTGTCCGAACGGAGAAATCGAACTCTACTCGATATGGTTCGATCCATGATGAGTCACACCGTCGTGCCTGATTCATTGTGGGGCTATGCTCTTTTGTCGGCCGCTCTAATACTTAACTGAAGTCCGTCTAAAGCTGTTAACAAGACTCCATACGAATTATGGAAGGGAACGGTCCCTAACTTGTCCTTTATTCGGGTTTGGGGCTGCGAGGCTTATGTCAAGTGGAGACACGAGGATAAGCTCGGCCCGCGATCGGTCAAAACATACTTTATAGGCTATCCAAAGGGAACTTTTGGTCATTACTTCTACTCGCCAACCGAACAACGTGTTTTTGTTGCGGCTAGTGCGACGTTCTTAGAGAAAGAATTTCTCGAGAACAAGTCGAGTAATAGAACCTTCGATTTATCGGAGGTTCAAGAACCAACTACCGAGCAACCATTGGAGGAAACAGTTCCTTCAACCGAGGCTGCGGTAGATATTCCTGAGGAACCAAGGAGGTCGGGAAGAGTCTCCATTCCTCCGGACAGATATATTGGTATGGTCGAGGAACATGATATGGATGACGTCTTACTCCTAGAGGGTAATGAACCCACAACCTATAAAGGTGCCAGGACCAGTTCTGACTCAAAGCTATGGCTAGAAGCCAAGCAATCCGAGATGGACTCCATGTATGAGAACAACGTGTGGGATCTTGTGGACCTACCTACAAAGGTACGTCCCCTTCAATGCAAATGGCTTTACAAAATAAAGCATGTCGTGGAAGGTAAACAAGATATCCATAAGGCAAGACTAGTTGCTAAAGGTTTCACCCAAGTGACAGGCTTGCACTACGATGAGATCTTTGCACCCGTAGTCATGCTACGTTCCATTCGGATTATCTTAGCGATCGTCGCATTTCATGACTATGAAATATGGCAAATGGACGTTAAAACCGCCTTCTTAAACGGTTATTTGGAGGAAGAGTTGTACATGGTACAACCCGAGGGTTTTATTGATCTAGCACATCCTAAGAAGGTTTGCAAGCTTAAGCGTTCCATCTATGGACTTAAGCAAGCATCACGGAGTTGGAATCATCGCTTCGACCAAGTGATAAAAGAGAATGGATTCGTTCGATCGGTCGAGAAACCATGTCTCTATATCAAGTCGAGTGGGAGCAAGATTGTATTCCTAGTACTGTATGTCGACGACATACTCTTGATTGGGAATGACATACCTCTCTTATCTTCGGTTAAAGCATGGTTGAAAAACCATTTCCAGATGAAAGATCTGGGAGAGGCACAAAGAATTTTGGGCATCCGTATCTACAGGGATAGATCACGACGGATGTTGTCTCTCAGTCAGGAGTCTTACATAGATAAGATTCTGGAGAGATTCAGCATGACGAACTCCAAGAAAGGGTTCCTTCCTATGACTACTGGGCTTCACTTGAGCAAGACTCAAGAAGCTAAGTCATTGGAAGAGAAAGAGCGCATGAGTCGGATTCCTTATGCCTCGCGAATAGGATCGATCATGTATGCCATGATATGCACACGTCCTGACGTTGCCTATGCATTGAGTATGACAAGTCGATTCCAAGCTCATCCAGGTGAACAACACTGGATGGCCGTGAAAAAACATTCTTAAGTACCTACGGAGGACTAAAGATTGGGGATGGACTTATGGAGGTGACTCAACTCTCTGCGCCACGGGTTACGCAGATGCTAGCTTCCAAACGGATCGAGATGACTCGAAATCTCAGTCTGGATTCGTTTTTACTCTTAATGACGCTGCTGTCAGCTGGAAAAGTTCTAAACAGAGTGTTACAGCAGATTCTACGACTGAGTCTGAGTACTATGCCGCCTCAGAAGCAGCTAAGGAAGCAATATGGATGCGTCAATTCTTACAAGGACTCACGGTAGTACCTAGTTCGAATGACCCGATCACCGTTTATTGTGACAATAAAGGTGTCATCTTCCAAGCTAAGGAGCATAAGTCTAGCAACAAAGCTAGACATGTACAACGGAAAGCTCATCTAATCAGAGATTACGTGGAGCAAAAGGAGATATTTATTGATAAGATCGCTACAGATGACAACATAGCTGATCCTCTCACAAAAGCATTACCACGTGATAAGCATGAAGGACACATTGATTCCATGGGAATTAGATGTGTTCCTAAGTTGTAGTACTCTTTTATGAATTCATGTAATAATTCATTTTCTCGTGTACTCTATTCAACCTTATTGTTATGATATAAAATGTTTTGTTTTTCATGTGGAATTGTACGCCAATTTTGAACACCACAAAGTGAACTGATTAACATTACATCGTTTTGGTCCTTGATTACCCACTTGAGCTGATAACTCAGGTAATCATTTTGTGACGTTGGTTGATGGTGGGTTCAACGAGCCATAAGTCACGCGGCTGACTGACCAATCACAAAGGCGAGTTATACGGATATCTCGTAGGACACCCCGTGACAACGTTATGGAGTCCTAAATGTTTTATAACATTGGGTGCCGGGTCGTGGATAGGACCTCCAAAGTGTTCCTTAGAGTCGAGTCTTTTGACTTTCAACTGTCTCTTGAGATTAAGACAGATTTTGGGTAACTTTGGTTTCTTTCCCACGGTCACCGTAACAGGGGCCAAGAGGATTTTTTCTGGGTTATTTCATGCTGCGCGATATCGGCAGGATTCGAGTTGAGGGAAATATCCAAACCCTTATCAGGATTTTATCATTTCTCAGGGCCACTCGAGGAGTAGTAACTGAAATGCATGGCCATGCTCGAATACAGATTCGTTTTATCAGCTAAGTTACTCTCTAGTCGGGGAAACCACTCTTGATACAGAGCGCTTGTGAGATACGACCTTTGGGAATGCGGATTTGCAAATTGTCTTACATTGAGTGGGAGAAATTTTAAAAGGATATGATATTCGGTTATCGCACCTACACTTATACGGACAAGTGGGAGTTTGTTGGAGACTTGTGTCCTCCACATGTAGTGTGATAACGTCATTGCACATACCCTTGTACGGACAAGTGGGAGATTGTTGGGGCTGGGGTCCTTGACAGTTAGTACAATGACTTACTAAATCTCTTAAAGGATCACAAGGGCATACTTTTGTATTATTATCAGTTGATCCACGTTTATCAATAACGGTTGGCTTGCTAGATAAGTTTGACGTTATCGTCATACGGATGACGGTGATCAACTGGTCCCTATACGTCACACCTATAGGACACGTTTGAGAGATGTGAAGGTATGAAAATACAGTCACATTTATGCCGGATATGACTAAACAGTTAGTCAGAGGTATTGACTATTAAATTAGTCAATGAGATGTTGAGATTATTATTTAATACGGATTAAATAATTTTAGCTAATGCGGATTACATGATTAATTCGTAAAATTAAATACAAGCAGTTATATTTAATTAAATATTGAATTTGCGTATTAATATAAACAGTTATATTAATTTGGCCAATTATACAATATCGTATTTTATCAAACCATTATTAATATATCGACTGTATTAATATCTGATAACATGTGTGCGATTTATAATAAATACCCGCAAATTATATTTTAGCAAAATGGGTCGAATCATGCATTGGAATAAGGTAAGAGTGGAAAGCCCACTCCTACCCAAGACCAATCTCGACCGGCCAAGTATTACAAAAGGAGAGAACTTCTCCTTTTGCGAGACTACTGATTGTTTTACTGATTAAAAACAGATCTCAAGAATAATTAGGGTTTTGAGAACATCTTTTTCCCAAAACTCAGATCTCACATCTAAAACCTCAAAAGGCTCTCCCCATATTGCAAGGCAATTGGAGAGTATTTTCTAGCACACGCGGCATCATCTCAATCAAGTCTTGGGTGCAAGTTATAGGAGGGAATTTACTTTAATTCCTGTTTTAGGCCATAAGCACAAAGGACCAAAGGTTGATTTCTTTTTCATGCTTTTAATTAACTTATGACTATATTCACAACTGTAAATTTCATTATAATCCTGCAAGTTTAGGGCGAATACATGTTTTATTCCCCACATAACTACACCCCATGAAATACATTCAATCAAAATGAGACTATATAAGTTCATTATAAGATTTTCATTTTAAGTGAAATTGAGAATGTATTCATCACACCTATAAAACTTCAAACATTCATATACATTGGTTACTCGAAATAGCTATCCTTATACGAATAAAGTTTATTGTTAGAAGGATAGAGTGGGAGAAAATATTTCGCTCGCAAACCAATGATATAAATAACGAATCTTAGTGAAGATTCCTACTTGGGAGTCTTAAGAAGAGCCCTAAATGATTTGAAGAAAGTACGAGAGGACACTGAAGAAACTACGGGAGGACACTCGAAGAAAGGTTCTTTATGATCATTGTTTCAAAGAGAGGAGACATATGAAACCCCGTATGAATTCGGAAGGAATATCGGCTCCTTGAGGTAATGATTTTTTAAAGATTATAAGATAATAGAGGAGAAATCATCTATCTATACGGGAGGAAAGGCCGGTTCCTTAATAAATGATTTTCTAAGTTTATAAGATAAAAGAGAAGAAATCATCTCAATTCTCTCAATGTAGTTATAAAGAAATTATCATGTCATATTCGTCTCGAGGAAACGAAGACATGATAAGAGGGTGATGATTGATTGAATGAAAATAGATCACTATAGGGATAGTGATGGTGATAATGATTTACATGCAAGAAATGAAAGGTTCATTTAAGAGATCGAGTAATATTGATTTTAGTGGGAGCGATGTTCATTAAAAGAATTAAGCCTACCATTTAGAGAGGATGGGTGATTCTTTAAGGTGTAAAGAATAAGAGGTTTTCAATTCTAGATGAACTAATACCTTATATCATAAGATGATAGAGCTTTACGGGAAGGTTTATTATATTGATAATAAAAGGTCGCCCATTAGAAATCAAAATGGTTAGATATGAATAACCTTGATAAAATAGCCAAGATGTTTGAAAATAGTAAGAGTGATGAAATCACTCATAACTACAATGTAGATTTCAGTACATAAGTGACTAAAGAGAGTGATTTTTTAATCCCTCTAGTATATCGATACGTCACAAGTTATAAGATAACAGTGGGAGCCTTCCTCCGGAAAGGAAACTCAAAATCTAGAAAGAGTTCTAGATATGTACTCAAATAGAATCATATTATACGGGATAATATAAGAATGAAGGAGACCAAAATTTGTAAGTTTTGCAATCATGAATAAAGGTTATTCGCAAAACACTAATACAAACAGATGATTGTGCATCAAATGCAATGTAATAGTATTGACTAATGTTGCATGACAACATCATTTGAGTTATAATTAACTTAAAGTAAAAGATACTTTGTCAGAATCCAAATGGGTTGTAAGAGACAATATTGAACCCCATAAGTGAACTGGATTGACTTAGTATGTCCCCTAGCCGCTTGCATGAGGTGACATCTCAAAGCGACTAGAGTGTGAGGCGATTGATGGCAAGTTCAAGTGCCATGGAGTCATATGTGATGACTAGTCGATCACATAGGCAGACTGTAAGAGACACTCTGTCGGGCAATGTGACCGCTTATAGAGTTCTGGAAATTTTATAGCCGGGTCGTGGCGAGAGCTGCTATAGTATTCTTGTGAGTCAATTCTTAGACTAAAGACTACTCTCCCAAGATGGTACAGTTTAGGCATAACCTTGATCCATTCTCTACGACTTTTCGTAACTGGAGTCATATGGGATTGTTTTGGGTTACGACTAACTGTGACTAGTTGAAGGAACTAGTGCGATAGAAATTGTCCACCCCTTGTCAGGGTTGTTAAAATCTCAGGGCCACTCGAGGAGAAGTTAACTGGAAATGCGTGGCCACGCTCGCAAGGTATCTATGGTAGATAATTCCGGTCAGACAGTTATTCTCTAGATCGAGGAAACCACTCATGATATGATCAAATGCAAGTACGACCTCAGAGAGACATCTTGCATTGAGTGGGAGATTATAATAGGACAAGAGAATTGGTGACGCACACTTGTCGAGGACAAGTGGGAGATTGTTGGGAAATGTGTCCTCAACAATAGTGCGATCACGTAATTAAATCTCATGACGAGAATGCGCAAGGGATGATACGAATTATTAGTCAACTGACCAACATTAATCGGTAATGATTGGCTAGCTTGAGTTTGACATTACTGTCGTATGACGGTGGTGGTCAGTTGATCCCTTTAGGTCACACCTTTAGGACAATTCCCTTAATCGATAAAAGTGATCAAATGTATATTGATACGATTTGCTCATATTCCTTAAACTCGTATATCTAGAAATTAGAGGTTAAATCTTATTGTAAGATTTATGTTTAAAATTGAAACGTGTCAATTGTTGAACATTAAACGATATTTTATGATATCGTAATTAGAATGAATCGGGTTACAATTAATACAAATGTTGTAAATCGTATTGACGATAAAATTATTCATTTTATATTTGTAATTTCGAATTACATGTCAATTAATAAATATGATTTATTTAATATACAATATTTATATGATAGATATTTATATTAAGATAATTGTTATTGTATTCCTAGTGACATATATGATGTCACATTTTTATACAATTGAACATTTGACAATTTGTAAAATGAAGTCCATTTTAAGTGATAAAATGGACGGCTAGGTGAGAGTGGTTGGAGATGATTATTGTATTAAGCACACCTTAATCATCATGTTTAAAGGTGTGTCTTGGAAACACAATCTAGGCCACCCTAAGTAGCATGGGTTAGAGAGTTGTCTCCCCTTTGTTCCCCACCATACCCGGCCATCACCACACCCCAAACACCACCCACTTAAATAGTATATGATACTCATTTTTGGTTATTCATTCTAATTCCTAATACTTGTATATTTTCTAAGAGTAAGAAAAACAACAAAATCCTCTAAATTATTATTGTGAGATAATAATATTACTAATAATAAAAGTTATAATATTAGCATTTATATTCTAATTAGAGAGATTAGAATAAGTTTAAGGAGAAACCGGTTTTGTGCTAGCTTGTTCAAGATCTCGGTTGGTAAAGGGTTGTCTTGGTGCATCCAAAGGAGGTATTCTATTTTGGGTACTTGGAGGATCATCCTTGCTAAATATTTGGACCGTGTGTAAGGGTTCGAATACTCTCTTATTTCCGCATTTTAGCATGCTTAAGATCACTTATAATATGTTAATTAAAGGATTAATTAAAAGATTATGTTAGTATGACTAAAGATTAGTTTATGAGTAACTAATAAAACCCAACACTTAACACATATCCCAATACACTACTCAGTAATGGGTCCAGAGGTGAACTTAACACATATCCCACTACAAACAAATGTCGGGTCCAGAGGTGAACTTAACACATATCACAACATACATACACAAGCAATGGGTCCAGAGGTGAACTTAACACATATCCCTCTGCAACAAATAAGTATTGGGTCCAGAGGTGAACTTAACACATATCCCAATACACAGCTATCGCACACCGGGTCCAGAGGTGAGCTTAAACATATCCCGATATACGACAACCGATCACGTGTCAGGTCCAGAGGTGAACTTAACACATATCCTGACACGCCACAAGCAAAACACGTAATGGGTCTAGAGGTGAACTTAACACATATCCCATCACGCGACATACAACTCACGTATTAAGCTCAGAGGCCAGCTTAAGGCATACCTTAATACGCATCAATACAATAGCATCCAAAGATAGTAACCAACCTATAGTTCTAATCCCTTATACTTCTAAACAACACCTAATTGATCCCGGGAACTAAGTTGAGGGAGAGCCTGTTTCCCTTTCGGTTACCCGACCGGGGGGTCTCTATCCTCTCTCCATTCCCGAACCCAATATAGTGTCGCCCATCCTCCGGGGACCTCAAACACGCATACAAGGTACACGGAACGAATCTCAAACAAAACCGATCAACCGATCGAGAGATAAACCAATTTTAAGTGCACAGGGGCTCCCAGCCGGTCAGGGGCAGGCGGCCGGCTGACCGTCTGGCAACCTATCTCCTTAAAATTCCTTAAAATCAAAAACAGCATATAAGGGCCCTCAGCCGGTCGGCAGGCAGCCGGCCTACCGGCTGGGGAATCCATTCCTTAAATCTTACTTTTCGCAAAACAATACAAAGGGGCTCCCAGCCGGTCAGCAGGCAGCCGGCCTACCGGCTGGGCACCCTAGTTCCCTAAAATTCAAACACGCGAAAAACACCAAGAAACACTCCCAGCCGGTCGACCGGCTCATAGTCCCTGAGCCAAAAATCGAAAAAACGCAATATACTCAACTCTTATGAAATTGATACTACAACTCCAAAATTGCTACCAACAAACAATTCCCAACATACATAAGACTTATACAGGTAAATAGCAAGCATCAGTTTCCACCATTAAAGCATATTAGAATCGTATCTCATATTCGTTTTAAGGATGAAATTTCTGAAAATCATTCTATAAGCATGTGAAACACAATCAAAGAATATGAACAACATACATGGGCAATCCTAGCATGCTTCTAAGTTCAAACAACAACCACAATGTGCAAAATCAGAAACTTTCATCATCAAAACCATGAAATATGCTATTATAACAAATAAAGGCCGCGTTTCTCATTATCGTCACCTCTATAGCGATTAAGCTCCTAGCTCCTCTTCAATCACGAAACTATCCACCTAGGGATCTTCTAAACCCTCTCCTACAACATGAAAAACGATTATTGGAAGCTAGAAACGGATTTCACCAAAAATAGTCCATTTTTCAAGTTGGACGAAAATGGAACTGAAAGAGACGGATGTCTTGCAAATTTCGCGAGGATTTCAGAAATGTATAACATACCTTGGTTTGGAAATCGGATGATCTCTGAAAATCGATTTAAAGATTAAAAAGTTGAAGGGGAAAAGAGGAGGAATAGAACAGTGTTCTTATTTTTGTGAAAATGCAAATGTCGACATAATAAAAGAGGGTTTAGGGTTTAAGTTGTCCTTTCCGTTTAATGAAACGGGCTTTTGATGTGAACGGGTTTTTATGAATCGGATTTAACTTGCCAAGTTATTACATCTTAAGGACTTAAGGTTCTTAAGACGGATCATAACGGAATATTTTAAAATAACTTAACAATAAATATTAAAATATTATATTATTCCGAAAAAATAATTTAAAACCTTTAAAATATAATTTACGAAAATACGGGATGTTACAACCGAGCATCACGCCTTTGGTGGCCGAGCAATACGCGGCCCATGGGTCGTCTGTCTTCAAGTTGGGCCATCCACCATGGCTTAGTCTTCCCTTGCTTTGATTTGACCCTTATTATTATCTCGTTAGCCCATGGTTGTAAAACCCATTGAATCCTTACTAGACAGTATATTAGCCATACGATAAATAATGATAAAATAGGTAACAAAAATTGCTTTATCGATCTTCGATCATAGTAATGAATTAATCCTCTATCCATATTTGGATCAGCTTGGCTGCTTAATATCATTACTGTGTATTGTGTTTAATATCTTTACATTAATACTAATTGAGTTTAATACTAATTGTGTTTTAAAATCTGAAATGACAGATATGGGAGACTTGGCATAGGGAAACCTGAGATCGTTGTTAACGATGGTTGAAACGGGTTTTAAATCTGTAATAAAAACTTGTAATTTAATAATTTATGCATAGACTTACAATTTATCCGATCGGGAATTGTAATTTGATTAAGACTTGGACTAGTAATTTATGCGATTTGGACTTGTAGTTTTAGTTTTAGTTTGAAGCCCAACACAAAACTACAAATAGTCAAATCCGGATTTCGAAAACTGGATATCCGGATTTTCGGATATCCAGTATATTCGGAACAAATGTGGATTATTCGGAACAAACTGGATACCAACTGTAAAACCCCTCGCGGCAGCGGAAAAGTAAACATACAAAACATCCCAAAAATACGCGGAATTTAAAACTTTTGACTTGATAAGAAAACATGCGAGGTGTCTTAACAATACTAAGCATGCGGAAGAAGAGAAACAGAAATAAGAATATAAGTGCGATATAAAACAGCCCGGGATAGCATATCCCTACAGGCACAAAATACTGAAACGTAAGTCTAAGGTCTAACTAACGAAATAGGTAAAAGTCAACGATGAAGGATCAACGCTCGCTAGCCTCAACGTAACCCCCGCAGAACAGCCTCATGTACCTACACACATACAACATGTGCGCCACAGTCAGTGGGGAGTGACTAGAGTGCTCCTAGCCACCTATTGTCAATAACATGTAACACGTAAAACATCCAACATACTCCGGCATATATAAAACATGTGAAACATATATAACAATATCTCAATCTCATATCATCATGCAATACTATACAAAGGCTCTCAACCAACTTCGGAAACTATTTGGAAGGAGAGCCGGTTTCCCTTCCGGTTGCCCGGCCGGAGGTCTTTTAATCCAAACCATTTACGAAACTAGCTCAAGAGTCGTCCAATACCTTGGACGAACAATACTAAGATAACCAAGTATCATACATTCACAAATACAACTAAGACATACTCAACATCCAATTTTATCAACAAGAGATAGGTCACCTAGTGACTCGACTCCAACAACTATAGGTCATCCAAGTGACTCTACAAACAAGAGATAGGTTATCCAAGTGACTCGACTCTAACAAATATAGGCCAACCAAGTGACTTTACAAACAAGAGATAGGTCATCCAAGTGACTCGACTCTTACTACTATGAGCAGGCCGACAATCGACTCGTCTATATACCACGACCTTCCCAATCTCAGACTATACAACCCCCTGGTAGGACGACATCAAAAGACTGTCCTAGTCTAAACCTGGCCAGACTCTCGGAGCGCAAACGAATTACGATCCCCGATTCAACAAGTGCACAAGGCACCCCCAAGACCCGAACTAGCTAGGAACGAGATATGCCCGAAGGCGGGCAGACAATCTAAGACCTGACCGTGAGAACCAAGTCACTACGGCCAACCAGCTACACAATGCAATCAGGTGAGAACTCGAGTACTATAGCAGCGCATAGCAGGTTTACACAAATCACAATATGTCATCTCAAATATGTACAACAACTCAAACTCGAATGACAATGATTTCGTATATACCTCATCATTAACATCCATGTAACACTTAGCCGACTTCGGAAACTAATTTGAGGCGAGAGCCGGTTTCCCTTCCGCTTGCCCGGCCGGGGTGTCTTTCATCCTCAATTCCATTACCGAACCCGACAAAAGCGCCGCCCAATTTCTTGGGACTTCAAACAAGCATACGAAACATACGGAAAAATAATCAATCAAATCCGACATGTGAAACACAAGTTACGAACAAGTTAATATGGTCAGGGGCTCTCAGCCGGTCAGCCACATGCTGCCGGTTGGCCGGCTGAGAGACCCAATCTCTCATGCTCAAAACAACCAAAAACAACTAGGAGGTACTCCCAGCCGGTCGGCCGGCTGCTGGTCCACCGGCTAGGAACCCTTTTTCCCAACTCTTACGAAACCAACAAAAACAACATTAAGGTCTCCCAATTTACGCAAAACTTCAATATAAACAACAAACACCAAATGGGCTCTCAGCCGGTCCACCGGCCGCCGGCCTCAGACCGGCTGGGAACCCGCTGTACCAAAATCGCGCATTTCGCCATTCTTAAACTTCAATCAAACTTCAAGAACTTGTTTCTATACTTTGCATATACTTCTAAAATCACATATTACAGCATATACAATTACTCATGGTGCATCTTAAAATCATTATCATAGATTAACAAACATGTTCATAAACACAATACAAACATTCATCTTTTCCACCCAAACATATTACCCATTATCAATCATCAATAAATCATGTGAGAAACATATAATCATCAAACCCTAGCATAATACTAACTAATTTACAGCATCACAACCACAATCCACATAACCTAAACAAAACATACTAAAATCATGTAAAGTGCTACTATTAGACAAAAGGCCGCGTTTCTCATTATCGTCACCTTAAAGAGCGATTCTTCACTTCTAGTCTTCTACTATGTACGAATCCTTGTCCGGGTCGTCCAAGTCGACACCTACAAACAACAAAAACGGGTTATTTGAGGGTAATTTCGAGTAAACCTCAAAACAGCCCCAAAATCAACTTTGACGAAACGAAAATTGAAAGAGATAGAAAAAACGGAAATAAAGAGAGGAAAGCGTAGGTGAAAACCTTGCGTCAATCGGAGTTGAGATGAGTAAATGGATGATGATTTTGTGAAGGAGAAAAAGAGTAACAATGGAGGAACAAATGTTACTGTATTCTTATTTTTGGGGAGATGAGTGTAACGTTGGAAATGAGAAGGAGGGTGTCCTTTATATTGACTTGAGTCGGGTTTCTAAAATGTAAGGGACGAAAACTTAGAACGGAAACTACCGAGTAAACATGAAATATTTAGATTAAACAAACTCAAGACAGAACTTAACGACATTTCTTAAAATAAAACTTACGAATTATAATTAAAATATTATTAAATTCCGAAAACTACATTTAAATTATTAAAATTACTTCTATAAAAATATGGGATGTTACAATATCTCATGATGTAATTTCGGACACATGGTAGAAAAACAGGCTGAAAAATAATAATGGCTGCTCCGACCACCCGAACGGCTCGAATTGATGGATATATAATACACGTTTTTTAGGCCACTGAGCTCCCCGGAACGAAAATGTCCGAAAATCGCATGGATTGTTAATCGAGTCAGATAAAGCGGACTCAAAATTTCAAAAACTCCGGAAGACATTTGACTTTACAGGTATGCTATTAACCAACTTCAACCGAAAATCGGATAACCGTGTAAAAGTGATTTATAATTGTTTATAGGGTCTAGAATCGAAAAAGATACATCATGATACGATTTCGGACACGTGGTAAAAATCAGGCTGAAATTAGAAATGGTCGCTCCGACCACCTGAAACGGCTCGAATTGAAGGGTAGATAATACACGTTTTTTATGCCTCTGAGCTCCGAAAATTATCGAAAATTGCAAGAATGTTTAATCAAGTCAGGAAAAGCGGGCACAAAAATTTGCAAAAAACATCAGAAGACATTTGACGTTATCGGTATGCTTTAAACCAATTTCGACCGAAAATCGGATAACCGTGTAAAAGTGATTTATAATTTTTTATAGGGTCTACAACCGAAAAAGATACCTCATGATACGATTTCAGGCACGTGGTAAAAAACAGGCTGAAATTAAAAATGGTCGCTCCGACCACAAGAAACAGCTCAAATTGAAGGGTATATAATACACGTTTTTTAGGCCTTTGAGATCCCGAAACGAAAATTATCGAAAATTGCAGGAATGTTTAATCAGGTCAGAAAAAGCGGGCACAAAAATTTGCAAAAACATCAGAAGACATTTGACGTTATCGGTATGCTATAAAACAATTTCGGCCGAAAATCGAATAACCGTGAAAAAGTGATTTATAATTGTTTATAGGGTCTAGAATCGAAAAAGATACCTCGTGATACGATTGCGAACACGTGGTAAAAAACAGGCTGAAATTAAAAATGGTCGCTCCGACCATTTGAAACGGCTCGAATTAAAGGTTATATAATTCACGTTTTTTAGGCCTCCGTACTCCCGAAACGAAAATTATCGAAAATTGCAAGAATGGTTAATCAAGTCAGATAAAAAGGACACAAAAATTTGCAAGAACAACAAAAGACATTTGACGTTATCGGTATGCAATAAACCAATTTCGACCGAAAATCGGATAACCGTGTAAAAGTGATTTATAGTTATTTATAGGGTCTAGAATCGAATAAGATATCTCATGATGCGATTTCGTACACGTGGTAGAAAAACACGCTGAAAAATAACAATGGCCGCTCCGACCACCCGAACCAGCTCGGACTGAACTACTGAAACAAAAATTACCGAAAATCGCACGGATTGTTAATCGAGTCAGATAAAGCGGGCCCCAAAATTTTCAGAACCATCGGAAGACATTTAACGTTACCGGTATGCGAAAAACCAATTTCTGCCGAAAATCGGATAACGATGTACAAGTGATTTATAGTTGTTTATAGGGTCTAGAATCGAATAAGATATCTTATGATGCAATTTCGGACGCGTGGTAGAAAAACAGGCTGAAAAATAACAATGGCCGCTCCGACCACCCAAAACGGCTCGAATTGATGGCTAATACACGTTTTTTAGGCCTCTGAGCTTCCCAGAACGAAAATGTCCGAAAATCGCATGGATTGCTCATCGAGTCAAGTAAAGCGGACTCAAAAAATTTCAAAAATTCGAGAAGACATTTGACTTTACTGGTATGCTATAAATCAGTTTCGGCCGAAAATCGGATAACCATGTAAAAGTTATTTATAGGGTTTAGAATTGAATAAAATACCTCATGATGCGATTTTGGACACGTGGTAGAAAAACAAGCTGAAAAATAAAAATGGCCGCTCCGAGCAGTCGAAACAGCTCGAATTGTAGCATATATAATACACGTTTGTTAGGCCTCTGAACTCCTGAAACAAAAATTACCGAAAATCGCACAGATGGTTAATCGAGTCAGATAAAACGGGCACAAAAATTTACAAAAAGCATCAGAAGACATTTGACGTTAGCGGTATGCTATAAACCAATTCCCGCCGAAAATCGGATAACCGTCTAAAAGTGATTTATAGTTGTTTATAGGATCTAGAATCGAATAAGATATCTCATGATGCAATTTCGGACACATGGTAGAAAAACAGGATGAAAAATAACAATGGCCGCTCAAACCACCCAAAACAGCTCGAACTGAAGGATATATGATACACGTTTTTTAGGCCTCTGAATTCCCGAAAACAAAATTACCGAAAATCCCACGGATTGTTAATCGAGTCAGATAAAGCGGGCACAAAAATTTGCAGAAACATCAGAAGACAATTAACGTTTCACGGAATGCGATAAACCAATTTCAGCCAAAAATCGGATAAGCGTGTAAAAGTGATTTATAGTTGTTTTTAGGGTCTAGAATCGAATAAGATATCTCATTATGCAATTTCAGGACACGTGGTAGAAAAAAAGGCTGAAAACGATCAATGGACGCTCCGACCACCCGAAACGGCTCGAATTAATGGGTAATACACGTTTTTTAGGCCTCTGAGCTCCCCGGAACGAAAATGTCCAAAAATCGCATGGATTGTTAATAAAGTCAGATAAAGCGGACTCAAAAAAAATTACAGACTCCGGGAGACTTTTCACTTTACCGGTATGCTATAAACCAGTTTCGGCCGAAAATCTAATAACCATGTAAAAGTTATTTATAGTTGTTTAAGGGGTTTAGAATCGAATAAGATACCTCATGTTGCGATTTCGAACACGTGGTAGAAAAACAAGTTGAAAAATAACAATGGCCGCTCCGACCACTCGAAACAGCTCGAACTCAAGGATATATGATACACGTTTTTTAGGCCTATCAACTCCTGAAACAAAAATTACTGAAAATCGCACGGATGGTTAATCGAGTCAAATGAAACGGGCACAAAAATTTTCAAATACATTAAAAAACATTTGACATTACCGGTATGCTATAAACCAGTTTCGGTCGAAAATCGGATAACCGTGTAAACTGATTTATAATTGTTTATGGGTCTAGAATCGAAAAAGATACCTCATGATACGATTTCGGACACGCAGTTAAAATCAGGCTGAAATTAGAAATGGTCGCTCCGACCACCTGAAACGGCTCGAATTGAAGGGTATATAATACGCGTTTTTTAGGCCTCTGAGCTCCCGGAACGAAAATTATCGAAAATTGCAAGAATGTTTAATCAAGTCAGGAAAAGCGGCCACAAAAATTTGCAAAAACATCAGAAGACATTTAAAGTTTAACGGTATGCGATAAACCAATTTCTGTCGAAAATCGGATAACCGTGTAAAAGATATTTATAGTTGTTTAAAGGGTCTAGAATCGAATAAGTTATCTCATGATTGAATTTCGGACACGTGGTAGGAAAACAGGATGAAAAATAACAATGGCCGCTCCGACCACCCGAAACAGCTGGAATTATAGCATATATAATACACGTTTTCTAGGCTACTGAACTCCTGAAACAAAAATTACCGAAAATCGCACAGATGGTTAATCGAGTCAGATAAAGCGGGGACAAAAATTTACAAAAAGCATCAGAAGACATTTGACGTTATGGGTATGCTATAAACCAATTTCGGCCGAAAATCGGATAACCGTGTAAAAGTGATTTATAATTGTTTATAGTGTCTAGAATCGAAAAAGATACCTCATGATACGATTTCGGACACGTGGTAAAAAACAGGCTGAAATTAAAAATGATCGCTCCGACCACCAGAAACGGCTTGAATTGAAGGATATATAATACACATATTTTAGGCTTCTGAGCTCCCGAAACGAAAATTATCGAAAATTGCAAGAAGGTTTAATCAAGTTAGAAAAAGCGGGCACAAAAATTTGCAAAAACATCAGAAGACATTTGACGTTATCGGTATGCTATAAACCAATTTCGGCTGAAAATCGGATAACCGTGTAAAAGTGATTTATAATTGTTTATAGGGTCCAGAATCGAAAAAGATACCTCGTGATACGATTTCGGACACGTCGTAAAAAACAGGCTGAAATTAAAAACGGTCGCTCCGACCATCTGAAACGGCACGAATTAAAGGGTACATAATACACGTTTTTTAGGCCTCGGTGCTCCCGAAACGAAAATTATCGAAAATTGCAAGAATGGTTAATCTAGTCATATTAAGCAGACACAAAAATTTGCAAGAACAACAAAAGACATTTGACGTTACCGGTATGCTATAAACCAATTTCAACCGAAAATCGGATAACCGTGTAAAACTGATTTATAGTTATTTATAGGGTCTAGTATCGTATAAGATATCTCATGATGAAAAATAACAATGGCCGCTACGACCACCTGAACCAGCTCGAACTGAAGGATTTATATAATACACTTTTCTCAGGCCTCTGAACTACTGAAACAAAAATTACCGAAAATCGCACAGATTGTTAATAGAGTCAGATAAAGCGGGCACAAAAATTTGCAGAAACATCAGAAGACATTTAACGTTACCGGTATGCGAAAAACCAATTTCGGCCGAAAATCAGATAACTATGTACAAGTGATTTATAGTTGTTTATAGGGTCTAGAATCGAATAAGATATCTTATGATGCAATTTCAAACGCGTGGTAGAAAAACAGGCTGAAAAATAACAGTGGCCGCTCTGACCACCCTAAACGGCTCAAATTGATGGGTAATTCACGTTTTTTAGGCCTTTGAGTTCCCCGGAACGAAAATGTCCGAAAATCGCATCGATTGTTAATCGAGTCAAGTAAAGCGGAGTCAAAAATTTTCAAAAACTCCAGAAGACATTTAACGTTACAGGTATGCGAAAAACCAACTTCGGCCGAAATCGGATAACTGTGTACAAGTGATTTATAGTTGTTTATAGGCTCTAGAATCGAATAAGATATCTCATGATGCAATTTCGGACACGTGGTAGAAAAACAGGCTGAAAAATAACATTGGCCGCTCCGACCACCCGAAATGGCTCGAATTGATGGGTAATACACGTTTTTTAGGCGTCTGAGCTCCCCGGAACGAAAATGTCCGAAAATCGCATGGAATGTTAATCGAGTCAAGTAAAGCGGACTCAAAAAATTTCAAAGCCTCCGGAAGACATTTGACTTTACCAGTATGCTATAAACCAGTTTCGGCCGCAAATCGGATAACCATGTAAAAGTTATTTATAGTAGTTTATAGGGTTTAAAATCGAATAAGATACCTCATGATGCGATTTCAGACACGTGGTAGAAAAAAAAGCTGAATTATAAAAATGGCCGCTCCGTGCAGCCGAAACAGCTCGAATTGTAGTATATATAATACACGTTTTTTAGGCCTCTGAACTCCTGAAACAAAAATTACCAAAAATCGCACGGATGGTTAATCGAGTCAGATAAAGCGGGCACAAAAATTTACAATAAGTATCAGAAGACATTTGACGTTACCGGTATGCTATAAACCAATTTCGGCCGAAAATCGGATAACCGTGTAAAAGTGATTTATAGTTGTTTATAGGGTCTAGAATCGAATAAGTTATCTCATGATGCAATTTCGGACACATGGTAGAAAAACAGGATGAAACATAACAATGGCCGATCTGACCAACCGAAACAGCTCGAAGTGAAGGATATATAATACACGTTTTTTAGGCCTCTGAATTCATGAAACAAAAATTACCGAAAATCCCACGGATTGTTAATCGAGTCAGATAAAGCGGGCACATAAATTTGCAGAAACTTAAGAAGACATTTAACGTTTAACGTTATGCGATAAACCAATATCAGCCGAAAATCGGATAACTATGTACAAGTGATTTATAGTTGTTTATAGGGTCTAGAATCGAATAAGATATCTCATGATGCAATTTCGGACACGTGGTAGAAAAACAGGCTGAAAAATAAGAATGGCCGCTCCGACCAACCGAAACGGCTCGAATTGATGGGTAATACACGTTTTTTAGGCCTCTAAGCTCCCCGGAAAGAAAATGTCCAAAAATCGCATAGATTGTTAATCGAGTCAGAGAAAGCGGACTCTAAAAGTTTTAAAAACTCCTGAAGACATTTGACTTTACCGATATGGTATAAACCAGTTTCGGCCGAAAATCGAATAACCATGTAAAAGTAATTTATAGTTGTTTATTGGGTTTAAAATCGAATAAGATACCTCATGATGCGATTTCGGACACGTGGTAGAAAAACAAGCTGAAAAATAACAATGGCCGCTCCGACCACTCGAAACAGCTCGAACTGAAGGATATATTATACACGTTTTTTAGGCCTCTGAACTCCTGAAACAAAAATTACCGAAAATCGCACGGATGGTTAATCGAGTCAGATGAATCGGGCACAAAAATTTTCAAAAACATCAAAAGTCATTTGACGTTACCGGTATGCTATAAACCAGTTTCGGTCGAAAATCGGATAACCGTGTAACAATGGCCGCTCAGACCACCCGAAACAGCTCGAACTGAAGGATATATAATACACGTTTTTTAGGCCTCTGAATTACTGAATAAAAAATTACCGAAAATCCCACAGGTTGTTAATCGAGTCAGATAAAACGGGCACAAAAATTTGCAGAAACATCAGCAGACATTTAACGTTAAACGGTATGCGATAAACCTATTTCGGCCGAAAATCGGATAACCGTGTAAAAGTGATTTATAGTTTTTTTTAGGGTCTAGAATCGAATAAGATATCTCATGATGCAATTTCGGACACGTGGTAGATAAACAGGCTGAAAAATAACAATGGCCGCTCCGACCACCCGAAACAGCTCGAATTGATGGGTAATACACGTTTTTTAGGCCTCTGAGCTCCCCAGAACGAAAATGTCCGAAAATCGCATGGATTGTTAATCAAGTCCGATAAAGCAGAGTAAAAAAATTTCAAAAACTCCTGAAGACCCCTGAGTTTTCCGGTATGCTTTAAACCAGTTTCGGCCGAAAATCGGATAACCATGTAAGAGTTATTTATAGTTTTTTATAGGTTTTAGAATCGAATAAGAAACCTCATGATGCGATTTCGGACACGGGATAGAAAAACAAGCTGAAAAATAAAAATGGCCGCTCCGACCACCTGAAACAGGTCGAATTGAAGCATATATAATACACGTTTTTTAGTCCTCTGTACTCCTGAAACAAAAATTACCGAAAATCGTACGGATGGTTAATCGAGTCAGATAATGCGGGCACAAAAATTAGCAAAAAGCATCAGAAGATTGACGTCACCGGTATGCTATAAACCAATTTTGGCCGAAAATCGGATAACCGTGTAAAAGTGATTTATAGTTGTTTATAGGGTCTAGAATCGAATAAGATATCTCATGATGCAATTTCGGACACATGGAAGAAAAACAGGATGAAAAATAATAATAGCCGCTCAAACCACCCGAAATAGCTCGAGCTGAAGGATATATAATACACGTTTTTTAGGCCTCGGAATTCCTGAAACAAAAATTACCGAAAATCCCACGGATTTTTAATCGAGTCAGATAAAGCGGGCACAAAAATTTGCAGAAACTTCAGAAGACATTTAAAGTTTAACGGTTTGCGATAAACCAATTTCTGTCGAAAATCGGATAACCGTGTAAAAGATATTTATAGTTGTTTAAAGGGTCTAGAATCGAATAAGTTATCTCATGATTGAATTTCGGACACGTGGTAGGAAAACAGGATGAAAACTAACAATGGCCGCTCCGACCACCCGAAACAGCTGGAATTATAGCATATATAATACACGTTTTCTAGGCTACTGAACTCCTGAAACAAAAATTACCGAAAATCGCACAGATGGTTAATCGAGTCAGATAAAGCGGGGACAAAAATTTACAAAAAGCATCAGAAGACATTTGACGTTATGGGTATGCTATAAACCAATTTCGGCCGAAAATCGGATAACCGTGTAAAAGTGATTTATAATTGTTTATAGGGTCTAGAATAGAAAAAGATACCTTGTGATACGATTTCGGACCCGTGGTAAAAAACAGGCTGAAATTAAAAATGGTCGATCCGACCATCTGAAACGGCTCGAATTAAAGGGTTTATAATACACATTTTTTAGGCCTACGTGTTCCCGGAACGAAAATTATCGATAATTGCAAGAATGGTTAATCAAATCAAATAACGCGGGCACAAAAATTTGCAAGAACAACAAAAGACATTTGACGTTACCGGTATGTTATAAACCAATTTCGACCGAAAATCGGATAATCGTGTAAAAGTGATTTATAGTTGTTTATAGGGTCTAGAATCGAATAAGATATCTCATGATGGAATTTCGGACAGGTGGTAGAAAAACAGTCTGAAAAATAACAATGGCCGCTCCGACCACCCGAAACGGCTCGAATTGATGGGTAATACACGTTTTTTAGGCCTCTGAGCTCCCCGGAAAGAAAATGTCCAAAAATCGCATAGATTGTTAATCGAGTCAGAGAAAGCGGACTCAAAAATTTTCAAAAACTCCGGAAGACATTTGACTATACCGGTATGCTTTAAACCAGTTTCGCCCGAAAATCGGATAACCATTTAAAAGTTATTTATAGTTGTTTATAGGGTTTAGAATCGAATAAGATACCTCATGATGCTATTTCAGACACGTGGTAGAAAAACAAGATGAAAAATAAAAATGGCCGCTCCGACCACCCGAAACAGCTCGAATTGAATCATATATAATACACGATTTTTAGGCCTCTAATCTTCTGAAACAAAAATTACCGAAAATCGCACGCATGGTTAATCGAGTCAGATAAAGCGGGCACAAAATTTGCAAAAACATCAGAAGACATTTGACGTTACCGGTATGCTATAAACCTATTTCGGCCGAAAATCGGATAACCGTGCAAAAGTGATTTATAATTGTTTACAGGGTCTAGAATCGAATAAGATATCTCATCATGCAATTTCGGACACATGGTAGAAAAACAGGCTGAAAAATAACAATGGCCGCTCCGACCATCCGAAACAACTTGAACTGAAGGATATGTAATACACGTTTTTTAGGCCTCTAAACTCCTGAAAAAAAAATACCAAAAACCGCACGGATAGTTAATCGAGTCAGATGAAGCGGGCACAAAAATTATCAAAAACATCAAAAGACATTTGACGTTACTGGTATGCTATTAACGAGTTTCGGTCGAAAATCGGATAACCGTGTAAAAGTGATTTATAATTGTTTATAGGGTCTAGAATCGAATAAGATATCTCATGATGGAATTTCGGACACGTGGTAGAAAAACAGTCTGAAAAATAACAATGGCCGCTCCGACCAACCGAAACGGCTCGAATTGATGGGTAATACACGTTTTTTAGGCCTCTGAGCTCCCCGGAACGAAAATATCCGAAAATCGCATGATTGTTAATCGAGTCAAGTAAAGCGGACTCAAAAAATTTCGAAAACTCCAGAAGACATTTGACTATACCGGTATGCTTTAAACCAGTTTCGCCCGAAAATCGGATAACCATGCATTTAAAAGTTATTTATAGTTGTTTATAGGGTTTAGAATCGAATAAGATACCTCATGATGCTATTTCAGACACGTGGTAGAAAAACAAGATGAAAAATCAAAATGGCCGCTCCGACCACCCGAAACAGCTCGAATTGAATCATATATAATACACGATTTTTAGGCCTCTAATCTTCTGAAACAAAAATTACCGAAAATCGCACGCATGGTTAATCGAGTCAGATAAAGCGGGCACAAAATTTGCAAAAACATCAGAAGACATTTGACGTTACCGGTATGCTATAAACCTATTTCGGCCGAAAATCGGATAACCGTGCAAAAGTGATTTATAATTGTTTACAGGGTCTAGAATCGAATAAGATATCTCATGATGCAATTTCGGACACATGGTAGAAAAACAGGCTGAAAAATAACAATGGCCGCTCCGACCACCCGAAACAACTTGAACTGAAGGATATGTAATACACGTTTTTTAGGCCTCTAAACTCCTGAAAAAAAAATTACCAAAAACCGCACGGATAGTTAATCGAGTCAGATGAAGCGGGCACAAAAATTATCAAAAACATCAAAAGACATTTGACGTTACTGGTATGCTATTAACGAGTTTCGGTCGAAAATCGGATAACCGTGTAAAAGTGATTTATAATTGTTTATAGGGTCTAGAATCGAAAAAGATACCTCATGATACGATTTCGGACACGTGGGTGGTTTGTGTGTGTTTTGTGTTTAGCTGCCTGAGTTGGGGTATAGTGCTAGATATTGCCGAATGATTGTATATGCTTGCCTGAGTTGGGGTACTGTGCTATATACTGCCGATATGTGTTTTGACATGATTGAGTTGTAGTGCGTTTAGCTACTTGCATGAGTATGAGAAGAAGAGTTATTGTTGGAGTACTTCACATGATTTGTTTATGTTGGAGTATAATGCTTGTATTTATATGTTATGTGTTGTATGACAATAGGTGGCTATGAGAGCTCTAGTCACTCCCCACTGACTGTGGCGCACATGTTGTATGTGTGTAGGTACTTGATGCTGTTTGCAGGGGGTTACGTTGAGGCTAGCGATCGATGATCCTTCATCGTCATGATTTTACCCATTCGTTAGCTAGACCTTAGTTTTTATGATTTATGTATTTTGTGCCTGTAGGGATATGCTATCCCGGGCTGCTTTTGTATTGTACTTTAATACTTATTTATGTTTCAGTATTGTTTATAGCACCTCGCATGTTTAGTTTGTTAAAAAGTTTTTATTCCGCTGCATTTTTAGTACTTTGTATGTTTACTATTTCCGATTTCGCGAGGGGTTTTACAGTTGGTATCAGAGCGTTATCGCTCCCGACGCACTCAAGTAATCCCCAAACATAACTTGACCAATAACTTGAATAATGAATGAGAGATTTGGGTAGACTTAAGGACAAGTGGTAGACTGTTTGTGCTTTTTAATTGTTAAGGTAACACCGTTTTCTCTTTTGAAGGATGGTGAGACCCTCAGCCGCAGAGGATACTATAATGCAAGCCCTTAAGCAAGTCCTAGAGAACCAGAGGGTTTAGGCTGAAGCTGTTCCTCCTCCTCCGCCTGGTAACAATGCTAACAGACCTGGTGACTTCTCCTAGATTGCCTCTTAGATGGCTAGGAGCCATGCTAGGACCTACGGCGGTGAAGTGGACCCAGTTGCCTTATCGGAGTGGTTTAGAGATATGGAGAAGAGCTTCTCCATGTACTCAGTTGTTAGGGAGGATATAGTACGTTTAGCTGCTCACTTCCCGACGCTTGAGGCAAACCGTTGATGGCTTCTTACTGGTCCCAACTCCCTCCTTGATCCGTTGTTTGATTGGGACGCGTTCAAAGACAAGATAGAGACCCGCTTCTACCCTAAGGAGCTGCGTTCGCAAAGATTGAAGAAGTTCATGGATCTCAAGCAAGGAAAGTTGACAGTGCAAGAGTTCACGGATAAGTATATTCAGTTGGCTCACTTTGCTTCTCGATTCGTAAGGGATGAATCCGAGAGAGTCTACTTCTACAGAGGGAAGCTAAGTCCCCGCATCGAGAGTATGATTCGCAGAGATTGTACTTCTTTCGTAGAGGTTTACAACGATGCCATTTGGGCAGAGGGATCGATTAAGGCTATAGATAAGGAGATCCAAGCCCTCTCCCTACCTAGTTCTTCACCAGCTTACCCTTAAGGCAAGAGACCCGTTACTTCTTCACCATCTTCTCCCCGTGCTAGCAAGATGCAGTTGGTGCTCTCGGGTAGACTTTCTACCCTAGCTGCTACTTCCAGAGGCAAAGGACCCCAGAGTACAGGACGTCGTCGAGACCATCGCTCGGGTACACGTCGCTTGGGCAGACCGCGATTGTGCTATCACCGTGTGTATTTGAGAGGGACATCCTGGCAGGAGTATAGCCCTTTTCTTGATACAAACTGGTCTTGGAAAAAAATCTGTGCTATGAGGACATGGTTGCAACAAGGAAAGGATGCAGGTCTATGGGCATGGGATGAGGCTTCTGCCTACAGTGTCAGCAAAGGATATCAGATGCTGAGGAATAGAGCACCATATGTTCCCTGGCATAAGCTTGTTTGGTCCAGGTGGTCTATCCCTAAACATAGTATTGTGGCCTGGCTTCATCAACAGCAGGCTATGCATACAAAGGTTAGATTGAAGAGGTTGGATATCATCTTAGAAGATCAGTGTTGCATCTGTGATAATGAGTCAGAAACACTGGAACACTTGTTCTGTCAATGTGCTTACAGTAGGCAGATACTCCATGAGATATCTGCTTGGCTACGTATGAGGATTGGGGATAGTATCCCTCTACAGCAAAGACTCAGAGTAAAAGGTACCAAGCTACAAAGAGCAGTCAGAAATGGGGCTCTTAATGCGATTATATACCATGTATGGCAGCAACGGAACAAGAGTAGATGTGATAATATACTTGCTAGGCCTTCTATGGTTGTTAAAATGATTAAGCAGGAGCTTGTATGTTTGTTTAAAAAACGTATGCATTGTAATTTAAGCTCTCGTGATCAGGCTTTCATGCAAAGCCTGTTCTAGATCTTACTTGTAACTCTCTCTTTATATATAATACTTACCCTTTACCAAAAAAAAAATAATAATAATTGTAATAATAATAATGCATATAATAATAACAATAGATTATAGCAACAACACGCAACAAAACACCTGAAACAGCCTCACCAAAACATTGACACTCACACACCAATACGCACCCCTGTCTTCCTTGTTATACACGACCCACATGAGCCCTCTTATGGTGGTTCTCCGTTCACCAAGCACCACCCTACAACCGCCCACATGAACCCACATCCTACTACTATTAACCAGAAGTAAAAATAAGCAAATAGCAAACGATAAACAGCAAAAGGCAATTAAAAACGAACCAGAAACGTATCAGAAAACGCATAAAGCTGATACTGTCGACATTCGCGGCCATTGTTGTGTCAGTTACGGTGGTCTTATGGTTGTTTAAAGGCGATAAACATGTTATATGTACTACATAGGTCACATATAACTAAAATACTCGGATAAAAAAACATAGAAAGAGCATGACAAAACCTCACAAACTTGGTGCAGTGCATAGGCAATAAAACGATGGTGGTGATTCAGTTTTGGTGTCTCGTCTTCTTCCTCTCTTCGCTCTTGTTCACTCCCACGACAGGTCACTAGATTTAGGAATACACGGAGTAAGGAGGCAGGTGCAACTAGGGTTTGTACGAGATATGGAGGCAACTAGAAAATTAGGGTTTATGTCGATGGAGAAAAGTGTATGTCGATTGGTAGAATTAGGGTTTGTGTTTTGTTTTCAACCTTTGATGCCCTACATGGTCGACACCACCCATCAAACCTCAACCGCAAGCCCAACCTATCACGCATCCCAAGAACCAAAAAAATGACATTACCCCGTTCTTATCTCGCAATTTTAAAATTAAGGAGAACGTACAAATATTTATCCTAATTAAATTATGTACTTTAGCATTAGCAAGAATTAATTAAATTACTTATAACAATATAAAATTATTTAGCACTTATATAATAATGTATAAAAATTTAGGATTTAAAAATAATTACGACTTAAACAATAAAACAAGTAAAAACGAAGAATAAATATAGAATAGGAAAATATATTTAATTATAAATATATTATCAAAATAAAGAAATACGAATAAAATGACATTTTATGAAATAATCATCAGATATAAAATTATTATGAAATACGGTATAATCGTAGAAATACGATTTAT
This sequence comes from Silene conica, assembly GCA_029255685.2. Lineage (NCBI taxonomy): Eukaryota > Viridiplantae > Streptophyta > Magnoliopsida > Caryophyllales > Caryophyllaceae > Silene > Silene conica. The sequence continues at coordinate 46,423,360 of CM055312.2, read as the reverse complement.
AAAATAATAATAGTTTACGTAAATACTTTATAAACATTCCATTTGATTGAAATACGTGTATAAAACATGGTTCGACTGTCGTTGACCGAGACTAAATACGGGGTATTACAGTCTTCCCTCCTTAAAATGAACTTCGTCCCGATGTTCGCTACCCCATAACGGTAAGGAAACATATAACAAGCAGGAAACAATCACAAGTAGCACTTATATAGACTTTAAAACACGAAATGTTAAATTCTACCCTCGTTAAGAAAACTTTGTCCTCAAAGTTTAACGCATAACAAGTTAAAAGATATATCACGAATCACGGTATAATGCATAACAGAAGTAAACAGGATTATCAAATATATATATTCAAACAATCACGATATACTAATTATCATTATCAACTAGCCATATCATAAAGCATCAAGATTTTACAATCCTATCCTCCTTAAAACATGGTTACGTCCCCGTAATCCCATTACAAATTCATATTCAATGCTCAAGAAGATCACCAAAACATCAGTCACAAATCATATAATAAGGTAATTACCACTAGCATCCGACTTTTGAAGCAACCATCATATTTGTCAATTTCATGCTACGTAGTAAAACAAAATCAAGGTAACTACTAGTACCTATATACCCGTAAATTTTAACACAAACTTAACGTATTTACACCAATGTAGACAATCAGCTAACTCATAGTTCAAAATTGACAACTCAAAACATTTCATGCTCATAATCATATTATAGAAACGAAATCATATTCTAGAAAAGACATAAGGCAGAATTTAACCAATATAATTAAACATGGAGCATTGGCTTATTTGACAAGATATACACCAATCATAGACTAGCAGGTCAGCTTAACATTTTCTAGGTATAAATAAGTTAAAACCACATAGGTGCATTTCTCATCTACTCCAATTACATCAATCATAAATCCAGTAACGGATATAACGTGCAGAATAAGGGGTTTACATCAACAATTTCATATTTAGGCAAAAATTTTATTAACATGTAGCTACACATTCTTCCTGTTGCAAAACAATTACCATAATTATCAAAATCAGCTTTATCATGGATTATCGATTTGAAAACATTTCGAAACTTTCAAAACAATGAAGTTGTAATTAATGACGACTTATAAATACGAATCAACTAACGATTTTACAAGTTATAGATCGCAAACACGACTAGCATTTACACAATTCACGCGTCAACCAAATTACTAAATCAATATATTGTGATCAGACTTAAACATAACAATATGTAATTCACCTTGTGGCATAACCAATAGCGTCGATATAAAAGAAACTAACTTTGTATAAAACTCACCAAAAATAATTAAGGTTATATTATTATGTAACAAAGTTCATATCCATATAATATGTCTATTATTCATGCTACTAATGTCATATCGGATTATTACATGATTACATAGCATAATTCATATTTGATTTAAACTTTTATATTTAAAACTTTACCATTTTAACAATCAAACATCACTAGACATAGATTACTATAACATTTAAATCTGATCATTCATATTCAAATTCAAGATGATATATTACATAGTTACGATAGTCATTTGATAACCAGATATCATATGAAAATTCCTAAACACCAAAATCATATGATAATATCACTCCAATCATTGTTTAATAAATATACATCCATTCTCTAAAATTTCAATGCAATCATTTAGATCAATCAGCATTTTAATATCTGTCATATTCTTCTAATGCACATCATCATGCAAGTTAAGCTTATATTTCAAACTCATATTCAAAACTCCTGTTCTCAATACTTGGAAATCATATATCGCAATCAATCATTCAATATAATTCCCATACAACACAGATCTCCAACCATATTTCACATCATACTTACCTCATTGCTTTTCTGCGCAAACGTTAGTACAATATATATATATATATATATATATATATATATATATATATATATATATATATATATATATATATATATATATATATATATATATATTGGGTCCTGTCCTTTATTCTATACTACCCACGCTCTACATCTCTCATGGGTGACCAGGCTAGACTGAAAGGGCCAGTGGCTTGGTTTGTGGGGGCCCCTAACTCATCCCAATCCTGGGGCTCCTAACAGTTACTAGCCTGGGGTTCATTTTATTTAGACACTCCTATGATCATTATTTCCATTTAGTTTAGGCCTGAGGATCGTTCGCTCTGATACCACTTTGTAACACCCCCATTTATTTAAGATCCTTTAGGAAGACCTTCTCAAATAAATAGCGCTGATACCATCTCGGAATGACCGAGGTAGTGAATAACAAGTAAACAAACCAAAGTACTTTATATAAAAACTGATTAAATTTAAACTTTTGATATTACAGCGATTACACAAAGAATAAAAGTACAACTGATAACATCTAACTATGTGATCTACTTCTAAGTAGGTCCAAGCCATGTCTCTCTCTCCTTGCCCAAGCTCCTAGTCCACCTGTCTCCGACCTGAAGAATCTACTCCCCATTCCGGATCATCGTAGGTGTACACGAATACACTGTCAACCTCGCGGTTGAGTAGGGTAACACAAACGTAAATAATGCAACAAATATGATATGCAATGCCATGATATGCTCGAGCTCAATCACAATCTCAATCTCAAACCCGAAACACCAATCTCAAACCCGAAACACCAAGCCATACCGAACCTCCCGGCAGACTATAATCGGTCGTCACCGAACACCAGCTCAATAGCTGATAAGACACCAGGCCTGGTCTGCAGAACCACCCTGGGCTTTATATCAGAACAACATCTGAATCACATCTTTCTCAATAACCAATGCATATGCCATGCTCATGAATGCAACAATACTCTTAATCAATCATGCTATTAAATAATGAAATGCTCATGCCAATAATAATAATCAACACTCAATCCAACTAATATCATTCTCATATTACTCATGCTCAGCATCCATAACACACAATCCAACAACCATTCATAACACTGTTGGATTTTATTAGTTGCTCATAAACTAATTTTAGTCTTACTAATACAAACTTTTATTTAACCGTTTAAAAAACCTATTATGATAGATCTTATGCATGCTTATGTACGGAAATAAAAGAGTATGCGAACCCTTACACACGGTCCAAATATTTAGCAAGGATGATCCTCCAAGTACCCAAAATAGAATACCTCCTTTGGATGCACCAAGACAACCCCTTGAAAGATCCGAAATCTCGAGTAGGCTAGCACAAGAAAACGGATTTCCTTAAACAACTCTAATCTCTCTAATTAGAATGTTATTACAATACTACAAAATAGTATGATTTTATTATCTCATAATATTAATTTAGAGGTTGTAAAATTCTTCTTCCTTAGTCAAAATTTTCGGCCAAAAGAGAAGAAGAAGAATTAGAATGAGTATGATATGTCTTACATATATATTAAGCATGTTATTAATTAAGATAATCAAATTATCTTAAGCATGCTCATGGGGAAAGGGGAGCCGGCCTTAGGGAGCCTCAATGGGGAACATTTTCTCTTCTCAAGGCATGTAGGTTGGCTTAGTAGTGTGTGTTCTCTGGGCAACACATTAAACATAATGATTAAGGGTGTATTTAACAATTAAAACACCTCACACCCACCTTCACCAAAACCGGCTACTTAGTCCATAAAATAGACTTCATTTTATAACTTTGTCAATTGTATAATTGTACCAAGTGTGACATCTTATATGTCACTAAATAATAAAATGTTTTAGAACATATAAAACATACAAATATTTATCATATAAATATTGTACATAATTAAATAAATCACATTTATCAATTGTCAAGTAATTCGAAATTACAAATATAAAATGATAATTTATCGTCAATACGATTTACAACCTTTGTATTAATTTCAACCCAATTCATTCTAATAACCTCTAATAAAATATCGTATGTGTCTACCATGGGTTTCGATCATGGGACTGGCGTGCCAACACCTCACGGTGCCAACACCCTTACCTCTAAACGAAACCCTAAACCCCTACTACCTACTCTAAGCCGCCATATAAGAGGGAGTCTAACCAGATCCCTAGGCTATTTCGAAACACCACCATCACTCAATACCTACTGCAGTCACTACATAGAAGGGGAGAGAGGGTTTTTCCGGCCAGTTGAGTCAGCCTAGGACCGTCGTTTTGACCCAAATTCAGGTATGGTTGTCGACTGTTCTTTTGTTTATAGTGATTTCGTGCCTTTTTCATAGTAGTATCGATGAGTTATACGTATCTGGTCTTAGTCCGTTTTGCATATCTATACTGGTGGTCTGAGGGGTAGTCAGACGATGGTGATGTCGAGGGTGGTAGTCGGTTGTGGTGGTGTAAAAAGGGGTTATCGTTTCTATTGTTGGCCTCGGGTTGGGTCGTTGTTTTGTTCAGGTTTTCGCAGGAATGGTAAGGTGGTGGTACTGTTAGGTTTAACTAGTTGCTCATAAACTAGTTTTAGTCATACTAACATAAACCTTTAATTAACTTTTAATAACATATTAATAAACTCGTTTATAAGATCTTATGCATGCTACTATATGCGGAAAGAGGAGAAAATGAACCCTTACACACGGTCCAAGAATATGCTAGGATGATCCTCCGAGTACCCAAAATAGAATACCTCCTTCGGATGCACCAAGACAACTCCTCAAATGAACCGAAACCTTTGTTCGTGCTAGACTAGGAATCGATTTCTTCCTTAAACTTATTCTAATCTCACTAATTAGAATAATATTTGAATACTACTTTTAGTATAATTTTATTATCTTATAATAAGTATTAGAGGTTAAATAATTTCTCCTTGCTTGGTGATTTTCGGCTAGGGCTAGAAGAAGAAGGAATGAATGTAATATATCATATATATATATCTACCCTAAGCATGCTCATTTGAATTAAGACCATTTAATTAGCTTAAGCATGCAACATAGGGTGAAGGGGAGCCGGCCATAGGGAGTGTCAAAGAGGGAACAATTGCATTCTCAAGACACTAGGGTGGTTACTAGGTTAGAGTTCTCAAGGCACATGTCTAATATATGATTATAGTGCATTTAACACACTAATCACCCATGCCACCATCTCCTCTTAACCGTCCCATTTAGTCCATAATATGGACTTCATTTTACAATTTGTCAAATGTACAATTTGTATAAAGTGTGACATCTTATATGTCATTAAGATATAAAATACTTTAGTACATTTAGAACATATAAATATTTATCCTATAAATTTTGTACATAATTAAATAAATCATATTTATTCAATTAATAAGTAATTCGAAATTACTAATGTAAAATGATCATTTATCGTCAATACAATTTACAACCTTTGTATTAATTTCATCCCAATTCATTCTAATAACGATATGATAAAATATCGTTTAATGTTTAACAATTGACACGTTTCAATTTTAAACATAAATCTTACATTAAGTTTTAACCTCTAATTTCTCGATACACGAGTTTAAGGAATATGATCAAATCGTATCAATATACATTTGATCATTTTATCAATTTAGGGAATTGTCCTAAAGGTGTGACCTAAAGGGATCAACTGACCATCACCGTCATACGACAGTAATGTCAAACTCTAGCTAGCCAATCATTACCGATTAATGTTGGTCAGTTGACTAATAATTCGTATCATCCCTTGCGCATTCTCGTCATGAGATTTAATTACGTGATCGCACTATTGTTGAGGACACATTTCCCAACAATCTCCCACTTGTCCTCGACAAGTGTGCGACACCAATTCTCTTGTCCTATTACAATCTCCCACTCAATGCAAGATGTCTCTCTCAGGTCGTACTTGCATTCGATCATATCATGAGTGGTTTCCTCGATCTGGAGAATAACTGTCTGACCGGAATTATCTACCATAGATACCTTCCGAGCGTGGCCACGCATTTCCAGTTAATTACTCCTCGAGTGGCCCTGAGATTTGAACAACCCTGACAAGGGGTGGACAATTTCTATCGCACTACTTCCTTCAACTAGTCACAGTCAGTCACAACCCAAAACAATCCCATTTGACTCCAGTTACGAAAAGTCGTAGAGAATGGATCAAAGTTATGCCTAAACTGTACCATCTTGGGAGAGTAGTCTTTAGTCTAAGAATTGACTCACAAGAATACTATAGCAGCTCTCGCCACGACCCGGCTATAAAATTTCCAGAACTCTATAAGCGGTCACATTGCCCGACAGAGTGTCTTTTACAGTCTGCCTATGTGATCGACTAGTCATCACATATGACTCTATGGCACTTGAACTTGCCATCAATCGCCTCACACTCTAGTCGCTTTGAGACGTCACCTCATATAAGCGGCTAGGGACCGTACTAAGTCAATCCAGTTCACTTATGGGGTTCAATATTGTCTCATACAACCCATTTGGATTCTGACAAAGTATCTTTCATTTTGAGTTAATCATAACTCAAATGATGTTGTCATGCAACAATAGTCAACACTATTATATTGCTTTTTGATGCACAATCATCTATTTGTATTAGTGTTTTGCAAATAAACCTTTTATTCATGATTGCAAAAACTTACAAATTTTGGTATCCTTCATTCTCATATTATCCCGTATATTATGATTCTATTTGAGTACATATCTAGAACTCTTTCTAGATTTTGAGTTTCCTTTCCGGAGGAAAGCTCCCACTGTTATCTTATAACTTGTGACGTATCGATATACAGTCACTTATGTACTGAAAACTTTATTGTAGTCTATTTATGATTTCATCATTCTAATAATTTTCACTCATCTTGGCTATTTATGGTTTCATTCATCATTATGAATAATGTATCCAACCATTCTAACTTCTAGTGGGCGACCTTTTATTATCCATATAATAAACCTTCCTGTAAAGCTCCATCATCATATGATATAAAGTATTTGATCATCTAGAATTGAAAACCTCTTATTCTTTACACCTTAAAGAATCACCCATTCTCTCTAAATGGTAGGCTTAATTCTTTTAATGAAAATCGCTCCCACTAAAATCAATATCTCTCGATATCTTAAATGAACCTTTCATTGCTCGCATGTTAAACTATTACTTGAATCATTATCACTATCACTATCCCTATAGTGATCTGTTTCCATTCAATCAATCATTACCTTCTTATCATGTCTTCGTTTCCTTGAGACGAAAATGACATGATAATTTCTTTATAACTACATAGGAACCGTTTTCCTACCGATGATTTCATACGGGGTTTCAAGTTTCCTCTCTATGAAACAATGAACACAAAGAACCTTTCTTCGAGTGTCCTCCCGTAGTTTCTTCAAATCATTTAGGGCTCTTCTTAAGACTCCCAAGTAAGAATCTTCTCTAAGATCCTTCCTTTATTTTCATCATTGGTTTGTGAGCGAAATATTTTCTCCCACTCTATCCTTCTAACAATAACCTTTACTTGTTTAAGGATAGCTATTTCGATTAACCAATGTATTTGAATGTTTGAAGTTTGATAGGTGTGATGAATACATTCTCATTTTCACTTAAAATGAAAATCTTATAATGAACTGATATAGTCTCATTTTGATTGAATCTATCTCATGGGGTGTAGTTCTCCGTTTTAATCAACTCTTTGATTATCTTATACTTGATCGTATCAATATTTATTGCGTGATTGAATCACTATCATTCATGTTTAAACAAGGCATGCATTTTATTTGAGAAATCAAAACATTGATTAAGAACAAAAGTAGTGACTCGGGTTGAAAGCCAAGTCACTAATATCCAAAATTACAACCATTGTTTTAGGATTTTAATCCTTGTCTTACAAGAAAATTAAATTGTTCCATAAATAAATGCAAAATATGAAAGAAGACGATATGAAAATTAGAGCCTAGCTCTTCAAGTCTTCGATCAATTGGATGCTACCGTAGCCATCCAAGTAAGGAACTTCAAGCTTCCTTCTCCTTGCCCTTATCATTATTCGGGGGTGGCCCTTTAAAACAATTAAAAAGGGTAAACATCAACACATTTGTATCACTATACATAAGTTGATAAATGACATGAATTATACACGAGAATTATTACCTACGGCGGTTGCCTTCCCATTTTTGAGATCGCTTAAGTATTTGGGGCAATTTCACTTCCAATGACCGATCCTCGTGCAATAATGGCACTTGTCTTGCTCTTTTGAAGACGAGGTGGAAGCGCCTTTCGAAAAGGTCTTTTCTTTGGTCGCCTTGGGCTTGAACGTTTTCTTGCCCTTGCCTTTAGAGGCATTTCTTTTGAAGCTCGTTTTCCCTTTCTTTTCGATGTTCAAAACATCTTTGGTGGAACTTTCATGAAGTCCCATGTCCCTTTCGGCTTGGACGAGCATCTTATGCAACTCTTCCAACGTGGTCTCTTGGTTTCGCATATTGAAATTCACCCGGAATTGAGCATACGCCTTAACCTTATTGAGCGAGTGAAGAACTCGGTCAATAATTAGAGAGTCGGGAACATCAACATCTTGAGCTTTTAGAGTTTCCGCGAGCTCAACGAGTTTGAGCACATGAGGGCTTATCTTTTGCCCTTCCCTGAAAGTAATGTCAAAGAAGGCGGAAGCCGCCTCATATTGAATCACCCTAGGAGTTTGCGAAAACATGGTCGCAAGCTTGGTGTATATCTCATACGATGTGGTCAACTTAATCATACTCCTTTGGAGATCCGGCTCCATGGAGAAGATGAGCACATTTTTAAGAGCGGAGGACTCTTTCATGTAGGCTTCATAGGCCTCACGAGTTTGGACCAACGAACGAGCGGTCGGAGCGGTCGGAGCGGCTTCGGATAGGTAACGACTCTTATCGTCACCTTGAGCGGCCAAAAGCAATTGCGCATCCCAATCCTTAAAATTGGAACCATGCTTATCGAGTTTACAACGATCCATAAAGGATCGAAGCCATGATACATTAGTGAGAGGTGGAGCGTTGGTGGCCATAGTCGATGTTGAAAATTATACTACAATAATAAAAGGAAAAACAACATCATTTTAAATTCATAATTTTAAACTAGAAACTTTAACAAGTTTAGTTATATATTTACTTAATGATCTCTTACCCAATTAAGTAAACAATCCTGAGACCCAAACCCATACTTAATCCGGGCACGGTGTAGCCGATTCAACCCGTATCGGTATAATTTGGTGGATTAACTCTTTAATCGGTTCTACTCTTAGAACTCTCGGTCGACAATTTTCTTAAAATTATCTTTAGCCCGAACTTATTGCAACTACGGTTACGAATACCTTCGTTGAGATCAACCAAATTTCAAGGTGTAATCTTATTACCCCACTTACCCAACGTGACAATTTTAGTACCCCGGTGTAGCCGAGCCTACGTCCTTGTGAAGAAGGGATTCATGGGTCCATACTCTTTGGTAAGGCTAAGTCTCAATATTTATATGTAAGAGATCTTGTCAAATTATTATCTATCTCCGTTTTAAGTGAACTAAGTCGGTGAATTATCGATAAAATAAAAGACTAGGTCGACTAGGTCGAAACATGCATGATACGATGTATGACGATTTGGCTATGCATGCAAACATATAAAAAGCAAAATAAAAGCATAAATAAACCCTAGTATGGCCTTTCCTAGAAAAGAAATAACAAAGTACAAATTCGGAAACCAACTCCTTTGGTCCCTTGAACTTCACGCGGCACGCACTTCGAGGTAAACACCGTCTTGATCGGAACTCCTTTCCGAATGGCACCGTCTTCAAGGAACTCCGGATTTTACAAATATTACAACTTTTCTAGTCTACTTTATACATTATAAAATAGAAATAAATTACAATTGGGTGATACGAGATCACAAAATTACAACCGAATCGGTAACCCCTTACATTACGGGAAATACCGATTTAAAAACTAAGGCCATACTAAGTAAATTACATAATTCCCAAAATTACGTAAATAAAATCATGACATTCATAATATAAAATATGCAATGCTTATATAAATATGAATTAACATGCAAACCCTAAGCCAAATCGTCCTATTTAAAACACTTATTTAAATAGTTATCGCAAACCTCGGTTTATGGAATCACGTGTTTTAACGATTAACAACACTATGCATTATATGAAACGGTTTTCATCCTTAAGTTAATCATCCCAACTCTTATAGGATTCAAAATTTAGTCTTACTCAAACTTTGAACATGACTTAACTTAATATATTTCAATATTGATCGGTATTACTCGGTTTTACGGGAAAAATAATATAAAAATCCAAAAGAGTCATAAAAATTTCGAAAATTCAAAATTCAAATTTTGAAAAATCCAGAATGTTCTTAAAATTTTCAGAAAGTTAAAATATTAGTATTTTATACGGTTTTATTATTATTTCGAAAATAACACGTAAAACGAGCAATTTAAGTCGGAAAATTCAATAATTAACTTCATAAATGCAAATTAAATACTAATAATATTTTTATACCTTCCAAAACATTTTAAGAACACAAGATGGACAGAAAATTAAATGGCACATTGCCCCATAGCCGAAATAATTGCATGACTCTTTTAATTAATTTTAAATGTAACCTTTTTATCAAATTAAAATTAAATAAAATCAAATCAAATCTGAAACTTTTGGCTCCCAAGAATATTTTCATGATGAACATATCACATATGACTAATATGGGTTACATTTTCGGCCATTTTTAACAACATTTGCAAATTTTAACGATTTACGTCATATATCGTACGATTTTAACCTTTAAAATTATTTCTCAAGCATAAAATAAGATAAAATTCTCGAAAATTTTATACATGCTGGAAATAATATATATGACATCGTGTTAAATTTTTATGGCCAAATTCCAACTTAAACTATTAAAGTCGAAATAATGTCCCTAATTACCCGATTTTTACATTAAAAATCTATAATATTGCAATATTTGAGATAAATTTCTGGAAAATTCAACATAAATTTTAATTATTGCATGTGACATCCTCATAAATTTTTATAGTCAAATTCATAATATAGCTATTTTAACCCATTTTTTTATTCATCTTTTGCATTTTAACACTTAAAATTCATATCACACGATTTAATGGTCCATAATTTAAGAAAAATCATATTCATATTATAGAAAATACATGTGATAACATACTGAAAAATCTCGGCCAGAAGCTTATTTTAACTATTTTTCCCAAAAATAAACATTTTTAACCATTAAAACATATTAAAACCGAGATTTAAGTACCAATAAACAATATTCATGCAAAATATATTCCAAATTATTCTAAAACATTTTAGAAAACAGTAGGTATCATGCTAAATAAATTTCGTGCATATCATATATCAAAACGAAAATTCCAAATTTTATTTATGTTATCTCTATAACTCCGTAAAAACGTAAACGGAAAGCATGCAAACAACCTATTGCTCTGATACCAATTGTTAGGTTTAACTAGTTGCTCATAAACTAATTTTAGTCATACTAACATAAACCTTTAATTAACTTTTAATAACATATTAATAAACTCGTTTATAAGATCTTATGCATGCTACTATATGCGGAAAGAGGAGAAAATGAACCCTTACACACGGTCCAAGAATATGCTAGGATGATCCTCCGAGTACCCAAAATAGAATACCTCCTTCGGATGCACCAAGACAACTCCTCAAATGAACCGAAACCTTTGTTCGTGCTAGACTAGGAATCGATTTCTTCCTTAAACTTATTGTAACACCCCCATTTACCGAGGAGCCTGAAATAGGACTTCCAGAGTAAATAGAGCTGTTACCATCCTGGATAAACCAGGGTAGTAGATATACATAGTGAAAGAAGGACAGTACTTTAAAATATAAAAGTTAACTAAAGTCTATTACAAGGCATAGTCCACATGACTTCCAAAACAACTGAATGTAAATAAATGTCCAACTGAGAAAAACTAAGTGATCTAGCAACTAGGTAAGTCCAGTCCAAGTCTCTCTTCCATGCCCAGTCCTAATCCACCTGTCTCTGACCTGAAAGATCTACTCCCCATTCCGGATCATTGTAGGTGAACACGAATACACTGTCAACCTCGCGGTTGAGTAGGATAACACAAAAACAAGTAATGCAAACAAAAAGTAATATGCAAATGCTTATGTCATGCTCGAGCTCAATCTCAATCTTATTCTCAATCCCGAAACACCCAGCCATACCGAACCTCCCGGCAGACTATAATCGGCCGTCGCCGAACACCAGCTCAAAAGCTGATAAGACACCAGGCCTGGTCTGCAGAACCACCCTGGGCTTTATACCAGATTAACATCTGATCCACAATTATCTCAATATCCAATGCACATGCATGCCCATGAATGCAATACAAAAATAAACTATTCATATAATATCATGCTCATACAATTTCATGCTTGCAACCACACAGATTAACCACATACATTCATAACCAAACATAAAATATGGAGCCAGTGTATCCTACCTGAAGATAGCAGTCTGCAAAGGTAAACACCCCCTAGAAATATTCCACTTCGAATTCTGTTCCTATAAGTATTACTTAAAATTAAGTTCCATTCATACCGTCAACCACTATAAAAATCTACTTAAACAATGTTCATGATTTATTCAATTATAGCAATTTGTACATATATATATATATACACACATATTCATGCCCTTGTCATACCATTTATCGTTAACCAATCATACCCTGACTATATTAGACTTACTAAAAAAAAAACAGGCTTACCATAAATAGCACATCCAATACATCTTCTAACACTTACTAATAATAAGGCTAACATTTGCACTTTTACTAACAACTAATTAAAATGCTCATCCTTACATATCATATTAATTGACCAAGAAATAAAATCATAAAATCATTAATCATTTGACTAATCATTAACATTCATAAAGATAATAAGGACAAAGTAGAAATTATTAAACTAACAAGGGAAGCAACGAAAAAAAAACAACGAACAACCAATTCTCACTCAACCCGCCTGAACACGTGACTAAACAGCCTGAACGGCCGCCACTCCGACACCAACGACAGCCCCTGACCTCGCCTATGGCACCACCAGGCTCGCCTCTGAGCCCTGGTGGTTCCAAGGAGGTCACTGGTTGCCGTCGAAGCCGCAGCAACAACCCCCAGAACCTGTCGTGACTACCCAGACACACCATCACTCTGACCCACGTTTTAAACAACCAAAACGAAAGCTACTGTACTGGTTGACACTACCACCGTAGACCACCGTGGTATCCACCAAGACGGACCCCTTACTACCCTCTAACAATTGACTTTAACACCCATAACCACCACACCCAGGAACGCATTCGATTATACATAACAAAGGTACCCGTACACTCCCCTGTTTCCGTAACCCAGAAAAGAGATTCATACCCAGAAACGAGACTCCCTAAACGACGTCTTTAAATCATGAACGACGACTCATAGATGACCAAAATATGATGAATACATATCATAAATTACGAATTTATAAAGATCAGTGAATAAAAAAATGATATGTGGTCACAAATTATAGCAAACACAAGGCAGAAACTAACGAAATCAGAAAACGGTACAGGTATGGGTGTTCATACCTGCTTGCCCTTGCCAACGACCACCCTATAGACCCCAAGACCACCGTGGCAAACACCTCTTTGCAGACTCCGTACTGACGGCAGGGGATTTGGCGTGTGTGTATGTGTGATTAGGTCAGAAAGAAGATCTTAGAGGTGGTATAAGTAGGTCGGCTGGTGGGGATTTCAGAATTTCTGAAATAGCTAGCATATGTCGTGTGTGTGGGCTAGGGTTTAGGCACGCAATCCTAGGCCCAATGGCTCGGTTACCCAGATTTCAATCAACCCATCACGCATTCCCATACCCACATAACATAAATCAAGTACGGGTTGTTAAATATTTACTCATACGATTCTAAAAACAACGCGCAAAACCCCTTGTCCACAATATTATGTCGCTTTTATAAAAAACCCTCGACATCGAAAACTAATAAAGTTAGCAAGGAAATATAAATAAACGACATAAAATACGAAGTATTACAGTCTTCCCTCCTTAAATTGAACTTCGTCCCGAAGTTCACCATCCCGAGGTCAACAATTGGTCACTAAGCACGTAACGAACAAAGATGTCACACTTTTAAAAGCTACAAAGGCGCGTAAAACACGAAATGTCACATTCTACCCTCCTAAAAAGAAAGTTACGTCCTCGTAACATACCTTAATTAAAAAGATCGGGATACTTTTCCCTCATCGCAACTTCAGTCTCCCAAGTAGCCTCCTCGACATTATGATTGGTCCATAAGACTTTCACGAGCGCGGTCTCCCCATTTCTGGTTTTCCTCACTTTTCTGTCAAGGATCTCTTTGGGTCGTTCCTCATAGGTCAACTGCTCATCGACCTCAATAACCTCATGATCAAGGATATGCGAAGGGTCACTGATATATCTCCTTAGTTGCGATACATGGAACACGTTGTGCACCCTGGCTAACGCTGGAGGTAGAGCTAATCGATAAGCTACCTCACCAACTCGCTCTAAAATCTCGAATGGCCCAATGAACTTCTGGCTCAACTTGCCCCTCTTGCCAAATCTCATCACTCCTCTCATGGGCGACACTTTCAGTAAAACTTTCTCTCCTGCCTCAAATGTGATGTCACTCCTCTTCAGATCGGCATAACTCTTCTGTCTATCCTGTGCAGCTCTCATCTTCTGACGAATCACCTGGACCTGTGCTATCATCTCCTGAATCATCTCAGGTCCCAACGTCACTACATCAGCTCTATCATCCCAGCAAACTGGACTCCTGCACTTCCTCCCATACAGTGCCTCAAAAGGAGCCATCCCAATGCTAGAATGATAACTATTGTTATAAGAAAACTCTATCAAATCAAGTCTGTCCTCCCAAGATCCTCCAAACTCTAGTACACATGCCCGCAGCATATCCTCCAGTGTCTGGATAGTCCTCTCAGTCTGACCATCAGTTGCTGGATGGAATGCAGTACTCATCTTCAAAGTAGTCCCCATCAATGTCTGTAACTCTTGCCAGAATTTTGAAATGAATCTAGAATCACGATCAGAAACAATGTCCTTAGGGACACCATGAAGCTTCACCACATGCTTAACGTAAGCCTTGGCTAATTCAGCTTTACTCCAAGTCTCCTTCATTGGTATGAAATGGGCTGACTTAGTCAACCTGTCAACGATTACACAAATCATGTCATTCCCTCTCGAAGTCCTAGGCAAGCGCACAATAAAATCCATCGATATGCTTTCCCACTTCCACTCAGGTACATCAAGTGGCTGTAACTTCCCTTGCGGCCTCTTATGTTCTCCCTTCACTCTCTGACATACTAAGCACCGAGAGACAAACTCAGCCACCTCCTGCTTCATTTTTGGCCACCAAAATGCTTTCTTCAGGTCTTTGTACAACTTATCCCCTCCAGGATGAACGGAATAAGGTGTAGAATGAGCTTCGACCAGAATCTTTTTCTTCAATTCCTCGTCATCAGGTACACACCATCTCCCATCAAATCTCAAACTATCATCACTGAAAATCTCGAACTTAGAATATGGCTCGGTATCACTAGCTTTGTTCACTGCCTCACGCCACTTCTGAATTCTCGGATCACTCTTCTGGCGCTCTCGGATCTCAGAATATAACTCCGGCTCGATCGTCAAATCCCCCATGGTCTCACCCTTCCTTATCACCGCGATTCCCATCTGTCCCAACTCACGATACATACTCAATCTGGACATAGCTGTGCATAGAGCGTGAACAGACTTCCTACTCAATGCATCAGCCACAACATTAGCCCTTCCTTCTTTGTACAGAATCTCCATGTCATAGTCTCCAATCAGCTCGATCCATCTCCTCTGGCGCATGTTTAGTTCCCTCTGAGTATAGATATACTTCAGGCTCTTATGATCAGAATACACTTTAAATGTAGCTCCATAGAGGTAATGTCGCCACAACTTAAGTGCAAAAACTACCGCTCCAAGTTCCAGGTCATGCGTCGGATAATTCTCCTCATAAGGCTTCAGCTGCCTAGAAGCATAAGCAATTACTCTCCCGTTCTGCATCAGCGCACATCCTAATCCCTTCTTAGAAGCATCAGTGTACACTTCAAAATTCTCACTTCCCTCTGGTAAAGCAAGGATAGGAGCTGTGGTGAGACGCTCCTTCAGGTCTAGAAATGCCTTCTCACAGCTCTCATCCCAGACGAATCTATTCTCTTTCCGCATCAACGAAGTCATTGGTTTGGCTATCTTTGAAAAGTCTTTCACGAACCTCCTGTAGTAACCGGCTAAACCCAAGAAGCTACGGATGTCAGCCACATTCCTTGGTCGTTCCCATTTCGAAACGGCCTCAATTTTGCTAGGGTCGACAGACACACCCTCCTTAGACACCACATGCCCCAGAAAGGCAACCTTCTCGAGCCAAAATTCACACTTACTCAGCTTGGCATATAATTGATGATCCCTCAAAGTCTGTAACACCAAGCTCAAATGTTTAGCATGCTCTTCTCTGTTCTTAGAATACACCAAGATGTAATCGATGAACACCACCACAAACTGGTCTAGATAAGGACTAAACACTCTGTTCATCAAATCCATGAAAACAGCAGGTGCATTAGTCAAACCAAATGGCATCACTACGAACTCATAATGCCCATACCTCGATCTGAACGCAGTCTTGTGAATATCTGCATCTTTGATTCTTAGCTGGTGATACCCTGACCTCAAATCGATTTTTGAAAACACACCAGCCCCACTCAACTGGTCAAATAGATCATCGATGCGAGGTAAAGGATATCGATTCTTGATCGTCACATTGTTAAGCTCCCTATAATCCACGCACAACCTCATAGTTCCGTCCTTCTTCTTCACAAACAAAACTGGTGCTCCCCAAGGTGACACACTTGGTCTTACGTATCCCTTGCTTGCTAGTTCATCCAGCTGCTTTCTCAACTCCTCCAATTCCTTAGGTCCCATGCGATAAGGTGCTTTAGAAATTGGCTCAGCCCCAGGTTTCAGATCAATGCCAAAATCCAAGTCCCTCTTTGGCGGTAACCCAGGAAAATCTTCTGGAAACACGTCTTCAAAGTCTCTTACAATCTCGATCTCACTGGCTTGGGGTTTCTCCGCAGTCAAATCTCTCACATGACACAACAACATCTCATCACCCCTCTTCAGGCAAGTCTTCAGCGCATTGATGGTTATCAATTTCAGTTTAGGCTTCACCGAATACCCTTTGTAGGATACCCTCACTCCCTTGGGTCCCCTCAAAGTGATCTTTCCCTGGTAGCAATCAATGTAGGCCTTGTACTTTTTCAGCCAATCCATACCCAGTATCACCTCAAAGCCACCCAAAGGGAACTCTATCAAGTTCGACTCAAAACTTACTTCTCCTACATGGATCATTACATTGGTGTACATTCTATTACAAGCTATGGACTCCCCAGATGGTATGGTTACAGAATTAGCTATACTACTATATACATCAAGTCCTATAGTCCTAGCATGCTCCGCAGATATGAAAGAATGCGATGCACCAGAATCAAATAAAACGAAAGTAGGAAAAGAGTGTACTAGGAATGTACCCGTAACAACATGAGCGTCCTCCTCTGCAGCCTCCTTGCCCATCATGAACAAGGCCCCACTTTTCTTGGCCCCGCTCTGGTTCACAGATCCTGCTCCACTCTGAGTGCTAGCCTCTGCCAAGGTCTTTTGGAAATTACCATTACCACTGTTTTGATTTCCTTGGTAACGGTTCTGATTATTGTAGTTATTGAAATTCCGTTGGTAGCTGTTACCCCCGGATCTGTTGTTGTTTGAGTAGCTTGCATTTGGCGTTCTGAAACCACCACTTTGGTTGCCCCGATTATAATTGTTACCAGCACTCTGAGTTCCAACCCAACAAGTTGCTTGTTTGTGTCCGATCTTTCCACACTTATAACATGCAACACTTGAACCACTTGTCCCATTCGCTGATCGGTGGCCACCACGATTGCCATTTCCCCCTGATGCACTGTTGGAGAAAAATGACCGGTACTGGTTATTTTGCTTCTTGTTCCCTGAGCTTTCGACTCCAGATTCCGCCTTCCTCTTATCACCCTTAGTCCTCTCTTCCTCCTTAATCTGGTCAGCTAGCCTTTCTGCCTGGCCAGCCCTCTCATAGATATCTTCCACAGTCGTGGGCTTGGTTGCCAGCATGCTTCTCTTGATATTGAGAGTCAGTCCCTTCTCAAACCGTGCTGCTAACATCTCCTGTGTGTAGCCTAAGTCAGCTACATTCTCTGCCAGCTGTAAAAACTTACTGTGATACTCCTCCACAGTCATCCCTTCAGCCATTTGGAATGAATCGAACTCTGCTCTCAGCTTCCCTTTTACATGCTCCGGCACGAACTTAGAGGATAAAATCCCCCTGAACTCCTCCCAGCGCACATATTCTGAACCGATCTCTTCTGCAGCTGCCTTGATTTCTTCTTTATTGTTATTCGACCATAACCTAGTTGTACCCTTCAGATAGAATACAGCTTGGTCCACCTTCATTGATTCTGGTACAGACAGCAGTTCGAAGATACTCTCGAACTCTCTGCACCACTCCGCAAGTAGACTCGGCGCTCCTTCCCCATCGTACTTGGTGGGGTTATGCCTAGAAATATTATTACTCATCTTGATTGCATCAGACTGAGTGTTTGCCCCAATCCTAGCTAGGAGAGCAGCGTTCATAGCTACTAGGCGATCGTATTCCTCTCGCGATACATTATCAGTGTTGGGTTCTCTCCTGGGAGGCATTTTGCTACACAGGTGACAAAGTTTTATGAGCATCCTAGGTAAATTCTTATTCTGACTTAGTCTTACTTGCATACATATTCAGCATGTAACTTTTCATACAGTTAAATACTTATTAAAAGTCTACCTAAAGGCTTAGGGATCACATAACCACATGCATATACAATCTTCACTTGTAGACAACATTACGATATAAACTTATATGCTCAATGCTTGAAATTAACACATATACATGCCAATCATCATGTAATATCTCTTTTATGCCTTACTGTATACATGTATATACTTACCCATTTTCACATCATAACTTACCTCATTCCTTGGCGCTGAAAGGTTAGTACAACATACATATATTATATATCTGCCTTGGGTCCTTCCATACTACCCACACTTTTCAACTCTCAAGGTAACCAGGTTAGACTGAAAGGGCCAGTGGCTTGGTTTGAGGGGGCCCCTAACTCATCCCAACTCCTAGGGCTCCTAACAGTTACTAGCCTGGGGTTCATTTTATTTAGACACTCCTATATTCATTATTTTCATTTTGGTTTAGGCCTGAGGATCGTTCTCTCTGATACCACTTTGTAACACCCCCATTTACCGAGGAGCCTGAACTAGGACTTCCAGAGTAAATAGAGCTGTTACCATCCTGGATAAACCAGGGTAGTAGATATACATAGTGAAAGAAGCACAGTACTTTAAAATATAAAAGTTAACTAAAGTCTATTACAAGGCATAGTCCACATGACTTCCAAAACAACTGAATGTAAATAAATGTCCAACTGAGAAAAACTAAGTGATCTAGCAACTAGGTAAGTCCAGTCCAAGTCTCTCTTCCATGCCCAGTACTAATCCACCTGTCTCTGACCTGAAAGATCTACTCCCCATTCCGGATCATTGTAGGTGAACACGAATACACTGTCAACCTCGCGGTTGAGTAGGATAACACAAAAACAAGTAATGCAAACAAAAAGTAATATGCAAATGCTTATGTCATGCTCGAGCTCAATCTCAATCTTATTCTCAATCCCGAAACACCCAGCCATACCGAACCTCCCGGCAGACTATAATCGGTCGTCGCCGAACACCAGCTCAAAAGCTGATAAGACACCAGGCCTGGTCTGCTGAACCACCCTGGGCTTTATACCAGATTAACATCTGATCCACAATTATCTCAATATCCAATGCACATGCATGCCCATGAATGCAATACAAAAATAAACTATTCATATAATATCATGCTCATACAATTTCATGCTTGCAACCACACAGATTAACCACATACATTCATAACCAAACATAAAATATGGAGCCAGTGTATCCTACCTGAAGATAGCAGTCTGCAAAAGTAAACACCCCTAGAAATATTCCACTTCGAATTCTGTTCCTATAAGTATTACTTAAAATTAAGTTCCATTCATACCATCAACCACTATAAAAATCTACTTAAACAATGTTCATGATTTATTCAATTATAGCAATTTGTACATATATATATACACACATATTCATGCCCTTGTCATACCATTTATCGTTAACCAATCATACCCTGACTATATTAGACTTACTAAAAAAAACAGGCTTACCATAAATAGCACATCCAATACATCTTCTAACACTTACTAATAATAAGGCTAACATTTGCACTTTTACTAACAACTAATTAAAATGCTCATCCTTACATATCATATTAATTGACCAAGAAATAAAATCATAAAATCATTAATCATTTGACTAATCATTAACATTCATAAAGATAATAAGGACAAAGTAGAAATTATTAAACTAACAAGGGAAGCAACGAAAAAAAAACAACGAACAACCAATTCTCACTCAACCCGCCTGAACACGTGACTAAACAGCCTGAACGGCCGCCACTCCGACACCAACGACAGCCCCTGACCTCGCCTATGGCACCACCAGGCTCGCCTCTGAGCCCTGGTGGTTCCAAGGAGGTCACGAGTTTGGACCGACGAACGAGCGGTCGGAGCGGGAGGAGCGGCTTCGGATAGGTAACGACTCTTATCGTCACCTTGAGCGGCCAAAAGCAATTGCGCATCCCAATCCTTAAAATTGGAACCATGCTTATCGAGTTTACAACGATCCATAAAGGATCGAAGCCATGATACATTAGTGAGAGGTGGAGCGTTGGTTGCCATAGTCGATGTTGAAAATTATACTACAATAATAAAAGGAAAAACAACATCATTTTAAATTCATAATTTTAAACTAGAAACTTTAACAAGTTTAGTTATATATTTACTTAATGATCTCTTACCCAATTAAGTAAACAATCCCGAGACCCAAACCCATACTTAATCCGGGCACGGTGTAGCCGATTCAACCCGTATCGGTATAATTTGGTGGATTAACTCTTTAATCGGTTCTACTCTTAGAACTCTCGGTGGACAATTTTCTTAAAATTATCTTTAGCCCGAACTTATTGCAACTACGGTTACGAATACCTTCGTTGAGATCAACCAAATTTCAAGGTGTAATCTTATTACCCCACTTACCCAACGTGACAATTTTAGTACCCCGGTGTAGCCGAGCCTACGTCCTTGTGAAGAAGGGATTCATGGGTCCATACTCTTTGGTAAGGCTAAGTCTCAATATTTATATGTAAGAGATCTTGTCAAATTATTATCTATCTCCGTTTTAAGTGAACTAAGTCGGTGAATTATCGATAAAATAAAAGACTAGGTCGACTAGGTCGAAACATGCATGATACGATGTATGACGATTTGGCTATGCATGCAAACATATAAAAAGCAAAATAAAAGCATAAATAAACCCTAGTATGGCCTTTCCTAGAAAAGAAATAACAAAGTACAAATTCGGAAACCAACTCCTTTGGTCCCTTGAACTTCACGCAGCACGCACTTCGAGGTAAACACCGTCTTGATCGGAACTCCTTTCCGAATGGCACCGTCTTCAAGGAACTCCGGATTTTACAAATATTACAACTTTTCTAGTCTACTTTATACATTATAAAATAGAAATAAATTACAATTGGGTGATACGAGATCACAAAATTACAACCGAATCGGTAACCCCTTACATTACGGGAAATACCGATTTAAAAACTAAGGCCATACTAAGTAAATTACATAATTCCCAAAATTACGTAAATAAAATCATGACATTCATAATATAAAATATGCAATGCTTATATAAATATGAATTAACATGCAAACCCTAAGCCAAATCGTCCTATTTAAAACACTTATTTAAATAGTTATCGCAAACCTCGGTTTATGGAATCACGTGTTTTAACGATTAACAACACTATGCATTATATGAAACGGTTTTCATCCTTAAGTTAATCATCCCAACTCTTATAGGATTCAAAATTTAGTCTTACTCAAACTTTGAACATGACTTAACTTAATATATTTCAATATTGATCGGTATTACTCGGTTTTACGGGAAAAATAATATAAAAATCCAAAAGAGTCATAAAAATTTCGAAAATTCAAAATTCAAATTTTGAAAAATCCAGAATGTTCTTAAAATTTTCATAAAGTTAAAATATTAGTATTTTATACGGTTTTATTATTATTTCGAAAATAACACGTAAAACGAGCAATTTAAGTCGGAAAATTCAATAATTAACTTCATAAATGCAAATTAAATACTAATAATATTTTTATACCTTCCAAAACATTTTAAGAACACAAGATGGACAGAAAATTAAATGGCACATTGCCCCATAGCCGAAATAATTGCATGACTCTTTTAATTAATTTTAAATGTAACCTTTTTATCAAATTAAAATTAAATAAAATCAAATCAAATCTGAAACTTTTGGCTCCCAAGAATATTTTCATGATGAACATATCACATATGACTAATATGGGTTACATTTTCGGCCATTTTTAACAACATTTGCAAATTTTAACGATTTACGTCATATATCGTACGATTTTAACCTTTAAAATTATTTCTCAAGCATAAAATAAGATAAAATTCTCGAAAATTTTATACAAGCTGGAAATAATATATATGACATCGTGTTAAATTTTTATGGCCAAATTCCAACTTAAACTATTAAAGTCGAAATAATGTCCCTAATTACCCGATTTTTACATTAAAAATCTATAATATTGCAATATTTGAGATAAATTTCTGGAAAATTCAACATAAATTTTAATTATTGCATGTGACATCCTCATAAATTTTTATAGTCAAATTCATAATATAGCTATTTTAACCCATTTTTTTATTCATCTTTTGCATTTTAACACTTAAAATTCATATCACACGATTTAATGGTCCATAATTTACGAAAAATCATATTCATATTATAGAAAATACATGTGATAACATACTGAAAAATCTCGGCCAGAAGCTTATTTTAACTATTTTTCCCAAAAATAAACATTTTTAACCATTAAAACATATTAAAACCGAGATTTAAGTACCAATAAACAATATTCATGCAAATATATTCCAAATTATTCTAAAACATTTTAGAAAACAGTAGGTATCATGCTAAATAAATTTCGTGCATATCATATATCAAAACGAAAATTCCAAATTTTATTTATGTTATCTCTATAACTCCGTAAAAACGTAAACGGAAAGCATGCAAACAACCTATTGCTCTGATACCAATTGTTAGGTTTAACTAGTTGCTCATAAACTAATTTTAGTCATACTAACATAAACCTTTAATTAACTTTTAATAACATATTAATAAACTCGTTTATAAGATCTTATGCATGCTACTATATGCGGAAAGAGGAGAAAATGAACCCTTACACACGGTCCAAGAATATGCTAGGATGATCCTCCGAGTAACCAAAATAGAATACCTCCTTCGGATGCACCAAGACAACTCCTCAAATGAACCGAAACCTTTGTTCGTGCTAGACTAGGAATCGATTTCTTCCTTAAACTTATTGTAACACCCCCATTTACCGAGGAGCCTGAACTAGGACTTCCAGAGTAAATAGAGCTGTTACCATCCTGGATAAACCAGGGTAGTAGATATACATAGTAAAAGAAGCACAGTACTTTAAAATATAAAAGTTAACTAAAGTCTATTACAAGGCATAGTCCACATGACTTCCAAAACAACTGAATGTAAATAAATGTCCAACTGAGAAAAACTAAGTGATCTAGCAACTAGGTAAGTCCAGTCCAAGTCTCTCTTCCATGCCCAGTCCTAATCCACCTGTCTCTGACCTGAAAGATCTACTCCCCATTCCGGATCATTGTAGGTGAACACGAATACACTGTCAACCTCGCGGTTGAGTAGGATAACACAAAAACAAGTAATGCAAACAAAAAGTAATATGCAAATGCTTATGTCATGCTCGAGCTCAATCTCAATCTTATTCTCAATCCCGAAACACCCAGCCATACCGAACCTCCCGGCAGACTATAATCGGCCGTCGCCGAACACCAGCTCAAAAGCTGATAAGACACCAGGCCTGGTCTGCAGAACCACCCTGGGCTTTATACCAGATTAACATCTGATCCACAATTATCTCAATATCCAATGCACATGCATGCCCATGAATGCAATACAAAAATAAACTATTCATATAATATCATGCTCATACAATTTCATGCTTGCAACCACACAGATTAACCACATACATTCATAACCAAACATAAAATATGGAGCCAGTGTATCCTACCTGAAGATAGCAGTCTGCAAAAGTAAACACCCCCTAGAAATATTCCACTTCGAATTCTGTTCCTATAAGTATTACTTAAAATTAAGTTCCATTCATACCATCAACCACTATAAAAATCTACTTAAACAATGTTCATGATTTATTCAATTATAGCAATTTGTACATATATATATACACACATATTCATGCCCTTGTCATACCATTTATCGTTAACCAATCATACCCTGACTATATTAGACTTACTAAAAAAAAACAGGCTTACCATAAATAGCACATCCAATACATCTTCTAACACTTACTAATAATAAGGCTAACATTTGCACTTTTACTAACAACTAATTAAAATGCTCATCCTTACATATCATATTAATTGACCAAGAAATAAAATCATAAAATCATTAATCATTTGACTAATCATTAACATTCATAAAGATAATAAGGACAAAGTAGAAATTATTAAACTAACAAGGGAAGCAACGAAAAAAAAACAACGAACAACCAATTCTCACTCAACCCGCCTGAACACGTGACTAAACAGCCTGAACGGCTGCCACTCCGACACCAACGACAGCCCCTGACCTCGCCTATGGCACCACCAGGCTCGCCTCTGAGCCCTGGTGGTTCTAAGGAGGTCACTGGTTGCCGTCGAAGCCGCAGCAACAACCCCCAGAACCTGTCGTGACAACCCAGACACACCATCACTCTGACCCACGTTTTAAACAACCAAAACGAAAGCTACTGTACTGGTTGACACTACCACCGTAGACCACCGTGGTATCCACCAAGACGGACCCCTTACTACCCTCTAACAATTGACTTTAACACCCATAACCACCACACCCAGGAACGCATTCGATTATACATAACAAAGGTACCCGTACACTCCCCTGTTTCCGTAACCCAGAAAAGAGATTCATACCCAGAAACGAGACTCCCTAAACGACGTCTTTAAATCATGAACGACGACTCATAGATGACCAAAATATGATGAATACATATCATAAATTACGAATTTATAAAGATCAGTGAATAAAAACATGATATGTGGTCACAAATTATAGCAAACACAACGCAGAAACTAACGAAATCAGAAAACGGTACAGGTATGGGTGTTCATACCTGCTTGCCCTTGCCAACGACCACCCTATAGACCCCAAGACCACCGTGGCAAACACCTCTTTGCAGACTCCGTACTGAAGGCAGGGGATTTGGCGTGTGTGTATGTGTGATTAGGTCAGAAAGAAGATCTTAGAGGTGGTATAAGTAGGTCGGCTGGTGGGGATTTCAGAATTTCTGAAATAGCTAGCATATGTCGTGTGTGTGGGCTAGGGTTTAGGCACGCAATCCTAGGCCCAATGGCTCGGTTACCCAGATTTCAATCAACCCATCACGCATTCCCATACCCACATAACATAAATCAAGTACGGTTTGTTAAATATTTACTCATACGATTCTAAAAACAACGCGCAAAACCCCTTGTCCACAATATTATGTCGCTTTTATAAAAAACCCTCGACATCGAAAACTAATAAAGTTAGCAAGGAAATATAAATAAACGACATAAAATACGAAGTATTACACTTATTCTAATCTCACTAATTAGAATAATATTTGAATACTACTTTTAGTATAATTTTATTATCTTATAATAAGTATTAGAGGTTAAATAATTTCTCCTTGCTTGGTGATTTTCGGCTAGGGCTAGAAGAAGAAGGAATGAATGTAATATATCATATATATATATATATCTACCCTAAGCATGCTCATTTGAATTAAGACCATTTAATTAGCTTAAGCATGCAACATAGGGTGAAGGGGAGCCGGCCATAGGGAGTGTCAAAGAGGGAACAATTGCATTCTCAAGACACTAGGGTGGTTACTAGGTTAGAGTTCTCAAGGCACATGTCTAATATATGATTATAGTGCATTTAACACACTAATCACCCATGCCACCATCTCCTCTTAACCGTCCCATTTAGTCCATAATATGGACTTCATTTTACAATTTGTCAAATGTACAATTTGTATAAAGTGTGACATCTTATATGTCATTAAGATATAAAATACTTTAGTACATTTAGAACATATAAATATTTATCCTATAAATTTTGTACATAATTAAATAAATCATATTTATTCAATTAATAAGTAATTCGAAATTACTAATGTAAAATGATCATTTATCGTCAATACGATTTACAACCTTTGTATTAATTTCATCCCAATTCATTCTAATAACGATATGATAAAATATCGTTTAATGTTTAACAATTGACACGTTTCAATTTTAAACATAAATCTTACATTAAGTTTTAACCTCTAATTTCTCGATACACGAGTTTAAGGAATATGATCAAATCGTATCAATATACATTTGATCATTTTATCAATTTAGGGAATTGTCCTAAAGGTGTGACCTAAAGGGATCAACTGACCATCACCGTCATACGACAGTAATGTCAAACTCTAGCTAGCCAATCATTACCGATTAATGTTGGTCAGTTGACTAATAATTCGTATCATCCCTTGCGCATTCTCGTCATGAGATTTAATTACGTGATCGCACTATTGTTGAGGACACATTTCCCAACAGGTACCACTGTTGACTCGGGGGAGGTCGACACAGTGGCACCACCGTGGGTGGTAGAGCAGGTGTTAGTATTGCCGTAGGGGGGTTGTTCTGTACGTGTCAGGCGCAGTTCCGCCGTCGTCAAGGGCGTTTGTTCAGTCAGTCGTGGAGGCTGAGTAAGGATCCGGGTCTGTTTAAGACCACGGTTCGGCTCGCCGGTGACAGTCGGCCGGTTTGTCGGCGGTCCCAGGGGTTGTGGGTGGTCCTGAGTCTAGCGTGGGGAGTCGTCTGGTGGCTGTGGTGGCTGTACGGCGGCTGTGTGGGGTTAGAAAGGTGGGGCGTGCGTTGGTGTTGGAGTGTTGGACTTTCGTGGTTTTTATTATTATTATTATTATTATTATTATTATTTTATTACTTGGTTTTAAATAAATGTTATTTATGGCAAATCTAATTAGTAGTTATGGTGTAGTATTTTATTTATGGTAAAGATTTAGATTTGAATTTCAAAACCCAAGTGTTTATTTATTTTTAGAAAGTTACTATTTTTAGAAGCTACTATATTTAGAAAGTTACTATTTTGGGTAACTCGGTTGTTGGGAAACTTTCTAAATATAGGAGGTGTCTATAAATAGAAGGTGTACATGTATTATGAGAATTAGGAAAATATTAATTAAAGTAATACTTATTTAGGTGGAAGTTTCCGTGTGGAGCATTTTTAGTAGCAGTTGCGCAGTTACATTTCTTCTGCAGTTTGAGGTAGGGGAAACTACTAATGTTTGATGATGTGTAAACCGTTCATAATTGATATCAAACATGTTGTTATATATTATCATGTGATCTTTATATTGTGCATTTATATTATACTGTGATAACGATGAGGCGATGAGATGGTGGGTCTTGTGATTGGCGCGGAGATAATGGGTCTTGTGATTGGTGCGGAGATAATGGGTCTTGTGATTGGTGTGGAGATAATGGGTCTTGTGATTGGTGCGAAGATATTGGGTCTTGTGATTCGGAGTGGAGATGATCGACTTTCTATTTTTAGTAATATGGTTTGTTTACAGTTTTACTCTACTCAACCTGTTGGAGCTTGTGTCCTCCACATGTAGTGTGATAACGTCATTGCACATACCCTTGTACGGACAAGTGGGAGATTGTTGGGGCTGGTGTCCTTGACAATTAAGTACAATGACTTATTAAATCTCTTTAAGGATCACAAGGGCATACTTTGGTATTATTACCAGTTGATCCACGTTTATCAATAACGGTTGGCTTGCTAGATAAGTTTGACGTTATTGTCATACGGATAGCGGTGATCAACTGGTCCCTATACGTCACACCTATAGGACACGTTTGAGAGATGTGAAGGTATGAAAATACAGTCACATTTTGTCGGATAAGACTAAACAGTTAGTCAGAGGTATTGACTATTAAATTAGTCAATAAGATGTTGAGATTATTATTTAATACGGATTAAATAATTTTAGCTAATACGGATTACATGTTTAATTCGTAAATTAAATATAAACGGTTATATATTTAATTAAATATTGTATTCGCGAATTAATATAAACAGTTATATTAATTTGGGTAATTATACAATATCGTATTTTGTCAGACAAATATTAATATATCGACTGTATTGATATCTGATAACATGTTACAATTTATAATTAAAATCCCGCGAATAACTTATAGCTAAATGGGTCGAATCATGAATTAGAATAAGGTAAGAGTGGAAAGCCCACCCTTACCCTATTCAAATATTTCGGCCAAGTGTAGTATATAAGGAGGAGACTTCTCCTTATGTAAAACACTGTTGTTGCACTGACTAAATAATTCTCAAGAAAATTAGGGTTTTGAGAGCATTCTTCTCCCAAAACCTCAGATCTCACATCTAAAACCTAAATAGCTCTCCCAATATTGCAAGGCAGTTGGAGAGGATTTCTAGCACACGCGGCCACGTCTCATTCTAAGTCTTGGGTGCAAGTTATAGGAGGGAATTTGTGTTAATTCCTGTTCTTAGGCCTTTCGCACAAGGACCAAAGGTTGTACTTCTTTTCTTATCCTTTTTAATCTTATGACTATAAACACAACTGTATTTTTCATTATAATCCTGCAAGTTTAGGGTGAATACATGCTTTATTCCCCACAAGTGGTATCAGAGCCAGGCCATGAAAATTTTACCTTTGTGTTTTTCGTAAGTTTTAAAACCTGAAAAATCGTCTTCTGCCGCTAAGTCGGTCGATCGACCCCCCGTTGCGGTCGGTCGACCACCTCCTGCGTGTTTTTCTGTTTCGACAGTTTATCTTTCGTGAGAAATCGTGTTCAGAAACTTGGTTTCGTGTTTTGTGGTCGGTCGACCTGTTATTCGGGTCGGTCGACCATTCTGCTTTAAAAAAAAAAAATAAAAATAATTTTCGTCAGGTGGTCGGTAGACCTATTTTTTGGGTCGGTAGACCACCCCTGTAACAGACTCGTTTTTTTTTATTTTCCGAAAATAACATGTTTTATTTTCACATGGCCTTTAGTAATATACTATATACGGAAATAGTATATTATTAATTTTGTGAAACGGTTCACCCTCGTTTGATACATATTATTTTAAAACGGTTTAAAATAATAGGATTATAAACTTATTAAAATTAAAGTGGTTAAAACGGTATAATCACATAATTTTAATCCTAAAAGGTGGTTTGGTAAAAATTTGTTAATCATAATAACAGTATTATGTCATGTATGAATTTTAATTTAGTTGATGCATTTTATTTATCGTCTTGTTGAATGCCTAATGAATGCTTTCAATAACGTATTTAATTTTTGCAAACGGTTGTAACTTAGTGTGGCCTTAGAAGATTGTGTCACCGTAATGATGGGACATAGTCTTGCTTGTAATCTTGAGATCTTGAATCTCCGTTTTGGGTTTTTGCCATGTAATTACTTTTGTATTTAAATTAGAATGTATCTAGGACTACTTTTGTAATTTAAATTAGTAATTTTGTGAAGACCAAAGACAAGACGGAGACCGGATGCTCACTCCCGCTGCAAGGACCAAGATGGAACATCAAGACAAGCTTCTAGGGTCCAACGGTGGATTCCAAGTTGTTTTATGTTTATTTTGGTAGGATAGACCACACTAGGACTTTTTATTTACGTTTATTGCTTTCATTTTATGCTTTCATCGATAATAGCTTGCATCATATTCCGCCTAAAACCAAACCACCTATATCATGCCTGAAAACTGACTCATGTAGAGGTTACGCGTTAGTTTTCTGTGACAATACAGATGTCACATGTCAATTGCAAAGCCATCACTTTATTTAATTCATTCACGCATATGCTAGATATTAGTTCACTTAATATGAATAAATAAAAGTTGATGGGGTCTTCCTCGTATAACCAAAAATTGAGACTAGTCTTTATAAATCAGCCTCCCATGAATCCCTTCTTCGTCGGTAGGCATAATATGACCCCTTCTACGTCGGGTAAGTGGGAACAGATGATTTATTTTATCTCAACATCATGGTCACTCGATACTATCTAGTGACTGAGATGGACTAATAGATAGGATATACAGAAATCTATCGACCAAGAGTTCCAACGGTGGAATTAGCCAAACTGTGGGCTTATCAATATACGGAAATTGAGTCTTGGGATCATTTATATAATTCTTGAGGGAGATCAATTAAATAAATGCATAAGTCTACGAGTTTAAAATCAATTTAATATAGACTTAAATCACAACAATAAGTTGCTTATATGGTTTTGTTTTATCTTATTTTCAGTGTAGAACACGTTCATTAAAACTGATGTATAACTAAAATGGCTGGTGAAGACCCAATGCCAAGTGCCAAGCTAGCACGTGAATCCTGGCTAAAGGCCTTCATGGACTCCATGAATCAGTCTACTAGACTGAGGAATGATGGGTCAAACTTCTCTGACTGGGAGGCAGCACTACGGAATGCTGCCATTGCTGACGGAAAGCTTAAGTATTTAACTGAGCCCATTCCGGCACACCCAGGAACTGGAGCTAGAGCCAACGAAGTTCGCGCTCATAGTGACTTCGTCATGGAAGCGGGTGCGATAAAGAACGTACTCATCTATGCAATGGAATCAAATTTGCAAAGACGCTTCATATCCCATGGTGCAAACAAGATTTTCCCCACGCTCTCTAACGAATTCTCCAAAGCTCCGAGAATCGTTTCTTATGAGCATACCTGTCGCTTCTTTGAGGCGAAACTCCAGAAGGGCCAAGCTGTTAGCCCACATATTCTCAACATGATTGAGAATATCGAGAAACTGGAGACCCTGAACTGCAAGATCAGTGAGAACATAATCGTTGATCGAATGCTTCATTCACTTCATGATGGGTTCGCCCTCTTTAGGGCCAACTATTACATGAATGACATGAAGAAGACTCCTCATGAGCTCCACTCCCTTCTCGTACAGACTGAGAAGGATCTGAAATTAAGTGGGAGCATGAAGCAGGATGTTCTCATGATCTCCAGTAAGGGAAAGGGTAAAGGGAAGGCTAAAGCTCAGGGCGACCTAGCAGTAGGTAAGCCCAGGTTCAAGAAACCAGGATTTACTAAGAGTGGGCCAGGTGAGTCGAGCAACTCACAGGGCAAGACTAAGAGCAAGGATACTAGCATGGAAAGTCACCATTGCCACAAGACTGGGCATTGGAGGCGCTCATGCCCCGTGTATCGCGAGGACATTAAGGCAGGCCGCGTTACTCCTGTTGGTATGTCTTCTTCTTCTTTTATTCACATGATTGAGATTAACCACGCAAGTTGCGGAACTTGGGTACTTGATACTGGTTGTGGTTCTCATCTATGTAATCATGTGCAGGGCCTCCGAAACCAAGAACCCCTAATCAAGGGTGATGTGGACCTGCGTGTCGGGAATGGAGCACGTGTTGCTGCAGTCTCGAAGGGAACATACGTGATCCAACTTCCAAGTGGATTCGAGTTATTTTTATATAACT
The DNA here is from genome assembly GCA_029255685.2 of Silene conica. Lineage (NCBI taxonomy): Eukaryota > Viridiplantae > Streptophyta > Magnoliopsida > Caryophyllales > Caryophyllaceae > Silene > Silene conica. The sequence continues at coordinate 46,391,378 of CM055312.2, read as the reverse complement.
GTTATTATGTTCCTAGTTTGTCCAAAAACATTATTTCAGTTTCTGCACTTGACAAACTCGGTTTTTCATTTGTAATAGAGAATAATAACTGTATTTTCTCCTTACACAATATGATTTATGGCAAGGCAGTTTCCATGAATGGAATTTATGTTTTAGATCAAACTACCGAGATATTACATGTGAATAACAAGAGATTAAAGGTAGGTGACAAAGATCAAACTTACCTACGGCATTGTCGTATGGGACATATAAATGAGAAACGCGTAAAACAGCTCATACAGAATGGAGCTATATCGCCCTTTGATTTCGAATCATATGGCACGTGTGAATCATGTCTCATTGGCAAAATGACTCGTATTTCCTTCAAAGGTGTTGGAATGCGCGCTGCCGACCTATTAGGACTCATACATACAGACGTATGTGGCCCTATGTCGATCAACGCACGAGAAGGCTATAGGTATTTCATCACTTTCACGGATGATTTGAGTAGATATGGCTATGTCTACTTGATGAAACATAAAAGTGAATCCTTTGACAAGTTCAAAGAATACCAGAATCGGGTACAGAACCAGCTGGGTAGAAAGATTAAAGCACTACGTTCTGATCGTGGTGGTGAGTATCTTTCACACGAGTTTGATCAACACCTTAAAGACTGTGGCATCGTGCTACAGTTAACTCCACCTGGAACACTACAATTAAATGGTGTGTCCGAACGGAGAAATCGAACTCTACTCGATATGGTTCGATCCATGATGAGTCACACCGTCGTGCCTGATTCATTGTGGGGCTATGCTCTTTTGTCGGCCGCTCTAATTCTTAACCGAAGTCCGTCTAAAGCTGTTGACAAGACTCCATACGAATTATGGAAGGGAACGGTCCCTAACTTGTCCTTTATACGGGTTTGGGGCTGCGAGGCTTATGTCAAGTGGAGACACGACGATAAGCTCGGCCCGCGATCGGTCAAGACATACTTTATAGGCTATCCAAAGGGAACTTTTGGTCATTACTTCTACTCGCCTACCGAACAACGTGTTTTTGTTGCGGCTAGTGCGACGTTCTTAGAGAAAGAATTTCTCGAGAACAAGTCGAGTAATAGAACCTTCGAGTTATCGGAGGTTCAAGAACCAACTGCCGAGCAACCATTGGAGGAAACAGTTCCTTCAACCGAGGCTGCGGTAGATATTCCTGAGGAACCTAGGAGGTCGGGAAGAGTCTCTATTCCACCGGACAGATACATTGGTATGGTCGAGGAACACGATACAGATGACGTCTTACTCCTAGAGGGTAATGAACCCACAACCTATAAAGGTGCCATGACCAGTTCTGACTCAAAGCTATGGCTACACTACTACAAATATGGGATAAGAAGTCGCCTCTTAGAGGACGGTTGGGGAGGAAACCGTCCTCTATCAACCAACTAAAATTGGCGCCATTAGGGGTATTATAAATAGGACGGTTAACAAAACAACCGTCCTCTTTATAAACATAATAAGGACGGTTGGTCAAATTAACCGTCCTCTTAATGATTTTCTTATTTAAAAAGAAGACGGTTGTATCATTCAACCGTCCTCTTACTAAAAAAAGACGGTTGTATTATTCAACCCTCCTCTTAATGGTCTTCAAATTAATCAACAACGACAGAATAACAAAACTGTCCTCCAAATTAAACCCTCTGCCTCTTCTTCGTCTACTACTATACCGCGTATCGTGTTCTTATTCTATACTGCGTACCGCCTGCTTCTTCTTCTTCTTCATCTATACACTTGTGCCTCCAAATCAATTCGCTCCTTCTTCATCATCATCATCAAGGTATGTAATTGTATTAACACCCAGAAATTTCTATTTCGAATTCAATTAATTTTGTTAATTAATTTATAGTCGGAGCTAAATCAGTGTAATTTAACAATAGTCGGAGTATAAGATGAGAATTTTGTTAATTAATTCAATTAAATCCATCATTTTCAGAAATCATAGACGCTGGTTACTATTTTATTCAGTGTAATTTCTAATTTACGGTTACTGTTTTATTGCTTAATTTCGAATTTACGCTCTGGTTACTGTTTTATTGCTTAATTTCGAATTTACACTAATTCAGAATACATGTTTTGGGTGCCCATTGGAGAAAGTTGATCCATATTTAATTTGGCTAAGGGCTCACCAGTCCGAGAATGGAGATATGACTGATTATGTTAAGATTTGACTTTGGCATTTCTTTTTTAATGTTTGATAGAATGGTAGGACTATCTATACAAGAAACGAATTTCATACAGAGTAGTATTGCGCAAGAACATCGTTGTGATGGCGGAAAGCGATTATCTTATCGGCCTATTAATGTTGAAACTGGTAGTATAGAGACCTATTACATGAGAATTTTGTCCACATATTGAGCTGTTATTCTCATCCTCCCTTTTGCCCTCTGTGTTTGGCTTCTTTGTCTTCTGATTCTTAAGGCTTCTTCGATTTGTAGTGTGTCTATTACATGAGAATTTTCTGTGCAGACGATTGTGCTGATAGTATAGAGATCTTCATCTATTGATACATACTCAACTTCGGGATGATCCTCTAGACGTGACGGGTTCTGTTGAATTGTTGTCATACTTCAAGCTAATGCGCTACTTATCCTCATCTCATGTCTTTCACTTCTTTGTCTTACAGTCCTAAGGACTTCATCATTGTTGCTGATAGAGTAGAGATCTTCTATTGATATGTCCTGGACTTCTGGGTGATCTTTATGTGATGGGTTTTCTTGCAGGCTGTCTAGAACGGTATCAAAGTTACATCTTCTCATGTCCTCTGAGAGGGAGGAGATTGCAGCTTCTGCAAATTTTTCGTCATTGAATGCTGCCACTGGTATTAAAGCCATTGCTTCACCCATATGATTAATTATTCCTTGTAGCTGGTTTGTCAATGTTTTCAGGTTGTGTTCGGAAATATTCTGTCCACTTTATTGCAGGCCTCCCAGGATGCCTTTGGCCAGGTCCTCGCTCTCAGATAGATACAGTTGTATCTTGATTACACTGTTAGAGTTGTTATTTGCGAGCTCCTTAAGCGCTAAAGAAACACAGTAGTAATAACTTCCAATCTCATGGATGACTTCGCATTTTCAACAGATGTCGTGATTTGTGAAAGAGAACTCAAGACTGATTTCGTGGTACTAACTGCAATGGTCTTATCTCCATTAAACTGTGGACATGAAAGTAAGTAAATTGAATGTTAACGTACTTTTCTACCCTTGTCTAAAGTGAAGATTACGTTAACATGAGTATAATATTTGTACAAATTTGTTTATATAATTTGTATCTCTTTCAAGGGGCCATTGACTCACTAGTCACTCCCGTAAACTAATATAATGGGGGTTAACAAATGGTTTATCAAATGGTGAAGTTTTCGTTCATTCTTCATTTTCAGATACAAGTTTTACTCAAACAACCTTTCATTTGGTCTCAACAACCTTCCTTGTGTTCTCAACACATAAGGTTATGTACATCCAACCCTTTTACTTGTCATAGGCGAAAGTCGTTGAACCGATGCTACTCAATTTCAGTCCTATAATCATTTTTAAAACTGTAAATGTTTATGACTTTCATCTTATGTTCAGATATACAGCTAGGAAAACGAGTTGATCAAATCCATTTTCATTGTTCACTATCAGACTGCTAGCTGAGAGCGCTACTGACACTTCAAGATGTGGGGAATCTGCTTTGCTCCATATACTTTTATGGGTCTTTAGGAAGTTGTCTCTTAGTATTTCAACACAGGACCTAAGTTGTATTCGTGTTTGTAAAAAAAGAGAAACCATTAATTATCTGATGGAATCATCATTTTAAACAAGTAATAATGCTAATTGATAAATCCTTTATTTACTTTATATTTGGTAAGTTTGTAATGCTGATCAGTTTATAAAGCATATCACTAAGTTGATGTTATGTGGTACACTGTTACTGAGGACTGTAAGCAGTCGTTCAAATTTCCGTGTTACTGTGTATCGTATTATGCAGGAGTCATAGCTGGTACCTATGTTGGTATGGAATATAGAGTGGCTAAGATTCGTGGTACATGTGATTATGTAAGTGCTTTACTTGACTTAATTTGTGGAGCCGACAACCAATGACTATTTTAGTTTTATGTAGCGCGTTGGTATGAATTATGAACTGCTGAGACTATGTATTTTATTATGTGCTCCATATGTGATTAACATGCCCTCAATGACTTTGACAGGTTCAAGATCATGTTGGCTAAGATCAAGGTTTGTCATTCACTGATCCAAATTTAATTTTTATAATATCATTCTGCTTCAACTATGTTGATAGGTTAATGAATTTGCTACGTTGTTGAATCACCAAATTGATTCAAGTGTATACTATATTTTTTTTATCAACTGTTCCATTATGGGTCTATTGCTTGCGTACTAGATTTTTGCTTGGCATATTCATATTGATAGGCGAACTTGGCCTATATTTATGTGTACAATCAGAGGGCACTACTTGAGAATAGTTATTTCCCTATTTGGGTTCCTGTATTTATTTGTGTACATTCAATTAGCTTACTTGAAAATGGTTTCTAGCAATGATCATGTAAAGCGGCAATTAGCGTGCTTAATTTCTATTGAATTCGTGCTTGTGCAAGTTTAATCGTCTTCATTTACTTATACTCCCTTTGTTCTTTTTACTCATTCTCTCTTCAATATCTTCAAAATATATAACAAAATATATTATAATCACAGACGAAGCTACGCCTGGGCTGTCCGGGCCACAGCCCAGGGTAGCTGTTTAGTAACAAGTATATATTAAGCAACTTAGTATGCAACAAAATGGATGTGGTATAGTGGTAATTAATAGTGTGGTTCGTACATTTCTTAGCGTTAAGAGGTCGTGTGTTCGAGGAACGTCACGTGTATTTTAGGATTAATTTTGACGTTTTAACTTATAATAAAAGTATTTTTAAAAGAGTTATTATTATTTTTGCTTATAATTTTATTCATTGCTTATACTAGTATCAAGAATGCTTTAAAATATTGAGTAAATTGGTTAGAAAAAAGCAATACATAGTTTAATAATTCATAAGTATCTTTTATACTTTGCTAAAATTCCTATTAAAAATAAAAAAAAACGTTAGACGACATATTGTGTGACGTCTCCCTAATGAATAGGTACATATCCTTAAAATAAAAATCGGCCCAGGTACAAATTTTGTCCTAGCTTCGTCCCTGATTATAATGTAATATCATATTAAAGCTGTATACCCACCTATGGTAAGTACATAAATTCTCAGGTTTACTGTTTTGGCTTATTTTCGATTTGTCATATTGTTTTTGGATAACACATGACACAGGATTAATCGAGGACCAACTGGCTGGATTCTTTGGATCGAACAAATGCCGCCCAATACGTGTACAGCCTGGTTGCTCTTGGTCTTCAATTACATGCTCTAGGGTTAATTGAATAACCAGAACAGGACTTCAAGGACAATTTAGCATGCCAACTTATGAGTCTGAGGCTCTTGGTAATATCATTGGGTTATATTTTTGAGAGGAGTTCACTGCTTGTAAGACATAGTTACATTCTGCCCGAAAACTAGGGCACTACTTGATTGCTATTAGTCAGGTGACTCTTTCAATTATCAAGTATATTTACATTTACTTTATTTCGTAAAATAACTATAATTAGGCGTTTATAACATATATTTAATATAGGGCAATTACGAAGATAAGTTCTATGGATCCTGAGAAATGTCAACAAAAAGAGTTTGAATGGAAAATAATAAAGGTATATCTCGCTCTAACTAATAATCTTGTTATCTCCTAAATAATTCTATATAGTAGTTTATGTTTTATTATTATGACTTTCTTGTTTATAAGTTGTCGTCAAATTCACATGATTTCGATTTTAGTGTCCTACGCAGCCCGTTGGAAGCGTCTTATGTGGATATTAGGTCTACCGATATATGTTAGAGATCATTAGAGGACGATATATTAATATTATGCCAAGTGTACATGCTTTATTGTTTTTTGGCCGCAATATTTACTTATTTTGATAAAAATTACAGGCCTTGTGTAAATGATTGTAATTGTGTCTTTTGTTTCTATGTATAGTTCATGTTTAAGGCACCAATGACATACTCAGTTGATCCAATTGACGAGGTGCGAGACATTTGGGTAACATATGTATTGAAGTTTAGGGCGCAAGTATTTGAAGGCAGCGTTTAAAGTATACCAACGGATTCTATCTAGATAGCTTCAAATTTTGTAAGTTGTGTTGAACTTATATTATAGTTCGTATTTTATAGAAACAAATTTATTGGTTTTTCCGAAATGTAGGAGATGATATATTTAAGTTAATGAAACAACATTGTTGTCAAAAATTCGTTCTTTTGTTCGTTATATGATAACGGTTGAGTTAATTGGTAGCGAGTATGTGCATGTGGTTTGTATAGTCGTTTGGTACTGTGTTCTTGCTGTCTCATTGCTGCCATGTGGGGGTATGTGACTACTGATGCGTTTATTGGCTATACAGAACGGTTTTAAATGGCTTGCGGTAATTGTGCGAGCATTTGAAATGGCTTGCGATAATTGTTTTAAATTGGCGCCCAAAAAATTGGTTATACAGGACGGTTTTGTTCATAAGCGTCCTAAAATTCACCTTTTAAAATTATGTCAGCACGTTCAAAACAAGACGGTTCAAAACTCCAACCGTCCTCCTTAAAAATATCAAAGAAGACGGTTCTAAATGCAACCGTCCTCTTTCATATATATCAAAGAAGACGGTCCTATATGAAACCGTCCTCTTTCATATATATCAAAGAAGACGGTTCTAATTGGAACCGTCCTCTTTGATATATACAAAGAAGACGGTTCTTATTGCAACCGTCCTCTTTGATATATACAAAGAGGACGGTTTGACTTTTTTTCAACCGTCCTCCTAGGCAACGAGGACGGGGGAATTTAGGACGGTTGCTTTCATGTTTTAAGACGGTTTTCAACCGTCCTCGTTTCCCCTTTTTGTAGTAGTGCTAGAAGCCATGCAATCCGAGATGGACTCCATGTATGAGAACAACGTGTGGGATCTTGTGGACCTACCTGCAAAGGTACGTCCCCTTCAATGCAAATGGCTTTACAAGATAAAGCATGTCGTGGAAGGACAACAAGATATCCACAAGGCTAGACTAGTTGCTAAAGGTTTCACTCAAGTGCCAGGCTTGCACTATGATGAGATCTTTGCACCCGTAGTCATGCTACGTTCCATTCGGATTATCTTAGCGATCGCCGCATTTCATGATTATGAAATATGGCAAATGGACGTTAAAACCGCCTTCTTAAACGGTTATTTGGAGGAAGAGTTGTACATGGTACAACCCGAGGGTTTTATCGATCCAGCACATCCTACGAAAGTTTGCAAGCTTAAGCGTTCCATCTATGGACTTAAGCAAGCATCGCGGAGTTGGAATCATCGCTTCGACCAAGTGATAAAAGAGAATGGATTCATTCGATCAGTCGAGGAACCATGTCTCTATATCAAGTCGAGTGGGAGCAAGATTGTATTCCTAGTACTGTATGTCGACGACATACTCTTGATTGGGAATGACATACCTCTCTTATCTTCGGTTAAAGCATGGTTGAAAAACCATTTCCAGATGAAAGATCTGGGAGAGGCACAAAGAATTTTGGGCATCCGTATCTACAGGGATAGATCACGACGGATGTTGTCTCTCAATCAAGAGTCTTATATAGATAAGATTCTGGAGAGATTCAGCATGACGAACTCCAAGAAGGGGTTCCTTCCTATGACTCCTGGGCTTTACTTGAGCAAGACTCAAGAAGCTAAGTCACTGGAAGAGATAGAGCGCATGAGTCGGATTCCTTATGCTTCGGCAATAGGATCAATCATGTATGCCATGATATGCACACGTCCTGACGTTGCATATGCATTGAGTATGACAAGTCGATTCCAAGCTCATCCAGGTGAACAACACTGGATGGCCGTGAAAAACATTCTTAAGTACCTACGGAGGACTAAAGATTGGGGATTGACTTACGGAGGGGACTCAACGCTCTGCGCCACGGGTTACGCAGATGCTAGCTTCCAAACGGATCGAGATGACTCGAAATCTCAGTCTGGATTCGTTTTTACTCTTAATGGCGCTGCTGTCAGCTGGAAAAGTTCTAAACAAAATGTTACAGCAGATTCTACGACTGAGTCCGCGTAAAAGAAGATATTCATTGATAAGATCGCTACGGATGACAACATAGCTGATCCTCTCACTAAAGCATTACCACGTGATAAGCATGAAGGGCACATTCATTCCATGGGAATTAGATGTGTTCCTAAGTTGTAGTACTCTTTTATGAATTCATGTAATAATTCATTTTCTCGTGCACTCTATTCAACCTTATTGTTATGATATAAAATGTTTTGTTTTTCATGTGGAATTGTACGCCAATTTTGAACACCACAAAGTGAACTGATTAACATTACATCGTTTTGGTCCTTGATTACCCACTTGAGCTGATAACTCAGGTAATCATTTTGTGACGTTGGTTGATGGTGGGTTCAACGAGCCATAAGTCACGTGGATGACTGACCAATCACAAAGGCGAGTTATACGGATATCTCGTAGGACACCCCGTGACAACGTTATGGAGTCCTAAATGTTTTATAACATTGGGTGCCTGGTCGTGGATAGGACCTCCATAGTGTTCCTTAGAGTCGAGTCTTTTGACCTTCAACTGTCTCTTGAGATTAAGACAGATTTTGGGTAACTTTGGTTTCTTTCCCACGGTCACCGTAACAGGGGCCAAGAGGATTTTTTCTGGGTTATTTCATGCTGGGCGATATCGGCAGGATTCGAGTTGAGGAAAATATCCAAACCCTTATCAGGATTTTATCATTTCTCAGGGCCACTCGAGGAGTAGTAACTGAAATGCATGGCCATGCTCGAATACAGATTCGTTTTATCAGTTAAGTTACTCTCTAGTCGGGGAAACCACTCTTGATACAGATCGCTTGTGAGATACGACCTTTGCGAATGCGGATTTGCAAATTGTCTTACATTGAGTGGGAGAAATTTTAAAATGATATGAGATTCGGTTATCGCACCTACACTTGTACGAACAAGTAGGAGTTTGTTGGAGCTTGTGTCCTCCACATGTAGTGTGATAACGTCATTGCACATACCCTTGTACGGACAAGTGGGAGATTGTTGGGGCTGGTGTCCTTGACAATTAAGTACAATGACTTATTAAATCTCTTTAAGGATCACAAGGGCATACTTTTGTATTATTACCAGTTGATCCACGTTTATCAATAACGGTTGGCTTGCTAGATAAGTTTGACGTTATTGTCATACGGATGGCGGTGATCAACTGGTCCCTATACGTCACACCTATAGGACACGTTTGAGAGATGTGAAGGTATGAAAATACAGTCACATTTTGCCGGATAAGACTAAACAGTTAGTCAGAGGTATTGACTATTAAATTAGTCAATAAGATGTTGAGATTATTATTTAATACGGATTGAGTGGGAGCAGACTGACAGGTATAAAGACTGTGGGAGCATCAGGGAAGGGAGAAGAATGGACCCGGACCTGTTTAGAGTCTAGACCACGTGATAGTAGTCTATGAGTTGTACTTTTATTTTTATCAGAACAGTTTTCTATTCGGTTATGTAAGAACTTGTTATGAGTTTAAGTTTAATTTAAAGTACTGTTTATCTTTCTTTGTATCTACTGCCTCGGGAAACCGAGATGGTAACACCTGTATTTATCTGAGGAGTCCTAGTTCAGGCACTTAAATAAATGGGGGTGTTACAAAGTGGTATCAGAGCGAACGATCCTCAGGCCTAACCTAATGAACCTAATGAATGTAGGAGAGTCTAAATAAAATGAACCCCCGGGATAGGGCTGTTAGGAGCACACTAAAGGGGAAGTATGAGTCTGGGGCCCCCTCACACCGAACCATAGGACCTATCAGTCTTACCCGGGAACCTAGAGTGCATATACGAGAGAAAAGGGTAGAATAGGAGGTGGTGAAAGTAATAGCATACTGTGATAAGTATGTTATGAGAATTCTGAGTATAAGTGACTTTTGGAAAAGCCGGAAGGGGCATGAACATGAATGAATCTTTAATTGTTGGAAAAAGGTGTACATTGATGTGATATGTTAAGTGGTTTGAAACATGTTAGAAATCTTTCTTTCATCTTGTCTAGTGATATGCGGTTATGTGATCCCGAGCCATGTATAGTTTTCTGATTATTCAATTTGATAGCTGATTCTAGACTTTATCGTTTAGGGATTTTAGCCCTAACCCTAATGTGTGCCCACATAAGTCGGGACTCATGTCTTTCTGTTGTATTATAGTATGCCTCCGCGAAGAGACAATGCCGCAAACATCACACAAGAGGAGTTAGAACGTTTACTAGCTGAAAATGAGGCCCTAAAGGCCAAACGTATGGACTCCGCGAAAATGAGCACAATCATCGCAAGACATCACCCTACCCAATTCACCGAGGAGGGGGAACCTCATCTGCTGGGAGCCTGGTGCCGGGAATTCGGTAACCTGTTCGAGTTGGTAGATTGCCCTGAGGAATTGAGGGTGGACCAGGCTGCCCACTATCTGAGGGGTATGGCTGGAGACTGGTGGACAGCGAATAAGGGAGAGCTCCGGGAAGCAGCTACAGAGGGTGGATCCGCGTTTGTTCCGTGGGATGCATTCAAGGGGGTCTTGAACGAGGCGTTTCTACCAGAATTCCAAAAGAGCAAGCTGAGGGAGGAGTTCGACTCATTCAAGATGACGGAGGACATGACTGTAGAGGTTTACTACAGGAAATTCATCCAGTTGATGCACTACGTGGGAGACATGGGTTTCGACGATGCCATGCTAGCGATGAAATTTGAGAGAGGGTTGTCAATCGCCATCAAGAAGAGACTGATTGCAGCTCCGCCCACCACAGTCCGTGACATCTATTTAAGGGCTGGGGCGGCGGAGAGGCTTTCGGATATGATCAAAGAGGACAAGAAGACCAAGTCAGAAAAGAGGAAGGCTGAACCAGTAGCTGAGGGTTCAGGATCAAAAAAACAAAGTAATAACAAGTTCAGTGGGTACTTCGGGAGTAGTGCCTCTGGTGGTGGGAGGAATCAGAGTGGGGGCAACTTCAGGAGTGGAGGTTCCGGCAGTGGTTCTGTGGGAATAGTTTGCTTCGGCTGTGGAAAGACGGGACACAAGCAGGCGGTGTGTCGTTCATCTGGAGGAAACCAGTCCGGGGGCTATCGTACACCTACTTCCGGATACCAGGGACCCCGCACTCAGTCCTATAGCAGCAGTGGCTATCGCACACCCATGACAAACTATGGTGGGGGTGCGAAGTCTGGAGGCAGCAGCAACTATCAGAGGAACTACAGCAACAGCAATCAGAACCGTTCATATCAGAATCAGTTCAATGGAAGTGGGAACAACAACCAGACGGGGACGGCAGGAATCAGCAGGCTGGGGCATCTAGTGCCAGTCAGAGTGGGGTCAAGTCCAGTGGCAAGCTCTTTGCCATGGGAAAGCAGGCAGCTCAGGAGGATGCTCATGTGGTTACTGGTACTTTTCTTGTAAACTCTAAACCTACTTTCGTACTTTTCGATTCCGGTGCCACCCATTCGTTTGTGTCTAGAGATCATGTTAAGGCTTTGGGGCTTGAGAGATTTGATTGGATCGCGGATCCAGTGACTATACCATCAGGCGAGTCGATAGTTTGTAATAGAGTATACGGTAGTGTACCCATCAAAATCGGGGAAACAATTTTCTATTGTGACCTCCTAGAGTTTCCTTTGGGGGGTTTTGAGGTGATCCTAGGGATGGACTGGTTGGGGAAGTATAGGGCTTTTATCGATTGTCATCAAAAGAAAATTTCCTTGAAGGGACCTAAAGGAGTGAGGGTTTCTTACAAGGGATACCGAGTCAAGCCAAAAATCAAATTCATATCTGTCAATACCTTGAAGTCTAGTTTGAGGAAAGGAGAGAGTCTGATCTTGTGCCAAATGTGGAATTGTGAGGCTGAGACTCCAAAGACTAGTGAGATACCTGTAGTACGGGAATTTGAGGGAGTATTTCGAGACGACGTGCCAGGGTTACCACCAAGGAGGGAAGTGGAATTTTCCATTGACCTCAAACCAGGAGCGGGACCGATCTCTAAATCACCGTACCGTATGGGGCCGAAAGAGATGGAGGAATTGAAGAAGCAGTTGGATGAACTAGCTGAAAAAGGGTTCATTCGACCCAGTGTGTCGCCCTGGGGAGCACCCGTCTTATTTGTGAAAAAGAAGGATGGGAGTCTAAGGTTGTGTGTTGACTACCGAGAGCTGAACAATGTGACCATCAAGAACCGTTATCCTTTGCCGAGAATTGACGACTTGTTCGATCAGTTAAGTGGAGCTGGGGTTTTCTCCAAGATTGATCTGAGATCCGGGTATCATCAGTTGAGAATAAAGGATGAAGATATTCCGAAGACCGCCTTCCGAACGAGGTATGGCCACTATGAATTTGTGGTTATGCCCTTTGGATTGACTAATGCTCCAGCCGTATTCATGGACTTGATGAATCGAGTCTTCAGCCCGTATCTAGACAAGTTCGTGGTGGTATTCATAGATGATATCTTGGTATATTCTAAGAATGTAGGAGAGCACGAGGATCATTTGAGGAAGGTACTTCAGACTTTGGAGGAGCATAAGCTCAATGCTAAGTTAAGTAAATGCGAGTTCTGGTTGGAGAAAGTGGCGTTTCTGGGGCATGTCATTTCCAAAGAGGGGGTATCTGTTGACCCTAGTAAAATTGAAGCTGTGACTAAGTGGCAAAGTACGAAGAATGTGAGTGAGATCCGAAGTTTTCTGGGGTTAGCAGGTTATTACCGGAGATTCGTCAAAGACTTTTCGAAGATAGCAAAGCCGTTGACGTCGTTAATGAGGAAGGAGAACCGTTTTGTCTGGGATGAGGGTTGTGAGAAGGCATTCCTGACTCTTAAGGAACGCCTGACAACAGCTCCTATCCTGGCCTTGCCAGTTGGGAGTGATAATTTCGAAGTATATACCGACGCTTCGAAACATGGGTTGGGATGTGTGTTAATGCAGAATGGGAGAGTAATAGCATATGCGTCTCGCCAGTTGAAGACCTATGAAGAAAATTATCCGACGCATGATTTGGAATTGGGCGCTGTGGTCTTTGCACTGAAATTGTGGCGCCATTACCTTTATGGAGCCACTTTTAAGGTGTTTTCTGATCATAAGAGCCTGAAATATATCTACACCCAGAAAGAGTTGAACATGAGGCAGAGGAGGTGGATAGAGTTGATCGGAGATTATGATATGCAGATTGTCTACCACGAAGGCAAGGCAAATGTGGTAGCTGACGCTCTAAGTAGGAAGTCAATACATGCTTTGGATTGTGCCAGATCGAGAGGGAGGTTGTATGGTGAACTAAGGGAGATGGGAATATTCATGATCCGGAAAGGGGATGCTCTTGGTGACTTGACAGTGGAGCCTGAATTGTATGGGGAGATTCGGTAGTTACAGAAGAGCGATGCGAGACTCCAGAAATGGCGCAAGATGGTGGAGAGTGAGGATGGAGAGTCGTCAACCAAGTTCAGTATTCATGCCGACGGTAGTTTGAGGTTCAGTGGGCGATGGTGTGTTCCGGATGTAGAGGAGCTAAAGAAGAAAATCCTGACTGAAGCTCATGCTACTCCATACTCCGTTCACCCAGGGGGTGATAAGCTGTATAAGGACCTTAAGAAGACGTTTTGGTGGCCGAATATGAAGAAGGAGGTCGCAGAATTTGTTTCCAGGTGCTTGACATGTCAGAGAGTGAAAGGGGAGCATAAGAGACCTCAAGGGAAAGTTCAACCTTTAGATGTGCCAGAGTGGAAGTGGGAAAATATTTCGATGGACTTTATCGTGGGGTTGCCTCGGACTCAGAAGGGCAACAACATGATTTGGGTGATTGTGGATCGTTTAACTAAGTCAGCTCACTTTATTCCGATGAAAGATACCTGGAGTAAAGCTGAGTTGGCTAAGTCATATGTTCAGAATGTGGTTAAACTGCATGGCATACCCAAGGACATTGTTTCAGATCGGGACTCGAGGTTTATATCCAGATTTTGGCAGGAGTTGCAGACTGCTTTGGGTACCCAATTGAAGATGAGTACAGCTTTTCATCCGGCTACTGATGGACAGACTGAGCGGACGATTCAGACTCTTGAGGATATGTTGAGAGCTTGTGTACTGGAGTTCGGGGGATCTTGGGAGGATCGACTGGGGTTGATCGAGTTTTCTTATAATAACAGCTACCATGCTAGCACAGGCATGGCCCCATTCGAGGCTCTATACGGGAGGAAGTGTCGGAGCCCTGTGTGTTGGGATGATCGAGCTGATGTTGTGACTTTGGGGCCAGATATGATTCAGGAGATGGTGGAGCAGGTTCAGATTATTCGACAGAGGATGAGGGCCGCTCAGGATCGACAGAAGAGCTATGCGGATCTGAAGAGGAGCGATATTTCATTTGAGGCCGGAGAGAAGGTACTACTGAAAGTTTCTCCGATGAAGGGTGTAATGAGATTCGGCAAGCGTGGCAAACTGAGTCAGAAATTTATTGGGCCATTTGAGATTTTGGACAGAGTTAGAGAGGTGGCATATCGCTTAGCTTTGCCTCCAAACCTATCCAAGGTCCATAATGTGTTCCATGTGTCCCAGTTGAGGAAATACGTGAGTGATCCATCACATGTGCTTCAGCATGAGGTGATTGAGGTAGATGAGCAGTTGGCATACATTGAGACTCCGAAGGAGATTCTGGATAGGAAGGTACGAAAAACTCGCAATGGGGAGACGTCCTTGGTGAAGGTCCTGTGGACCAACCATAATCAAGAGGAGGCTACGTGGGAGCCTGAGGCATCCATGAGAGAGCGTCATCCACAATTGTTTGATTGAGGTAAGTTACGCGGACGTAACTTTTCTTTAAGGGGGGTGGAATGTGACATTCTGTGATTTAAGTAAGTTTTATGGAGTTGTTTTCATGATGTTTGTGTTCCCAGTCGTTTGTGTTGATTGCTTTGTTACCTCAGTGTGGTAGAACTTCGGGACGAAGTTCAATTTAAGGGGGGAAGACTGTAATACCATGTTTATTTCGACTCGTTAATTAAGTTATTTCGTATAGATAGTTTGCTTACGACTTTTGAATGATTTATAAGTGCGAATCATCGTGGTTATATTTTTCTCGAACGGTGTTTGAATGAGTTTAGTATGTGTCTACCATGGGGTTCGATCATGGGACTTGCAGCCAGCGGAGGTTTGGGCCTCGTTTGGCGTGCCAACACCTCACGGCAGCCCACACTCGAGAATACCCTTACCTCTAAACGAAACCCTAAACCCCTACTACCTACTCTAAGCCGCCATATAAGAGGGAGTCTAACCAGATCCCTAGGCTATTTCGAAATACCACCATCACTCAATACCTACTGCCGTCACTACATAGAAGGGGAGAGAGGGTTTTTCCGGCCAGTTGAGTCAGCCTAGGACCGTCGTTTTGACCCAAATTCAGGTATGGTTGTCGACTGTTCTTTTGTTTATAGTGATTTCGTGCCTTTTTCATAGTAGTATCGATGAGTTATACGTATCTGGTCTTAGTCCGTTTTGCATATCTATACTGGTGGTCTGAGGGGTAGTCGGACGATGGTGCTGTCGAGGGTGGTAGTCGGTTGTGGTGGTGTAAAAAGGGGTTATCGTTTCTATTGTTGGCCTCGGGTTGGGTCGTTGTTTTGTTCAGGTTTTCGCAGGAAGGGTAAGGTGGTGGTACCACTGTTGACTCGGGGGAGGTCGACACAGTGGCACCACCGTGGGTGGTAGAGCAGGTGTTAGTATTGCCGTAGGGGGGTTGTTCTGTACGTGTCAGGCGCAGTTCCGCCGTCGTCAAGGGCGTTTGTTCAGTCAGTCGTGGAGGCTGAGTAAGGAACCGGGTCTGTTTAGGACCACGGTTCGGCTCGCCGGTGACAGTCGGCCGGTTTGTCGGCGGTCCCAGGGGTTGTGGGTGGTCCTGAGTCTAGCGTGGGGAGTCGTCTGGTGGCTGTGGTGGCTGTACGGCGGCTGTGTGGGGTTAGAAAGGTGGGGCGTGCGTTGGTGTTGGAGTGTTGGACTTTCGTGGTTTTTATTATTATTATTATTATTATTATTATTATTATTATTATTATTATTATTTTATTACTTGGTTTTAAATAAATGTTATTTATGGCAAATCTAATTAGTAGTTATGGTGTAGTATTTTATTTATGGTAAAGATTTAGATTTGAATTTCAAAACCCAAGTGTTTATTTATTTTTAGAAAGTTACTATTTTTAGAAGCTACTATATTTAGAAAGTTACTATTTTGGGTAACTCGGTTGTTGGGAAACTTTCTAAATATAGGAGGTGTCTATAAATAGAAGGTGTACATGTATTATGAGAATTAGGAAAATATTAATTAAAGTAATACTTATTTAGGTGGAAGTTTCCGTGTGGAGCATTTTTAGTAGCAGTTGCGCAGTTACATTTCTTCTACAGTTTGAGGTAGGGGAAACTACTAATGTTTGATGATGTGTAAACCGTTCATAATTGATATCAAACATGTTGTTATATATTATCATGTGATCTTTATATTGTGCATTTATATTATACTGTGATAACGATGAGGCGATGAGATGGTGGGTCTTGTGATTGGCGCGGAGATAATGGGTCTTGTGATTGGTGCGGAGATAATGGGTCTTGTGATTGGTGCGGAGATAATGGGTCTTGTGATTGGTGTGGAGATAATGGGTCTTGTGATTGGTGCGGAGATATTGGGTCTTGTGATTCGGAGTGGAGATGATCGACTTTCTATTTTTAGTAATATGGTTTGTTTACAGTTTTACTCTACTCAACCTCGTGGTTGACCTTGTGTATTCGTGATCACCTGTCATGAACCAATTAATGGGGAGCAGACTGGCAGGTATAAAGACTGTGGGAGCATCAGGGAAGGGAGAAGAATGGACCCGGACCTGTTTAGAGTCTAGACCACGTGATAGTAGTCTATGAGTTGTACTTTTATTTTTATCAGAACAGTTTTCTATTCGGTTATGTAAGAACTTGTTATGAGTTTAAGTTTAATTTAAAGTACTGTTTATCTTCCTTTGTATCTACTGCCTCGGGAAACCGAGATGGTAACACCTGTATTTATCTGAGGAGTCCTAGTTCAGGCCCTTAAATAAATGGGGGTGTTACATACTCAAACTTTGAACATGACTTAACTTAATATATTTCAATATTGATCGGTATTACTCGGTTTTACGGGAAAAATAATATAAAAATCCAAAAGAGTCATTAAAATTTCGAAAATTCAAAATTCAAATTTTGAAAATTCCAGAATGTTCTTAAAATTTTCATAAAGTTAAAATATTAGTATTTTATACGGTTTTAACATTATTTCGTAAATAAGACGTAAAACGAGCAATTTAAGTCGGAAAATTCAATAATTAACTTCATAAATGCAAATTAAATACTAACAATATTTTTATACCTTCCAAAACATTTTAAGAACACAAAATGGACAGAAAATTAAATGGCACATTGCCCTATAGCCGAAATTTTAAATGCATGACTCTTTTTATTTCATTTTAAATGTAACTTTTTAACAAATTAAAATTAAATCAAATCTGAAACTTTTGGCTCCCAAGAATATTTTCCTGATGAACATATCACATATGATTAATATGGGTTACATATTCGGCCATTTTTAACAACATTTGCAAATTTTAACGATTTACGTCATATATCGTACGATTTTAACCCTTAAAATTATTTCTCAAGCATAAAATAAGATAAAATTCTCGAAAATTTTATACATGCTGGAAATAATATATATGACATCGTGTTAAATGTTTACGGCCAAAATCAAACTTAAACCATTAAAGTCGAAATAATGTCACTCTTACCCGATTTTTACATTAAAAATCTATAATATTGCAATATTTGAGATAAATTTCTGGAAAATTCAACATAATTTTTAAATATTGCATGTGACATCCTCATAAAGTTTTATAGTCAAATTCATAATATAACTATTTTAACCCATTTTTATTCATCTTATTGCATTTTAACACTTAAAATTCATATCACACGTTTTATAAGTCCATAAATTACGAAAAATCATATTCATATTATAGAAAATACATGTGATAACATACTGAAAAATCTCGGCCAGAAGCTTATTTTAACTATTTTTCCCAAAAATAAACATTTTTAACCATTAAAATATATTAAAACCGAGATTTAATATACCAATAAGCAATATTCATGCAAAAATTATTCCAATTATTCTAAAACATTTTAGAAAACAGTAGGTATTCATGCTAAATTAATTTCGTGCATATCATATATTAAACGAAAATTTCAAGTTTTATTTTGTTATCACTATAACTCCGTAAAACGTAAACGGAAAGCATGCAAACAACCTATTGCTCTGATACCAATTGTTGGGTTTTATTAGTTGCTCATAAACTAATTTTAGTCTTACTAATACAAACTTTTATTTAACCCTTTAAAAAACCTATTATGATAGATCTTATGCATGCTAATATACAGAAATAAAAGAGTATTCGAACCCTTACACACGGTCCAAATATTTAGCAAGGATGATCCTCCAAGTACCCAAAATAGAATACCTCCTTTGGATGCACCAAGACAACCCCTTGAAAGATCCGAAATCTCGAGTAGGCTAGCACAAGAAAACGGATTTCCTTAAACAACTATAATCTCTCTAATTAGAATGTTATTACAATACTACAAAATAGTATGATTTTATTATCTCATAATATTAATTTAGAGGTTGTAAAATTCTTCTTCCTGAGTCAAAATTTTCGGCCAAAAGAGAAGAAAAAGAATTAGAATGAGTATGATATGTCTTACATATATATTAAGCATGTTATTAATTAAGATAATCAAATTATCTTAAGCATGCTCATGGGGAAAGGGGAGCCGGCCTTAGGGAGCCTCAATGGGGAACATTTTCTCTTCTCAAGGCATGTAGGTTGGCTTAGTAGTGTGTGTTCTCTAGGCAACACATTAAACATAATGATTAAGGGTGTATTTAACAATTAAAACACCTCACACCCACCTTCACCAAACCCGGCTACTTAGTCCATAAAATGGACTTCATTTTATAACTTTGTCAATTGTATAATTGTACCAAGTGTGACATCTTATATGTCACTAAATAATAAAATGTTTTAGAACATATAAAACATACAAATATTTATCATATAAATATTGAACATAATTAAATAAATCACATTTATCAATTGTCAAGTAATTCGAAATTACAAATATAAAATGATAATTTATCGTCAATACGATTTAAAACCTTTGTATTAATTTCAACCCAATTCATTCTAATAACGATATAATAAAATATCGTTTAATGTTTAACACTTGACACGTTTCAATTTTAAACATAAATCTTACAATAAGATTTAACCTTTAATTTCTCGATATATGAGTTTAAGGAATATGATCAAATCGTATCAATATACATTTGATCATTTTATCAATTAAGGGAATTGTCCTAAAGGTGTGACCTAAAGGGATCAACTGACCATCACCGTCATACGACAGTAATGTCAAACTCTAGCTAGCCAATCATTACCGATTAATGTTGGTCAGTTGACTAATAATTCGTATCATCCCTTGCGCATTCTTGTTATGAGATTTAATTACGTGATCGCACTATTGTTGAGGACACATTTCCCAACAAACACATCATAGAGTATAGTGCCAGTGTATCCTACCTGGATAGCAATATAGTCCAAAGCAAACCAGCGAGTAAACAGAATAATGCCACTTCAAATTCGTCACCTAACAATATAATATACGTAATTACTAACTAATATAGTTACGTAACAAATATAATATAATAATTATTCAAATTAACGATTTAAATAATATATCACGCATAACGAGACCGTATTAAACATGACTAGGTTAATTAATTTAAGAAACTTGTCCTTATTACTTTTATAATCAACTTCAATTAAATAAACGAACATAGAAAGTATATAGTCAATTATTGATAACCGTCACATTCTTGTATAACAAAATTTACTTGACAACTTTTAATAATTAAAACATGAGTAATATTTACTAATGTTAATCACACTAGTATTAACCATATACTAACAATCATAACAATAATAATATTAACACTAATAATAATATTGATAATATACGGACAAAGCTAACAACTTATAATAATAATAATAATATTATTATGTTGACAAAACAACCACAATAACAATACCCATTATTACCATAAAATAACAAGAACAACAAGGTAGTATAAATAATGATAATAATAATAATTGTAATAATGATAATAATGCATATAATAATAACAATAGGTTATAGCAACAACACGCAACAAGCAGACACGAAACAACAACAACAAACACGACCACAGCAACATCGACCCTAACAGACCCGACACCAACTTCGTGACACCACCGCCACTAGCTTGGTCCCTCACCACCGACACCACTGGCCCCAACCTAAAGTTCGTACTACCCACTACAACTTTCACCCATAGGTCACCACCAAAGACCACCACAGCAACCACCACAACCGTTTTAAAACAGCCTGCCCACAGCCCAAACTCCCTACGTTCAGCACCCATCTCCGACACCCTCTATTCTCACGCTCCTCTCTCTCTCTACCGACCCCGACAACCCCAATGGCCACCACCTTGGTCGCCACTGACCCACGGTGGTCCCATAGGAGGTCCCCACAACTCGTCTTTTCCCTTGTAGCGTCCTATATAGACGTTATAAAAGTGCAAAACCAACAGCCCCCTTATACTCTGATTGACGGTACCACTGTTTTCCGCTCTACCACCGGGACTCCAGCCACCAAAAAACGTACCCTACGGACCACCTAACATTACTCACTTCCCACGACTCTCTGGTGGAAACCACCAGGCCTCGCCACCCCTCAAAACACCTGAAACAAACTCACCATAACATTGACACTCACACACCAATACGCACCCCTGTCTTCCTTGTTATACACGACCCACATGAGCCCTCTTGTGGTGGTTCTCCGGTCACCAAGCACCACCCTACAACCGCCCACATGAACCCACATCCTACTACTATTAAACAGAAGTAAAAATAATCAAATAGCAAACGATAAACAGCTTCGAAAAGGCAATAAAAAACGAACCAGAAACGTATCAGAAAACGCATAAAGCTGATACTGATGACATTCACGGCGATTGTTGTGTCAGTTACGGTGGTCTTATGGTTGTTTAAAGGAGATAAACATGTTATACGTACTACATAGGTCACATATAACTAAAATACTCGGATAAAAAAACATAGAAAGAGCATGACAAAACCTCACAAACTTGGTGCAGTGCAGAGGCAATAAAACGATGGTGGTGATTCGGTTTTGGTGTCTCGTCTTCTTCCTCTCTTCGCTCTTGTTCACTCCCACGACAGGTCACTAGATTTAGGAATACACGGAGTAAGGAGGCAGGTGCAACTAGGGTTTGTACGAGATATGGAGGCAAGTAGAAAATTAGGGTTTATGTCGATGGAGAAAAGTGTATGTCGATGGGTATAATTAGGGTTTGTGTTTTGTTTTCAACCTTTGATGCCCTACTGAAGGAAACTAAGTTCCTGATTTTATACTCAAATCTAATGTGAGTTATGTTTAATTAAGTTTAGGTCATAAAACATAATAAGATCTTATGCATGCATGATGATATCATAAGAAGTAATTGTCCTTACATTGGTTTTAGAAGGTTTATACTCAATAATCACCTATTATGTGAGTCTTCAAATAACCGAAATCCTCTTGTAACGATCTAACAAAAATCGTCTCCTAAAGGTGCGTATCAAGGACCCGATCTCAAACTAACACCAATTTTGTTACTAGAAAATTAGTATTAGTATACTAGAAATACAATTAATATTACCCTTAATATTATTAGTATAGGAAATAATTTCTTACTTGGAAAAACTATTTCTAAGTACCATGAGTATGAAGGAGGTTGTAGTATGTATGTGATTGCAAGTATCCACACAAAACCTTACATTATGTGGTGTCTAAGTGTTGCTTAAATAGAGCAACAATTGCTCTCTTGAGAGGGCAATAGGCCGGCCATGATGAGCCAAAGATGGCCAATGCATGCCTCTTATGCTCCTACAAAAAGGGAGCAATATGCCTTACATATTCTTACACCCTTACACATACACTTACACACACAATCACTTAGCACACACTCAACCCACACACTACACTCATACACGGCTGAAAATGGGTCTAAAATGGACCCATTTTATCTTTGTCAATTGTGTTAAATTGTAACATGTCACACATGTCTCATAACACATGACCCAATTTGTTAATTGTGCAATTTTAACTATTAAAATTCATTATTTACAAATTTATTACATTTAAATAAATATTCCAACTTTTCGAAATTATTATTGTATAAAATGTAATATCATAATTTCAATTACAACTCTTTGTAATTTTATGATCAACCGTGTTCATTCTCAATTTAATCGTTTTCCAAACGAATAAATAAAACCGAGTAATAAAATGATTTTATTACTTTGACTTTTATTATTATTATAATCCCATTATAAAATATTCGTCATATAAAATTATTTCCAAAATTTCCAGTTATTAATTAATTTGTATCCAATACAATATTAATTAATTATTCCATTGAGACGGAATTCCCTAAAGATATGACCTTAAGGGATCAACTGATCACCACCATCATATGACGATAATGTCAAACTCTAGACAGCCAATCATTATCGATAAATGTTGATCAGTTGACTTTAAAAAAGTAACACTCCCAGTTGTGTTTCATTTAAATGAGTTTTAATTATGTCAACACACTATTGTCGAGGACACTTCCTCCAACAATCTCCCACTTGTCCGAGACAAGTGTGTGTTACCAATTCTCTTGCCCTATTACTATCTCCCACTCAATGCATGGCGTCCTCTCAGGTCGTGCCGGCAATTGATTAAAATCTAGAGTGGTTTATCTCGATCTGGAGTTATAACTACTGACCGGAATTATCTACCATAGATACCTTCCGAGCGTGGCCACGCATTTCTAGTTATTATTCTCCTTGAGTGGCCTAGAGATATTTCTCAACCCTGACAAGGGGTGGACAATTTCTAATCGACTTATTCCTTCCTGCTGGCCACAGCCCATCATAACCTTAAATATGTCCTTATAAACCCCAGTTACGAAGGTGTTAGGACATGAATCAAAGTTAATCTGAAAACTATGCCACCTCAGAGAACAGTCATCAGTCCAAGAACTGACTCATGCGAAACACGATAGATGTTCCCGCCACGACCAGGCAGTCTTTTAATAAGAGTACGCCAGAGCTCTATCAGCGGTCATTAGCCCGGCAAATGTATCTTAACATGTCTATGCCTAGGTGATCGATTAGTCAACTCGTATGACTCTATGGCAATTGAACTCGCCATCAAATCGCATCACACATCCGGTTGCATTGAGATGTCACCTCACTTAGGCAACTAGGGGCGAGGTCATGATAATTCAATTCACTTTAATGGGGTTCAATATGGTCTCACCATCCCATTTGAATTTTACGACCTTGGTTTTTGAGTACTTAAACTCTATTACGATAAATGAATTATGAACAACTTGAAAAATAACACTTTATTTCATCCTCATAATCTAGTACATATCTGGCATGCGTTTAAGACCCATGGATGCAACATGTCGGTCATGCTTAGCCTGCGATAAAGGCTTGGTTAAAGGATCAGCAATATTATCATCTGTCCCAACCTTACAAACCGCAACTTCCTTCCTTTCAATAAAGTCTCTAATTACATGAAATTTTCTGAGTACATGTTTGGACTTATTGATAGACTTGGGCTCCTTTGCTTGAAAGATAGCCCCACTGTTATCACAAAGAATTGTGATTGGATCTTTGGCTACGGGGACTACCTTTAGTCCTTCCAAGAACTGCCTAATCCAAACAGCTTCCTTCGCAGCCTCTGATGCTGCAATGTACTCAGCCTCTATAGTAGAATCTGCAAGAACTGGTTCCTTGAAGCTTCTCCAGCTTATCGCACCACCATTGATCATATAGATAAAGCCAGCCTGGGATTTCATATCATCCGCATTTGTTTGAAAGCTTGAGTCGGTGTAACCCTTTACACTAAACTCACCTTCTCCTCCAAACACTAAGAATAAATCCTTAGTTATTCTCAAGTACTTAAGGATATTCTTAACGGCTATCCAGTGTTTTTCACCTGGATTGGCTTGGTATCTACTCGTCATGCTTAAAGCATATGACACATCTGGACGGGTACAAGTCATGGCATACATGATTGACCCAACAGCTGAAGCATAGGGTATGTCCTTCATTCGTTCAACATGTTCTGTTTGATCAGGAGTGGGTGATTGAGTTTTGCTCAAGGAAATCCCACTCCCCATAGGAACTAGTCCTCTCTTAGAATTTTCCATGTTGAAACGACGAAGTATCTTATCCACATAAGATTCTTGGGTTAGAGCCAATATTCTCTTGGATCTTTCTCTAAAGATCCTTATACCCAGTATGCGTTGTGCATTTCCCAAATCTTTCATTTGGAAATGCTTTCCTAACCATTCCTTGACTGAAGTCAACATGGTAACATCGTTACCAATAAGGAGTATGTCGTCTACATACAAGATTAAGAACACAACTTTGCTCCCACTGAATTTCATGTATAAACAAGGTTCTTCGACACTTCGAGTGAACCCATTTTCTTTTATCACATGATTGAATCGATGATTCCAGCTTCTTGATGCTTGCTTAAGCCCATAAATGGACCTATTTAGCTTGCATACTTTGTTAGGATTTTTAGGATCTTTAAAACCTTCAGGTTATACCATGTACACCTCCACCTCTAAATGCCCATTTAGGAAGGCGGTTTTAACATCCATTTGCCATATTTCATAATCGTGAATGCGGCAATTGCTAACATAATCCGAATTGATCTCAACATAGCAACAGGAGCAAAAGTTTCATCATAGTGTAGACCATGAATTTGAGTGAAACCTTTTGCTACAAGCCTAGCTTTTTAGACATCATCATGTCCCTCTATGCCATTCTTGATTTTGAAGATCCATTTGCACTGAAGCGGTTTAACGTTCTTAGGCAAATCAACCAAGTTCCAAACTTGATTATCTTCCATAGATTTAATTTCGGATTTCATGGCTTCAAGCCAAAAAGCTGAGTTTGGACTAGATATAGCTCCTTTGTAGGTTGATGGTTCATCATTTTCCATCAGAAAAACGTCTAGAGCGTCTTCTAGCTCAATGACACCAATATATCTCTCAGGCTGGTGACTCACCCTCCCAGACCTCCTAGGTACTGGAGCATGAACTATAACATGTGATGACGAAGGAATGTTTTCTTGCGTCATCTCTACTTCTGTTTGTGGCTCTTGATCTTGAATTTCTTCAAGTTCAAATTTTCTCCCACTCTGTCTCTTAGAAATGAAGTCATTTTCTAAGAAGACAGCTTCTCGAGACACAAACACCTTGTTTTCTTGAGAATTATAGAAGTAGTATGCACAAGTATTGAGTGGATATCCTACAAATGTGCATTTGTCAGATTTGGGTGCAAGTTTATCGGAAGACTTGTTCTTAACATAAGCCTTGCAACCCCATATCTTTATGAATGACAAATTCGGGACCTTCCCTTTCCATATCTCATATGGAGTTTTATTTGCAGCTTTAGTCGGACTCCTGTTTAAGGAGTGTATTGCGGTTTGGAGTGCAAATCCCCAAAATGAATCAGGGAGATCTGTAAGACTCATCATTGATCGAACCATATCTAATAAGGTTCGATTTCTCCTTTCAGAAACACCATTGAGTTGTGGTGTTCCTGGTGTAGTAAGTTGTGATACTATGCCACAATCTTTTAAATGAGAATCAAATTCATTGCTTAGATATTCGCCACCACGATCTGATCGAAGTGCTTTGATCTTTCTATTGGTTTGGTTCTCTACTTCATTTTGAAATTCTTTGAACTTTTCAAATGCTTCACTTTTGTATTTGATTAAGTAGATATACCCATATCTACTTAAATCGTCAGTAAAAGTAATAAAGTAGTCATAATTTCCTCTTGCGGTGATTGTCATTGGACCACACACATCGGTATGTATTAGTCCTAACAAGTCACTCGCTCTCTCACCTTTTCCACTAAAAGGTGATCGAGTCATCTTACCAAGAAGACATGATTCGCATACTCCATATGATATGTAATCGAATGGTTTGATGATATTAGTCGATACTAATCTCTTAATGCGATTTTCATTTATGTGACCTAGACGGCAATGCCAAATGAACGATTCATTTGGATCACTTGATTTTAGTCTTTTTGTTTGCACATTATGGACATCAATAGATTTTGAGTTGTTAAGTACATAAATCCCATTTACGGAATTTGCTTGGCCTACTACCAAGCCATTTCGATGTATTTCACAGAAATTATTTTTGATCATGAATGAAAAACCTTCCATGTCTAACATGGCAACCGAAATGATGTTTTTAGTTAAAGAAGGTACATAATAACAATCTTTCAAATGCAACTCATAACCACTAGCTAAATGTAATACGTAGGTTCCCTTTGAAGAAGCGGCTACCTTAGCCCCATTTCCAAGTCTGAGATCCACGTCACTTTTGTCTAGCTTCTCCACATTTCTTAGCCCCTGTAAATGATTACAAAGGTGAGATCCACAACCAGTATCTAATACCCATGTTATAGAGGAGGTGAAGTTAATGTCAATAACATATATTTCACATAGAGTCTTACTCTTTGGAGTGATGATTCCATCTTTGATGTCCTCCAAATATGTGGGGCAGTTACGCCTCCAATGGCCAAACTCAAAACAATGGTGACAAATTTCAAAAGGTTTAGCACCCCTCTTTCTGGTTGTAGTAGTCCCACTAGCTACTCCCTTCATGGGTCGCTTTCCTCTCTTCATCCTTTTAAACTTCCTTCCATTCTTAATAGAAAGAGGTGTTCCACTCGTGCTCCCACTCATCTCCTCATCCCCTTTTGTCTCTAAAGACATTGAGTTCATTTGAGAGATAAGATTATCATAGTCATGATCAGTCATCACGATTGGTTTAGGCGGAGCAGAAGTGGTTACTAGACAAAGTTTTCCATTGTTGTCGATCGTAAAGCGCAATTCTCTAGTCGGATCATCTTCACAGTATTTTTGCCAGTTATCAATGGTGATAGGAATGAGATTATTGAAAGCATCCATTTTTCAATTACTACAAGAGATGAAGAAAAAATTAACATTTATCGTTTTGTAAACTTGTAAATGAGATTGACAAGTTATAGTATCTATAAAATGACCTCTACCCAATTTTATAAATGATTCCAAGACCCAAACCCATACCCCCGAAATCGGGAACCACTGGAACTCCGACCCAAAGATATGGTTTGGTGGGTTAAACCGGTTCTACCATAGAACTCTTGGTTGATGATAAATCATAATTTATTCATCTTAGCCCGGAACACATTGACCACTGGTCCTCTACACTTCCGTTGAGTACAAACCAAATTTCAATTGCATCGAGATGCGATCCGCCCACTGGACTGAATCCACCTCATTGCCCCACTTATCCTACGTAATGGGGTTCGTACTGCCCACTGGACTAGCACCACCCCACGAAATAGAAGCTCATGGGTTCTACTATTTGGTAAGGCTAATCCTCAATTGTTTTGTTTAATATAGAGGTCTTGTCAATTTATTATCTATCTCCTTTAAGCGAATTAAATTGGTGAACTCGATAATTATAATTGACACGGTCGTTTCAACGATTTAAACTAATATGCATGTTTATGGCGATTTGGCTATGCATGCAAACATATAAATAATGCAAAATAAAAGCAATAAAGCAATAAAATCCTAGTATGGCCTTCCTAGTAATAGTAAAAACTATTTAACTATTACAAATTCGGAAACCAACTCCATGGCCCCTTGAACTTCATTGGCACGCCATCCAAGAAAACACCGTCTTGTCGGAAATCCTTTCCGTATGGCACCGTCTTTTTGGATCTCCGGAATTACAATAAAATAATACAACTATTCTATTGTAAAACTGAAAATATAAATTACAAACCCGTGATACGAGATCACATAAATTACAACCGAATCAATATCCCCTTTCATTACGGGTAATATTGATTAAAACTAAGGCCATACTAAGAAAGATTACATAATTCCAAATTATATAAATAACATTCAAAATATGACATTCATATTAAATAAAATGCAATAATAAAATATGTATGCACATGCTTAATTTTTTTTAATGCCAAATCGCCTTATGGGAGCAAATATCTCGTATTTGTTTATGGTTTTTACGGATACGCGCGATTTTAACTATTAAAATCATCAAAATTACATAAATATCATTTATGTCCAAGTTAATCATCCTAACTCACTTAGGAATCAATGTTTAGTCTCTACTAATATTTGATCATGATCTAACTTGATTTTGCATTATTGTTCATAAATTACTTATATTTTCGGGAAAAATAAACAAAATACGGCCAAATGAGTCAATAAAATTCGAAATTTAAAATTCAAAAATTTTAAACTTTCTGGAAATTTTCTAAAAAATCAGAAATTAATAAAGTGGTCCTTTGCATATGTTTATGGTTTATTTCTTAAATAAATCGTATAAAAGCCGTTTTTATGGTTTAAAATCCGATTTAAATTATAAAAACTTGCAATAATTTGCCATAAAATTTTAGTCATCCTAAAATATATATATATATATATATATATATTTGAAAATGACCAAAAATTACAGACCATACCCGAAATTTTATTTTTACGACTCATAAATTACGATTATTAGCTAATTAACTCATTAAAAATTAATAATCATAAAAACAGAAACTTTTTGATATCCAACTTTTAGATCTGATGTTCCTATCATATAAGACATCTATGGGTAAAATTTCATGCCATAATATTAAGATTAACTATTTTTAACACAATAAGTCACTATTTATCCGATTTTAACCATTAAAATCATAAATCATGCATCACTTGGGAATAAATTCCCAAAACTTACATACATACTGTAAATATTGCATGTGACATTGTGTAAAGTTTTTATGGCAAAATTGCAACTATAACTATTAAAGTCGAATTTTAAGTCACTATTAATGCAATTTTTACTATAAAAATCATTAATCATGCAAAATAAGTCCAATAAATCCAAAAATTTATACAGGTATTTTATATATTGCATGTGACTTCTCATAAAATTTTTAAGGTCAAATTCGAAATATAACCTTATATACCCATTTTTACTCATATTATGACTATTTATCTCATAAAATTCATAATCCATGCATATTAACTCCATTTCTTACGAAAAATCATATAAAATACATTAAATATGCATGTGAGAACATATCAAAAAAAAATCTCGGCCAGAAACTATTTTTAGCTATTTTTCCCATTAATTGTTGTTTAAAACCGATTTAAACTACAAAATATACAAATAAATATAAAAATGAACAATAAAAATCCATAAAATTATTTTTATGTCCTAAAACCATTTTAGAAACAGAAACTTTAACATGCAAAATTATTTTGTGATTTATCATAATAAACACAATAATTTCGAAATTTTCGAAATGTGTATGTTAAACCGATTTTAACATAAAACATGAATCCGATCATGCATGCAACAACCGTTGCTCTGATACCAATTGAAGGAAACTAAGTTCCTGATTTTATACTCAAATCTAATGTGAGTTATGTTTAATTAAGTTTAGGTCATAAAACTTAATAAGATCTTATGCATGCATGATGATATCATAAGAAGTAATTGTCCTTACATTGGTTTTAGAAGGTTTATACTCAATAATCACCTATTATGTGAGTCTTCAAATAACCGAAATCCTCTTGTAACGATCTAACAAAAATCGTCTCCTAAAGGTGCGTATCAAGGACCCGATCTCAAACTAACACCAATTTTGTTACTAGAAAATTAGTATTAGTATACTAGAAATACAATTAATATTACCCTTAATATTATTAGTATAGGAAATAATTTCTTACTTGGAAAAACTATTTCTAAGTACCATGAGTATGAAGGAGGTTGTAGTATGTATGTGATTGCAAGTATCCACACAAAACCTTACATTATGTGGTGTCTATGTGTTGCTTAAATAGAGCAACAATTGCTCTCTTGAGAGGGCAATAGGCCGGCCATGATGAGCCAAAGATGGCCAATGCATGCCTCTTATGCTCTTACAAAAAGGGAGCAATATGCCTTACATATTCTTACACCCTTACACATACACTTACACACACAATCACTTAGCACACACTCAATCCACACACTACACTCATACACGGCTGAAAATGGGTCTAAAATGGACCCATTTTATCTTTGTCAATTGTGTTAAATTGTAACATGTCACACATGTCTCATAACACATGACCCAATTTGTTAATTGTGCAATTTTAACTATTAAAATTCATAATTTACAAATTTATTACATTTAAATAAATATTCCAACTTTTCGAAATTATTATTGTATAAAATGTAATATCATAATTTCAATTACAACTCTTTGTAATTTTATGATCAAACGTGTTCATTCTCAATTTAATCGTTTCCCAAACGAATAAATAAAACCGAGTAATAAAATGATTTTATTACTTTGACTTTTATTATTATTATAATCCCATTATAAAATATTCGTCATATAAAATTATTTCCAAAATTTCCAGTTATTAATTAATTTGTATCCAATACAATATTAATTAATTATTCCATTGAGACGGAATTCCCTAAAGATATGACCTTAAGGGATTAACTGATCACCACCATCATATGACGATAATGTCAAACTCTAGACAGCCAATCATTATCGATAAATGTTGATCAGTTGACTTTAAAAAAGTAACACTCCCAGTTGTGTTTCATTTAAATGAGTTTTAATTATGTCAACACACTATTGTCGAGGACACTTCCTCCAACACCTACATGGTCGACACCACCCATCAAACCTCAACCGCAAGCCCAACCTATCACGCATCCCGAGAACAAAAAAAATGACAATACCCCGTTCTTATCTCGCAACTTTAAAATTAAGGAGAACGTACAAATACTTATACTAATTAAATTATGTACTTTAGCATTAGCAAGAATTAATTAAATTACTTATAACAATATAAAATTATTTAGCACTTATATAATAATGTATAAAAATTTAGGATTTAAAAATAATTACGACTTAAACAATAAAACAAGTATAAACGAAGAATAAATATAGAATAGGAAAATATATTTAATTATAAATATATTATCAAAATAAAGAAATACGAATAAAATGACATTTTATGAAATAATCATCAGATATAAAATTATTATGAAATACGGTATAATCGTAGAAATACAATTTATAAAATAATAATAGTTTACGTAAATACTTTATAAACATTCCATTTGATTGAAATACGTGTATAAAACATGGTTCGACTGCCGTTGACCGAGACTAAATACGGGGTATTACAGTCTTCCCTCCTTAAAATGAACTTCGTCCCGATGTTCGCTACCCCATAACGGTAAGGAAACATATAACAAGCAGGAAACAATCACAAGTAGCACTTATATAGACTTTAAAACAAGAAATGTTACATTCTACCCTCGTTAATAAAACTTTGTCCTCAAAGTTTAACGCATAACAAGTTAAAAGATATATCACGAATCACGGTATAATGCATAACAGAAGTAAACAGGATTATCAAATATATATATATTCAAACAATCACGACATAATAATTATCATTATCAACTAGCCATATCATAAAGCATCAAGATTTTACAATCCTATCCTCCTTAAAACATGGTTATGTCCCCGTAACCCCATTACAAATTCACATTCAATGCTCAAGAAGATCACCAAAACATCAGTCACAAATCATATGATAAGGTAATTACCACTAGCATCCGACTTTTGAAGCAACCATCATATTTGTCAATTTCATGCTACGTAGTAAAACAAAATCAAGGTAACTACTAGTACCTATATACCCGTAAATTTTAACACAAACTTAACGTATTTACACCAATGTAGACAATCAGCTAACTCATAGTTCAAAATTGACAACTCAAAACATTTCATGCTCATAATCATATTATAGAAACAAAATCATATTCTAGAAAAGACATAAGGCAAAATTTAACCAATATAATTAAACATGGAGCATTGGCTTATTTGACAAGATATACACCAATCATAGACTAGCAGGTCAGCTTAACATTTTCTAGGTATAAATAAGTTAAAACCACATAGGTGCATTTCTCATCTACTCCAATTACATCAATCATAAATCCAGTAACGGATATAACGTTCAGAATAAGGGGTTTACATCAACAATTTCATAAATCCGTTTTCTAGATGACAATTACATGTTAATATGGTGCAATGTGATTTCAATGTTTCAGATGATATGTCCACATGTTTTAGAGAAGGTATGGTTGTGTTTAAATGTGATAATGTGAAGCAAATTTTTTTAGGAACCAAAATTGTAATAAATATCCAGACTGTTACCTTGTTTGTACGGGCTGTCATTTAAAATGTGTTTTCTATATGAATGTGAAAATTTTATGTGTGATAACCTTCTGATTTAGCTTCTCGATGCTTTTGGTTTCATGTGTATACAAGTTATATTTTGCGAGAAATAAATATTTTAGTTGATAATGGTCAGATTGTTACTGCACAGTTCTGTTTTGACCCATGTTTTGTAAAGAAAATAATTTAAAACGTATTTACTATTTATGCATAATTCCAACTCCACTGTTTAGAATATTCATTCACGTTTTCTAAATGATAAGCCATGTCGAATATTAACGAGTCGTTATATAATAGAAAATTTTTCAAGTTGCCCCAAGTTTCTGTCTAATTGCTGTAAAGTTCCTGTTCAGACCAACTGAATTGTAAAATTCGCTATTAATAATTCTCTTAATATTTGTGTATGATTCTTTTTCCTATCATTAGATAATTCATTATATTTTCTAAAAAACTATAATATCTAACAATATGGCTAAGCGGTTATTTAATTATGATTTTTGGAAGT
This sequence comes from Silene conica, assembly GCA_029255685.2. Lineage (NCBI taxonomy): Eukaryota > Viridiplantae > Streptophyta > Magnoliopsida > Caryophyllales > Caryophyllaceae > Silene > Silene conica. The sequence goes on along the minus strand of CM055312.2, from coordinate 46,358,179 downwards.
TGCAGCGTGATGTATGAATGTTGAAAATGGTAAGTTATGAAAGTTTAAATATAAAAGTTTAACCAAGTATGAATTATGTAATGTGATCATGTAATATTCTGATATGGAATTAGTAGCGTGAGTAGTAGACCTATGAAATGAATATAAACTTTATTATATGATAATATAGTCTCGTTGTTACGATAATGTGAATGAATTTCATGATCTTATATAACTGTTATTTGCAAAAGTAGAAACGAAATATACAAGTCTATGTATGACAATGTGATATAGTCATTATTTTACAATACTTCGTGTGATTACCATGTATATAAATGACTGAATACGTGCCTTTGCAAGCTTAAAGTCGTGTTTACTTATAACTGTTAGTTGTTAACTTTGATCAGTTCTTGTAATAAAAGATTAGTAGTAGGTGTATTTATGTATGTTTATTACGTGTTACCACAGTTATTTATCACAGAAGTAGTACATGTTATGAAATCTGGTAATAAGTTCGGAATTTTATACTGGTAAATGGATGTTGTCAATTGTTTTGCGACCACGTGAATATTTAGATGGCAATTCCGGTTGTGCGCAGATGTTCACATGTTGTATGCACTACTACAAATCTAGGATAAGAGGACTCCTCTTAGAGGACGGTTGGGGTGGAGACCGTCCTCTATCAAGCAAATAAAATTGGCGCCCTTAGTGGTATTATCAACAGGACGGTTAACAAAAAGACCGTCCTCTTTATAAACGTATTGAGGACGGTTGGTCAATTAAACCGTCCTCTTAATTAAAAAGAAGACGGTTGTGTTTATTAACCGTCCTTGTATGTACACAAAAGAAGACGGTTGTTGTTTTAACCGTCCTTGTATGTACACCAAAGAAGACGGTTGTTATTTTAACCGTCCTCTTTGTTGTTTACAAAACCCAAACTGTACTGTTAATTAATTCTTCTTCTTAGCTTCTTCTTCTTCGTTCCAAAATAGAAACCCACGTACTATCTACTTCTTCTTCTTCTTCGTTCCTAATTACAAAACCCACCTTTCTCATACAATTCTTCATTAATCCTATATATTGCTATTCTATATTAATTGTTTCTATATTTCTATTGATATTCCTGAATTAGTTTTCGTCCTAAATTCAAACGCTTTGTCCATCGCGCGCCCCTCCAATTCGTTGTTGCCCACGCCCTCCTTCATCATTATTATCAAGGTATGTTCATTAATCCTATTGTTATTATATATTAGTTCCGGAAATTCATATTTTGAACTCGATTAATTTTGGTAATCGGGGATAAAACAGTTTAATTGATCGAAAAATACAAGCCGCCCCTGTCACTCTTATCCGATTGTCAGTTATTTTGTAGTTCAATTACGAGTTAATCCCTACTTTTGATATCAATTGCAGTATAAAAACTTTCTCTAGTTGAAGTCTCCTATAAACCCGTATTTAAGGAATTCGTCATTCCGGTATGTTACCCTGTTATGCCTTGATTTATTTTTGAATTACATTTATATGTATATGCTGCTATGCTATGTCTATTTCTGAATTATGTATTTATTTCGGAATTACATATATATTTCTGAATTACATATGTGTATCAAGCGTTTGTGTACGTAGGCTGATAAACTCTATTTTAGAAACAAATTTATTTTTGTTAGTTATCAAAGCGTTTCGGTAACAAGTTCAGGCTGATAATTCGTATTTTCTTCTAAGAAATTACGTCTTCTTTAGTTAATTTCCTGTTTGAATCTTTGAATCTATGACACAATAACAATACACTTCTCACTGTATCTAAATAGTTAACTTCTAGGAAAGGAACTAGTACGCTTAGTATTAGACTTACTAATGGGTCTAAAGATACGGGGGGGATTGATTGCTGTAGATGAGTCTCAATTTCCGCTATTGGGTAAAGGAATTACCAAAGGGCCTGAGTTGCATATTCGGGGTAGGGACCGTTGGTCTGATGCAGCAGTGAAGGCGCGACAGAAAAACAGGAATAGTGGCAGAATTTTTGCTCCTGGAATGAAGAGCAAATCTTCCTGCACGGATAATTTAAGGACTTACGATGTAGCAGAAGGTCTGGGGTGTGTACAGGTCTGATGTAGTTATGAATGCAGGAATAAGTTGTGTCAAAATTCGGAAAAAGTGCTCGTAGGCTATTTACTTCTGTAATGAGCAGGTTGAGGTGTGGCAGGCCTGTTTGTTGCTGGCTATAACATCCCGTATTTTCGTAAAATCTAATTTAAGCGTTTTAAATTATTTTAAGTAATAAAATAATAAATTCATAATTTATTGTGAAAGGTTTTAATTTAATTAGTAAGATCCGTCTTAAGAACCTTAAGTCCTTAAGACGAATAATACTTGGTGAACTTAAACTCGTATCATAAATATCCGTTCAAGTGTCCGACCCATTTAATTGACTCGGAAAGGACAGTCCATAAAACCCCACTAAACCCTTCCATCGACTCATTGCTTCCTCCTTCAAACATTTCACTGTAAAAATAATCCTCACAAAACCTCCATTTTATTCACCTCTTTTTGAGGAATCCTTCATCATCCGTTCATCGATTTGAGGTAACAATAACATTTTCGGAATCCTCATTCGATTTCCAAGCCATCTATCACTTTCTTTTTGTAAATCCTTAACTCTGAAAATGGGACTGTTTTCTCTTATTTCCGTTTTAAGGGCTTAAAACCCGTTTTCTATGTTGTAGGTGTTGGCTTAGAGGATCCGGAGGTCGATAGCTTCGTTGTTGAGGAAGATCTTTAGCCGGATAAGCTTGAAAGGTGACGATAATGAGAAACTCGGCCTTTATGTGTATATTAGCACTTTTGTTGTGATTTTCCATATGTTTTCTGATTTTGTTCAAAGGATTATGTTTAATGAACTTAGAAGCATGCTTAGGATTGTTCTTATGTGAGAAATCCATGTCTTATGATGTTGTTACATATTCATATGCTATTTTCAGTTTTTCACAAAGTTAAGACGGATGCTTGATATAATTGGTTGAGGATTGTTATGGGAATTATGTGTTGTTAGATTAGTTGTTTTAGTGTTTGATAATGTTGGGAAATCACCAATTGTAGTCTTGCTTGGGTTGTTGTGTCGAATTATGAAGTTTTCCATAGGTTGCGTTTTTGCGATTTTGCGATCAGGCTCTCTGAGCCGGTCGACCGACCGGCCGCCGGTCGACCGGCTGGGAGAGCATTTGTATGTTTTTCGTGATTTTGGAATATTGGCCTTGGACTGCCAGCCGGCCGACCGGCTTCCTGCCGACCGGCTGGTAGTCAATGTGTCTAGTGTTGTTTTGCGAAAAACCTAGGAAGAAAGGGAGCCCAGCTGGCAGACCGGCCGCCTGCCAGCCGGCTGGGAGTGCATATGGGGATGGATACGAATTTTGTGAAGGCTAGGCTTGGGTTCCCAGCCGGCCGACCGACTGCCTGCCGACCGGCTGGGAGTCCTTTGTGGTGTTTCTCGGTTTTGGAAAAGAAGCGTAGGCTGAGGGATCACCAGCCGGCCGACCGGCTGCCTGCCGACCGGCTGGGGACCCCTGTAAGTTATTTTGAAATCGAAATTTATTTGTAACTTTCAAACGGTTGATCGGTTTTGATTGAAACTCGTTTTGTATACCCGTGTCATGTATTTGAGGTCCCCGGAGGATGGGCAACATTTTATTGGGTTCGGGAATGGAGTAAGGATAGAGACCCCCCGGTCGGGTAACCGAAAGGGAAACCGGCTCTCCCTCAACTTAGTTCTCGGGACCGGTTAAGTGTTGATTAGAGGATAAGCAAAGTAGAACTATAGATTAGTTCATAGACTTTGGTTGATATTGCATTGATGCGTATTAAGTTATGCCTTAAGCTGGCCTCTGAACTTAATACGTGAGTTGTTTGTCATATATGGGGATATGCCTTAAGCTGGCCTCTGAGCCCTATATGTGTATGTTTGTCGTGTCTGGAACATGCCTTAAGCTGGCCTCTGAGTTCAGACATGTGTGATAGTGATCGCGTCAGAACATGCCTTAAGTTGGCCTCTGAGTCTGACGAGTAGAGCAGCTGCACAACGGGGTAGCTAAGGAACTGACACCTTGCCCGGAGTGCAGATGTTTGGTGCTAGAACATGCCTTAAGCTGGCCTCTGAGTTTAGTACCTTGTGATGTGGTGAAGGGACATACCTTAAGCTGGCCTCTGAGTCCTTTACTTTTGGATGCTAGTCTATGCCTTAAGTTGGCCGCTGAGTCTAGTGTCTTGCTGTTTGGCAGGTCCATGCCTTAAGTTGGCCTCTGAGTCCTTGCTTGCTGAATGTTTGGTGTTTAGGTTATGTCTTAAGTTGACCGCTGAACCTTCACACTTGCTGATTGATTTGGTATTAGGTTATGTCTTAAGTTGACCGCTGAACCTTTTACTTGCTGAATTTATCTGCTTGCGTTGAGTGGGTACGTGTCAGATATAGATATCGATAGTGATGAGTAAATGTATATCTGTTGAGTTATGGTTTGATCATCCAAGGCATTGGGTGACTCTTAGTTCGGTTTCATAAATAGTTGGATTGAAAGACCCCCCGACTGGGCAACCAGTAGGGAAACCGGCTCTCCTTCCTAATTGTTTATGAAGTTGGTTGAGAGCCGTGCAATATAATCGCATGATAGTAAGAGATCATATGATGAGATGTTTATGCTTCACATGTTGTTATATGTTGGAGTATTCTGTATTGTTCTATATGTTACGTGTTGTCACAAGAGGTGGCTAGGAGAACTCTAGTCACTCCCCACTGATTGTGGCGTACATGTTTTCATGTATGTAGGTACATGCTGGTTGGAGATGGGTTCACGAGAGCTAGCGAGTGATGATCCTGCTGTCATCATATGACTTACCTTGTATCGTTTAGCTGGACTCGTAGTGTTACTTTCGTTTTGGTGCCTGTAGGGATGTTCCATCCCAGGCTGATGTATATATTTGTTTCCGATACTTAGAACTGTTACTTATCTATTTTGGTTTTAATCTAGTTTCAGTTTCTGTTCAGTTTAAGACTTCTCGCATGTTGTTCAGTTACTTTAAAAAGTTTTAAATTCCGCTGCATTTTTGGTACTTTTATGTGTTTATATTTCCGCTTTCGCGAGGGGTTTTACAGTTGGTATCAGAGCATTATTGCTCCCGACGCACTCATGTGACCCCAACCTTAACTTGACCAAGTAAATAGATAATGAATGAGAGATGGGTAGATCTAAGGACTTATTTTGTAGTCTATATGTGATTGCTAATTGTTAAGCTAATACTTGTTTTCTCGTTTGAAGGATGGTGAGACCTAGGGCTGCTGATAACATTGTGCTGCAAGCAATTCAGCATTTGCTTGAGACTCAGAGACAGCAAGCAGGGAATGTTCCACCTCCTCCACCGCCAGGCAACGAGGTTAATCGTCCTGGTAGTTTCTCATGGATAGCTTCGCAGATGTCCCGTAGCCACGTGAAGACATATGGTTGCGAGGTCCATCCGGTAGCTCTTACCGAGTGGTTCAGGGAGATGGAGAGGAGCTTTGCTATGTATTCGGTGGGTAGAGAGGATAGAGTGCGGTTAGCCACTCACTTTCTTACCCTTGAGGCCGACAGGTGGTGGGCGTTGACAGGACCTACTTTCACTCATGATCCTCTGTTCGATTGGGATGCTTTCAAGGATAAGCTCGAGACGAGGTTCTATCCTAAAGAGCTCAGATCGCAGCGACTCAAAGAATTTATGGATTTGAAGCAAGGCATGATGTCAGTTCAGGAGTTCACAGACCGTTTCAACCAGCTAGCTCACTTCGCATCGAGATTTGTTAGAGATGAGGCCGAGAGAGTCTACTTTTACCGCGGCAAGCTAGGGCCACGCATCGAGAGCATGGTTCGTCGAGACTCTACTTCTTTCGTGGAGGTGTATGACGATGCTATTTGGGCCGAGAGTTCTATTCGTGCCATAGATGCTGAGACCCGTGCTGCTACTTCTAGTGTGACTCCTCACCAGAGATCAGTGTACCAGGGGAAGAGACCATTTATTCCTTCTACTTCTTCGCCTTCTTCTCAGAAGAAGCGTTTTGAGAGGTTCTCTGCTCCGGTTGCTAAGACCTTTGTTCACACCGACACAGCTGCTAGTGTTTGCCACCGTTGTGGTAAACCTTCTCATCCGGGTTTTGACTGTTTCAAGAATGCTTTCAAGTGCTACACTTGCAATGGATTTGGGCACAAGTCTTATGAGTGTCCTGAGAGGAATACCGCACTTGGCAAGGCTGCCACTACTGCTGCAGCGACTAAGGGAGGAAACCTGAAAGGGAAGATCTTCGTGATGACTAGGGCTGAGGCAGAGGCTCATCCAGACATTGTTGCCGGTATCTTTTCTGTTCTTGGCGCTGAGTGCCTTATTTTATTCGATACTGGAGCTTCTTTATCATTTATATCGACTCAGTTCGCCGACCGTCTAGCTCTTGAGTCTTCATTGGTTGAGGAGACTTCTATTTCCTTACCTTCTGGAGACGTGTTTTCCTGCTCTTCGTCCCATAGGGATGTTCCTATTATTATTGGTCAAGCCACATTTCCAGCGGACTTACTGAGATTTCCTCTCGAGGAGTTTGACATTATCCTCGGTATGGATTGGTTATCGCGATACCATGCTCGCTTCGAGTGTCGCGACCAAAAAATCTGCTTGAGGAGTTCTTCAGGAGTTCGTGTTTCCTATAGGGGAACTCGCCCTCAAAGGGGTGTTCGTGTTATCTCTTCGATGAAAGCTTCTCATCTTCTTAGGAAGGGTTACCAAGCCTTCCTGTGTGTTGTCACAGCTGCTAAACCATCGCTACCGAAGCTTGAGGATGTAGCCATTGTTTGTGAGTATCCAGATGTTTTCCCAGATGACTTGCCAGGGATACCGCCAGAGAGAGATGTGGAGTTTACCATTGAGCTTGTTCCAGGTACCGGACCGATTTCTAAAGCTCCTTACCGTATGGCTCCGCCAGAGTTGAAAGAGTTGAAGCAACAATTGGAAGAGATGATCGAGAAAGGTTTCATCAGACCTAGTGCTTCTCCGTGGGGTGCTCCCGTTTTATTCGTTAAGAAGAAAGATGGTTCCATGAGGCTTTGCATTGACTATAGAGAGTTGAACCGAGTGACCGTGAAGAACAGATATCCTTTGCCTAGGATAGATGACTTGTTTGATCAGTTGAGAGGTGCTTCTAGGTTTTCCAAGATTGATCTTCGATCGGGTTATCATCAGATTCCAGTGAGAGAGGCCGATATTGCGAAGACTGCTTTTCGTACCAGATATGGGCATTTTGAGTTTGTGGTTATGCCATTTGGGTTGACTAATGCACCGGCTATTTTTATGGATCAGATGAACCGTACTTTCAGTGAGTTCCTAGATACATGTGTTGTGGTTTTCATTGATGACATCTTGATATATTCGAAGACCGATGAGGAACATGCTGAGCATCTTCGATTGATTCTAGGGATTCTGCGCAGACAGAAATGGTTCGCAAAGTTTTCGAAGTGTGAATTTTGGCTCTCGAAAGTTGCCTTTTTAGGACATGTGATATCCAGCGAGGGTGTGATGGTAGATCCCGCGAAGATAGAGGCTGTGGTTGATTGGGAGAGTCCCAAGGATGTAGGGGAGATCCGTAGCTTTTTGGGTTTGGCAGGCTATTATCGTAGATTCGTTGAGGATTTCTCTAGATTAGCTCGCCCGATGACTCAGTTGCTGAAGAAAGAAGCCAAATTTGTGTGGACCGACAAGTGTGAGAGTTCTTTCCAGGAGTTGAAGACCAGATTGACCTCCGCTCCTATACTTGCTTTGCCAGAGATCGGGGTTGACTTTGATGTGTATTGTGATGCTTCGATGTTAGGACTTGGATGCGTACTGATGCAGAGTGGTAAGGTGATAGCATATTCATCTAGACAGTTGAGAGTTCATGAGGTGAACTATCCGACACATGATTTGGAGTTGGCCGCAGTCGTTCATGCTTTGAAGATGTGGCGTCATTACCTGATTGGATCCCATTGCCGTATTTTCACAGATCACAAGAGTCTTAAGTACATTTTTACCCAGAAAGACCTTAACATGAGACAGAGGCGTTGGCTAGAGTTGGTGAAAGATTACGACATCGAGTTGTTATATCATGAGGGAAAAGCCAATGTGGTTGCAGGTGCGCTTAGCCGCAAGACTTCTCACTCGATGAGTGCCATGAGAGTATTGCCCGATGAGTTGTGTTCCGAGTTCCGGAAGCTGAGATTAGAGATGGTGAGTAGTGGTTTTGATTGGTTAGCTGCTATGACTGCCGAGCCGTCTTTATATTGGGAGATTCGCCAGAGTTTGCCTTCAGATGCCGATTTCAGGAAGTTCGAGGCTAAGATTTCGAGTGGTGTTACACCTGACTTGGTGATTGATGCTGATGGTTTCCTTAGGTTCCGTGGTAGGATGTATGTTCCTGATGTGCCAAATTTGAGGAAGAAGGTTCTTGATGAGGCTCACTTGTCACCGTATTCCGTTCATCCAGGAGGAGAGAAGATGCACAAGGATTTGAGGCTTATGTTTTGGTGGCCTGGTATGAAGAAGGAGATCTTGGATTATGTTAGTAGGTGCTTGACTTGTCAACAAGTCAAGATAGAGCATAAGATACCTGGTGGTTTGCTACAGCTGTTTCCCGTTCCTCAGTGGAAGTGGGAATGCATATCTATGGATTTTGTGACGGCTTTGCCTAAGACTGTGGGAGGCAAAGATGCGATTTGGGTTATTGTTGATCGTCTAACTAAGTGTGCCAGATTCGTGCCGATCAGAGAGACATGGGATATGGACCGTTTAGCCAGGGCTTATATTGCTGAGATAGTCCGCTATCATGGTGTCCCGAGGGAGATAGTTTCAGATCGAGATCCGAGATTTTGTTCCAGGTTCTGGAAGGCTTTGCAGGAGGCTATGGGTAGCCGTTTGTTGATGAGCACCGCATTTCATGCCGCGACCGATGGGCAATCCGAGAGGACCATACAGACGCTAGAGGATTTGCTCCGCGCTTGTGCCCTTGATTTTCAGAGTTCTTGGGAGCAGTGTTTGCCGTTGGTAGAGTTTTCTTACAACAACAGTTATCATGCTTCCATTGGTATGGCTCCGTACGAGGTTCTTTATGGTCGGAAGTGCCGTAGTCCGATTTGTTGGGACCAGGCTAGTGACGTTCGTGACCTAGGACCGGACCAGTTAGCTGTTACTATTGACCAGGTTCAGCTTATCAGAGGTAGGATGAAGGCCGCACAGGACCGGCAGAAATCCTATGCTGATGTTCGCCGTAGACCCTTAGAGTTTGAGGTGGGTGACCGAGTCTTCTTGAGAGTGTCTCCGATGAAGGGTGTTAAGAGGTTTGGAGTTAAGGGTAAGTTGAGCCCTAAGTATATTGGACCTTTTGAGATCGTGAAGAGGATTGGTGTTGCTGCTTACCGATTGGACTTGCCTCCTAGTTTGGGCAAGGTTCATAGCGTTTTTCATGTTTCGCAGCTCCGTAAGTATGTCAGTGACCCGAGTCATGTTTTGCCTAGAGAGATCGAGAACTTGGAGCCGAGTCTTGCTTTCGAGGAGCGTCCCGTGAAGATCCTAGACCGTCAGGATAGGAAGCTTAGGAGCAAGGTGGTGCCGCTAGTGAAGATCCTTTGGCGTTGCGGTGATGTTGAGGAGCAGACATGGGAGACTGAGGCATCGATGCGTATCGCGCATCCTTCTCTTTTCGATTGAGGTAGAGTTAGTTAGAATTTATCTCCGTTCGAGTTTCGAGGACGAAAGTTTTTGAAGTTGGGGTGATTGTAACATCCCGTATTTTCGTAAAATCTAATTTAAGCGTTTTAAATTATTTTAAGTAATAAAATAATAAATTAATAATTTATTGTGAAAGGTTTTAATTTAATTAGTAAGATCCGTCTTAAGAACCTTAAGTCCTTAAGACGAATAATACTTGGTGAACTTAAACTCGTATCATAAATATCCGTTCAAGTGTCCGACCCATTTAATTGACTCGGAAAGGACAGTCCATAAAACCCCACTAAACCCTTCCATCGACTCATTGCTTCCTCCTTCAAACATTTCACTGTAAAAATAATCCTCACAAAACCTCCATTTTATTCACCTCTTTTTGAGGAATCCTTCATCATCAGTTCATCGATTTGAGGTAACAATAACATTTTCGGAATCCTCATTCGATTTCCAAGCCATCTATCACTTTCTTTTTGTAAATCCTTAACTCATAAAATGGGACTGTTTTCTCTTATTTCCGTTTTAAGGGCTTAAATCCCGTTTTCTATGTTGTAGGTGTTGGCTTAGAGGATCCGGAGGTCGATAGCTTCGTTGTTGAGGAAGATCTTTAGCCGGATAAGCTTGAAAGGTGACGATAATGAGAAACTCGGCCTTTATGTGTATATTAGCACTTTTGTTGTGATTTTCCATATGTTTTCTGATTTTGTTCAAAGGATTATGTTTAATGAACTTAGAAGCATGCTTAGGATTGTTCTTATGTGAGAAATCCATGTCTTATGATGTTGTTACATATTCATATGCTATTTTCAGTTTTTCACAAAGTTAAGACGGATGCTTGATATAATTGCTTGAGGATTGTTATGGGAATTATGTGCTGTTAGATTAGTTGTTTTAGTGTTTGATAATGTTGGGAAATCACCAATTGTAGGCTTGCTTGGGTTGTTGTGTCGAATTATGAAGTTTTCCATAGGTTGCGTTTTTGCGATTTTGCGATCAGGCTCTCTGAGCCGGTGGACCGACCGGCCGCCGGTCGACCGGCTGGGAGAGCATTTGTATGTTTTTCGTGATTTTGGAATATTGGCCTTGGACTGCCAGCCGGCCGACCTGCTGGTAGTCAATGTGTCTAGTGTTGTTTTGCGAAAAACCTAGGAAGAAAGGGAGCCCAGCCGGCAGACCGGCCGCCTGCCAGCCGGCAGACCGGCCGCCTGCCATCCGGCTGGGAGTGCATATGGGGATGGATACGAATTTTGCGAAGGCTAGGCTTGGGTTCCCAGCCGGCCGACCGGCTGCCTGCCGACCGGCTGGGAGTCCTTTGTGGTGTTTCTCGGTTTTGGAATAGAAGCGTAGACTGAGGGATCACCAGCCGGCCGACCGGCTGCCTGCCGACCGGCTGGGGACCCCTGTAAGTTATTTTGAAATCGAAATTTATTTGTAACTTTCAAACGGTTGATCGGTTTTGATTGAAACTCGTTTGGTATACCCGTGTCATGTATTTGAGGTCCCCGGAGGATGGGCAACATTTTATTGGGTTCGGGAATGGAGTAAGGATAGAGACCCCCCGGTCGGGTAACCGAAAGGGAAACCGGCTCTCCCTCAACTTAGTTCTCGGGGCCGGTTAAGTGTTGATTAGAGGATAAGAAAAGTAGAACTATAGATTAGTTCATAGACTTTGGTTGATATTGCATTGATGCGTATTAAGTTATGCCTTAAGCTGGCCTCTGAACTTAATACGTGAGTTGTTTGTCATATATGGGGATATGCCTTAAGCTGGCCTCTGAGCCCTATATGTGTATGTTTGTCGTGTCTGGAACATGCCTTAAGCTGGCCTCTGAGTTCAGACATGTGTGATAGTGATCGCGTCAGAACATGCCTTAAGTTGGCCTCTGAGTCTGACGAGTAGAGCAGCTGCACAACAGGGTAGCTAAGGAACTGACACCTTGCCCGGAGTGCAGATGTTTGGTGCTAGAACATGCCTTAAGCTGGCCTCTGAGTTTACTACCTTGTGATGTGGTGAAGGGACATGCCTTAAGCTGGCCTCTGAGTCCTTTACTTTTGGATGCTAGTCTATGCCTTAAGTTGGCCGCTGAGTCTAGTGGCTTGCTGATTGGCAGGTCCATGCCTTAAGTTGGCCTCTGAGTCCTTGCTTGCTGAATGTTTGGTGTTTAGGTTATGTCTTAAGTTGACCGCCGAACCTTCACACTTGCTGATTGATTTGGTATTAGGTTATGTCTTAAGTTGACCGCTGAACGTTTTACTTGCTGAATTTATCTGCTTGCCTTGAGTGGGTACGTGTCAGATATAGATATCGATAGTGATGAGTAAATGTATATCTGTTGAGTTATGGTTTGATCATCCAAGGCATTGGGTGACTCTTAGTTCGGTTTCATAAATAGTTGGATTGAAAGACCCCCCGACTGGGCAACCAGTAGGGAAACCGGCTCTCCTTCCTTATTGTTTATGAAGTTGGTTGAGAGCCGTGCAATATAATCGCATGATAGTAAGAGATCAGATGATGAGATGTTTATGCTTCACATGTTGTTATATGTTGGAGTATTCTGTATTGTTCTATATGTTACGTGTTGTCACAAGAGGTGGCTAGGAGAACTCTAGTCACTCCCCATTGATTGTGGCGTACATGTTTTCATGTATGTAGGTACATGCTGGTTGGAGATGGGTTCACGAGAGCTAGCGAGTGATGATCCTGCTGTCATCATATGACTTACCTTGTATCGTTTAGCTGGACTCGTAGTGTTACTTTCGTTTTGGTGCCTGTAGGGATGTTCCATCCCAGGCTGATGTATGTATTTGTTCCGATACTTAGAACTGTTACTTATCTATTTTGGTTTTAATCTAGTTTCAGTTTCTGTTCAGTTTAAGACTTCTCGCATGTTGTTCAGTTACTTTAAAAAGTTTTAAATTCCGCTGCATTTTTGGTACTTTTACGTGTTTATATTTCCGCTTTCGCGAGGGGTTTTACACTGGCTGTTGCAAGGCAGATTTGGGTCTGCGTTTGGCTGTAACTGGTCGAGCAGAAATAAGAAGAGTGGAGTGGTTTTCTGTATTGAATAAGTTTAATAAGGAATATTAGGGTGGAATGAGCTATCCCTGTACGGATGGCTCGCTAATAGCAGGCTGTTGTACTAGTGTAGCAGCAGCGCAGTAGTGCCAGTAGCGTGAGATGGGCTGGTCTGGGGTTGCCCTACGCAGGTTCAGTAGCATTCAGGGGCAGGCTTGTTTCAGGGCTGCTGATTGCAGGCTGTTGCTGGGTTATTACGTTCAGTGCATCAGTTGGGCAGTGAGCATTTATGTCTCACGGTATAGATTGTTTACGAATACCATTTGTTAGATGTTGTCCCATATGTACATTTGTTTTTGATATATTTTATACTTACCTTTTACCAAAAAAAAAAAAAATAGTTAACTTCAGTTAGGAATAAAATTTCCTGTTCACTATCTGTTTGAGCCAGCTCTAGGGAAGTTTCTTAGCGTGTGCCTCTATCTAACTGCTTCTCCTATTATTGATTCTTCTTCTCGCCTGCAGCGCACTTATGTGTTATTTCTTGATAATTGCAAATATTATTCACGTATATTAAATGTTGAAAGTGTTAACCTATAAAGATATGAGCATTATCATTAACCTTTAGTCTACTGAAATTACATTATCTTATATTATTATATAGATAAAGAAGGCTCGTACTTGGATGACTTCTGGGAAAAGAGGTGACCCAGAATATGATGTCGGGTTAGCTGAATTTTATTCCTTTGTTAGAGAGAATGTGACAAACACGTCTAGTATAGCGTGCCCTTGTTATATGTGTCTCAATATGAGTTATATGAGTTGGTCAGATGTACAAATTCATTTACAAAAGAGAAATTTTAATCCAAAATATAGACGCTGGACTTTTCACGGAGAATCTAGAGTCATAAAAGGAGGAATGAAAGGTAATATTAATCTCCAATTTAGTGAAAAAGATCCTGTTTTAGTAGAAAATTTAGACCTGGGTATGAATTCGGAGTCGATTGATGAGGCTGATGATAACTCTGAAAATATAGGGGGAGATTTTTGTGGAGACAATGAGGAAGAAGAGAAGTCGTCTATAAATGTCGATGAAGACATTACAGATGATGATGAAGAACTTAATGGAAATAATTTCGACGACATAAATGTTGTATTAGAGAAGTTAAAAGATTCAGAGATGTCGTTGTATAAGAGTTGCAAGAAATACACAAAATTGTCGTCGACGGTTAAGTTGTATAATTTGAAAGTGAAATATGGGTGGAGCGACAAAAGTTTTAATGACCTCCTAGAATTTTTGAAAGACATGCTTCCCGAAGATAACGTCCTTCCGGATCGCACCTATGAAGCAAAGAAGATACTTCGAGGAATTGGTATGCAATATGTAAAAATTCATGCATGTCCTAATGATTGTATACTATATCGCAAAGAATATGAGAAATGCACACACTGTCCAGTTTGCAAAGAGTGGCGGTATAAAAAGAAGGAGGGGATTCCTGCAAAAGTTTTGTGGTATTTTCCAATAATTCCGAGGTTGATACGCCTTTTTGCGAATAAGAAAGATGCGAAGCTAATGTCATGGCATAAAAATGCCAAAGCTAATGATGGGAAGTTGAGACACCCGGCCGATGGGTTAGAGTGGAAGTACATTGATTCTAAGTACCCGGAGTTTGGTAAAGAATCCAGAAATATCCGTCTTGCATTATCAACCGACGGGATGAATCCGTATGGAAATTTGAGTAGCCAGCATAGTACTTGGCCGGTGCTTTTAGCTATTTACAACTTACCTCCATATTTGTGCATGAAACGCAAATATTTGATGTTGTCCTTGTTGATTTCTGGGCCTAAAGAACCTGGTAACGATATAGATGTATATTTGGCTCCTCTTCTTGATGATTTGAAATTATTATGGGATAAGGGGATACAAGTTTTTGATGCCTATCAGAATAACGTATTCAATTTAAAAGCAATGTTATTGTGCACTATATCTGACTTTCCTACATATGGCAATCTTTGCGGGCATAGTGTACATGGGAAAGAGGCGTGCCCTCTGTGTGGTGAAGATGTAGATTCTTGCTATTTGACATTTTCTCGAAAGCAGGCCTACTTAGGATATCGTAGGTTTTTAGATAAGGATCATTCGTATCGAAGGCAACAAAAAGCGTTCAATGGGAAACCCGAACATCGTCCACCTCCTAAGATATTAACGGGGAATGAAGTATATGAAAAGGTAAAAGATATTCAGATTACATATGGGAAGAAAGGTTCAAAATTGGCGTCTCGTGGTTATAAGAAGATGAGTCCCCTTTTTCAGCAACTTCCTTATTGGCGTGACCTCTCTATAAGACACTGCTTAGATGTTATGCATATTGAGAAGAATGTATGTGATAATATCATCAACACTCTTCTCAATGTTCCAAATAAGTCTAAGGACAACAAGGCGACTAGGAAAGATATGATGGATATGAACATTAGGCCTGAGTTAGCACCGCAGGAGAAGGGAACACGTTCGTATTTGCCTCCAACTGCTCATACGCTCTCAAAAAAGGAGAAAATGGAGTTTTGTGAGTGCTTGCATGGTGTTAAAGTTCCTGAGGGATATTCTTCAAATATAAGCAATCTCGTATCAATGCGAGATCTCAAGCTTACTGGTTTAAAGTCTCATGACTCGCATGCATTGATGCAACAATTACTACCTGTAGCTATTCGTTCCATTTTACCTAAAAAGGTTCGATTTGCTATAAGTAGGTTCTGTTTTTTTTTCAATACCATATGCAACAAAGTAATTGATCTCTCAGAGTTGGACTCCTTGCAAAAACTAATTGTTTCATCTCTTTGCCAATTTGAAATGTATTTTCCCCCTTCTTTTTTCACGATCATGGTTCATCTAACTGTACACTTGGTTAGAGAGATTAGATACCTTGGGCCAGTTTATTTGAGGTATCAATATTCGTTCGAAAGATTGATGAAAGTGTATAAGTCATATACTTCTAATAGATATCGGCCCGAAGGGTGTATTGCTGAGCGTGCAATTATTGATGAAGCACTTTCTTTTTGTTATACTCACTTATCCAATGCAGAATTACTTGGGGTTCCTAAGGGCCGGCATAATGAGTGGATGATGGGCAAAGGGCTTAGAGGTCATGTTTGTCAAGATATGGCAACAGAGAAGTGGCATACTGCACATACATATGTCCTTCACAATGATGATGAGGTACAACCATACATCGAAGAACACATGGTATTCTTAAGAGATAAGCATCGAAATAAAAGCGAGAAGTGGATTGCAAGTGAGCATAATAAGACTTTTAGAGTTTGGTTTAAGAGTCTAATCATTGAATACTTGCAAGAATTTCCAGAAGCTGTCTCTTCCAGATTAAAAAGACTTTGTTATGGGCCTGATATTTCCGCCTCTTCTTATACTGGTTATGCCGTAAATGGTTGTACGTTTTATACTCTTAAGCAAGATGAAATGAGTACAATGCAAAACAGTGGGGTTTGTGTGGAAGCAGAAGCAATGCACTTTGCTAGTTCGAAAGTTAAAAATCCAATTTTGGGTAAAATGCATTACTATGGAGTTATTGAGGAGATTTGGGAGTTGAATTACAGGGAATTCCAAATTCCTATATTTGGTTGCAAAAGGATTGATAGTAACAATGGCATTCGCAAGGATGAATTAGGATTCACGTTGGTCAATCTTGATAAAGTCGGTCATAAGGAAGACCCTTTCATATTAGCCACTCAAGCAAAGCAAGTTTTCTATGTAACGGATCCAGTGGATAAAAATTGGTCGGTTGTTTTAGCAGTACGGGGTAGGCGTGCACTGGATACTTGTGATGAAGATGTTGTATTTGAGGGCTTTGATCATCAGTTATCGCGGTTCGACGACACTGATATTGCTAATCCCTCAAGCTTGTATGCACGTGATGATCACACTGAGGGGATATGGATTAACAGTGACTCCAATCCAAAAAAACGTCCTCGTGATGTTGATATAGATTAGTAGACATAGTCAAATTTATATGTACTGTTTATTTCATTTTTTATTATATTTTGCAGCTGGCTTTAGCTGACATTTGGATTTATGAAGTAGTAGATTTCTTAATTTTTCAGTGTTTTTTTAATTAAAATATCGCTCCTCCTGATGCTTCTCTTAACTTTATTTTTTTGATAAAACGTGAATGTATATATATATATCAAAAAAGGAGGATAAGAATTACAAAGTTACTATAATCTGATTAGTACAAATTCTGTTATGGTTTTCAGTTCTGTAAGGTTTGGTAATGAGGTAGTTGGTGATCTGCACTCCATACCAGCTCTGCACATAGTCCAGCATTCCAATTACTCCACACTGCAGGGGACCAATCAACCACAGTAAGTTTCATTCTGACCCATTCATACCCCTTCTTGATGTTGTACTTATTCTGATTGTATGTCCAGATGCTCCCATTATGATGGCTCTTCAGTCTATCGTTGACTTTACAATATGTCTGAAAGTATCATATGCCCTCAGTTAAGATACCACTGTTGAATGTTACTGTCATATGCACTAAAAATCAGATTGTACATGTTGTTGGCAATTGCTGTCCTGCGTGTGTATACTACTGTATGGTTGCCTCCTTTATGCACTTCTTACTGCTGGTTGCTATTGGTATATGCTATTCTGCTATCACTGCAAGTCTGTTTGTTGCTGCCGAGTGCTATATATCCTTTCAAGTTTTGGCTGTAGTTTGCGGTTGTTCTTGCTGCGTATTGTAGCTGTTTCTGTGTTGTCGCCTCTACACTATTTGATAAGATGATGTCCTCCTTTTTTCCAAAGGAGAGGCTGGTGTATTGATTACTCTTGTCCAATCTTTTACTTTATTTTCGCGGTCCACAGGACTCAACTATAGTCGTCCTAGTAAGTCGAATGCTTGGTGGAGAAAATTTGTATGGTGCTAGGAAACTTTCGTATGCAGGTCGACTAGTACTTGTGAGTACAGTGGTTGAGGTGTGAGAGCGGTAATTGATGCTGTAGTCAGAATACGTGTGGTATGTGGTCTGGTGCACGGGCTGCATACCTGAATGAGTATATTAAGTTCTGAAGCACACGGCAGAACAGCAGGTAGTGTTGTGGCAGCATTATTGGGTCTGAGTGTTGAAACTCAGGAAATAAGGCTACTGATTTTTTTTTATTGAGAACACAGGAGAGTGACTGAAGTGGTATAGCTGTATGGAGTACTGGACTACTGGAGTTAAATGGTTTTTTTATTGGCTGGCAGTTCCTGGACTACTCAGGAAATAATGCTACTGGACTACTGGACTACTGTACGTGTGGTTATAGGAGAAGGATAATGTTGGGCGTCTCATAGAGAATGAGCATTGGATTCTTTCTTTTTTGCAGTTAGGTAAGAGCACTACTCAAGGTGATAACTAAGCGGAAAAACATTTAAGAATGACCAAACGAGTAATTACCTGCTCCTTATCAGGCCCTCCCTCTCATAGGGATATCTTCTCTTCTTATCAGTCGATTCCACTCCGTGCCCTCCCTTTTCTTTCTTTTAAGTCTCGTCCCTCTCTACCTATCTGGTTGAGTGATTTCATCACCACTGCGGTTCCTTCCTATTTCACCCCGCCCCCTTGTTTGACTGCGTCGAGACTCTCTCTTTCCTCGTCGTACCTCAGTCTCAAAGTCTACTTGACGAACAACTAATGTTCTTATCTCATTAATGGAGAGTTTGATATAAGAAGCTAGGGCTTTGGCTGATGTCAATGATCACGGAAAAAGTCTTTTTTCATTCACCCCAACCCTTAGTAAGTAAGTAAGAAGTTAAGGTTATATATACTTTTGCTTTATGCAAAGAGAAACAGCAACTGAGTTAGTGTAGCTATCAGAGCAGGCAGAGGCTGAAACCAATAGAATTGAAGAGGTTTCGATTTCAGAGTAAGCCGAAGAGACTCCTCTATCTAGCCCCTACTGGTATAGGGAGCCCTTCACTCGCTAACAAGAAGTCATAATTAGAAAATCTCCGTGCTTTATGATTCATTTGAACAGAGCCTAGAGAATTAACCTTTTCTCATCCCAACCACAACGGGCCAACAAAGGACATGCCAATCCATCGTCGCCGAGACTTCTTTTGTTTTGGGGGTTGCCGCCTTACTCTTTTGTAAGGACTGCTCGCGTTATGGACAAATAAAGGGACTTTAATTAATGTCTTCAGAAGGAAGAGCCATTTAGGATTTTTCTCCGTTTTGAATAGACATGCTCGTAGTCGTTCAGGAGTCTGGTGCACGGCCTGCACACACTGAGTATTGCAATCGTCACTGCTGCAACCAGGCATATTGTGCTCCGGAGAAGACGCTATTCGCGCATTCCGAAGAAACTTCTGCCTACTGCTCACAACTGCATCAGATCAGCCCAACCAGAACAGATCCTGCAACTGCCTGCACCATTATCTGAGCTCAAGAACTACGCCTGTTGATACAGCAACAGACCCAGAAAACTCTCAGCCCCTCATCTGCCAGCCCTACAACACCCTATCCAAACAGTAATGCTCCACACCATACTAAGAGAAGAGAAAGAGGATCAAAGCAACTTCCTGTGAACCAAAACCCACCATACCAAAACTTGAAGAGCCCTTTTTCCCTTAATGGAGCACGGCTGACACTTATTTCCTAACACACACAAACTAGCACTGAGCTAATGCTCACTGCCCATCTGATGCCAACAACAGCAACTAGTACTCCAACACTAGCCCTACACGACATCAGGTCCTTCAGGATCCTCCTGCGACTGCACTTGCTGATCAGAATCGCAGCCCAAACAGAAGACTAGTCTTCCCAGATCTGTCCTCTGCCAGTCAGTTCATCCAACCAGCATTGTAGTCACTAAAGAGAACTCTGCCTTATTCCGTTATCCCTACACACATTAACTGCAACCAGATGCACCATCCATATACTATAATCTGATTAGTACAAATTCTTTCTAACACCATCCATATATTTTTAATTTAAGAATACTAATTCTAAAAACTTATTTATATGCAGGTTGATCAATGACAACGACAAAGAGAAAGAGTAGTAACAGAGGAAACAACTCAGGGCAATCTGATGATGGTACAACAAATAGAGAGAAGCGTTCTAAGCAGGGTCGATCAGTCCTAATGTTAGCATCAAAAGCTATCAGAGATGAGAAGCCAATTAACTTAGAATGGGATAATGAGCTAAACTTGCCGACTGGAGATTGGGCTGCCAAGTTTAGTAGTTAGATTGGAATTACTTTTGGGGGACATGTTAGCTGCACGGTTGAAAAATGGGACGATGTAGATGAGCCGACTAAACAAGATATGCTAGATAATATCACAGTATGAATAAAATTACTTTTTTTAAAGTATGAATTATGTTTTTTTTTACAAAAAGGTTTGTTTCTTACAATATCTGCTTGGACCATGTAGGGGGCATTCACGGTTAGGAAGGAACGTGAAGATTGGTGTCTTGGTAAGGCAGGGGAGTTATGGAGAAAGTGGAAGAGTAAGTTAGTCTGTGACTGGTTATACGACAAGGAGACGGGAGCTATACGGTCGACATCACCAACCTTGTGGAAACTGATAACACCGGAGGAATGGAATTCATTTGTCGTCTCCCATACTACTAATGCATTTAAGGTAATTTCTTTCTTGTAGTATAAAAACTATGATAGCTTGAGTAGGTATCACGATGTTGTTAATCCCATTTTTGAGATGAAAAACAGGCCCTTAGTGAGAAAAATAAGCAGAATGCGGCTCAAAGGAAAGCACAATACCATGGTTCTCGAGCAGGATATCGGGGAATTGAGAAGAAAGTGGTAAGTTAACTTTTAATTTTTTTGCATTCACACTTGATATTTTAGCCAACTTAAGTTAAATGTTTTTTTAGAAAGCAGATTTCGCCGCAAAGGGATGCCCATTGGAGAAAGTTGATCGATATTGAATTTGGCTAAGGGCTCACCAGTCCGAGAATGGAGATATGACTGATTATGTTAAGGAAGTGGAAAATAAAATTGTAAGTACTCTTATGACTGATTATGTTAATTTCTGCTCCGGTAGTGAACTGCTTATTGTAGCACGCACTTCGTACTCTTATTTCTTGACTGATTATGTTAATTTCTGCCCAATTACCACTGCCTTCTAAGAGCAGCAGTTTTAATTCATGCACTAACACGGCCTGTGCTTGCATCCCGCTTCTCTATTTCTCTGCAGCATCAGATCCAGTAAACTGGTCTGCCAATCATAATATGTCCCACATACCTACTATCTGCTCTGATCACAAGCACTACGCTTCACTGCTCATTCCGAACAGCCAACAATAGTGCAGACCGCACTACTGCCATCCCCTTCCAGCCCTACTACTTTATTGTTCTGCCTAACAGATGGCCAATAAGCAGCACCATCCTAACATATAATCTGACCTTAATCTGACCGCACTACTGCCAGCCCCTTTCCCGCGTACCGCAGTCGAGTTCTAAAGAGAGACAGGGGCCGCAACTGGCAACAGACCATAGCAGACCTGATCAGCCTCACTTCCCAGTAGTTTGAAATTAGTTAGCACGTCCTCGAAATGTATATATTATATATATATATATATATATATATATATATATATATATATATATATATACATTTGAAATGTTTAACAACTATTTTCTTTTATATGAATCGTAGGAAGCACTAAAGAAAGAGGTAGAAGCAGGTGTATTTGTTCCCGATGGACGAGAAGATATACTCTTTAAGGCGATTGGCAAGGCCGAACATCCTGGTCGTGTCCGAGGAGTTCCCAGTGGCATAGATATAAAAGAATATTTTGGGAAACCTTCCAAAAACCCGACTCCAACACAGTTAAAGGAAGAGGTAATTTATTTATTTGATATTTGATCAGCCATCGGCCTATAATTTTGTCAATATACCAATCTTTACCAGCCTTACTCATTCAAATTTGAGTGAGAACTGTAATTTGATCAAGTCTATTTAAGGATTATTTTCTTGTGTAGATAAGGACTTTGGAAGAGCAACTAAAGGAAACTCAAACGGTGATGTTGAAGTTCTGGCAAACAGGTGAGCGGCCAAGAGAAGAGGTATTAGCTCGTTTTATAGACGCGACAACTAAAAGTACACATGGAAGCCGTGAACCTTAGGAGGGGACTCAGTCACCAGCCCGAGAGGAGTCACCTAAAGATGAGTCATCCCATAATAAGGACAAACTAAGTGAGCCATCTTGTAGTGAGGAGCCACTATCTGAGCCACTATCTGCCGACGTTTTCCGTACTCCAGTGACCACCATTCCAAATGTTTCTATCTCAACACTAGCAGAGGTAGTTCGTACTCCAGTCACCACTATTCAGAAGTTTTCTATCTCAACACCAGAGGTACTATTTTATATCTTAACATGTAGATCATACACTTGTCAATTTAGCCTATTCCTGAGTTAATTATACCCTAATGCAATATATAATGTGTAGGCTTGGCAGAAATGTTTATTATCGTTGCCAGGAAAACCGATAAAGATGATTGCTTTCGGGTTGGTGTACACGTCACATGATGGGGAGTTTGTTTCCATTCACGGCACCACCCAACGTGATGGTTTTAAAAAAGTCACAATCAAGAGAGTCTACAAGGGATTCGAAAAAGCTTTGTTGCCTGTTCCCGTTGGTGACTTGGAGATATTAAATGATGCTAAGGACTCATTTGTTCAATGGCCAAAAAAGCATATTCATACTCCTAATGAGGTAATTTCAATTGTTGTCATAAAGAGGCATGTATAGTTCAAATTTATTTTGAATTGCTGTGAAATATTTCTATTTTTTGCATCTTTCTTACAGAAAAATATGGGAGAAGAACAGACACCGGAACGAACCAATTCTACAAAACCAAAGTGTATGTCTTTAGACCCAACAACATCAACCAGTTTTCTTGGTGTGAAAGTTAGTCTCGAGTTCAGGCAAAAGTGGAGAACCTTGTCATTGAAGAAGTTGGCAAATGAGGCTCGCGTGTTAAAGACAAGTGCAACGATGATTAATGTGGATATAGATGAGCATGTACTACACCATAAACAGAAATGCATGCTTAACTATGAAGATCTTATTCATTGGTGTGATGAAGAAAAGATAAGTGCCTCCCACATTGCTTTGTTCATGAGGTTTGGTTACTCTTCAAATACTTTTTCTACCAATTAAACCCCATTGATTTTATAGTGATGGTGCATTCAGCAATTATCTTTTTTCTTTGTGGTAGGTATTTGACTGAACTAGTAGTGAGTAATCAATGTACAAGTTCATATGGATTCTTTTGCCCCACATCATTGTCCAAGTTTGCTAGTTTTGAAAATGAAGATAACCGGCCAGACTATATTGCTAAGGCTATGACATGTACGAGTTGTGAAAGAGGTCGAAAGCTTATTTTTGCTCCATATTTTGAAGGGTATGTACCTTTGTTTTTTCAAACTAGCTATACTAACTATATTATTTAATGCTACTTATTGATATTGATACATTGTTAACTTTATAAATGGTAGTGATCATTGGATGTTGGCTGCTATCAATCCAAAGGATAATGTAGTATATTGGTGTGATCCACTTGGAATTCGAGAGCCTCGTAAATTTTTGAAGGATACAATTAATATGTAAGTTTAGCATGTATATGATTTAAGAAATTTCAATTGTCAAGTATATTTACATTTACTTTATTTCGTAAAATAACTATAATTAGGCGTTTATAACATATATTTAACACAGGGCAATTACGAAGATAAGTTCTATGGATCCTGAAAAATGTCAACAAAAAGAGTTTGAATGGAAAATAATAAAGGTATCTCTCGCTCTAACTAATAATCTTGTTATCTCCTAAATAATTATATATAGTAGTTTATGTTTTATTGTTATGACTTTCTTGTTTATAAGTTGTAGTCAAATTTACATGATTTCGATTTTAGTGTCCTACGCAGCTCGTTGGAAGCGTCTTATGTGGATATTACGTCTGCCGATATATGTTGGAGATCATTAGAGGACGATATATTAATATTATGCCAAGTGTACGTGCTTTATTGTTTTTTGGCCGCAATATTTACTTATTTTGATATAAATTACACGCCTTGTGTAAATGATTGTAATTGTGTCTTTTGTTTCTATGTATATTTCATGTTTAAGGCACCAAAGACATACTCAGTTGATCAAATTGACGAGGTGCGGGACATTTGGGCAACATATGTATTGCAGTTTCAGGCGCAAAGTTTTGAAGGAAGCGTTTAAAGTATACAAACGGATTCTATCTAGATAGCTTCAAATTTTTTAAGTTGTGTTGAACTTATATTATAGTTCGTATTTTATAGAAACAAACTTATTGCTTTTTTTCGAAAATGTAGGAGATCATATATTTAAGTTAATGAAACAACATTGTTGTCAAAAATTTGTTCTTTTGTTCTTTTGTTCGTTATATGAAATTAACATTGTTGAGTTAATTGGTAGTACGTGCTTGTGGTTTGTATAGTCGTTTGGTACTGTGTTGTTGTTGTCTCATTGCTGCCATGCGGGGGTATGTGACTACTGCTGCGTTTATTGGCTATACAGGACGGTTTTAAATGGCTTGCGATAATTGTTTTAAATTGGCGCCCAAAAAATTGGCTATACAGGACGGTTTTGTTCATAAGCGTCCTAAAATTCACCTTTTAAAATTATGTCAGCATGTTAAAAACAAGACGGTTCAAAACTCCAACCGTCCTCCTTAAAAATATCAAAGAAGACGGTTCTATATGCAACCGTCCTCTTTCATATATATACAAAGAAGACGGTTCAAATTACAACCGTCCTCTTTGATATATACAAAGAGGACGGTTCAAATTACAACCGTCCTCTTTGATATTTACAAAGAGGACGGTTTGACTTTTTTTCAACCGTCCTCTTAGGCAACGAGGACGGGGGAATTTAGGACGATTCATTTTAGATTTGAGGACGGTTTTGAACCGTCCTCTTAGGCAACGAGGACGGGGGAATTTAGGACGGTTCATTTTAGATTTGAGGACGGTTTTGAACCGTCCTCGTAGGCCATTTTTGTAGTAGTGATGTTTTGGTAACTTAATGCCTTAGTCAGAAGATGTATTATGTGAGTCATAATTACTGTTTTGTGGTGGTGAAATGAGAAATGGGAAGTAGGTTGTGCTTAATTATCTTCTAGCATGTCGCTTTGCCTTTACATGTAGTGATGTTTGGTGTTAGTGATATATAGATGTGATGAGGTTACGGGGACGTAACCATGTTTAAGGAGGATAGGATTGGAAAATCTCGAAAGTTTGGCTATTAATTATTACATGAGTTGATAAGTAGTTTTATACATGGAAGTATTTGCATAGTGTTGTACCTTTTGAGCTGGTGCAATGTTGCGAGTTATGTATGTATATATTTTTGCATTTACTTGTTGGTTTGCTTCTTTTAAGGAGAATAGACCGTAATAGAATGTCTTCATAGAAGGTTTAGGGAGTCAGTGCAGAAGAGAGGTGGAGTGTCGTGTTTGGTTGTGTGGTTGAGATCGTGTTTAGACAGCTGTTAAACTTCGGGACGAAGTTTGGTTTAAGGGAGGTGGAATGTAACACATGCCATTTCTGAGGGGAGTGACCTTGGGTAGAGGGCGTTAGTTGACTTTTGGTATGGTGATGGGTACGGTGATGAACTTCGGGGACGAAGTTCTTTTAAGGAGGGAAGACTGTAATACCCGTATGTTAGCCTCGGTCGACGGCAGTCAAACCCTGTTTTATACACGTATTTCAAAGGCATGTTTATAAAGAATTTTACGTAAACGGTTATTGTTTTATAAATCGTATTTCTTCGATTATTTCATATTTCATAATCATTTGATATTTGTCGATTATTTCATAAATGGCTTTTCATTTGTATTTCTTTAATTTTAATAATATATTTATAATTAAATATATTTCCTATTTGATATTTATTTCCCGTCTATACTTAATCACTATTTTTATTTAAGTCGTAATTGTATTTAAATCCTATATTTTATATATTCTTATGTAATTGCTAGTATTTTAATAATTCTATAATTCATATTATATGGACCAAAATACTACTTTACTAATAATATTTATATTTATATTTTTGTAACTAATTAATTAGTATTTACTAATAGTAAGTTCCATAATTTAAATAAGGTAAAAATTTAATTGTTTTATTTCTTATTTCTTGGAACCCTAATACATGAACTACACATCTACCCTAACTCGTTGCCTCCCATACCCTAACTACGTTACTTCCTCCTTATTCCCTCTCTGCGTTTTTTTACTCTCTCTTTTCCCTCCTCCTTCCATGTCGTTCTCTCTCCGTATTCTACTACTTAGCCTTCTTCAATTTCGCCCTGTTCAAGTCCTTGCTCGTTTATTTTAACAGTCATGTTGTTATCAAGGTACGTTATTTTATCGTATTACGGTTCGTATAAGATTTTGTGTTAACCTACCTTGTACTTGACTGACCTCGACCCTCAGGCCATCAGACTCCATTAAATCGGACCCCAGGCATACGTGGGACCGTAGGGCATAAACCTGACCCCTTTGACAACCACCGTGGTGGTGGTCGTGGTGGTTATTTGGGTAGGAAAGGGGGGATGACTCGGGGTTAAAGGGCTCTTGTGCAAGCGATGTTCAGGGAAGAAAGAAAGGGCTAGGATGGTGGGGGCCATGGTTGGTGGTTGGTACCATAGGGGAGAGTCATTAGGTGCGGTGGTAGTGGCCAGGGGTGGCCACTACGGTGGGTTTTCGCGAATTAGCAAACAGGGGCTGATAAGGAGATTTAACGTGTGTTTGTGTGGGTGTTTGACGTGGTGGGAACCACGATGGGGGCTGGTGGTTGATGAGGAATGTGTGTCGGGGACTGGCGGTTATGGGTAGGCGTTTTAGGTGGAGGGTGTTGGTGTTTCGCGTGGTAATTGCCGGAGCAAGAACTAATATTGCGGTTTCGGTATTCTTGTACAGGCGGTTAGGGCAGGGGTTTGCGGTGGTTGTGAGGGCTGTCGGTGGTGGCTAGAAGATGGAATGAGTGGTTGGTGGTGCAAGCGAGGGGTTGAGACCAGCGACGGTGGTTGTGGGTGGCTAGAACCGTGGTGGTAGTGACGTGAAGTAGGGTGCGCGGGAAGAGGGTTCTAAGTTACGTTGATATGCTGCTGTGTCGTGAGTTTGTTTGCTATTATTACTATTATTATTATTATTATTATTATTATTAAATTATTAGTATTGGTGGCCAGTGGTGTTATCCATTATAAACTATTGGTATTAGTATTTTAATTAATTAGTGGTTTAGTTGTTTAACTAATAATTAATATTTAATTAGTTGAATTCTGGGTATGTTGGGTCAACTTTTGAGTTATTAGTGTTATTACTATATTTGTGGGTCGCATGTTTTAATCGTTAAATCGCTTTGTTAGTTCGGGATTTATATTTTCGTATGCGTAATTTTTATTCATAAGTCGTGTTTTGTTTTATTTGTAAATACTAAACTTTTTTTATTTATTTATTGCTTGTAATTTATTAATTATTATTTCGGTGATAATTAATAAATAATGTTTTAGACGGTTAATGACGTTTATCTGTGATGATTTAACATGTATCGTAATATTAAGCAATAATTATAATTAGTATGTTTATAACTGTTATTGTATGACAATATTGTTACAATGTTTTATGATTGGTTAATATAGTTGTTAATGAATGATTAGCGATATAATATTGTGATAATTATATGTATATGGCTATGATTAATGAAATGAAAACATGATCGAATAATTAATTAAAGCTCTATCAGTTGTTTGAATAGAATTTGATATTAAGTAATGTTTATAGGAACTGAATTTGGAAGTGGAATATTTCTAGACGGTGATTTCTATTTGCATACCTGCTACTCCAGGTAGGATACACTGACCCTATACTCTATGATGTGTTATGAATGAATGTTATGTTGTGGATGCTGAGCATGATTTATATGAGAATGGTATTGGTTGGATTGAGTGTTGTCTATTATTATTGGTACGCGCATTGCATTATTTGATAGCATGATTGATTAAAAGTAATGTTGCATTCACGAGCATGGCATGTGCATTGGATACGGATTTGAGATGGTGAGATATTATTGGGCCCAGGCTAGTTCTGCAGGACTAGACCTGGTGACCTCAGCTGTTATGCTGGTGTTCGGCGACGGCCGATTATAGTCTGCCGGGAGGTTCGGTATGGCGTGGTGCAAGGGTATGAGTTTGAGATTGAGATTGTGATTGAGCTCGAGCATATCATGGCATTTGCATATCATATTTGTTGCATTATTTATTATTGGGTTATCCTACTCAACCGCGAGGTTGACAGTGTATTCGTGTACACCTACGATGATCCGGAATGGGGAGAAGATTCTACAGGTCAGAGACAGATGGACTAGGAGCTTGGGCAAGGAGAGAGACATGGCTTGGACCTACTTAGAATTAGATCACATACTTAGATGTTATCAGTTGTACTTTTATTCTTCGCGTAATAGTTGTAATACCAAAAGTTTAAATTTAATCAGTTTTTATATAAAGTACTTTGGTTTGTTTAATTAGTTATTCACTACCTCGGACATTCCGAGATGGTAACAGCTCTATTTATTTGAGAATGTCTTGCTAAAGGCTCTTAAATAAATGGGGCTGTTACAAATGCACAGGGTCAACCACGAGGTTGAGTAGAGGAAAATAAATAACAAACACTATTATATATACATTGGGATCAATCATCCCTTTTCCGCACTGATCCAACGCCAAATAAACTCCGCACCGATCCAACGCCAAATAAACTCCGCACCGATCCAACGCCAAATAAACTCCGCACCGATCCAACGCCAAATAAACTCCGCACCGATCCAACGCCAAATAAACTCCGCACCATATCACAAGACCCAATATTCTCCACATCGTATTGTATCACAGAAATATTAAGTCAATTAAGTACAATATAACACCATTCATACAATAAGATATAAATAGTTAACATCGGATAATAACATATTACTCATCACCACGTATACAGTATTCCCCTACCTTAATATTGCGGAAGATAGTTGAACTGCTGCTAGACATATTCTACACGGAAACCGTCACCTAACATATATTTTATACGATTAATAACCCCTATTCTAGAATAGCAAGGATTCTAAATATAGTAACTTTCTAAAAGTGGAAAGTTTCCTGTAATAGAAACTTTCCCGAAATAGCAACCTCGTCCAAAAAAATGGCAATACCACTAACTATTAATCATGTTCTCGTTACGTATTAATCTTAACCACATACAAATAATCGTCACAATACAATATCACAAAATAGCACATAAACAAATACCTTGACTAACCATAATAATAATAATAATAATACTAATAATAATGATAATAATAATAATAATAATAATGCTCACAATGGCAAACAACCGAGACTCACGAATAGCACGAATACAGCGAACAACGAAAACCCGAATACGACACAACCCCCACCGTGTTACAACCATACGTAATAATATTAATATTGTCAAACGAGATAAAACCATAACATTTGATAAAGTCTTATTATAAATAATGCTAATAACATCATTAATTAAAATGATAAGAATAATAATACAAAGTAACAAGGATAAAAGTAATAACAATGAACCTTATCAAAGTAAATACGTAACAACAAAGCAAGCAAACCAAAACAGCCCGTATAGCCCTCGCACCACCCACTTCACAGCCCCCTTTGACCACCTTCCACAGCCTGCACCACCACCGCGCCACTGTGGATGGGACCCCTGACCCACGGTGAAGCTACTGCCCCAGACCACGACACCACTCATGTCCCAACCAGCCCTCAAAACTAGACACAACACCCACTGGTCACCACGACAAATCCCATATTCCTGTATTAACACGTGACACACCCCCTTCAACCCTTCCCTTAGCCACCTGCCAACACTGCTCTCACCACCACCGACCTCCCCCCTAAACACCCTGCAGTACCCACTGCCCCCTGGAGCCAAACCCCAACCTTCGACGCCATTCTCCTCCACAAATAGCCTCCCCAAAACCCTGACCACCAACCCTTGTTCCCGCAACTCGTGTTACTCTGTTCCACCAGTCCCAAACGAACTCCACCTTAAAACCCACACGCACCACCAAGGCCCACCTTGACAACCCCCATACGCTCACCCTGACTATCACCTTGCCAAAAACCACAACACTCGCAACAAATGTGAACAAGCACTGCCTCGAAACCCTACCCCAAACCATACATTCAACAACCTGTTCTGAGAACGAAAAGGAAACGTGACTGACATAGGCGACAAAACCACCACACACGACGGTCAACCGTGACCCACGGTAACTCAACTCTGACCCAAATATAATTACTGAACCTCATAGATTAAAACTACACAAAGATCAGAATCTAAAAGCATGATTATACGCACAAAATCACGAATTGAAGTTGAACAGAAAACTGGAAAAAAAACCGAGAAAGGTTGTGTGTACCCGTTTTCAGATGCAAAACGAACCATTCAGATCAACCCTAAGCCACCGTGAAAGCCCTTCTCTTCAAACTAGGATGTGACGGCAATGAGTGTGAGAGGTTGTTTGAGCGTCGATTAGGGCATGAGTAGGGTTAGGGAGGTGTTTTTATATGGCTGCAGGATGACGAGGTCTGATGTTTGGGTCAATGTATGAGTGTTTTCGGTTTTGGGCTGCTTTGGTTGCACACAATTCGAGGCCCAAAACACTTGCTTAAAACGTGATCTAATAACTAATACTCAAACCCGATATTACACTAATAACATATAAAACATAGAAACCCGTATTCGATAAATTAATTATCGAATATAAACGTTCAAAAGACCAACAACACGTCGATATAATTAATAATTATTAAAATAAAATACGAGGTATTACAGTCTTCCCTCCTTAAAATGAACTTCGTCCCGAAGTTCACCATCCCATGATCAACAACTGGTCACTTTGTGACATACATAACATCAGAAACTAATAACTCGTACTCTCAAAACAATAACTGTCACATTCTACTCTTGTTGAGAAAACTTTGTCCCCAAAGTTTAACGTATAACTAAATTATAGAATACTTCACGTAACAAAATAAAATGCACAACAGAGGAAATCAGGAGTATCATATGTATTCACACCATCACAACATATCAATTAGCCATGCCATAACCACTAGTCTTATCATACATCCATAAGATTTTTACAATCCTATCCTCCTTAAAACATGGTTACGTCCCCGTAACCTCATTATAAGAATTCAAAACTCAAATAACCAAGTATCGTATTCCCTTCGTCGAACCTATGACCAAAGGCAAGGGGTGAGTGAACTGGCGGAATGAAACCGCAAAACAATACTTCCATCTCAATACCAATTTCAGACTCAAATAAATATAACTCAATAACCATGGTCACTCTGGACCGTAAACATATCTCGGCACAAAGGCCCCATAACTCAATATCAGTAACGTATCTCAATCTTGCAATCAATATCGTCAAGAGAACCATGCTCGACACTTAGAGTACAAGACTCAAAGCTACTCACCCACAAGTCTAGGTCAAAGGAACCGTCAACTTGATAAAACACTGAACTGCCACAACGTCATCCATGGTCTGGTTCTAGTCTCACGAGCAACTTAATACCCTCAAACTCTATCCCATCAGCTAATTAACATGACAATAATGTACATGTCTTACCCAAATCAATGGACCTACTTGTATGTATCTTTATAATTCCACCACTCATAAAACAAGAACTTGTATGCTATACTAACCAAACTAATACCACCTCATTATAAGTACTTAGCTAATCGCTTACCAAAAGTTTTCCCACCTCACACTCAACCCGTCTCACCAACAAAAGAATTATCCTATTAACAGAAAATGTGAACTATCAAAATAAAAGAACAATTACTAATATTCAACTTGAATAAATACTCGTAAGGAACTCATAACAATTATCATCTACACATATAACCTCGAGCGTTAATAATAGTATTAGGATTGGTAGAATCGGGTTACGCAGTAGAACAGGATCAGAGTAGTTAACACCTACATACCCTTAGAATTTTAACACATCTCAGCATATTTACACAATGTAGACAATCAGCAACTCGTATTTCATAAATGTCAAGGAACACCCTTCATGTTCGTAATCATATTATAGAAGCAAAATCATATTTTAGGAAGGACATAAAGCAAAATTAATTAACGTAATTAAACATGGAACACTTGACATATTTCACAAGGTGTGTACACATCATAGGCTCACAAGACCGCTTAACATTCCTAGGTGTCAATAAGTTAACAAAAAAAAACACTTAGGTACATTCCCCATCCACTCATATTACATCATTTATCATGAAACTATTACTATATACGACTTGTACAATAAGGGTTTTATTCAATGTGCGGCAATTAAACATTCAAGCAGGTTTTCATCAACACATAGCTACAAAATTGTCTTGTTGCAAACAATCATTATAATTATCAAAACATTAAGTGTTACGATGGATAATCATCACTTGGAAGCATTTTGAAACTTTGGAAACATTGAAGCGGTAATTGGTGGCAATTTATAAACATGAATCAAAGGCAATTTGCAAGCTATAGGTCGAAACAAGACTACATAGAGACATTCTGACTCTTCTTTACTAAAACATTGTTCTTGTAAATTGTAGCTCATGAACTATGAAAATTTAACGATAAAAGTAAACGAATCACAAGACTAGTACTTCAATAAATCACACGTCCACCAGTTAATAACTCAAGACATTATGATTAGATTTTAAACATAGCAATGCCATTCAGTTTGTGACATATCAATATGCATAAAGGTGTTATAAAGATTATTATCTCAGTGAGCCAGACAACGATATACCATAAATATATTCTAGAACATCAACACGATTCTCATCGTTCAAAATGATCACCATTACCGACAACAACTAGATTGCTATATCATACTAATGGGTTTACCAGTCAACTTTCATTCTACCTCTTGTTAAGACTCGTCTCTGTTAAACATGATTTTAACACACACACGAATATCACTTCATTATATTGGGGTCATAATATTAGAAAATAAGAGCGTTTGTATTACTGAAACGAATTTATATAAACTTGACGAAATCAGCCAGGTTGCATTATCATATAGTGAGGTTCATATTCATTCCAAATGTCTACTATACATGTTACTAATGCCATATCAGGGTACCACGTGGTCACATCACATAATTTCATATTTGATTAAACTTTTATATAAAACTTACACAACTTACGATTCCAACAATTAAACATCATGTTGCAACTTTTTAAAAAAAATTATAATTAAATAAACGTTCAGTCATTTTGTTAACCATTATAGTTTTTGAGAAATAGGATGGATTCTCTAATCATAGGAAAAAGAATAAAATGTAAAATTTAAGGAAATTATTTATAACGAATTGGTCTGAACAGAACTTTACGACAATAAAACAGGAAACTGGGCAACTTGCAAAAATCACTATTAATTAACAACTTTTTTAGATTTTACGTGATTTATCATTTGGGAACGTGAATGAACATATTAAACATTGGAGTTGGAATCATATATAAACAATAGATACATATTAAATGGTTCCTCGTTCAGAAACATGGGTAACACAGAACTGTGCAGTGACAGTCTGACCATTGTCGACTAAAATATTTATTTCTCTCAAATATAATCCACATTAACATGAAACCAAATGCATTGGAAAACTGAATCAGAAGGTTATCACACATAATATTTTCATATCCATATAAGGAACACATTTTAGATGACAACCCGTACAAACAGGGTAACATTCTGGTCTTTTATTAAAATTTTGGTTCCATTAAAATTACTTCATATTATCATATTAAACACAAACATTATTCCTCCAAAACATGTTGACATATCATCGAAGCATAGAAATCACGTTGCACCATAATAACATTTATTCATCATTTCATTCTGTAATAGTCATCTAAAACACGGTAAAGGTTGCGTAACAGAAAAGTAGATCATCTAAATGACTGGATATTTATACATGTATATACAAATGTAACACATAACTATATGACACTCATGGCCTGGGGCAGCACATTCCGCAGATCACTAGACATGAATTACTATAACATTTAAATCTGATCGGTCATATCCACATACCAAACAATATATTGCAAAATTACGTTAGTCATATAATAACCAGATATCCTATAGACAATTCGAGACACCAAAATCACATGATCCTATCACTCAAATTTATTATACAATAAATATACACCCATTCCCTGAAAATTTCAATTCAATCATTCAGATCAATCAGCGTTTCAATATCAGTCGCATTCTTCTTATGCACATCATCACACTAGCCAAGCTTATATTTCAAACTCGTATTTCAATGTTCATTTCCTCAATACTTGAAGCAATACATTTCTCAATCACATTCGATATCAAACTCATAGATCACAGTGCATCATTAACCATGTACACATCATTACTTACCTCATTCCGCTCCTGCAACTGTTAGTACAACCTATATTGGGTCTTTTTACTCTATGCTACCCACGCTCTACATCTCTCAAGGTAACCAGGTTAGACTGAAAGGGCCAGTGGCTTGATTTGAGGGGGCCCCTAACTCATCCCAATCCCGGGGCTCCTGACAGTTACTAACCTGGGGTTCATTTTATTAGACTCTTCCTACGTTCATTATTATTCATTTGGTTTAGGTCTGAGGATCGTTCGCTCTGATACCACTTTGTAACACCCCGATTTATTAAGGAGCCTTTAGCAAGACATCCTCAGTAAATTGAGCTGTTACCATCTCGGAATATCCGAGGCAGTGAATAACAAAGTAAATCAAAGCAAAGTACTTTATATAAAAACTGGTAAATTTAAATTTTGGTGTTACAAATACTACACAGCGGAAACTAAAGTTCAACAGGTAACTACAAAGTATGTGATCTACATCTAAGTCGGTCCCTTCCAAGTGCTCACGTCATCCCATGCACCCACAGCACCATATTTCCTGTCAAAACTGCTCCCCATTATGGATTATCACAGGTGTCACACGGATACACAGGGTCAACCACGAGGTTGAGTAGAGGAAAATAAATAACAAACACTATTATATATACATTGGGATCAATCATCCCTTCTCCGCACCGATCCAACACCAAATAAACTCCGCACCGATCCAACACCAAATAAACTCCGCACCAATCCAACGCCAAATAAACTCCGCACCATATCACAAGACCCAATATTCTCCACATCGTATTGTATCACAGAAATATTCAGTCAATTAAGTACAATATAACACCATTCATACAATAAGATATAAATAGTTAACATCGGATAATAACATATTACTCATCACCACGTATACAGTATTCCCCTACCTCAATATTGCGGAAGATAGTTGAACTGCTGCTAGACATATTCCACGCGGAAACCGTCACCTAACATATATTTTATACGATTATAACCCTTATTCTAGAATAGCAAGGATTCTAAATATAGTAACTTTCTAAAAGTGGAAAGTTTCCTGTAATAGAAACTTTCCCGAAATAGCAACCTCGTCCAAAAAAATGGCAATACCACTAACTATTAATCATGTTCTCGTTTCGTATTAATCTTAACCACATACAAATAATCGTCACAATACAATATCACAAAATAGCGCATAAACAAATACCTTGACTAACCATAATAATAATAATAATACTAATAATAATGATAATAATAATAATAATAATAATAATAATAATAATAATGCTCACAATGGCAAACAACCCAGACTCACGAATAGCACGAATACAGCGAACAACGAAAACCCGAATACGACACAACCCCCACCGTTTTTTTTTTTTTTTGGTAAAGGGTAAGTATTATATATAAATAGAGAGTTACAAGTAAGATCTAGAACATGCTTTGCACGAAAGCCTGATCATGAGAGCTTAAATTACAATACATACGATTTTTAAATAAACAAACAAGCTCCTGCTTAATCCTTTTATCAACTATAGAAGGCCTAGCTAGTATATTCTCACATCTACTCTTGTTCCGTTGATACCACACATGGTATATAATCGCATTGAGTGCCCCATTTCTGACTGCCCTTTGTACTTTAGTACCCTTAACTCTGAGTCTTTGTTGTAGAGGGATATTATCCCAAATATTCATATGTAGCCAAGCTGATACCTCATGAAGAATCTGCCTACTATAATCACACTGACAGAACAAATGGTCCAAAGTTTCTGATTCATTATCACAGATGCAGCATTGATCTTCTGAGATGATATTTAACCTCTTCAGTCTGAACTTGGTATGCATAGCCTGCTGTTGATGTAACCAGGCCACAATACTATAATTGGGGATAGACCACCTGGACCAAACAAGCTTATGCCATGGAACAGAAGTTGCTCTACTCCTCAGCATCTGATACCCTTTACTGATACTGTAGTCAGTAGCCCCATCCTATGACCAGAGACCTGCATCCTTTCCTTGTTGCAACCATGGCCTTATAGCACAGATTTTTTTCCAAGACCAGTTTGTATCAAGAGGAGGACTATACTCCTGCCAGGATGTCCCTCTCAAATAAACACTGTGAACCCACTGCACCCAAAGCCTATTAGCATTAGAACTAATCCACACTGCAAGTTTACCAATGGCAGCTTTGTTCCAGACTTTTGCTTGCTTGAGGTTGAGGCCTCCTTCCTGAGTAGGCATACACAGCTTGTCCCAAGCAACCAGAGGTACTTTCATGTAGTCAGCTGCCCCTGCCCCTGCCCATAGAAAATTCCTGCAGATTGCATCAATTTGATGTATCACTGCACTAGGCAGAAGGAACATAGTAGCCCAGTAATTAATGATAGTGCTAAGGACAGATTTGAGCAAGACTAGCATCCCTGCATACGAGAGTTTCTTAGTTCCCAGCCTCCTAA
Organism: Silene conica; assembly: GCA_029255685.2. Classification (NCBI taxonomy): domain Eukaryota; kingdom Viridiplantae; phylum Streptophyta; class Magnoliopsida; order Caryophyllales; family Caryophyllaceae; genus Silene; species Silene conica. Next base: position 46,321,439 of record CM055312.2, on the reverse strand, counting down.
TCCTCTCCACCACCTTATCAATGAATAGCTGGCAATCTTTGATGTTCAATCTAGCAGCCTTTATAGGCACTCCCAGGTATTTAAAAGGAAATGTCCTTTCATTGCAGCCTGAGACCTGAACAATTTCCTGCCTTAGACTCTCCTTTACTCCTGCAAAATAGACATCTGACTTGCCTGGACTCATTTTTAGTCCAGATGCACAGGAGGAAGTAGAGAAGGGTCTAAGCAAAACCATCATAGATTTAGCATCCCCTTTACTGAAAAGGAGCAGGTCATCTGCAAAGAGTAAGCAAGTTAACTTCATATGTTTACACAGAGGATGATAAGTGAAGTCCATGTTTGAGGTAGTGTATTTCAGAATGCGAGTGAGGTACTCCATACAGATGGTAAACAACAGGGGACTTAGAGGATCCCCTTGCCTGAGCCCCCTCTTCCCTTGGAAGAAACCAAACTGATCCCCATTGATATTAATAAAATACGAGGCTGTTGTAACACATTGCATTATCATATTTTTGAACTGAGTAGGAAACCTCATATGTTGCAGCATTTGGTCTAAAAAAGACCACTCCACTGAATCATATGCCTTCTGCATGTCAAGTTGAACAAACATCTGGGAGAGATTGTTTTTCTGTTGTAACCCCTTACCAAATCCTGGCAGATGAGTATGTTCTCAATAATACTCCGGCCTTTAACAAAAAATCCTTGTTCAGATCCTATCAAGTCAGGCAGAATTTGCCCCAGCCTGTTGCATATGAGTTTGGCAATACATTTATAGACCACATTGCAGCAAGCAATGGGCCTATATTGCTTAACATTTGATGGTCTGGGAACTTTGGGCACCAGAGTGAGAATTGTGGTGTTGAGTTGCTTGAGCATTTGACCATTCTGGAAGAAATCCTGTATGGCCATACATACATCCATCCCCACAATATCCCATGAGTCTTTAAAGAACTTGCTTGAGTAGCCATCAGGGCCTGGGGCCTTATCATTGGGAATACCAAACATAATCTCCTTGATTTCCTCATTGGTGATAGGGTTTAACATGATCTGGACATGGTTATCAGTACACACTGCACCCTGGTTCATAATTCTTTGCTGGACAGCTGTGGTAGGAGCCTGAGACCCAAGCAAATGTTCATAGAACTGCAAGAAACTGTTCTGGATCCCTACTGTATCATTATGGGTCATACCTCTATTATCCTCAATTTGATAAATTGCATTCATTATCCTCCTTGCTTTGATGGATCCATGAAAATAGGAGGAGTTAGTGTCCCCTTTATCTAGCCACTGAACCTTAGCCTTTTGTTGTAAAAACTCTTGGACCAAAGGTTTTAAGTTAGCACATTCCTTCTGTAAAGTATATTCTTGATTTAGCAGCAGCATATTTTCTGGCTGAGTTTGCAGTAGAGACTGAACTTGTATTAACTGAATATGAGCTATGTTGTATTGTTGCTCTATATCAGAAAAATTGTCTCTATTAAGCTTCTTCAGACCCCCCTTGAGGCCCTGAAGTTTTTTAACCAGTCTAAACATAGGGGTACTGTTAGTTATTTAGGTATAGTTTATACTCCTCTTATGATATATGTAATTACAATTTAATTATTTGATACCTAAATCTACATGCATGGAAAAAAAATATGTAAAACTTTGTCTAAATAAAGTTAAAGATAAGAAAATCATACTTAGTTAATGGTTATTTTTTTTTCTTTTTGGGCACCACAACAAGGACTCCTTCCTTATTGTAGTTCTTGTGCTTGTATTATAAGGATGATCCTCCACAAAGTTGTTATAATAAATAACCTCCAAAGGTAGCACCCAAGACTAGCCAAAAAAACAACACTAGTATAATTAACTAGATAATACTAGTATTAATAATGTATATTTGATATAATAACTAATATTATTACAATAATATTACTAGTTTAAATATGTGTTTTATGTAATAAGGATGAAGAAAATAAGAAGATAAAATTGGTCTTTTGTTGTTGATAAAACCATCCAACATGGACTTAAAAGACCAACAATTTCTTCTAATTTTTCAACCTAATAATGTTATGGAATTTAGGGGTATTTATAGGCAAACTTGGAGGACAAATATTAGGCACAATTGACCCTTAGGTGGACACTTGTTGTGTCTATAAAAATTGGTCCAACATGGCCTAATTTTGGTTAGTTCCGATTTTCGACATTTGCCCCCACAAATGCTTATAAGTCTTATATTTAATTATCTTACATAATTAAATATTAATTTAATTGATTTAACTTATAATAATTCAATTAACAACTCATAATTACTCAACTATTAAGTGATTATAAAACTATTTTATTTACATACATTGTGCAAATATTAAGTCCACTAGCTAATTTTACAACTCATTGTAAAAGTAAATAGCGAATTGATTCCCCTTTATATTTAATACACATATCAAATAAATTGTTAACTAATTAACAATTTATAAAACAATTTATTATTTAATATCATATATTTAAATAATTAAAACTTATTTTATTCCGAGTTCGTAACCCGTCATCAAATAATATACTATCTTGACTAATAAAGTCAATATTAGTAGAATAATTATTTCGTATAAATAATTAATCCTAATATAATTTTGGGCCTCGTCCTATAGGTGTGACCTAAAGGGATCAGCTGATCACCGCCGTTTTCACGACAGTAATATCAAACTCTAGTCAGCCAATCATTACTGATATATGATGACCTGTTGATAAATAAATAAATAAATTCCCAAACATTTCCTACAAGATTTATAAAGTAAATGCACATATTGTGGAAGACATTACTCCAACAATATCCCACTTGTCTGACACAAGTGTGCATTACCAATTCTCTTGTCCAATAATATCTCCCACTCAATGCAAGATGTCTTTCAGGTCGTACTTGCACGTAATCACATTAAAAGTGGTTTTTCTCGATCAGGAGAATCACTGTCTGACCGGATAATCTTATTCGAGCGTGGCCACGCATTTACAATGATCTCTCCTCGAGTGGCCTTGAGATAAAAAATGACAAAGGACAATTTTGTTGACCTATCATCTTTATCTAATATAGATCACAATAACCCAGTAGATGCTCATCGGCCTCCTTTTACGGTGCGACCTAGAACAAGAACTAAAGTCACCGGAAAACCATATTAACTCAGAATGATAGTCATCAGTCTAAAGAATTGACTTGAAGGAATGATAAGAAATCCTTGCTACGACCTAGCAACACGAAGGATTTCAAAAACGGTCACTGTCCGACAAATCATAATCTGCCTATGTAATCGATCAATCATCTTTATGACCAAATGACAATCGAACTTGTCATCTATTGCCTTACAATCTAGTCACTCCGAGATGTCACCTCATTAAGTAACTAGGGACCAAAATACAATGTTAATCCAATTCACTTTAATAAAGTTCGAAATTGTCGCTACAACCTATTTGGATGGAACAAAGTATTACGATAAATGCCAAATATATTTAATACAATATTTAATTTACAATAGTTCTGGCATTCGTTTTAATCCCATCGAAACTACATGACTTTCATGTTTCGCCTGAGACAATGCCTTGGTTAAAGGATCAGCTATGTTCTCAGCTGTCCCAACCTTACAAACTGTAATTTCTTTCCTTTCTATTAAATCTCTAATTACATGAAATTTCCTAAGTACATGTCTAGATTTATTACTAGATTTTGGCTCTTTTGCTTGAAAAATGGCCCCGCTGTTATCACAATATAAGGTGATAGGATCCTCTGCAGTCGATACTACTTTCAGTCCTTCCAAAAATTGTCTAATCCAAACAGCTTCTTTTGCAGCTTCCGATGCTGCAATGTACTCAGCTTCCGTTGTAGAATCAGCAGTCATAGACTCTTTAAAACCCCTCCAACAAACCGCTCCTCCATTTAACACAAAGACATATCCAGCTTGAGATTTCAGATCATCCATGTCGGTTTGGAATCTAGCATCTGTATAACCTTTTATACGTAGTTCAGATTCTCCTCCAAACACTAAGAATGAATCCTTAGTCCTTCTTAAGTACTTTAGGATATTCTTGACAGCTATCCAGTGACTTTCACCTGGATTTTTCTGATAGCGACTGGTCATACTCAAAGCATATGCAACGTCAGGACGAGAACACATCATAGCATACATGATCGATCCAACAGCGGAAGCAAAAGGGATCGTTTTCATGCGTACAATATCCTCTGATTTAGTAGGACACTGTGACTTACTCAAAGTGATCCCACAAGCCATAGGTAAAAACCCTCTCTTGGAGTTCTTCATATTGAATCGGTCAAGAATTTTATCAATATGTCTCTTGACTCAATGCTAGTATCCTTTTAGATCTATCTGTTGGGGCTGGTGTCCTTGACAATTAAGTACAATGACTTATTAAATCTCTTTAAGGATCACAAGGGCATACTTCTGTATTATTACCAGTTGATCCACGTTTATCAATAACGGTTGGCTTGCTAGATAAGTTTGACGTTATTGTCATACGGATGGCGGTGATCAACTGGTCCCTATACGTCACACCTATAGGACACGTTTGAGAGATGTGAAGGTATGAAAATACAATCACATTTATGCCGGATATGACTAAACAGTTAGTCAGAGGTATTGACTATTAAATTAGTCAATAAGATGTTGAGATTATTATTTAATACGGATTAAATAATTTTAGCTAATACGGATTACATGTTTAATTCGTAAATTAAATATAAACGGTTATATTTAATTAAATATTGTATTCGCGAATTAATATAAACAGTTATATTAATTTAGGTAATTATACAATATCGTATTTTATCAGACCATTATTAATATATCGACTGTATTAATAACTGATAACATGTTACGATTTATAAATAAAACCCGCGAATAAATTATAGCTAAATGGGTCGAATCACGCATTGGAATAAGGTAAGAGTGGAAAGCCCACTCCTACCCGACATCAATTTCGGCCGGCCATGTGTAGTATATAAGGAGAGTCCTTCTCCTTATATCAAAGACTCTTGTTACACTGTAAAATAATCTCAGGGTAAAATTAGGGTTTGAGAGCATTCTTCTCCCAAAACCTCAGATCTCACATCTAAAACCTCAAGGGCTCTCCCTATATTGCAAGGCAATTGGAGAGGATTTCTAGCACACGCGGCCACGTCTCAAACTAAGTCTTGGGTGCAAGTTATAGGAGGGAATTTGCATTAATTCCTGTTCTTAGGCCATAAGCACAAAGGACCAAAGGTTGAATTCTTTTTCTTATCCTTTTTAATCTTATGACTATAAACACAACTGTATTTTTCATTATAATCCTGCAAGTTTAGGGTGAATACATGCTTTATTCCCCACAAGTGGTATCAGAGCCAGGCCATGAAAATTTTACTTTTGTGTTTTTCATAAGTTTATTTAAAAGTTTTTGAAAAATCTCGTTTCTGCCGCCGTGTCGGTCGGTCGACCAGTTATAGCGGTCGGTCGACCGCCCCTGTGTGAGTTTTCTGTTTTTTTTTTTCAAAACAGTTTCCTTTGTGAGAAATCGTGTTTAGAAACTCGGTTTCGTGTTTTGTGGTCGGTCGACCTGTTTTTCGGGTCGGTCGACCATTCTGCTTTAAAAAAAAAAAAAAAAAAAAAAAAAAAAAAAAAAAAAAAAAAATTTTTCGTCAGGTGGTCGGTAGACCTGTTTTTCCGGTCGGTAGACCACCCCTGTAACAGACTCTTTTTTTTTTATTTCCGAAAATAACATGTTTTATTTTTACATGGCCTTTAGTAATATACTATATACGGAAATAGTATATTATTAATTTTGTGAAACGGTTCACCCTCGTTTGATACATATTGTTTTAAAACAGTTTAAAATAATGGATTATATGTTTGTTAAAATTGGTGATTAAAACGGTATAGTCACTTAATTTTAATCTTAAAAGGTGGTTTGGTATAAATTTATTAATCATAATAACAGTATTATGTCATGTATAAATTGTTTTTAGTTGATGCATTTTATTTATCGTCTTGTGAATGCCTTGAATGCTTTCAATAACGTATTTAATTTTTGCAAACGGTTGTAACTTAGTGTGGCCTTAGAAGATTGTGTCACCGCAATGATGGGACATGATCTTGCTTGTAATTTTGAGATCTTGAATCTCCGTTTTGGGTTTTTGCCATGTAATTACTTTTGTATTTAAATTAGAATGTATCTAGGACTACTTTTGTAATTTAAATTAGTAATTTTGTGAAGACCAAAGACAAGACGGAGGCCGGATGCTCACTCCCGCTGCAAGGACCAAGATGGAACATCAAGACAAGCTTCTAGGGTCCAACAGTGGATTCCAAGTTGTTTTATGTTTATTTTGGTAGGATAGGCCACACTAGGACTTTTATTTACGTTTATTGCATTTATCTTTACGCTTTCATCGATAATAGCTTGCATCATATTCCGCCTAAAAACCAAACCACCTATATCATGCCTGAAAACTGACTCATGTAGAGGTTACGCGTTAGTTTTCTGTGACAATACAGATGTCACATGTCAATTTAAAAGCCATCACTTTATTTAATTCATTCACGCAAATGCTAGTTTTTAGTTCACTTAAATATGGATAAATAAGAGTTGATGGGGTCTTCCTCGTATAACCAAAAATTGAGATTAGTCTTTATAAATCAGCCTCCCATGAATCCCTTCTTCGTCGGTAGGCATAATATGACCCCTTCTACGTCGGGTAAGTGGGAACAAATGATTTAGTTTATCTCAACATCATGGTCACTCGATAATATTCCAGTGACTGAGATGGACTAATAGATAGATATACGGAAATCTATCGACCAAGAGTTCCAACGATTGGAATTAGCCAAACTGTGGGCTTATCAATATACGGAAATTGAGTCTTGGGATCGTTTATATAATTCTTGAGGGAGATCAATTATATAAATGCATGAGTCTACGAGTTTAAATTCAATTTAATATAGACTTAAATCACAACAATAAGTTGCTTATATGGTTTTGTTTTATCTTCTTTTCAGTGTAGAACACGTTCATTAAAACTGCTGTAAAACTAAAATGGCTGGTGAAGACCCAATGCCAAGTGCCAAGCTAGCACGTGAATCCTGGCTAAAAGCCTTCATGGACTCCATGAATCAGTCAACTAGACTGAGGAATGATGGGTCAAACTTCTCTGACTGGGAGGCAGCACTACGGAATGCTGCCATTACTGACGGAAAGCTCAAGTTCTTAACTGAGCCCATTCCGCCACACCCAGGAACTGGAGCTAGAGCCAACGATGTTCGCGCTCATAGCGACTTCGTCATGGAAGCGGGTGCGATAAAGAACGTACTCATCTATGCAATGGAATCCAATTTGCAAAGACGCTTCATAACCCATGGTGCAAACAAGATTTTCACCACGCTCACTAACGAATTCTCCAAGGCTCCGAGAATCGTTTCTTATGAGCATACCTGTCGCTTCTTTGAGGCGAAACTCCAGAAGGGCCAAGCTGTTAGCCCACATATTCTCAACATGATTGAGAATATCGAGAAACTGGAGTCCCTAAACTGCAAGATCAGTGAGAACATCATCGTTGATCGCATGCTTCATTCGCTTCATGATGGGTTCGCCCTCTTTAGGGCCAACTACTACATGAACGACATGAAGAAGACTCCCCATGAGCTCCACTCCCTTCTCGTACAGACTGAGAAGGATCTAAAGTTGAGTGGGAGTCTAAAGCCGGATGTTCTCATGATCTCCAGTAAGGGAAAAGGTAAAGGGAAGGCTAAAGCTCAGGGCGACCTAGCAGTAGGTAAGCCCAGGTTCAAGAAACCAGGATTTACTAAGAGTGGGCCAGGTGAGTCGAGCAACTCACAGGGCAAGACTAAGAGCAAGGATACTAGCATGGAATGTCACCATTGCCACAAGACTGGGCATTGGAGGCGCTCATGCCCCGTGTATCGCGAGGACATTAAGGCAGGCCGCGTTACCCCTGTTTGTATGTCTTCTTCTTCTTTTATTCACATGATTGAGATTAACCACGCAAGTTGCGGAACTTGGGTACTTGATACTGGTTGTGGTTCTCATCTATGTAATCATGTGCAGGGCCTCCGAAACCAAGAACCCCTAACCAAGGGTGAGGTGGACCTGCGTGTCGGGAATGGAGCACGTGTGGCTGCAGTCTCGAAGGGAACATACGTAATCCAGCTTCCAAGTGGATTCGAGTTATTTTTATATAACTGTTATTATGTTCCTAGTTTGTCCAAAAACATTATTTCAGTTTCTGCACTTGACAAACTCGGCTTTTCATTTGTAATAGAGAATAATAGCTGTATTTTCTCCTTACACAATATGATTTATGGCAAGGCAGTTTCCATGAATGGAATTTATGTTTTAGATCAAACCACCGAGATATTACATGTGAATAATAAAAGATTAAAGGTAGGTGACAAAGATCAAACTTACTTATGGCATTGTCGTATGGGACACATAAATGAGAAACGCGTAAAACAGCTCATACAGAATGGAGCTATTTCGCCCTTTGATTTCGAATCATATGGCACGTGTGAATCATGTCTCATCGGCAAAATGACTCGTATTTCCTTCAAAGGTGTTGGAATGCGCGCTGCCGACCTATTAGGACTCATACATACGGACGTATGTGGCCCTATGTCGATCAACGCACGAGAAGGCTATAGGTATTTCATCACTTTCACGGATGATTTGAGTAGATATGGCTATGTCTACTTGATGAAACATAAAAGTGAATCCTTTGACAAGTTCAAAGAATACCAGAATCGGGTACAGAACCAGCTGGGTAGAAAGATTAAAGCACTACGCTCGGATCGTGGTGGTGAGTATCTTTCACGCGAGTTTGATCAACACCTAAAAGACTGTGGGATCGTGCTACAGTTGACTCCACCTGGAACACCACAATTAAATGGTGTGTCCGAACGGAGAAATCGAACTTTACTTGATATGGTTCGATCCATGATGAGTCACACCGTTGTGCCTGATTCATTGTGGGGCTATGCTCTTTTGTCAGCCGCTCTAATACTTAACCGAAGTCCGTCTAAAGCTGTTGACAAGACTCCATTCGAGTTATGGAAGGGAACGGTCCCTAACTTGTCCTTTATTCGGGTTTGGGGCTGCGAGGCTTATGTCAAGTGGAGACACGAGGATAAGCTCGGCCCGCGATCGGTCAAGACATACTTTATAGGCTATCCAAAGGGAACGTTTGGTCATTACTTCTACTCGCCTACCGAACAACGTGTTATTGTTGCGGCTAGTGCGACGTTCTTAGAGAAAGAATTTCTCGAGAACAAGTCGAGTAATAGAACCTTCGAGTTATCGGAGGTTCAAGAACCAACTACCGAGCAACCATTGGAGGAAACAGTACCTTCAACCGAGGCTGCGGTAGATATCCCTGAGGAACCTAGGAGGTCAGGAAGAGTCTCTATTCCACCGGACAGATACATTGGTATGGTCGAGGAACACGATACAGATGACGTCTTACTCCTAGAGGGTAATGAACCCACAACCTATAAAGGTGCCATGACCAGTTCTGACTCAAAGCTATGGCTAGAAGCCATGCAATCCGAGATGGACTCCATGTATGAGAACAACGTGTGGGATCTTCTGGACCTACCTGCAAAGGTACGTCCCCTTCAATGCAAATGGCTTTACAAGATAAAGCATGCCGTGGAAGGACAACAAGATATCCACAAGGCTAGACTAGTTGCTAAAGGTTTCACTCAAGTGCCAGGCTTGCACTATGATGACATCTTTGCACCCGTAGTCATGCTACGTTCCATTCGGATTATCTTAGCGATCGCCGCATTTCATGACTATGAAATATGGCAAATGGACGTTAAAACCGCCTTCTTAAACGGTTATTTGGAGGAAGAGTTGTACATGGTACAACCCGAGGGTTTTATCGATCCAGCACATCCTAAGGAAGTTTGCAAGCTTAAGCGTTCCATCTATGGACTTAAGCAAGCATCGCGGAGTTGGAATCATCGCTTCGACCAAGTGATAAAAGAGAATGGGTTCATTCGATCAGTCGAGGAACCATGTCTCTATATCAAGTCGAGTGGGAGTAAGATTGTATTCCTAGTACTGTATGTCGATGACATACTCTTGATTGGGAATGACATACCTCTCTTATCTTCGGTTAAAGCATGGTTGAAAAACCATTTCCAGATGAAAGATCTAGGAGAGGCACAAAGAATTTTGGGCATCCGTATCTACAGGGATAGATCACGACGGATGTTGTCTCTCAGTCAGGAATCTTATATAGAGAAGATTCTGGAGAGATTCAGCATGACGAACTCCAAGAAGGGGTTCCTTCCTATGACTCCTGGGCTTCACTTGAGCAAGACTCAAGAAGCTAAGTCAGTGGAAGAGAAAGAGCGCATGAGTCGGATTCCTTATGCCTCGGCAATAGGATCGATCATGTATGCCATGATATGCACACGTCCAGACGTTGCATATGCATTGAGTATGACCAGTCGATTCCAAGCTCATCCAGGTGAACCACACTGGATGGCCGTGAAAAACATTCTTAAGTACCTACGGAGGACTAAAGATTGGGGATTGACTTATGGAGGCGACTCAACGCTCTGCGCCACGGGTTACGCAGATGCTAGCTTCCAAACAGATCGAGATGACTCGAAATCTCAGTCTGGATTTGTCTTTACTCTTAATGGCGCTGCTGTCAGCTGGAAAAGTTCTAAATAGAGTGTTACAGCAGATTCTACGACTGAGTCCGAGTACTATGCCGCCTCAGAAGCAGCTAAGGAAGCAATATGGATGCGTCAATTCTTACAAGGACTATCAGTAGTGCCTAGTTCGAATGACCCAATCACCGTCTATTGTGACAAAAGCGGTGCCATCTTCCAAGCTAAGGAGCATAAGTCTAGCAGCAAGGCTAGGCATGTACAACGGAAAGCTCATCTAATCAGAGATTACGTGGAGCAAAAGGAGATTTTCATTGATAAGATCGCTACGGATGACAACATAGCCGATCCTCTCACAAAAGCATTACCACGTGATAAGCATGAAGGGCACATTCATTCCATGGGAATTGGATGTGTTCCTAAGTTGTAGTACTCTTTTATGAATTCATGTAATAATTCATTTTCTCGTGTACTCTATTCAACCTTATTGTTATGATATAAAATGTTTTGTTTCTCATGTGGAATTGTACGCCAATTTTGAACACCACAAAGTGAACTGATTAACATTACATCGTTTTAGTCCTTGATTACCCACTTGAGCTGATAACTCAGGTAATCATTTTGTGACGTTGGTTGATGGTGGGTTCAACGAGCCATAAGTCACGTGGATGACTGACCAATCACAAAGGCGAGTTATACGGATATCTCGTAGGACACCCCGTGACATCGTTATGGAGTCCTAAATGTTTTATAACATTGGGTGCCAGGTCGTGGATAGGACCTCCATAGTGTTCCTTAGAGTCGAGTCTTTTGACTTTCAACTGTTTCTTGAGATTAAGACAGATTTTGGGTAACTTTGGTTTCTTTCCCACGGTCACCGTAACAGGGGCCAAGAGGATTTTTTCTGGGTTATTTCATGCTGGGCGATATCGGCAGGATTCGAGTTGAGGGAAATATCCAAACCCTTATCAGGATTTTATCATTTCTCAGGGCCACTCGAGGAGTAGTAACTGAAATGCATGGCCATGCTCGAATACAGATTCGTTTTATCAGTTAAGTTACTCTCTAGTCGGGGAAACCACTCTTGATACAGATCGCTTGTGAGATACGACCTTTGCGAATGCGGATTTGCAAATTGTCTTACATTAAGTGGGAGAAATTTTAAAAGGATATGAGATTCGGTTATCGCACCTACACTTGTACGGACAAGTGGGAGTTTGTTGGAGCTTGTGTCCTCCACATGTAGTGTGATAACGTCATTGCACATACCCTTGTACGGACAAGTGGGAGATTGTTGGGGCTGGTGTCCTTGACAATTAAGTACAATGACTTATTAAATCTCTTTAAGGATCACAAGGGCATACTTCTGTATTATTACCAGTTGATCCACGTTTATCAATAACGGTTGGCTTGCTAGATAAGTTTGACGTTATTGTCATACGGATGGCGGTGATCAACTGGTCCCTATACGTCACACCTATAGGACACGTTTGAGAGATGTGAAGGTATGAAAATACAATCACATTTATGCCGGATATGACTAAACAGTTAGTCAGAGGTATTGACTATTAAATTAGTCAATAAGATGTTGAGATTATTATTTAATACGGATTAAATAATTTTAGCTAATACGGATTACATGTTTAATTCGTAAATTAAATATAAACGGTTATATTTAATTAAATATTGTATTCGCGAATTAATATAAACAGTTATATTAATTTAGGTAATTATACAATATCGTATTTTATCAGACCATTATTAATATATCGACTGTATTAATAACTGATAACATGTTACGATTTATAAATAAAACCCGCGAATAAATTATAGCTAAATGGGTCGAATCACGCATTGGAATAAGGTAAGAGTGGAAAGCCCACTCCTACCCGACATCAATTTCGGTCGGCCATGTGTAGTATATAAGGAGAGTCCTTCTCCTTATATCAAAGACTCTTGTTGCACTGTAAAATAATCTCAGGGTAAAATTAGGGTTTGAGAGCATTCTTCTCCCAAAACCTCAGATCTCACATCTAAAACCTCAAGGGCTCTCCCTATATTGCAAGGCAATTGGAGAGGATTTCTAGCACACGCGGCCACGTCTCAAACTAAGTCTTGGGTGCAAGTTATAGGAGGGAATTTGCATTAATTCCTGTTCTTAGGCCATAAGCACAAAGGACCAAAGGTTGAATTCTTTTTCTTATCCTTTTTAATCTTATGACTATAAACACAACTGTATTTTTCATTATAATCCTGCAAGTTTAGGGTGAATACATGCTTTATTCCCCACACTATCCCTATAAATTCGGATACCCAAGATGCGTTGAGCTTCTCCCAAATCTTTCATTTGAAAATGATTTCCTAACCATTTCTTAACAGAAGTAAGCATATCTAAATCATTCCCAATGAGTAATATGTCATCCACATAAAGAAGTAAGAAAACAACTTTACTCCCACTGAATTTCATGTATAAACATGGCTCTTCAACACTTCGAGAAAAACCATTCTGTTTTATAACATGATCAAAACGATGATTCCAACTCCTTGATGCTTGCTTAAGACCATAAATTGACCTCTTAAGCTTGCATACTTTGTTAGGATTTTTAGGATCCTCAAAACCTTCAGGTTGTGTCATGAACACTTCCTCTTCCAGAAATCCATTCAGGAACGCGGTTTTGACATCCATTTGCCATATTTCATAATCATGAAATGCAGCAATCGCTAACATTATCCGAACAGATCTAAGCATAGCAACTGGTGCAAAAGTTTCATCATAGTGTAAACCATGAATTTGGGTGAAACCTTTTGCAACCAATCTAGCTTTGTAGACATCTGGATGTCCATCTATACCTATTTTGATCTTGAATATCCATTTACACTGAAGAGGTCTAACATCTTGAGGTAAATCAACCAGGTCCCATACCTGATTATCATACATGGAATCCATCTCGGATTGCATGGCCTCAAGCCATAGCTTTGAATCAGAACTCGTAATAGCTGCTTTGTAGGTTTTGGGTTCATTACTTTCTAAAAGTAAAACCTCATATTCACCATATCCTTCTATAATACCAAGGTATCGATTAGGTTGGCGACTAACCCTCTCTGACCTCCTAGGTCCAGATGGAATAATAACTGATTGAGACGTATGAGGAACATCTTCCTGTGATGTCATGTCAGTTTGTGGCTCTTGAACTTCTTCAAGTTCAAATTCCTTTTCTAGAAAGACAGCTTCACGAGCCACGAACACGTTGTTCTCGTTATTGTTGTAGAAATAATAGCCATATGTTTCCTTTGGGTATCCTACAAATATACATTTTTCAGAACATGGTTCAAGCTTATCGTCAGACTTGGTCTTGACATATGCTTCACAACCCCATATTTTCATGTATCGCAAATTCGGAATTTTTCCTTTCCATATTTCATAAGGAGTTTTATCAGTTGCTTTAGTGGGACTTACATTTAACGATCGTATAGCAGACAAAATTGCAAAACCCCAAAACGATTTAGGTAATTCTGTTTGACTCATCATTGATCGAACCATATCTAATAAAGTTCGATTTCTCCTTTCTGCCACACCATTTAATTGTGGTGTACCTGGAGGAGTTAACTGAGATACAATACCACAGTCTTTTAGGTGATCTTTGAATTCATTACTTAAATATTGACCACCACGATCTGATCGTAATGCTTTAATTTTCTTATTTAATTGATTTTCTACTTCATTCTGAAACTCTTTAAACTTATCAAAAGCTCCACTTTTATACCTCATTAAGTAGATAAATCCAAATCTACTCATGTCATCGGTAAAAGTAATAAAGTAGTCAAAATTTCCTCTAGCTGTGATGGACATTGGACCACAAACATCTGTATGTATTAATCCTAATAACTCACTAGCTCGAGTTCCTTTGCCTAAGAATGGAGAACGAGTCATCTTGCCAAGAAGACAAGATTCACATATACCACATGATTCAAAATCAAACGGTTTTATAATACCAGTCGATACTAGTCTTTTAATGCGCTTCTCGTTTATATGTCCTAATCGACAATGCCATAAATAAGATTGATCGGAATCACCTGTTTTGAGTCTTTTATTGTCTATATGATAAACATCATTGCAAATATCTAGAATATAAATACCGTTGATTGAAATAGCTTTACTATATACAATCCCTTCTAGGGAAAAAGTACAACATTTGTCGTTAGTTACAAAATTAAACCCTTCTGTGTCTAGCACAGATACCGATATTATATTTTTAGATAACGTAGGTACAAAATAACAGTTATTTAAATACAATATTAAACCCGACGCTAGATTAAGTACATAAGTTCCTACTGATACGGCGGCTACTTTAGATCTGTTTCCCATACGAAGATCCACATCTCCTTTATTTAGCTTTCTTATGTTTCTTAGTCCCTGCAAATGATTACATAAATGAGATCCACAACCAGTATCCAATACCCAAGTTGTATTTGAAGCATAATTTATGTCTATCATGAAAGATTCAGATGAGAATTTACTTATGGCTTCACAATGCCAGCTTTGAGATCCTCCAAGTATTTGGAACAGTTACATTTCCAATGACCCTTGTTATTACAATAATTACAAGTGTCTTTAAGAGGGTTTCCTTTGACAGGTTTAGATTTGGATGAACAATTCGCAATTGTTTTACCTTTACCTTCAACCTTGCCAAGTTTCTTACCACCACCACTCTATAAACTTCCTCTTCTTCCCTTTCAAGTTCATTGCTAGCACATCTTTACGAGAACTCCCACTCCTCTTCTTACCACCACCACTCTATAAACTTCCGCTTGCACAAGTAGAGAATGTAACTCATGAAGACTTTTCTTCATGTTAGTCATATTATAATTTACCCGAAACTGGGTAAATCCTTTGACTTGGGAAAGAGAGTAGAGTACTCGGTCTACCACAAGTTCATCTGGGATGTTACATCCCAAACCACTTAGAGTTTCCACGTGTTCAATTAATTTAAGCACGTGAGAACTCACAGATTGACCTTCTTTGAGAGTGGCTTCAAAAAACCGAACTGCGGTATCATATTGAATTATTCTCGGTGCTTGTGAAAACATGGTGGAAAGCCTCGAGAATACTTCATGTGCATCACGGAATTTGATACACTGTCGTTGTAAAGCGGGTTCCATTGAAAAAATTAAAACATTTTTAAGTGCTAAAGATTCCTTTTGGTAACTTGAAAAACTATCCCTTACATCGGCAGTGGCTCTTGAACTAGGAGTAGGGGGAGAAGGATCAACTAGGTAACGTAACTTCCCATCACCCGCTGCTGCTAATCGTAATTGTTCCTCCCAATCTTTAAAGTTACTACCATCCGACTTTAAAACATACTTATCCATGAACGACCTTAGCCATGAGTCTCTTGGTATGGACACGGTTTGACTAGACGAAGCCATTTGTGCTTACTACAAGGAAATAAAAGGAACATTTAACATTTATCATTTAAAACAATTTTAAATATGAAAACATTTTTCCTATTTATATAATGACCTCCCACTGAATTATATAAATAATTCCAAGATCCAATTTTATATAAGTATAAGCACGGTGAACCGATTCAACCTATATTTATATAATCTTGGTGAGTTACTATTTTAACTGATTCTACAATTAGAACTCTTGGTTGACAAATTTTCTCAAAATTTATCTATTAGCCCCAAAATAAATACAAGCACGGTGGACCGATACAACCCATATTTATTTCGTTGAGTCCAACCAAAATTCACACATAATAACATTTATTACCCTACTTACCCAACGTTAATAAAGAGTACCTCGGTGATCCGAACCTACCTCTAATGACGAAGGGATTCATAGGTGTTATTATTTGGTAAGGCTATATCTCAATTTTAGATTTAGGTGAGAGATCTTATCAATTTAATTGTCTATCACTTTTAAGTGAACTAAATTGGTGAATACTAGACAATTAAGTTGACAACAACAACAACAACAACATGTAAAGACGATTTGGCATGAATGCAACACATAAATATGCAAGCAAATAAGTCCTAATATGGCCACCTAGTTAATCTAATTAACTAAACTATTACAAATTGGAAATCAACTCCTTTGGCTCCTGGCATGCATATTCATAAAGGTCTCCGTCTTCATGGTTTCGGAACGCCTTTCCGAAGTGACCACCAAATGGAAACTCCGTCTTCAAAACTAACTAATATAATTACAAATTACATAGCTTTTATTATTTATACAATTTTTTAAAGAAATAAAAAAAAACTATAAAATTAATTACAATACGGCGATGCGAATCGCAATAATATACAAACCAAATTGATATTCCCTTACATTACGGGAAATAACAACTTCTACCTATGGCCATATTAGGTAAATTACATATTCAATAAATATAAAAGTATATTAAAAGAATAAACCGTGCATTATGAATATGACATGTCAAATCGTTTTACTAGCTAACTATGGTCGTTTTGAGCTAGTATTGCCAAAAATTTTACTAATAAAAATTCACAATCAATTCTTAAACTTATTTTAAGATATTCTCAACATTATATTCTGGTCTAACTAGAAAAAATTAATTACACTAATTATTTTTTGAATTAATATGGGATTTATACTTAAAAATTGACAAAAACACCATCATAATTCATAATCATAATGTATAAATTTTATTTAATCAAAATATTCAAGTTTATAATATTTTAAAAGGCATTTACATTCTGGTTTTACAACCAAGAATGTCATGTATGCAATTTTAACAAAGTTTAAAACTCATTTAAACAATTTTAACAATTTTATCGATAAGCCGTACATTTTACGATTTAATTCAAAACTAAACCATAAAATGTGAAACAAATTAAAATAAAATTATGATCATTATAAAATCATTATCATAAGCTAAAATTCATTAATTTCGTGCTCACTAATTAAAATAATATTTATTTACAAAATAACCATTATTTATCAATTTTTATTGTATATAAAAACCAATAAATCATATAAATTAATCATATTAACTTAACATTCTGATTTTTCTCATAAAAATGACATGTATGTGGTTATCTCAAAATAAATATGCATAAAATAAACATGCAACTAATTAAATTAACTCATAGTTAATTTTTAATGCATTTTACGTCAATTTTATGCCTATTTAAGTCATAAAAAATAAAATATCTAAAATATTATTTTTATGTCCCATATTTAACTCTTAGACCAGATTATTAACATGCATAAATATATTATGTGATAAAAATTACATAATATCAATTTTAACAATTTATCGTATAAACTAGTAAAATCGTCTAAAAACAACATGCATGTATTAAACAAGCTCTGATACCAATTGTTAGTTATTTAGGTATAGTTTATACTCATATTATGATATATGTAATTACAATTTAATTATTTGATACCTAAATCTACCTGCATGGAAAAAAAATATGTAAAACTTTGTCTAAATAAAGTTAAAGATAAGAAAACCATACTTAGCTAATGGTTATTTTTTTTTCTTTTGGGGCACCACAACAAGGACTCCTTCCTTATTGTAGTTCTTGTGCTTGTATTATAAGGATGATCCTCCACATAGTTGTTATAATAAACAACCTCCAAAGGTAGCACCCAAGACTAGCCAAAAAAACAACACTAGGATAATTAACTAGATAATACTAGTATTAATAATATATATTTGATATAATAACTAATATTATTACAATAATATTACTAGTTTAATTATGTGTTTTATGTAATAAGGATGAAGAAAATAAGAAGATAAAATTGGTCTTTTGTTGTTGATAAAACCATCCAACATGGACTTAAAAGACCAACAATTTCTTCTAATTTTTCAACCTAATAATGTTATGGAATTTAGGGGTATTTATAGGCAAACTTGGAGGACAAATATTAGGCACAATTGACCCTTAGGTGGAAACTTGTTGTGTCTACAAAAATTGGTCCAACATGGCCTAATTTTGGTTAGTTCAGATTTTCGACATTTGCCCCCACAAATGCTAATAAGTCTTATATTTAATTATCTTACATAATTAAATATTAATTTAATTGATTTAACTTTTAATAATTCAATTAACAACTCATAATTACTCAACTATTAAGTGATTATAAAACTATTTTATTTACATACATTGTGCAAATATTAAGTCCACTAGCTAATTTTACACCTCATTGTAAAAGTAATTAGCTAATTGATTCCCTTTATATTAAATACACATATCAAATAAATTGTTAACAAATTAACAGTTTATAAAAAATTTTATTATTTAATATCATATATTTAAATAATTAAAACTTATTTTATTCCGAGTTCGTAACCCGTCATCAAATAATATACTATCTTGACTAATAAAGTCAATATTACTAGAATAATAATTTCGTATAAATAATTAATCCTAATACAATTTTGGGCCTCGTCCTATAGGTGTGACCTAAAGGAATCAGCTGATCACCGTCGTTTACACGACAGTAATATCAAACTCTAGTCAGCCAATCATTACTGATATACGATGACCAGCTGATAAATAAATAAATAAATTCCCAAACATTTCCTACAAGATTTATAAAGTAAATGCACATATTGTGGAAGACATTACTCTAACAGGTACCATCTATGTTTTGTTGCCAGCCAGAGGTGACCAGTTCTCAAAGTGAGGGCTAGCACTCCAGAAGTTGAAATACTTGAAGGGTCTGGTTTTGGCACCTGGTATCTGGCCCTGGGTGATTACACAGGGAGTGTGATCAAAGTAATCCTCTGGCAAAAAGTTTGCTTGAGTAGTTGATAATGCTTGAATCCAATCCTCATTGATCAGACATCTGTCCAATCTACTACAAACTCTTTCTGCAGGTTCATGTTTATTATTCCATGTATAGAACGCCCCCATGGCAGGGCTATCTATCAACTCACAATTTGTTAAACGATCCTTCAAAGGGGTGGCTTCAGCAGGGTCAAACCCACCCCCTAGACGTTCTTCTTGATTCATCACACAGTTGAAATCTCCACAAACCATCCATGGACCATTCATATGCAAAGCAATCTGTTCTAGATCTTCCCATAAACTAACTCTCTCTTAAATTTTATTGAAAGCATAAACGAAAGTAATATAAAATTGATGTCCAGTCTGACTGACCTGAACCATACAATGTATCATCTGAGAAGTATATTTCACTGGCTGAATAGAACATTG
Organism: Silene conica; assembly: GCA_029255685.2. Taxonomy (NCBI): domain Eukaryota; kingdom Viridiplantae; phylum Streptophyta; class Magnoliopsida; order Caryophyllales; family Caryophyllaceae; genus Silene; species Silene conica. The sequence goes on along the minus strand of CM055312.2, from coordinate 46,301,580 downwards.
GAGGTGATCCCAAACCACCCAAATCCTTCCCCCATTATGATAAGGAGTGTTAGAGGTGATGCTCCAACCCTGAAAACTACTCTGAGTGACTTTATTCTGATTGCTTGCCTTTATTTTTGTCTCTATCAAGCCACAAATGCCTAAATTATAAGAACTCAAAAACGTATTTACATCCTTTTGCTTATTGATGTTGTTCATACCCGTCACATTCCAGAATCCAATGGGGATCATTGATTAATTGGAGAGAGAGGGTCTACCATTGCCTGAGTATTGCCACTGGCAGTCAGCATCTGCTTGTATGTAGGACTTCCATCATGGTTTTTACCTGAAGTCTGTCCATCAGTAGGAGTATTAGACCTACTGCCAGAGGTCTCCTTATTTTGTTCTACCTGAGGAAGGATTTGCAGCCTAGGTAGAGTAGGGAATTCTTCCATAGATGGTACCTTCTGTGCCCTGGTGTTCTCCACTGGTGGAACAGCCAATTTAGGTTTCCACACTTTCTTAATCACTGGAGGTGCCCGTGGCTTAAGTTTCCTACAATCCTTCTTATCATGCCCTAGTTTATTACACCCAGAGCATAAAATGGGTTGCCATTCATACTCCACATCCACAGTCACCTTACAGTCCTTCTCATCTAAGAATTGAATAACTTTTTCCATTGGCTGACCTAAGGTGACTTCTACCAGGACTCGAGCATAGCCCAGCCTGGTCTTTGCATTAGTAAAAGCATCAAAGTGTATATATTTGCCCACCAGACCAGCAATCCTAGGCAAACTAACCCCCCAAAATTTCAAATGCAAATTATGTAATCTAATCGAAACAGGCACCTGTTTGACATCTTCCTTTTCAAGCACTGTATCAGGTGTCCATGGTTTAAGAACGATGGGCTTATTATCAAATAAATGATAACCATGTTTCAATACTGCTTGTTGCATTTCATAGGTACGAAATCGTACCACGAAAACTCCATTTGGAAGGAAATAGATCTTATCCAGGGTGTGATGGCTCCATATACGCTTCAGGTAACCTTCCAAAATTGGCCATGGAGGGTAAGCACCCACCACAAAGCCATAGATAGCAGTCTTCCAATATTCCAATTCGTCTGCAACTTCTTCCTCTGTTATTTTAATCAAAGTCTGTGTCTCTGTTTCAGATTCATCCACCTGAACCACCTTGTTCCCCTGAACTTTGAACCAAGGCCCATTCTCCTGATCATCCTCTTCATCATCTTCCACTACAACTTCCTCATCTGATTGTAAGTCATATGGAGCCACTCCTATCAATTCCTGCATAGTTTTCTCCTTAATCATTCTCTGTTCAACCGGGTTTGAGGTGCTCACATTATCATCATCAGATTGTCTCTTCTTCTTGTTAGCCCTTTGAGTGACGTTCCTACGTGGAGGAGCCATCGTTGATGCCTTAGCCATAGATGCTAGGAGACCGCCGTCAGTCGCCTTTTTGGAACGGATCCCTAGGGTTTTTTTTAAGTTCTTTGGGTTGATGCCCCACCGTGTTACAACCATACGTAATAATATTAATATTGTCAAACGAGATAAAACCATACATTTGATAAAGTCTTATTATTAATAATGCTAATAACATCATTAATTAAAATGATAAGAATAATAATAAGAATAATAATACAAAGTAACAAGGATAAAAGTAATAACAATGAACCTTATCAAAGTAAATACGTAACAACAAAGCAAGCAAACCAAAACAGCCCGTATAGCCCTCGCACCACCCACTTCACAGCCCCCTTTGACCACCTTCCACAGCCTGCACCACCACCGCGCCACTGTGGCTGGGACCCCTGACCCACGGTGAAGCTACTGCCCCTGACCACGACACCACTCATGTCCCAACCAGCCCTCAAAACTAGACTCAACACCCACTGGTCACCACGTGTAACATTCTGTGATTTAGGTAAGTTTTGCGTTGTTTTGTGTTCCAAGTTTGTTTGAGTAAATTTGTTTGTCACCCGAGTATGTCTGAACTTCGGGACGAAGTTCATTTTTAAGGAGGGAAGACTGTAATACTTCGAAATTTACGGCTTCGATATTTAAACTTTCCTTTATAAGTTTGATCGTATGTTAAGTCGTTAATTAAGTAAGTGTAGTTTATGTCGTTATGGGGGTTTGATCTTGAGACCTCTAGCATGTTGACTTGTTAGATTTATGCATCTAGTAGGGTTCGAACTGATGATCTCTTGGGTATTAGTTGGGCCTCTAAATTCGTGACACAAGATAGCCCATACGAAAAATAGGAGCACGCTGGAACCTAGTATGACTGCCGCCCTTATAGCCTCCAAATCTTGCACTAAACCTTACCCTAATTCATATCTATCACACATATACCCTAGCCGCCACATCAAAGGAAGAGAAAAGGCTTTGTACGATGGTTTTAGGTGGGCGTAAGGCGGCTCGATTTGACTGAGAAGTTGGGTATGTCACCTCTCGTTGTAATTCCAGCATTGGGTTGTGTTTTCGTCGTTTAAGTAATTGACTATAACGCGATCTACCTTCACTGTTTTTGCATAAATTCGTAATATACCATGTAATGAACATATGTAATTTGTTAGGTGGTCGTCGTTGGCTGTTAAAGGTCGTTGCTAGAGGTGTTTTAATACGGTGTCAGTAGGGTGTTGTCCTCGCTCTGCCTGTATGCGAGTCTGGGATGTATATTCCTGGGTGTTTTTGGTTCTGCTCGTGTTTAGTTTGTTATGGGTCTTGGTTTAGGGAGTCTGTGGTGGGTTGAGAGATGCAGATGAGGGTAGTACGGTGGTCGGTGGCGGCAGGGTGTGGCAGTTTACGGGAAGGCGATAGGGGTGGTCTGTGTGTCGTGTTTTTTCTGGTTGTCTATGGTCTTTTGTCTGCTCGGGTACAGAGGTTTTGGGAGGGGTAACACCGTCGACTCGGGGGAGGTCAATGCGGTGTTACCCCGTGTCTGCGCAGTCCAACTGTCAGGGGTGTTGTTGGGGTGGTTGTGTCGGTGGTGTCGGGTTGGCAAGGGTGGTCGATAGGCGTCTGTTCTAGGCTGGTCTGGGGTTTGACGTGATGAACCAGGACTGTTTTGGGGCTCCGGTTCACCACGGTGGTGTTAGTCGAAGGGCTGGTGGTGGTTGCGGTGGTGAGTGGTGCTGCTGGGTACGCGAGGTGGTGGTTGCGGCCGGCTGCGGCAGTGGTACGGTGGTGAGGAGGTGGTAGTTGTAGTGAGTCGGGTTTTGGGGTTAAAGGAGTTGGGGTTCGTTTTATATTATTATTATTATTATTATTATTATTATTATTATTATTATTATTATTATTATTATTATTATTATTATTATTTTGGTATGATAAGTGTTATTTTTATTATTGTTGCTAGTATGATTAGTATTATTATTATTTTATTGTTATTTTTAGTAGCGCTTTATTTTTTTTTTTTACGAGTTCGAGTCGTGTTATTTATATATATACGAGTCGGGAATTATTTAAGTCATGGGACGTCTATATTTGGAAAGTTACTATATTGGGAAAGTTTCTATTTATGGAAACTTTCCATTTATGGAAGGTCGCTATTTATAGTAAGTATGATCGTTAAGGGGTTCGGGAAGATTGTTAATTCGTTGCGTATATCTGTTTAGGTAGCGAGTTTCGCGTGGAACATTTTTAACAAGCCTCGGATTTGTCTGCTTTCCTGCTATTTCAGGTAGGGGTAAATACTGGTACATGATGATGTGTAGTCTGTTCTTATTTGGTATTAAGCATGTTTGTGATATAATATCATGTGATCGTTATATTATGTTATCTATATTATTCTGTGATATAATACGTTGTGAATATATTTGTGGGTCTTGTGATACGGTGTTGGATCGGTGCGGAGTTTATATGGTGTTGGATCGGTGCGGAGTTTATATGGTGTTGGATCGGTGCGGAGTTTATATGGTGTTGGATCGGTGCGGAGTTTATATGGAGTTGGATCGGTGCGGAGTTATTTGGCGTTGGATCGGTGCGGAGTATATTATATTGTTGTTTATTTATTTTACCTCTACTCAACCTTGTGGTTGACCCTGTGTATTCGTGATCACTTGTAATGAACCAAATTATTAGGGAGCAGATTGACAGGTGGCTGAGACTAAGGGGGAGCTATGGGAGAAAGAGCTTGGGTCCGGACCAGACTAAAGTCTAGATCACCTTAGTCAGTTTAGCATGAGTTGTAATTCTTTATTTTGTTACGACTTTCGGAAATCGTTGTAAGAACATGATATGAGTTTAATTTTAATTAAAGTACTGTTTATCTTTCCCTTTGTATCTACTATCTCGGGAAACCGAGATGGTAACACCTTTATTTATCTGAGGAGTCCTAGTACAGGCCCTTAAATAAATGGGGGTGTTACACCACGACAAATCCCATATTCCTGTATTAACACGTGACACACCCCCTTCAACCATTCCCTTAGCCACCTGCCAACGCTGCTCTCACCACCACCGACCTCCCCCCTAAACACCCTACAGTACCAACTGCCCCCTGGAGCCAAACCCTAACCTTCGACGCCATTCTCCTCCACAAACAGCCTCCCCAAAACCCTGACCACCAACCCCTGTTCCCGCAACTCGTGTTACTCTGTTCCACCAGTCCCAAACGAACTCCACCTTAAAACCCACACGCACCACCAAGGCCCACCTTGACAACCACCATACGCTCACCCTGACTATCACCTTACCAAAAACCACAACACTCGCAACAAATGTGAACAAGCACTGCCTCGAAACCCTACCCCAAACCATACGTTCAACAACCTGTTCTGAGAACGAAAAGGAAACGTGACTGACGTAGGCGACAAAACCACCACACACGACGGTCAACCGTGACCCACGGTGATTCAACTCTGACCCAAATATAATTACTGAACCTCATAGATTAAAACTACACAAAGATCAGAATCTAAATGCATGATTATACACACAAAATCACGAATTGAAGTTGAACAGAAAACTGGAAAAATAACCGAGAAAGGTTGTGTGTACCCATTTTCAGATGCAAAACGAACCATTCAGATCAACCCTAAGCCACCGTGAAAGCCCTTCTCTTCAAACTAGGATGTGACGGCAGTGAGTGTGAGAGGTTGTTTGAGCGTCGATTAGGGCATGAGTAGGGTTAGGGAGGTGTTTTTATATGGTTGCAGGATGACGAGGTCTGATGTTTGGGTCAATGTGTGAGTGTTTTCGGTTTTGGGCTGCTTTGGTTGCACACAATTCGAGGCCCAAAACACTTGCTTAAAACGTGATCTAATAACTAATACTCAAACCCGATATTACACTAATAGCATATAAAACATAGAAACCCGTATTCGATAAATTAATTATCGAATATAAACGTTCAAAAGACCAACAACACGTCGATATAATTAATAATTATTAAAATAAAATACGAGGTATTACAAAAGTCCAGGGATTGATGGTTATACATCTGGGTTCTTCAAGGCCACTTGGGATACAGTCAAGCACGATTTCAGTAAAGCAGTCAAGGATTTTTTCGAGCAAGGTTTTCTACGAAAACAAGCAAATGTCACTCTAATCCATCTAATACCTAAGAAGCCAGTGGTTCAGTCAGTTAAGAAAACATGCGAGGTGTCTTAACAATATAAATCATACGGAAGAAAAGAAACATAAATAAGTATATAAGTGCGATACAAAACAGCCCGGGATAGCATATCCCTACAGGCACAAAATACTGAAACGTAAGTCTAAGGTCTAGCTAACGAAAGGTAAAAGTCAACGATGAAGGATCATCGCTCGCTAGCCTCAACTTAACCCCCTGCAAAACAGCCTCATGTACCTACACACATACAACATGTGCGCCACAGTCAGTGGGGAGTGACTAGAGTGCCCCTAGCCACCTATTGTCAATAACATGCAACACGTAAAACATCCAACATACTCCATCATTTATAACATGTGAAGCATATATAACAATATCTCAATATCATATCATCATGCAACACTATGCAAACGCTCTCAACCAGCTTCGGAAACTATTTGGAAGGAGAGCCGGTTTCCCTTCCGGTTGCCCGGCCGGGGGTCTTTCAATCCAAACCATTTACGAAACTAGACTAAGAGTCGTCCAATGCCTTGGACGAACAATACTAAGATAACCAAGTATAATACATTCTTATACACAAACTAAAGCATGCTCAATCATCCAATTATATCAACAAGAGATAGGTCACCTAGTGACTCGACTCCAACAACTATAGGTCAACCAAGTGACTCTACAAACAAGAGATATGCCAACAATTGACTCGACTCTAACTAGATTGGCCAACAATTGACTCGACTAGACTACCATGAGCAGGCCGACAATCGAGTCGTCTATATACTACGACATCCCCAATCTCAGACTATACAACCCCCTGGTAGGACGATATCAAAAGACTGTCCTAGTCTAAACCTGGCCAGACTCTCGGAGCGCAAACGAATCACGATCCCCTATTCGACAAGTGCACGAGGCACCCCCAAGACCCGAACTAGCTAGGAACGAGATATGCCCGAAGGCGGGCAGAAAATCTAAGACCTGGCCGTGAGAACCAAGTCACTACGGCCAACCAGCTACACAATGCAATCAGGTGAGAACTCGAGTACTATAGCAGCGCACAGCAGGTTTACACAAATCCCAATATGTCATCTCAAAGATGTAAAACAACTCAAACTCGAATGACAATCATTTCGTAAATATCTCATCTCTAAACATCCATGTAACACTTAGCTGACTTCGGGAACTAATTTGAGGCGAGAGCCGGTTTCCCTTCCAGTTGCCCGGCCAGAGGGTCTTTCATCCTCAAATCCATTACCGAACACGAAAAAAGCGCCGCCCAATTTCTTGGGACTTCAAACAAGCATACGAAACATATGGAAAAAGAATCAATCAACTCCGACATGCGAAACATAAGTTATGAACAAAACAATTCGATCAGGGGCTCTCAGCCGGTCAGCCACAGGCTGTCGGTCGGCCGGCTGAGAGACCCAATCCCTCATGTGAACAACGCAACAAATCAACAAGGAGGTACTCCCAGCCGGTCGGCCGGCTGCCGGTCCACCGTTTGGGAACCCTTATCCCCATATTTACGAAAACAACGATCAACAACAAGAAGGTCTCCCACCCGGCCGGCCGGCTGCCGGTCCACCGGCTGGGGACCCTTTTTCCTCAATGTCTACAAATTTTTCAAAACAACACAAACACCAAATGGGACTCTGAGCCGGTCGGTCGGCCGCCGATCGGTCGACCGACTCAGAGCCTCTGCTCGCATTTGCAGCCTTTTCGACATACAAAATCATTCCCAAATCCTTTTCCAATCCTTCCTATACATGTTTCTAAGCAATAATTCGACATTTCCAGCATGTATAGCACATCAAATCCACATAAGAACATGTATAAAAACAATCATTTGGTGACTTAACAACAAAATCCCAAATTTAACCGGTCTTAACATGTATACACCTTATTCGACCTCTTCATCAAATTCATCATTAAAACTTCATAAAAATCAGTTGTAGAACATAATAAGAACACTAAGAACTCAATACCACATCCACTTTCATCAAAACATATCAAAATCACATAAAGTGCTAATATTAGACAAAAGGCCGAGTTTCTCATTATCGTCACCTTAAAAGCGCGATTCTTCACTCCTAGTCTTCTACAATGTACGAGTCCTTGTCCGGGTCGTCCAAGTCGACACCTACAAACAACAAAAACGAGTTATTTGAGGGTGATTTCGAGTTTCCTCAAAACAGTCCCAAAAATGAAAGTTGAAGAAACGGAAATTGAAAGAGATAGAAAGAACGGGAATGAAAAGATGAAAGCGTATGTGAAAACCTTGCGTCAATCGGAGTTGAGATGACTAAATGGATGATGATTTTGTGAAGAAGAAAAGAGTAACAATGGAGAAATATTGTTACAGTATCTTATTTTTGAGGAGGGAGGAGAGTAACGTTGGAAAGGAGGATGGGGTGTCCTTATATTGACTTGAGTCGGGTTTCCAAAATGTACGGGGCGGAAATCTTAAAACGGAAATTACCAAGTAAACGTGAAATCTTTAGATTAAACAACTTAAGACGGAACTTAACGACATTCCTTAAAATAAAACTTACGATTTGTAATTAAAATATTATTAAATTTCGAAAACTGCTTTTAAATTATTAAAATTACTTTTATAAAAATACGGGATGTTACATGAACTCTTGTGGAAGATTACAGACGACTATGGCAATAATACATCCTTAAATAACCGAAGGGGAATGGGGAAGAAAGTATGGGGAAAATAAAACGGAAAGCAATTCAAAAACGAAAAGATAAAGCTGAAAAAAAAGTCTACTTTTCCAAATTAATATAGGAGTTAATTCAGAGAAAAAAAAATCATACCAGTGCAGAGGGCTTCTCCCATTATTATCCGGAGCATCAAAATCAGCATTTTATCTTGCAATAATATGCTTCAGGAAAACCATACTGACCAGCAACATGAACAACCTGTCAAATATAGGAAGGCCGCTTAAGTTAATCCCAACTCAATCGGTACAACTACGGAACTATTTCAATGTAACACCAGTTATAAAATAGGAAACAGGAACATTAATATAGGAAAACAGCATGGTAAACAATTAAACATAGTTGCACTGAGATACGGAAAAGAACAATTATCAGTTACACTATAGTTTCGACAGGCCAGATTAGTATTATATACTTGATCTGCTATCATTTAAAGCTAGCATAATAACAAATTACTTATATTACTATGTTGTCTAGCGAACTGGTGAATGTTACCAATATATGAACCGCTTAATATTGAAATGAGTTGAAGGATGTAATTTTTACTATTAACTTCTCTAATGTCTATTCATTATACATGTGACAAGTGAGGAGAATGGTGAGGTCTAGATGTTAAGTACATACAGTGCGCTCTTGTGTTCGCTGATGGCATTCCAGTCGGGCTCTCCGTCGATCCTTCGACTGTACCCTTTGAACTGCAGCCCTTTGAGCACGTTCTCAAGCTTTAGCATGTGCTTTCAAATCAGCAGCCCTTTCAACCCTAGTACGAGCTTCAATTGCTGCCCTTTTGCGTGCTTCCTTAGTAACCCTTGCAACCGCTTGTCTTGCAATCTCCCTCTCCCTCTGTACTCTCCTTTTCTCCCTCTCTTTCTCGTCCTGCTCTTTCTAAAAACGTCCTGATCTGTAAAAACAGAGAACCACAAATAAATAAATGTAACTCACTTACATAGTTACATAACACATAGGAGGCTTACAGCTAGCCTAGGTGTATATCAAAGATTAAAATTGTTCCAGTTAAGTGTTGGCAATCAATTACAAAACCACCAAAGTTGACCCAAAATAATTTGTAATTAGCTATTTGGTATAAACCGTCGAAGTTGAACCAATTGTAGTATCTCAAAGATACGTAAGATATTATATTCTACCCAAACACTTCTTTATATGGGTTTGAAAACATCGGATGAATAATTCTAGTATCTCAAAGATGAAGCAACAACACACTATCATCCCCAATTGACTGAAATTTGATTGGAAGCCCTAACCCTAAAACTTAAAAATTGTGCCCTAAAATAATAATAACAATTGAATTCCTAAAACTAACCTGATAAAAAATCAAAATTGAGTGACAAATCAAATCAAATCAAATCTTCGAAAAATAGATGCGGATTTCGATTACTTCTAAAAGATTGAAAGAAAATATCGTGCCTGGTTGCAAAATGGATGGAACTGCGATGGAATGAATAACGGTCACTGTATGTCGCGATAGCAAGGTAATCGTTGGTGACGATGTCGGGTGGATGAGAGGCGGCAATAACAAGGTGGTTAACTATCCTCTCTCAACTTCTTCTATTACTACTATATTAAAAACTAAACGAAATGATGAGTGCAAGTACAGCAAGTGTTGTTTCCTCCCTTCCCAAATTCACTTATCTGCCATGCCCCCAATAACTACAACTCCAGTTATCATATGGTGGATGTAAACTAACTATCTAATGCTTCAAACAATTTTCGAATAACAGATTGAAAACATACACAAATGAATTGAAATCATAAACAAATTAATACTGGATTTACATACCTAATATCCAAATAATAGAAGAGGACGATGGTTCCGGCCAGTTTGATTGAAGGGGGTGAGGCATGTAGTGGATTGAAGGTCAAGTTCCGACGATATGACACGGTGGTGGTGAGGGTTTTTGTGATTATAATTGGTAGGGTTAATTGATTGTGTTTTTGGGATGTAGGGTTATTGTGTTTTTGCTGAACACTGTTATCGCGAGTATAGGCCTGATGAGCGTGTATTTGCTGCGTATTTTTTGGGTTTTTTTGTTTTCTTTTTTCTTTTTTCCATTAATATAAAGGAGGGAGTGATAATTGGTACATTTATTTGCTGCTATTTCAATAAAACGCCGCAAATAAAGAGCAGCAAATAAATATTTTTCTACTAGTGCTCGCTGACGGTTTTAGGCGTGGGCCACGATGCCACGGCTTGAATTTTGGTTTGATCCACCAAAACGCCTCCCTTGGATACCACATACCCTAAGAACACCACACTCTCTACCAAGAAAGTGCACTTTTCCAACTTCCCAAATAACTTTCTTTCCCTCAAAGTTTCAAAAACCAATCTTAAGTGCATTAGATGATCATTAATAGATTTGCTATAGATTAAAATATCATCCAAGTAAACTACCACAAACCTTCCCAAGAATGATTTGAGCATCTCGTTCATCAACCTCATGAAAGTGCTAGGTGCATTAGTAAGACCAAAAGGCATCACTAACCACTCGTATAAACCATGTTTGGTTTTGAACGCCGTCTTCCATTCGTCTCCTTCCCGCATCCTAATTTCATGATAACCACTCCTTAGATCGATCTTTGAGAAGACTACCGATCCATGTAATTCATCTAGCATATCATCCAACCTTGGAATTGGAAACCTATATTTGATTGTGATGTTGTTTACGGCCCTACTATCCACACACATCCTTCATGTCCCATCCTTCTTTGGCACTAGTAATGCCGGCACCGCACAAGGACTCATAGTCTTCCTTACATAACCCCTCTCCAACAACTCATCAATTTGCCTTTGCAACTCCTTGGTCTCCTCCGGATTGCTTCGATAGGCGGCCTTATTAGGTAGGGCAGCCCCTGGAATTAAATCAATTTGGTGTTCGATCCCTCGTAAAGGTGGTAATCCGGGTCGTAGATCTTCGGGAAAAACGTCCCTAAATTCGTCCAACAACTCCTTCACCAACGGCGACTCCTCCCTCTTCTCATCCTCCTTACCTCCTTCATCGGCCACTAGGGCTTACACCACGTCCCCTTCCTCTATGGCGCGTTCTACCTCCCTTTCGCCTATAAACATGGTCTTCTTGTTTTCCTCTTGTCTCTTTGTAGTCATCTCTAACACGGCCTGGGGTGTCATTGGTTTTAGTATGATATTCTTGCCCTTGTTCTTTAATTCATAAACGTTTGCCTTCCCCCGATACACTACATCTCGATCAAATTGCCATGGACGTCCCAAAAGTAGATGACATGCGCCCATTGGTGTGACATCACACAAGACCTCGTCTTCGTATGACCCCATCTTAATCCCTACCCTCACTTGCCTCGTTACCTCTATAACACTTCCATCCTCCAACCAATGTAGTAAGTAGGGTTTTGGGTGTTTGGTGGTAATTAGGTTAAGTTTGGTCACGCCCGCCGTCAATGATCACGCTACACCACTTGTCTTGGACTGGGCACTTGGTATAGAAAATTTGGTTTCTTTGGTCGTTGGTGATTTGCTTGGGTTAAATTTGTAGGTTGCGTAACATTAAGTTTCTTGGTAATGGTAATGGAATTCCTCCGCCTCTCATGAAATTTACGCCCTTCATAGTAACTCCCTCCATGGATCATCTTGAAGATAAAGAAAATCAAGAGCTGAAGGTCTGATACCACTTATGATACGAATTCTTGAGCAAAGAAATCGTCCGCGGAAGCTTTCTTGGAAATCTTGAGAACAATCTTGAATGAATTAGTAAAATAGGGATAATCTTGAAACAATCTTGAAAATAATGGATGATGGATGATGAGATGAACGATGATGATGATGTCGATGGTGGTGATGGTCGTCGATGGTGGTGGTAATGGTGGTTGTTATTGTAGTTGTGACGGTCTTGAGGTGTATCCCCAAGGTAGAAGGATATTTGTTTGCCCTAGACCTATAGGACACCCAATGGTGAATTACTCCCTAGACCTATAGTTTGTAATTCGTGCTAATACTTGAAACGCGACAAATATTAACGGTTCGGATCAACACTCGATGAGTCCTTGATATTTCTTTAAGAATGCCTTAAAAAGAAAACTTGTAATTTTTATTGAATACTTGATAATTGGATGATAAAACAAGAAGAACAATGTGTCTATATATAGTATAGATCACACGTCCCAAACATCAATACCACACGCCTTCTAATCGCGAAACCCTGATGAGATTAGAAGTCCTAAACTTAATCTAATGGATTAAAATAATCTTTATTAAACAAACTCTATCCTAGGAATTAAAACGAATTAAATAGCTAACCCTAATAACCCTAGGATAACAACCTAACAAGATAATAACAAATTGTAACTACCTTGTAACAAACTTGATAACAACTAACAAACTTTCCTAACAAACTTATAACCACCTATAACTAACTTGTAACAACCCCTAAGTTAGTTATGCTTGCAAAACAACTCCTACGACCAAGTAGGCCGTGTATCTCCCCGCCGGCCCCCTTACCTCCGGCCACCTCCGAGCTCCGTCCATCGAGTCCCCAACCGTGACCTCCTCTTCAACGCTATCCATATTTGGATCAGTGGCGCACATGTTGTAGAATCGAATAAGATATCTCATGATGCGATTTCGGACACGTGGTGGAAAAACAAGCTGAAAAATAACAATGGCCACTCCGACCACCCGAAACAGCTCGAACTAAAGGATATGTAATAAACGTTTTTTAGGCCTCTGAATTCCTGAAACAAAAATTACCGAAAATCGCACGGATTGTTAATTGAGTCAAATAAAGCGGGCCCAAAAATTTGCAGAAACATCAGAAGATATTTAACGTTAAACGGTATGCGATAAACCAATTTCGGCCGAAAATCGGATCACCATGTAAAAGTGATTTATAGTTGTTTTTAGGGTCTAGAATCGAATAATATATCTCCTGATGCAATTTCGGACACGTGGTAGAAAAACAGGCTCAAAAATAGTAATGGCCGCTCCGACCACCGGAAACGGCTCGAATTGATGGGTAATACACGTTTTTTACGCCTCTGAGCTCCCCGAAACGAAAATGTCCGAAAATTGCATAGATTGTTAATCGAGTCAGATAAAGCGGACTCAAAAATTTTCAAAAACTCCGGAAGACATTTGACTTTACCGGTACGCTATAAACCAGTTTCAGCCGAAAATCGGATAACCAAGTAAAAGTTATTTATAGTTGTTTAAAGGGTTTAGAATCGAATAAGAAATCTCATGATGTGATTTCGGACATGTGGTAGATAAACAAGCTGAAAAATAAAAATGGCCGCTCCGACCACTCGTAACAACTCTAACTAAAGGAAATATAATACACGTTTTTTAGGCCTCTGAATTCCTGAAAAAAAAATTACCGAAATCGCACGGATTACTAATCGAGTCAAATAAAGCGGGCACAAAAATTTGCAGAAACATCAGTAGACATTTAACGTTTAACGGTATGCGATAAATCAATTTCGGCCGATAATCGGATAACCTTGTAAAAGTGATTTATAGTTGTTTTTAGGGTCTAGAATCGAATAAGATATCTCCTGATGCAATTTCGGATACGTGGTAGAAAAACAGGCTGAAAAATAACAATGGCCGCTCGGACCACCCGAAACGGCTAAAATTGATGGGTAATACACGTTTTTTAGGCCTCCGAGCTCCCTGGAACGAAAATGTCCGAAAATCGCATGGATTGTTAATCGAGTCAGATAAAGCGGACTTAAAAATTTTCAAAAACTCCGAAAACAATTGACTTTACCGGTATGCTATAAACCTGTGTCAGCCGAAAATCGGATAACCATGTAAAAGTTATTTATAGTTGTTTATAGGGTTTAGAATCGAATAAGATATCTCATGATGCGATTTCGGACACGTGGTAGAAAAACAAGCTGAAAAATAACAATGGCCACTCCGACCACCCGAAACATCTCGAAATAAAGGATATATAATAAACGTTTTTTAGGCCTCTGAATTCCTGAAACAAAAATTACCGAAAATCGCACGGATTGTTAATTGAGTCAAATAAAGCGGGCACAAAAATTTGCAGAAACATCAGAAGATATTTAACGTTAAACGGTATGCGATAAACCAATTTCGGCCGAAAATCGGATAACCATGTAAAAGTGATTTATAGTTGTTTTTAGGGTCTAGAATCGAATAAGATATCTCCTGATGCAATTTCGGACACGTGGTAGAAAAACAGGCTCTAAAATAATAATGGCCGCTCCGACCACCGGAAACGGCTCGAATTGATGGGTAATACACGTTTTTTAGGCCTCTGAGCTCCCCGAAACGAAAATGTCCGAAAATTGCATAGATTGTTAATCGAGTCAGATAAAGCGGACTCAAAAATTTTCAAAAACTCCGGAAGACATTTGATTTTACCGGAACGCTATAAACTAGTTTCAGCCGAAAATCGGATAACCAAGTAAAAGTTATTTATAGTTGTTTATAGGGTTTAGAATCGAATAAGATATCTCATGATGCGATTTCAGACACGGGGTAGATAAACAAGCTGAAAAATAAAAATGGCCGCTCCGACCACTCGTAACAACTCTAACTAAAGGAAATATAATACACGTTTTTTAGGCCTCTGAATTCCTGAAAAAAAAATTACCGAAATCGCACGGATTACTAATCGAGTCAAATAAAGCGGGCACAAAAATTTGCAGAAACATCAGAAGACATTTAACGTTTAACGGTTTGCGATAAATCAATTTCGGCCGATAATCGGATAACCTTGTAAAAGTGATTTATAGTTGTTTTTAGGGTCTAGAATCGAATAAGATATCTCCTGATGCAATTTCGGACACGTGGTAGAAAAACAGGCTGAAAAATAACAATGGCCGCTCCGACCACCCGAAACGGCTAAAATTGATGGGTAACACACGTTTTTTAGGCCTCCGAGCTCCCTGGAACGAAAATGTCCGAAAATCGCATGGATTGTTAATCGAGTCAGATAAAGCGTACTTAAAAATTTTCAAAAACTCCGGAAAACAATTGACTTTACCGGTATGCTATAAACCTGTGTCAGCCGAAAATCGGATAACCATGTAAAAGTTATTTATAGTTGTTTATAGGGCTTAGAATCGAATAAGATATCTCATGATACGATTTCGGACACGTGGTAGAAAAACAAGCTGAAAAATAACAATGGCCACTCCGACCACCCAAAACAGCTCGAACTAAAGGATATATAATAAACGTTTTTTAGGCCTCTGAATTCCTGAAACAAAAATTACCGAAAATCGCACGGATTGTTAATTGAGTCAAATAAAGCGGGCACAAAAATTTGCAGAAACATCAGAAGATATTTAACGTTAAACGGTATGCGATAAACCAATTTCGGCCAAAAATCGGATAACCATGTAAAAGTGATTTATAGTTGTTTTTAGGGTCTAGAATCGAATAAGATATCTCCTGATGCAATTTCGGACACGTGGTAGAAAAACAAGCTCAAAAATAATAATGGCCGCTCCGACCACCGGAAACGGCTCGAATTGATGGGTAATACACGTTTTTTAGGCTTTTGAGCTCCCCGAAACGAAAATGTCTGAAAATTGCATAGATTGTTAATCGAGTCAGATAAAGCGGACTCAAAAAATTTCAAAAACTCCAGAAGACATTTGACTTTACTGGTATGCTATAAACCAGTTTCGGCCGAAAAACGGATAACTATGTAAAAGTTATTTATAGTTGTTTATTGGGTTTAGAATCGAATAAGATACCTCATGATGCGATTTCGGACACGTGGTAGAAATACAAGCTTAAAAATAACAATGGCCGCTCCGACCACCTGAAACAGCTCGAACTGAATGATATATAAATACACGTTTTCTAGGCCTCTGAACCCCTGAAACAAAAATTACATAAAATCGCACAGATTGTTAATCCAGTCAGATAAAGCGGGCACAAAAATTTGCAAAAACATCAGAAGACATTTAACCTTTAACGGTATGCGATAAACCAATTTCGGCCAAAAATTGGATAACCGTGTAAAAGTGATTTATAGTTGTTTTTAGGGTCTAGAATCGAATAAGATATTTCATGATGCAATTTCGGACACGTGGTAGAAAAACAGGCTGAAAAATAACAATGGTCGCTCCGACCACCCGAAACGGCTCAAATAGATGGGTAATACACGTTTTTTAGGCCTCCGAGCTCCCCTGAACGAAAATGTCCGAAAATCGCATGGATTGTTAATCGAGTCAGATAAAGCGGAATCAAAAATTTTCAAAAACTCCGGAAGACATTTGACTTTACCGGTATGCTATAAACCAATTTCATCCAAAAATCGGATAACCATGTAAAAGTTATTTATAGTTGTTTATAGGGTTTAGAATCGAATAAGATATCTCATGATGCAATTTCGGACATGTGGTAGAAAAACAGGCTGCAAAATAACGATGGCCGCTCCGACCACCGGAAACAGCTCGAACTAAAGGATATGTAATACACGTTTTTTAGGCCTCTGAATTCCTGAAACCAAAATTACCGAAAATCGCACGGATTGTTAATCGAGTTAGATAAAGCTGGCACAAAAATTTGCAAAAACATCAGAAGACATTTAACCTTTAACGGTATGCTATAAACCAATTTCGGCCAAAAATTGGATAACCGTGTAAAAGTGATTTATAGTTGTTTTTAGGGTCTAGAATCGAATAAGATATTTCATGATGCAATTTCCGACACGTGGTAGAAAAACAGGCTGAAAAATAACAATGGTCGCTCTGACCACCCGAAACGGCTCAAATAGATGGGTAATACACGTTTTTAAGGCCTCCGAGCTCCCCTGAACGAAAATGTCCGAAAATCGCATGGATTGTTAATCGAGTCAGATAAAGCGGACTCAAAAATTTTCAAAAACTCCGGAAGACATTTGACTTTACCGGTATGCTATAAACCAATTTCAGCCAAAAATCGGATAACCATGTAAAAGTTATTTATAGTGGTTTATAGGGTTTAGAATTAAATAAGATATCTCATGATGCAATTTCGGACATGTGGTAGAAAAACAGGCTGCAAAATAACGATGGCCGCTCCGACTACCAGAAACAGCTCGAACTAAACGATATATAATACACGTTTTATAGGCCTCTGAATTCCTGAAACAAAAATTACATAAAATCGCACGGATTGTTAATCGAGTCAGAGAAAGTGGGCACAAAAATTTGCAGAAACATCAGAAGACATTTAACGTTTAACGGTATGCGATAAACCAATTTCGGCCAAAAATTGGATAACCGTGTAAAAGTGATTTATAGTTGTTTTTAGGGTCTAGAATCGAATAAGATACTTCATGATGCAATTTCGGACACGTGGTAGAAAAACAGGCTGAAAAATAACAGTGGCCGCTCCGACCACTAGAAACTGCTCAAATTGATGGGTAATACACGTTTTTTAGGCCTCCGAGCTACCCCAAACGAATATGTCCGAAAATCGCATGGATTGTTAATCGAGTCAGATAAAGCGGACTGAAAAATTTTCAAAAACTCCGGAAGACATTTGACTTTACCGGTATGCTATAAACTAGTTTCAGCCGAAAATCGGATAACAATGTAAAAGTTAATTATAGTTGTTTATAGGGTTTATAATCAAATAAGATATCTCATGATGCGATTTCGGACACGTAGTAGAAAAACAAGCTGAAAAATAACAATGGCCGCTCTGACCACCCGAAACAGCTCGAACTAAAGGATATATAATACACGTTTTTTAGGCCTCTGAATTCCTGAAACCAAAATTACCGAAAATCGCACGGATTGTTAATCGAGTTAGATAAAGCTGGCACAAAAATTTGCAAAAACATCAGAAGACATTTAACCTTTAACGGTATGCTATAA
The DNA here is from genome assembly GCA_029255685.2 of Silene conica. Taxonomy (NCBI): domain Eukaryota; kingdom Viridiplantae; phylum Streptophyta; class Magnoliopsida; order Caryophyllales; family Caryophyllaceae; genus Silene; species Silene conica. The sequence continues at coordinate 46,283,439 of CM055312.2, read as the reverse complement.
ACCAATTTCGGCCAAAAATTGGATAACCGTGTAAAAGTGATTTATAGTGTTTTTTAGGGTCTAGAATCGAGTAAGATATTTCATGATGCAATTTCGGACACGTGGTAGAAAAACAGGCTGAAAAATAACAATGGCCGCTCCGACCACCGGAAACGGCTCGAATTGATGGGTAATACACGTTTTCTAGGCCTCCGAGCTCCCCTGAACGAAAATGTCCGAAAATCGCTTGGATTGTTAATCGAGTCAGATAAAGCGGACTCAAAAATTTTCAAAAACTCCGGAAGACATTTGAGTTTACCGGTATGCTATAAACCAATTTCAGCCAAAAATCGGATTACCATGTAAAAGTTATTTATAGTTGTTTATAGGGTTTAGAATCAAATAAGATATCTCATGATGCAATTTCGGACATGTGGTAGAAAAACAGGCTGCAAAATAACGATGGTCGCTCCGACCACCAGAAACAGCTCGAACTAAACGATATATAATACACGTTTTATAGGCCTCTGAATTCCTGAAACAAAAATTACATAAAATCGCACGGATTGTTAATTTGAGTCAGAGAAAGCGGGCACAAAAATTTGCTGAAACATCAGAAGACATTTAACGTTTAACGGTATGCGATAAACCAATTTCGGCCAAAAATTGGATAACCGTGTAAAAGTGATTTATAGTTGTTTTTAGGGTCTAGAATCGAATAAGATATTTCATGATGCAATTTCGGACACGTGGTAGAAAAACAGGCTGAAAAATAACAATGGTCGCTCTGACCACCCGAAACGGCTCAAATAGATGGGTAATACACGTTTTTAAGGCCTCCGAGCTCCCCGGAACAAAAATGTCCGAAAATCGCATGGATTTTTAATCGAGTCAGATAAAGCGGACTCAAAAATTTTCAAAAACTCCGGAAGACATTTGACTTTACCGGTATGCTATAAACCAATTTCAGCCAAAAATCGGATAACCATGTAAAAGTTATTTATAGTTGTTTATAGGGTTTAGAATCGAATAAGATATCTCATGAATCAATTTCGGACATGTGGTAGAAAAACAGGCTGGAAAATAACGATGGCCGCTCCGACCACCAGAAACAGCTCGAACTAAACGATAAATAATACACGTTTTATAGGCCTCTGAATTCCTGAAACAAAAATTACATAAAATCGCACGGATTGTTAATCGAGTCAGAGAAAGCGGGCACAAAAATTTGCAGAAACATCAGAAGACATTTAACGTTTAACGGTATGCGATAAATCAATTTCGGCCAAAAATTGGATAACCGTGTAAAAGTGATTTATAGTTGTTTTGTAGGGTCTAGAATCGAATAAGATATTTCATGATGCAGTTTCGGACACGTGGTAGAAAAACAGGCTGAAAAATAACAATGGTCGCTCTGACCACCCGAAACGGCTCAAATAGATGGGTAATACACGTTTTTTAGGCCTCTGAGCTCCCCTGAACGAAAATGTCCGAAAATCGCATGGATTGTTAATCGAGTCAGATAAAGCGGACTCAAAAATTTTCAAAAACTCCGGAAGACATTTGACCTTACCGGTATGCTATAAACCAACTTCAGCCAAAAATCGGATAACCATGTAAAAGTTATTTATAGTGGTTTATAGGGTTTAGAATCGAATAAGATATCTCATGATGCAATTTCGGACATGTGGTAGAAAAACAGGCTGCAAAATAACGATGGCCGCTCCGACCACCAGAAACAGCTCGAACTAAACGATATATAATACACGTTTTATAGGCCTCTGAATTCCTGAAACAAAAATTACATAAAATCGCACGGATTGTTAATCGAGTCATAGAAAGTGGGCACAAAAATTTGCAGAAACGTCAGAAGACATTTAACGTTTAACGGTATGCGATAAACCAATTTCGGCCAAAAATTGGATAACCGTGTAAAAGTGATTTATAGTTGTTTTTAGGGTCTAGAATCGAATAAGATACTTCATGATGCAATTTCGGACACGTGGTAGAAAAACTGGCTGAAAAATAACAGTGGCCGCTCCGACCACCCGAAACTGCTCAAATTGATGGGTAATACACGTTTTTTAGGCCTCCGAGCTCCCCCAAACGAAAATGTCCGAAAATCGCATCGATTGTTAATCGAGTCAGATAAAGCGGACTGAAAAATTTTCAAAAACTCCGGAAGACATTTGACTTTACCGGTATGCTATAAACTAGATTCAGCCGAAAATCGGATAACAATGTAAAAGTTAATTATAGTTGTTTATAGGGTTCAGAATCAAATAAGATATCTCATGATGCGATTTCGGACACGTAGTAGAAAAACAAGCTGAAAAATAACAATGGCCGCTCTGACCACCCGAAACAGCTCGAACTAAAGGATATATAATACACGTTTTATAGGCCTCTGAATTCCTCAAACAACAATTACCGAAAATCGCACGGATTGTTAATCGAGTCAGATAAAGCGGGCACAAAAATTTGCAAAAACATCAGAAGACATTTAACCTTTAACGGTATGCGATAAACCAATTTCGACCAAAAATTGGATAACCGTGTAAAAGTGATTTATAGTTGTTTTTAGGGTCTAGAATCGAATAAGATATTTCATGATGCAATTTCGGACACGTGGTAGTAAAACAGGCTGAAAAATAACAATGGCCGCTCCGACCACCGGAAACGGCTCGAATTGATGGGTAATACACGTTTTTTAGGCCTCCGAGCTCCCCTGAACGAAAATGTCCGAAAATCGCTTGGATTGTTAATCGAGTCAGATAAAGCGGACTCAAAAATTTTCAAAAACTCCGGAAGACATTTGACTTTACCGGTATGCTATAAACCAATTTCAGCCAAAAATCGGATAACCATGTAAAAGTTATTTATAGTTGTTTATAGGGTTTAGAATCGAATAAGATATCTCATGATGCAATTTCGGACATGTGGTAGAAAAACAGGCTGCAAAATAACGATGGCCGCTCCGACCACCAGAAACAGCTCGAACTAAAGGATATGTAATACACGTTTTTTAGGCCTCTGAATTCCTGAAACAAAAATTACCGAAAATCGCACGGATTGTTAATCGAGTCAGATAAAGCTGGCACAAAAATTTGCAGAAACATCAGAAGACATTTAACTTTTAATGGTATGCGACAAACCAATTTCGGCCGAAAATCGGATAACCGTGTAAAGGTGATTTATAGTTGTTTTTAGGGTCTAGAATCGAATAAGATATCTCATGATGCAATTTCGGACACATGGTAGAAAAACAGGCTGAAAAATAACAATGGCCGCTTCGACCACCCGAAACGGCTCAAATTGATGGGTAATACACGTTTTTAAGGCCTCCGAGCTCCCCGGAACAAAAATGTCCGAAAATCGCATGGATTTTTAATCGAGTCAGATAAAGCGGACTCAAAAATTTTCAAAAACTCCGGAAGACATTTGACTTTACCGGTATGCTATAAACCAATTTCAGCCAAAAATCGGATAACCATGTAAAAGTTATTTATAGTTGTTTATAGGGTTTAGAATCGAATAAGATATCTCATGAATCAATTTCGGACATGTGGTAGAAAAACAGGCTGGAAAATAACGATGGCCGCTCCGACCACCAGAAACAGCTCGAACTAAACGATATATAATACACGTTTTATAGGCCTCTGAATTCCTGAAACAAAAATTACATAAAATCGCACGGATTGTTAATCGAGTCAGAGAAAGCGGGCACAAAAATTTGCAGAAACATCAGAAGACATTTAACTTTTAATGGTATGCGACAAACCAATTTCGGCCGAAAATCGGATAACCGTGTAAAGGTGATTTATAGTTGTTTTTAGGGTCTAGAATCGAATAAGATATCTCATGTTGCAATTTCGGACACATGGTAGAAAAACAGGCTGAAAAATAACAATGGCCGCTTCGACCACCCGAAACGGCTCAAATTGATGGGTAATACACGTTTTTAAGGCCTTCGAGCTCCCCGGAACAAAAATGTCCGAAAATCGCATGGATTTTTAATCGAGTCAGATAAAGCGGACTCAAAAATTTTCAAAAACTCCGGAAGACATTTGACTTTACCGGTATGCTATAAACCAATTTCAGCCAAAAATCGGATAACCATGTAAAAGTTATTTATAGTTGTTTATAGGGTTTAGAATCGAATAAGATATCTCATGAATCAATTTCGGACATGTGGTAGAAAAACAGGCTGGAAAATAACGATGGCCGCTCCGACCACCAGAAACAGCTCGAACTAAACGATATATAATACACGTTTTATAGGCCTCTGAATTCCTGAAATAAAAATTACATAAAATCGCACGGATTGTTAATCGAGTCAGAGAAAGCGGGCACAAAAATTTGCAGAAACATCAGAAGACATTTAACGTTTAACGGTATGCGATAAATCAATTTCGGCCAAAAATTGGATAACCGTGTAAAAGTGATTTATAGTTGTTTTGTAGGGTCTAGAATCGAATAAGATATTTCATGATGCAATTTCGGACATGTGGTAGAAAAACAGGCTGAAAAATAACAATGGTCGCTCTGACCACCCGAAACGGCTCAAATAGATGGGTAATACACGTTTTTTAGGTCTCTGAGCTCCCCTGAACGAAAATGTCCGAAAATCGCATGGATTGTTAATCGAGTCAGATAAAGCGGACTCAAAAATTTTCAAAAACTCCGGAAGACATTTGACCTTATCGGTATGCTATAAACCAACTTCAGCCAAAAATCGGATAACCATGTAAAAGTTATTTATAGTGGTTTATAGGGTTTAGAATCGAATAAGATATCTCATGATGCAATTTCGGACATGTGGTAGAAAAACAGGCTGCAAAATAACGATGGCCGCTCCGACCACCAGAAACAGCTCGAACTAAACGATATATAATACACGTTTTATAGGCCTCTGAATTCCTGAAACAAAAATTACATAAAATCGCACGGATTGTTAATCGAGTCAGAGAAAGTGGGCACAAAAATTTGCAGAAACATCAGAAGACATTTAACGTTTAACGGTATGCGATAAACCAATTTCGGCCAAAAATTGGATAACCGTGTAAAAGTGATTTATAGTTGTTTTTAGGGTCTAGAATCGAATAAGATACTTCATGATGCAATTTCGGACACGTGGTAGAAAAACTGGCTGAAAAATAACAGTGGCCGCTCCGACCACCCGAAACTGCTCAAATTGATGGGTAATACACGATTTTTAGGCCTCCGAGCTCCCCCAAACGAAAATGTCCGAAAATCGCATGGATTGTTAATCGAGTCAGATAAAGCGGACTGAAAAATTTTCAAAAACTCCTGAAGACATTTGACTTTACCGGTATGCTATAAACTAGTTTCAGCCGAAAATCGGATAACAATGTAAAAGTTAATTATAGTTGTTTATAGGGTTTAGAATCAAATAAGATATCTCATGATGCGATTTCGGACACGTAGTAGAAAAACAAGCTGAAAAATAACAATGGCCGCTCTGACCACCCGAAACAGCTCGAACTAAAGGATATATAATACTCGTTTTTTAGGCCTCTGAATTCCTGAAACAACAATTACCGAAAATCGCACGGATTGTTAATCGAGTCAGATAAAGCGGGCACAAAAATTTGCAAAAACATCAGAAGACATTTAACCTTTAACGGTATGCGATAAACCAATTTCGGCCAAAAATTGGATAACCGTGTAAAAGTGATTTATAGTTGTTTTTAGGGTCTAGAATCGAATAAGATATTTCATGATGCAATTTCGGACACGTGGTAGAAAAACAGGCTGAAAAATAACAATGGCCGCTCCGACCACCGGAAACGGCTCGAATTGATGGGTAATACACGTTTTTTAGGCCTCCGAGCTCCCCTGAACGAAAATGTCCGAAAATCGCTTGGATTGTTAATCGAGTCAGATAAAGCGGACTCAAAAATTTTCAAAAACTCCGGAAGACATTTGAGTTTACCGGTATGCTATAAACCAATTTCAGCCAAAAATCGGATTACCATGTAAAAGTTATTTATAGTTGTTTATAGGGTTTAGAATCGAATAAGATATCTCATGATGCAATTTCGGACATGTGGTAGAAAAACAGGCTGCAAAATAACGATGGTCGCTCCGACCACCAGAAACAGCTCGAACTAAACGATATATAATACACGTTTTATAGGCCTCTGAATTCCTGAAAAAAAATTACATAAAATCGCACGGATTGTTAATCGAGTCAGAGAAAGCGGGCACAAAAATTTGCTGAAACATCAGAAGACATTTAACGTTTAACGGTATGCGATAAACCAATTTTGGCCAAAAATTGGATAACCGTGTAAAAGTGATTTATAGTTGTTTTTAGGGTCTAGAATCGAATAAGATATTTCATGATGCAATTTCGGACACGTGGTAGAAAAACAGGCTGAAAAATAACAATGGCCGCTCCGACCACCCGAAACGGCTCAAATTGATGGGTAATACACCTTTTTAGGCCTCCGAGCTCCCCGGAACAAAAATGTCCGAAAATCGCATGGATTTTTAATCGAGTCAGATAAAGCGGACTCAAAAATTTTCAAAAACTCCGGAAGACATTTGACTTTACCGGTATGCTATAAACCAATTTCAGCCAAAAATCGGATAACCATGTAAAAGTTATTTATAGTTGTTTATAGGGTTTAGAATCGAATAAGATATCTCATGAATCAATTTCGGACATGTGGTAGAAAAACAGGCTGCAAAATAACGATGGCCGCTCCGACCACCAGAAACAGCTCGAACTAAACGATATATAATACACGTTTTATAGGCCTCTGAATTCCTGAAACAAAAATTACATAAAATCGCACGGATTGTTTATCGAGTCAGAGAAAGCGGCCACAAAAATTTGCTGAAACATCAGAAGACATTTAACGTTTAACGGTATGCGATAAACCAATTTCGGCCAAAAATTGGATAACCGTGTAAAAGTGATTTATAGTTGTTTTTAGGGTCTAGAATCGAATAAGATATTTCATGATGCAATTTCGGACACGTGGTAGAAAAACAGGCTGAAAAATAACAATGGTCGCTCTGACCACCCGAAACGGCTCAAATAGATGGGTAATACACGTTTTTAAGGCCTCCGAGCTCCCCTGAACGAAAATGTCCGAAAATCGCTTGGATTGTTAATCGAGTCAGATAAAGCGGACTCAAAAATTTTCAAAAACTCCGGAAGACATTTGACTTTACCGGTATGCTATAAACCAATTTCAGCCAAAAATCGGATAACCATGTAAAAGTTATTTATAGTGGTTTATAGGGTTTAGAATTGAATAAGATATCTCATGATGCAATTTCGGACATGTGGTAGAAAAACAGGCTGCAAAATAACGATGGCCGCTCCGACTACCAGAAACAGCTCGAACTAAACGATATATAATACACGTTTTATACGCCTCTGAATTCCTGAAACAAAAATTACATAAAATCGCACGGATTGTTAATCGAGTCAGAGAAAGTGGGCACAAAAATTTGCAGAAACATCAGAAGACATTTAACGTTTAACGGTATGCGATAAACCAATTTCGGCCAAAAATTGGATAACCGTGTAAAAGTGATTTATAGTTGTTTTTAGGGTCTAGAATCGAATAAGATACTTCATGATGCAATTTCGGACACGTGGTAGAAAAACAGGCTAAAAAATAACAGTGGCCGCTCCGACCACTAGAAACTGCTCAAATTGATAGGTAATACACGTTTTTTAGGCCTCCGAGCTACCCCAAACGAATATGTCCGAAAATCGCATGGATTGTTAATCGAGTCAGATAAAGCGGACTGAAAAATTTTCAAAAACTCCGGAAGACATTTGACTTTACCGGTATGCTATAAACTAGTTTCAGCGGAAAATCGGATAACAATGTAAAAGTTAATTATAGTTGTTTATAGGGTTTAGAATCAAATAAGATATCTCATGATGCGATTTCGGACATGTAGTAGAAAAACAAGCTGAAAAATAACAATGGCCGCTCTGACCACCCGAAACAGCTCGAACTAAAGGATATATAATACACGTTTTTTAGGCCTCTGAATTCCTGAAACAACAATTACCGAAAATCGCACGGATTGTTAATCGAGTCAGATAAAGCGGGCACAAAAATTTGCAAAAACATCAGAAGACATTTAACCTTTAACGGTATGCGATAAACCAATTTCGGCCAAAAATTGGATAACCGTGTAAAAGTGATTTATAGTTGTTTTTAGGGTCTATAATCGAATAAGATATTTCATGATGCAATTTCGGACACGTGGTAGAAAAACAGGCTGAAAAATAACAATGGTCGCTCCGACCACCTGAAACGGCTCAAATAGATGGGTAATACACGTTTTTTAGGCCTCCGAGCTCCCCTGAACGAAAATGTCCGAAAATCGCTTGGATTGTTAATCAAGTCAGATAAAGCGGACTCAAAAATTTTCAAAAACTCCGGAAGATATTTGAGTTTACCGGTATGCTATAAACCAATTTCAGCCAAAAATCGGATAACCATGTAAAAGTTATTTATAGTTGTTTATAGGGTTTAGATTCGAATAAGATATCTCATGATGCAATTTCGGACATGTGGTAGAAAAACAGGCTGCAAAATAACGATGGCCGCTCCGACCACCAGAAACAGCTCGAACTAAACGATATATAATACACGTTTTATAGGCCTCTGATTTCCTGAAACAAAAATTACATAAAATCGCACGGATTGTTAATCGAGTCATAGAAAGTGGGCACACAAATTTGGAGAAACATCAGAAGACATTTAACGTTTCACGGTATGCGATAAACCGATTTCGGCAGAAAATTGGATAACCGTGTAAAAGTGATTTATAGTTGTTTTTAGGGTCTAGAATCGACTAAGATATCTCATGATGCAATTTCGGACACGTGGTAGAAAAACAGGCTGAAAAATAACAATGGCCGCTCCGACCACCCGAAACGGCTCAAATTGATGGGTAATACACGTTTTTTAGGCCTCCGAGCTCCCCGGAACGAAAATGTCCGTAAATCGCGTGAATTGTTAATCGAGTCAGATAAAGCGGACTCAAAAATTTTCAAAAACTCCGGAAGACATTTGACTTACCGGTACGCTATAAACCAGTTTCAGCCGAAAATCGGATAACCAAGTAAAAGTTATTTATAGTTGTTTATAGGGTTTAGAATCGAATAAGATATCTCATGATGCAATTTCGGACATGTGGTAGAAAAACAGGCTGCAAAATAACGATGGCCGCTCCGACCACCAGAAACAGCTCGAACTAAACGATATATAAGACACGTTTTATAGGCCTCTGAATTCCTGAAACAAAAATTACATAAAATCGCACGGATTGTTAATCGAGTCAGAGAAAATGGGCACTAAAATTTGCAGAAACATCAGAAGATATTTAACGTTTAACGGTATGCGATAAAACAATTTTGGCCAAAAATTGGATAACCGTGTAAAAGTGATTTATAGTTGTTTTTAGGGTCTAGAATCGAATAAGATACTTCATGATGCAATTTCGGACACGTGGTAGAAAAACTGGCTGAAAAATAACAGTGGCCGCTCCGACCACCCGAAACTGCTCAAATTGATGGGTAATACACGTTTTTTAGGCCTCCGAGCTTCCCCAAACGAAAATGTCCGAAAATCGCATGGATTGTTAATCGAGTCAGATAAAGCAGACTGAAAAATTTTCAAAAACTCCGGAAGACATTTGACTTTACCGGTATGCTATAAACCAGTTTCAGCCGAAAATCGGATAACAATGTAAAAGTTAATTATAGTTGTTTATAGGGTTTAGAATCAAATAAGATATCTCATGATGCGATTTCGGACACGTAGTAGAAAAACAAGCTGAAAAATAACAATGGCCGCTCCGACCACCCGAAACAGCTCGAACTAAAGGATATATAATACACGTTTTTTAGGCCTCTGAATTCCTGAAACAACAATTACCGAAAATCGCACGGATTGTTAATCGAGTCAGATAAAGCGGGCACAAAAATTTGCAAAAACATCAGAAGACATTTAACCTTTAACGGTATGCGATAAACCAATTTCGGCCAAAAATTGGATAACCGTGTAAAAGTGATTTATAGTTGTTTTTAGGGTCTAGAATCGAATAAGATATTTCATGATGCAATTTCAGACACGTGGTAGAAAAACAGGCTGAAAAATAACAATGGTCGCTCCGACCACCCGAAACGGCTCAAATAGATGGGTAATACACGTTTTTTAGGCCTCCGAGCTCCCCTGAACGAAAATGTCCGAAAATCGCTTGGATTGTTAATCAAGTCAGATAAAGCGGACTCAAAAATTTTCAAAAACTCCGGAAGACATTTGAGTTTACCGGTATGCTATAAACCAATTTCAGCCAAAAATCGGATAACCATGTAAAAGTTATTTATAGTTGTTTATAGGGTTTAGAATCGAATAAGATATCTCATGATGCAATTTCGGACATGTGGTAGAAAAACAGGCTGCAAAATAACGATGGCCGCTCCGACCACCAGAAACAGCTCGAACTAAACGATATATAATACGCGTTTTATAGGCCTCTGATTTCCTGAAACAAAAATTACATAAAATCGCACGGATTGTTAATCGAGTCATAGAAAGTGGGCACACGAATTTGGAGAAACATCAGAAGACATTTAACGTTTCACGGTATGCGATAAACCGATTTCGGCAGAAAATTGGATAACCGTGTAAAAGTGATTTATAGTTGTGTTTAGGGTCTAGAATCGACTAAGATATCTCATGATGCAATTTCGGACACGTGGTAGAAAAACAGGCTGAAAAATAACAATGGCCGCTCCGACGACCCGAAACGGCTCAAATTGATGGGTAATACATGTTTTTTAGGCCTCCGAGCTCCCCGGAACGAAAATGTCCGAAAATCGCGTGAATTGTTAATCGAGTCAGATAAAGCGGACTCAAAAATTTTCAAAAACTCCGGAAGACATTTGACTTACCGGTACGCTATAAACCAGTTTCAGCCGAAAATCGGATAACCAAGTAAAAGTTATTTATAGTTGTTTATAGGGTTTAGAATCGAATAAGATATCTCATGATGCAATTTCGGACATGTGGTAGAAAAACAGGCTGCAAAATAACGATGGCCGCTCCGACCACCAGAAACAGCTCGAACTAAACGATATATAATACATGTTTTTTAGGCATCTGAATTCCTGAAACAAAAATTACCGAAAATCGCACGGATTGTTAATCGAGTAAGATAAAGCGGGCAAAAAAATTTGCAAAAACATCAGAAGACATTTAACCTTTAACGGTATGCGATAAACCAATTTCGGCCAAAAATTGGATAACTGTGTAAAAGTGATTTATAGTTGTTTTTAGGGTCTAGAATCGAATAAGATATTTCATGATGCAATTTCGGACACGTGGTAGAAAAACAGGCTGAAAAATAACAATGGTCGCTCCGACCACCCGAAACGGCTCAAATAGATGGGTAATACACGTTTTTTAGGCCTCCGAGCTCCCCTGAACGAAAATGTCCGAAAATCGCATGGATTGTTAATCGAGTCAGATAAAGCGGACTCAAAAATTTTCAAAAACCCCGGAAGACACTTGATGATGCCCGTCGTTGAGGGTACCAAAGATAAATTTATAATTCCTAACTTAAACAATAGATAGTGAAAGTCAGGGTCGAACCACAAGGAGGTGGGGAATGTTTATTGTTTGATGTGAATGTTTAAAGGTAATAAAATTGGGGGTTGATTGGTTGATTACTATATCTAAAGCAAAGATTAAAACAAAACAAGAATTAAAAGATGAGAATAAAATATAATAAAAGAGGATGCTAGGATGTTTGGGTAATAAATAGCTAAGGTAAAATAAATCCTAAGGTCAACATGTATTGCAGTCGCGTAAGGGAGTGTAACATATCTTTTTAGGTCTATGCTACCTAATAGCTCCTTTCGGCCTATGCTATTAGTTCCTAGGTCTCACAATTATTGGGTGTCAACAATAAGGGTGATTCCTAAATTCCAGGTTACATACCTTTCAGCCTTGAGTAACCTATCCGTCTTAAGGTGTAAACCAATGCCCTTCCCGTATCTCTCAATCTTGGGTAGGTCATTACTAACATCCTACAAGTCTCCTATTGGTCTCATTGCAGGATATTATAATTGACAAGAAAAGACGAAATAAGAAAACATACGCGAGTGGTCGACCGACCGGCTACTCCAGTCGGCCGACCACGGCCTCGGTCGACCGACCGACTATTCCAGTCGGCCGACCGTGGTCCTGCTACAAGTCGGGTTTTCGGATTTTATTTACCTATGCATATTATTCCCTACATCCTAACATATGAAAATTAGTTACTTATAACTGTTAAGACGAATATAAAATTGGGAATAAACATAGAGAACATAGTAAATAAACTAGGCATGCAAGATTCAAATAAAGCTTGGGATTCTAACTTAACAATTGTAATAAAAGCAATAAGAAAAATAATGAAACTGGATCAAAGAAGAATTACCACAATTGGAATTGAGGCAGAACGGAATTAACTTTATTGAATACTTGGGAACTATTGAAAGATTACAAAACTTAAAGCTTGAATAAAACTGAATATGATAAAGACTTGATACTAAAAGATTTGATAGATGAAAGATCTAATAATCCCAGATGCAAAACCCTAATCACAAGATTAGTTTATATAGGGTAAAAACTAAGAGTTTCCTTAAAATTCTAATTCTACTTTTTTTCCGAAAAGAAATCGTATGGGCTTTAATCTGGTCGGCCGACCCGTATAACTGGTCGGTCGACCACTTCTTGCTGGGCTTCTCTTATTTCCGGTCCTTTCATGAAAATTGGACTTTATGAAAATCGGGCCTGGTCGGCCGACCTGTTTAGCTGGTCGGTCGACCGCTTCTGTACGGAAATCTTCGGATTTCTTCTGTTTTGACTCTTGGTACTTGATTTTGACTCCAGTTGACTTTTCCATTTATTCCTTAATTTAAGCTAAAGACTTGAGGATACGAATTTGGTGCTAATTCGTCTCTTTTCCGCATAAATCTGCAAAAGTGCATAAAAATACGAAAGTACACAATTTGTGGGAAATAAAGGCTAAAACATAGTAAATGAGCGACCAAATACGTGTAAAAATAGATGTAAAACATCATAAAATAGACACGTATCAAATTCCCCAAACCAAACCCTTGCTTGCCCTCAAGCAAGAAATAGACTCGATCTTAACTAATGGAACGATTTCAATCTCAGAGCGAAATTACATGTTAGCTTAAACCAATGCCAAGGACAAAATGAGAAAGTATTTAAATCATGCAAACGAGTTATAGTGTTGTCAGACTTGCAAACATAAAGACTAGAGAGACTTATACCATGGACTCTCGCGGTACGCTCGAGACACTCATGAAGCAAAGGGTGAGTATATGTAAAAGATAGGAAGAAGTAATTTTGTAGAGACACTCACCTAACTGCGACCCATGAAAACATGCCTGCAATCTAACATGAACAGGAATTCTACAACTTTGTATAACAATCTCATTTAAGTGACTCAGATACATGCAATTGGGTTTATGAAAGATATGTGGGGTAAAAGGTAAAAGTGGTTAAGATGTTTTTGGATTTGTGGGGTTAGTAGCCAAGCTAGTAAAACCGATTCCCAATAACATATTTCACAACTTTTTGATATTAAGAAAGTGCTCTTTTGTAACACAACTCTCACATTAAATATAAGAAAGGACTCCCAAATATTTTTGAATGAGGTACGGGAGTAATAACATATATAAAAGAAAGGGATTTTTGGAACGAAAATTTTTTTTCTGATGGTGTCAGTTGGTCGGCCGACCTGTATATGTGGTCGGTCGACTGACTTTCGTATTTTTTTCGGATTTTTTTTTTCGTTTTTCTTTTCTTTCTTTCTTTGAATTTTTCTGTTCTTTTCCTTTTCTTGCTTTCTTTCTTTCTTTTCTCTTTTTGCTCATGATAGCACACAAACCAAGATGCCTCAAAAAATAATCCAATGACCACAAATACTAGCTTGGAAGGGTAGGCTAAGTATGAGATGTAGTTTTGGGGGAATAAAAAGGCAATTCTGGCTATGTAAGGCTTATGGGTAAATATGAGGAAAGGGATCCCAAATGCACGTATCAAGACTCACAAAACGAGAAAGTAAAACAAGTATATAGCAATTCAAGCTCATGTTTATGCATATTGATGTAACATGTTCCAAGGGGAGTACTACTCACATCCTAGACAACTGGCTTAAGAATGAAACCAGGAAATAAGGCTCTAAAACTTAGAATGTATAAGTAGGTCGCCAAGGTATAAGTCAAGTCTCAAGATATACAAATTGACAAAAACTCGTAGATATGCAAAAAGACTCTTATACTAAAACAAGTCGACAAGGCAAGGTAAAGGCATAAATTGTTAGGTTTTACTAGTTGCTCATAAACTAATTTAGTCATACTAATAAACCTTTTAATTAACCTTTAATTAACAAGATAATAAACTCGTTTATTATGATCTTATGCATGCTAATAAAATGCGGAAAGAGGAGAAAACCGTGTTCTTACACTCGGTCCAAATATTGCAAGGATGATCCTCCGAGTACCCAATATAGAATACCTCCTCCGGATGCACCAAGACAAGCCCTTAATATCCGAAATCTTGAACGAGCTAGCACAAAATCGGATTCTCCTTAAACTTATTCTAATCACTCTTATTAGAATATATAATACAAATACTACTTACTAGTATGTTAATATTATCTTTATAATATATTTTAGAGGTAGAAAAATAATCTCTCTTCCTTGTTATTTTTCGGCTAACACTAGAATGAAATGGGTATTCATGGAGCTTATATATCTCACTAACCCTAAACTTAAATTAACCTATTAATTTAAGGAGTGTTGTGGGTTGTTGTGTGTGGCCGGGCATGGGAGAGATCAAAAGGGAACAACAACACTTTCCCATGTAAAATAGGGTGGCTCAAGGTAACACCCTAATTAAAGTTAAGTAAACTTTAATCATTATGTTGTGTTAATTAAATAACACTCAACATGCTCTTAACCCACATAAAACCGGCACACACATACACTAATATGGACCTATTTTACATTTTTATCAACATTACAATTTTATGTCATGTGACATCCAATATGTCATAAAATAACAATTGTTTTAATTTAATCATACATATTTATCAAATAAATATTATTCATAAATTAATAAATCTCATTTATCAAGTTGACAAGTAATTCGAAATCACTAGATGTAAAATGGTCACTTATAATAATCGTCAATACGATTTACAACCTTTGTATTAATTTTAACCCAATTCATTCTAATTACGATATCTTAAAATATCGTTTAATGTTTAACAATTGACACGTTTCAATTTTAAACATAAATCTTACATTAAGATTTAACCTCTAATTTCTCGATATTCGAGTTTAAGGAATATGATCAAATCGTATCAATATACATTTGATCATTTTATCAATTAAGGGAATTGTCCTAAAGGTGTGACCTAAAGGGATCAACTGACCACCACCGTCATACGACAGTAATGTCAAACTCTAGCTAGCCAATCATTACCGATTAATGTTGGTCAGTTGACTAATAATTCGTATCATCCCTTGCGCATTCTTGTTATGAGATTTAATTACGTGATCGCACTATTGTTGAGGACACATTTCCCAACAATCTCCCACTTGTCCTCGACAAGTGTGCGTCACCAATTCTCTTGTCCTATTACAATCTCCCACTCAATGCAAGATGTCTCTCTCTGGTCGTTCTTGCATTTGATCATATCATGAATGGTTTCCTCGATCTGGAGAATAACTGTCTGACCGGAATTATCTACCATAGATACCTTCCGAGCGTGGCCACGCATTTCCAGTTATCTTCTCCTCGAGTGGCCCTGAGATTTGAACAACCCTGACAAGGGGTGGACAATTTCTATCGCACTACTTCCTTCAACTAGTCACAGTTAGTCACAACCCAAAACAATCCCATTTGACTCCAGTTACGAAAAGTCGTAGAGAATGGATCAAAGTTATGCCTAAACTGTACCATCTTGGGAGAGTAGTCTTTAGTCAAAGAATTGACTCACAAGAATACTATAGCAGCTCTCGCCACGACCCGGCTATAAAATTTCCAGAACTCTATAAGCGGTCACATTGCCCGACAGAGTGTCTCTTACAGTCTGCCTATGTGATCGACTAGTCATCACGTATGACTCTATGGCACTTGAACTTGCCATCAATCGCCTCACACTCTAGTCGCTTCGAGATGTCACCTCATATAAGCGGCTAGGGACCATACTAAGTCAATCCAGTTCACTTATGGGGTTCAATATTGTCTCATACAACCCATTTGGATTCTGACAAAGTATCTTTTACTTCGAGTTATTTATAACTCAAATGATGTTGTCATGCAACAATAGTCAACACTATTACATTGCATTTTGATGCACAATCATCTGTTTGTATTAGTGTTTTGCGAATAACCTTTATTTATAATAGCAAAACTTACAACTTTTGGTCTCCTTTATTCTCATATTATCCCTTATAACATGATTCTATTTGAGTACATATCTAGAACTCTTTCTAGATTTTGAGTTTCCTTTCCGGAGGAAAGCTCCCACTGTTATCTTATAACTTGTGACGTATCGATATACTGGAGGGATTAAAATCACTCTCTATAGTCACTTATGTACTGAAATCTATATTGTAGTTTATTAGTGATTTCATCACTTTTACAATTTTCAAACATCTTGGCTAATTTGATAATGGTTTTATTCATCTTTATGAATAACGTATCCAACCATTTTAAATTCTAATGGGCGACCTTTTATTATCCATATAATAAACCTTCCCGATACTCCATCATCATATGATATAAGGAATTTTATCATCTAGAATTGAAAACCTCTTATTCTTTACACCTTAAAGAATCACCCATTCTCTCTAAATGGTAGGCTTAATCCTTTTTATGAAAATCGCTCCCACTAAAATCAATATCTTTCGATATCTTAAATGAACCTTTCATTTCTCGCATGTTAAACTATTACTCGAATC
The DNA here is from genome assembly GCA_029255685.2 of Silene conica. NCBI lineage: Eukaryota > Viridiplantae > Streptophyta > Magnoliopsida > Caryophyllales > Caryophyllaceae > Silene > Silene conica. Next base: position 46,266,404 of record CM055312.2, on the reverse strand, counting down.
ATTATTACTATCACTATCCCTATAGTGATCTACTTCCATTCAATCATTCATTACCTTCTTATCATGTCTTCGTTTCCTCGAGACGAAAATGGTAATTACTACATAGGAACCGTTTTCCTACCGATGATTTCATACGGGGTTTCAAGTTTCCTCTCTATGAAACAATGAACACAAAGAACCTTTCTCCGAGTGTCCTCCCGTAGTTTCTTCAAATCACTTAGGGCTTTGTTTCCTCTTTATGAAACAATGAACACAAAGAACATTTCTTCGAGTGTCCTCCCGTAGTTTCTTCAAATCACTTAGGGTTCTTCTTAAGACTCCCAAGTGAGAATCTTCTCTAAGATCCGTCCTTTATTTATATCATTGGTTTGTGAGCGAAACATTTTCTCCCACTCTATCCTTCTAACAATAACCTTTACTTGTTTAAGGATAGCTATTTCGATCAACCAATGTATTTGAATGTTTGAAGTTTGATAGGTGTAATGAATACATTCTCATTTTCACTTAAAATGAAAATCTTATAATGAACTGATATAGTCACATTTTGATTGAATCTATCTCATGGGGTGTAGTTCTCCGTTTTAATCAACTCTTTGATTCTCTTAAACTTGATCGTATCAATATTAAATTTCTATCATTCATGTTTAAACAAGGCTTGCAATTTATTTGAGAAATCAAAACATTGATTAAGAACAAAAGTAGTGACTCGGGTTGAAAACCAAGTCACTAATATCCAAAATTACAACCATTGTTTTAGGATTTTAATCCTTGTCTTACAAGAAAATTAAATTGTTCCATAAATAAATGCAAAATATGAAAGAAGACGATATGAAAATTAGAGCCTAGCTCTTCAAGTCTTCGATCAATTGGATGCTACCGGAGCCATCCAAGTAAGGAACTTCAAGCTTCCTTGTCCTTGCCCTTATCATTATTCGGGGGCGCCCCTTTAAAACATTTAAAAAGGGTAAATATCAACACATTTGTATCACTATACATAAGTTGATAAACACATGAATTATACGCGAGAATTATTACCTACGGCGGTTGCCTTCCCATTTTTGAGATCGCTTAAGTATTTGGGGCAATTTCGCTTCCAATGACCGATCCTCGTGCAATAATGGCACTTGTCTTGCTCTTTAGAAGACGAGGTGGAAGCGCCTTTCGAAAAGGTCTTTTCTTTGGTCGCCTTGGGCTTGAACGTTTTCTTGCCCTTGCCTTTTGAGGCATTCCTCTTGAAGCTCGTTTTCCCTTTCTTTTCGATGTTCAAAACATCTTTGGTGGAACTTTCATGAAGTCCCATGTCCCTTTCGGCTTGGACTAGCATCTTATGCAACTCGTCTAACGAGGTCTCTTGGTTTCGCATATTGAAATTCACCCGGAATTGAGCATACGCCTTAACCTTATTGAGCGAGTGAAGAACTCGGTCAATGATAAGAGAGTCGGGAACATCAACATTTTGAGCTTTTAGAGTCTCCGCGAGCTCAACTAGTTTGAGAACATGAGGGCTTATCTTTTGCCCTTCCTTGAAAGTTATGTCAAAGAAGGCGGAAGCCGCCTCGTATTGAATCACCCTTGGAGTTTGCGAAAACATGGTCGCAAGCTTGGTGTATATTTCATACGATGTGGTCAACTTAATCATACTCCTTTGGAGATCCGGCTCCATGGAGAAGATGAGCACATTTTTAAGAGCGGAGGACTCTTTCATGTAGGCTTCATAGGCCTCACGAGTTTGGACCGACGAACGAGCGGTCGGAGCGGGAGGAGCGGCTTCGGATAGGTAACGACTCTTATCGTCACCTTGAGCGGCCAAAAGCAATTGCGCATCCCAATCCTTAAAATTGGAACCATGCTTATCGAGTTTGCAACGATCCATAAAGGATCGAAGCCATGATACGTTAGTGAGAGGTGGAGCGTTGGTTGCCATAGTCGATGTTGAAAATTAAACTACAATAATAAAAGGAAAACAACATCATTTTAAATTCATAATTTAAACTAAAAACTTGAAGTTTAGTTATATATATTTACTTAATGATCTCTTACCCAATTAAGTAAACAATCCCGAGACCCAAACCCATACTAATTCGGGCACGGTGTAGCCGATTCAACCCATATTAGTATAATTTGGTGGATTAACTCTTTAATCGGTTCTACTCTTAGAACTCTCGGTCGACAATTTTCTTAAAATTATCTTTAGCCCGAACTTATTGCAACTACGGTTACTAATACTTTCGTTGAGATCAACCAAATTTCAAGGTGTAATCTTATTACCCCACTTACCCAACGTGACAATTTTAGTACCCCGGTGTAGCCGAGCCTACGTCCTTGTGAAGAAGGGATTCATGGGTCCGTACTTTTTGGTAAGGCTAAGTCTCAATGTTTATATGTAAGAGATCTAGTCAAATTATCATCTATCTCCGTATAAGTGAACTAAGTCGGTGAATTATCGATAAAATAAAAGACTAGGTCGACTAGGTCGAAACATGCATGATACGATGTATGACGATTTGGCTATGCATGCAAACATATAAAAAGCAAAAATAAAAGCATAAATAAACCCTAGTATGGCCTTTCCTAGAAAAGAAATAACAAAGTACAAATTCGGAAACCAACTCCTTTGGTCCCTTGAACTTCACGCGGCACGCACTTCGAGGTAAACACCGTCTTGTCGGAACTCCTTTCCGAATGGCACCGTCTTCAAGGAACTCCGGATTTTACAAATATTACAACTTTTCTAGTCTACTTTATACATTATAAAATAGAAATAAATTACAATTGGGTGATACGAGATCACAAAATTACAATTGAATCGGTAACCCCTTACATTACGGGAAATACCGATTTAAAAACTAGGCCATACTAAGTAAATTACATAATTCCCAAAATTACGTAAAATAAATCATGACATTCATAATATAAAATATGCAATGCTTATATAAATATGAATTAACATGCAAATCCTAAGCCAAATCGTCCTATTTAAAACACTTATTTAAATAGTTATCGTAAACCTCGGTTTTTATGGAATTGCGTGTTTTAACGTTTAACAACACTATGCATTAAATGAAACGGTTTTCATCCTTAAGTTAATCATCCTAACTCGCATAGGATTCAAAATTTAGTCTTACTCAAACTTTGAACATGAATTAACTTAATATATTTTAATATTGATCGGTATTACTCGGTTTTTCGGGAAAAACAATATAAAATTCAAAAGAGACATTTAAAATTTCGAAAATTCAAAATTCAAATTTTGAAAAATCCAGAATGTTCTTAAAATTTTCAGAAAGTTAAAATATTAGTATTTTATACGGTTTTATTATTATTTCGAAAATAACACGTAAAACGAGCAATTTAAGTCGGAAAATTCAATAATTAACTTCATAAATGCAAATTAAATACTAATAATTATTTTATACCTTCCAAAACCCTTTTAAGAACACAAGATGGACAGAAAATTAAATGGCACATTGCCCCATAGCCGAAATTTTAAAGCATGCCTCCTTTTAATTTAATTTTAATTGCTACTTTTAACAAAACAAAATTAAATTAATACAAATCAAATCTGAAACTTTAGGCACCCAAGAATATTTTCATGATGAACATATCACATATGACTAAAATGGGTTATATTTTCGGCCATTATTAACAACATTTGCAAATTTTAACGATTTACGTCATATATCATACGATTTTAACATTTAAAATTATTTCTCAAGCATAAAATAAGATAAAATTCTCGAAAATTTTATACATGCTGGAAACAATATATATGACATCGTGTTAAATTTTTATGGCCAAATTCCAACTTAAACTATTAAAGTCGAAATTATGTCACTAATTACCCGATTTTTACACTAAAAATCTATAATATTGCAATATTTCGAGATAAATTTCTGAAAATTCAACATTAAATTTAAATATTGCATGTGACATCCTCATAAATTTTTATAGTCAAATTCATAATATAACTATTTTAACCCATTTTTATTCATCTTTTTGCATTTTAACACTTAAAATTCATATCACACGATTTAAAGGTCTATAATTTACGAAAAATCATATTCATATTATAGAAAATACATGTGATATCATACTGAAAAATCTCGGCCAGAAGCTTATTTTAACTATTTTTTCCCAAAATTAATCACTTTTAACCATTAAAACGTATTAAAAACCGAAATAAAAATACCAATGATCAATATTCATGCAAAAATTATTCCAAACATTCTAAATCATATTAGAAAACAGTAGGTATCATGCTAAAAATATTTCGTCCATATCTTATATTATACGAAAATTCAAGTTTTATTTTTGTTATCAAAATAACTCCGTAAAAACGAAACGGAAAGCATGCAAACAACCATTTTGCTCTGATACCAATTGTTAGGTTTTACTAGTTGCTCATAAACTAATTTAGTCATACTAATAAACCTTTTAATTAACCTTTAATTAACAAGATAATAAACTCGTTTATTATGATCTTATGCATGCTAATAAAATGCGGAAAGAGGAGAAAACCGTGTTCTTACACTCGGTCCAAATATTGCAAGGATGATCCTCCGAGTACCCAATATAGAATACCTCCTCCGGATGCACCAAGACAAGCCCTTAATATCCGAAATCTTGAACGAGCTAGCACAAAATCGGATTCTCCTTAAACTTATTCTAATCACTCTTATTAGAATATATAATACAAATACTACTTACTAGTATGTTAATATTATCTTTATAATATATTTTAGAGGTAGAAAAATAATCTCTCTTCCTTGTTATTTTTCGGCTAACACTAGAATGAAATGGGTATTCATGGAGCTTATATATCTCACTAACCCTAAACTTAAATTAACCTATTAATTTAAGGAGTGTTGTGGGTTGTTGTGTGTGGCCGGGCATGGGAGAGATCAAAAGGGAACAACAACACTTTCCCATGTAAAATAGGGTGGCTCAAGGTAACACCCTAATTAAAGTTAAGTAAACTTTAATCATTATGTTGTGTTAATTAAATAACACTCAACATGCTCTTAACCCACATAAAACCGGCACACACATACACTAATATGGACCTATTTTACATTTTTATCAACATTACAATTTTATGTCATGTGACATCCAATATGTCATAAAATAACAATTGTTTTAATTTAATCATACATATTTATCAAATAAATATTATTCATAAATTAATAAATCTCATTTATCAAGTTGACAAGTAATTCGAAATCACTAGATGTAAAATGGTCACTTATAATAATCGTCAATACGATTTACAACCTTTGTATTAATTTTAACCCAATTCATTCTAATTACGATATCTTAAAATATCGTTTAATGTTTAACAATTGACACGTTTCAATTTTAAACATAAATCTTACATTAAGATTTAACCTCTAATTTCTCGATATTCGAGTTTAAGGAATATGATCAAATCGTATCAATATACATTTGATCATTTTATCAATTAAGGGAATTGTCCTAAAGGTGTGACCTAAAGGGATCAACTGACCACCACCGTCATACGACAGTAATGTCAAACTCTAGCTAGCCAATCATTACCGATTAATGTTGGTCAGTTGACTAATAATTCGTATCATCCCTTGCGCATTCTTGTTATGAGATTTAATTACGTGATCGCACTATTGTTGAGGACACATTTCCCAACATAAATATGTAAGAAAGCAAAATCATCCTTGAAATACTTTCGTTCCGACTCGACCTATATGCTAAAATAAACGTGCATTTTTTTTTTTGAATTTTTTTAATTTTTTTTTGGATTTTTTTGTATATATAAGAAAAATAAAGAAAAGAACGATGCAAGACAGAAATGCAATAAACGTGTGACAAAATGCAATGCATGTAACACGAAACCATTCCCCAAACCAACCCGCACAATGTCCCCATTGTGCATTAGCCTAAGTAAAGGTTTCAGAAAATTAAAGGAAAGATGCAAAGAAATTAAAACTAAGGAAAAAACTGGAAAGAACTCACTGGGTTAAAAGATGTAAGAGAAAAACCTCCCAAAACCAGCGTAAGCTGGGAGGTTTTGGTGGCTAGCAGTGCCACTCAAGTATCCAATTTGATTTCACGAGTTCCAAGGAAGAGAAACGAAAGACTGCAGTGGACAGGTAGGTCGACCGACCGGTGTTTCTGGTCGATCGACCTCCTGTGAACAGCGGAAAAATCTTCGATACAGCGCGTCTGGTCGACCGACTGAAGATTCTGGTCGGTCGACCATCTGTGTCCTGGAGGTCTTCATTTCTTCGTAAATCCTGAAAAGGCAAGAAAATATGTGCGCCCAACAATGCGCGAGATGCCAAAACGATTCTAAAAGTTTTAACTACTAGCAAACCGAACTAAAAAGTTTCACACAACATAAAATAAATAGTCTTAAAACTGCAATTTAAAAACAACTATCCGCTAAAGATGCGGAAGATATCCGACCACGGCTTCTGACGGCACGCCGTAGTTTCCACAGTTTTTGCTTCAGTGGCAAAACACATCTTCTTTCCTCCATCGCAAAGCATATGCGACGGTCTCTCTGCTTGAGCCTGCCTCCTCTTCTTTTTCTCCTCTCGATCCACGACGTCTGGATCCTCATCCTCTTCATAGCTCAGGCATCCCATTCCTCCTCTCTGGATGATGACTTCCTTCTCCTTGGGTTTCCCCAAACCAATCCCTGCAATAGTCATAGCAAAAGTGTCCTCCCTACTGCTCCCAATCTGGGGCGGAGGTGTAAAAACAGATACAGGAACAGGTAATAAAGGTGGAGAAGTAGTGATGACCTCATACTTCTTCTCAGAAGTGATAGCATTACATGTGATGGGGGTCATAGCATCCTTCTTCCTATAGGATAGGCCATAGATGATAGAATGTTTGCCTACTTTGAAGGTTAGAGTTCCAGTGCCTACATCTATAATGGCACCTGCAGTGTGGAGAAAGGGTCTTCCTAGAATGATGGGTATATGGGCATCCTCTGGGATGTCCAAAACAACAAAGTCTACTGGGAAGAAAAACCTGTCAATACGCACAGGGATGTTTTCTAACACCCCTATAGGTTCCATAGATGTGCGATCAGCCATCTGGACTGTCATACTGGTCACTGAAAATTCGGTCATTCCTAGTTTTAAGGCAACGCTTAGGGGCATGACACTTATACTAGCACCTAAATCGCATAAAGCCTTTTTAACTGGGAAGGTTCCTATATTACAGGGGACAGAAAAACTTCCAGGGTCTTCTAATTTATGAGGGGCAATGACATGTGTTAAAAAGCTAGATGACTCTTCAGTGAGGGCCACCGACTCAACCTTTTCTAGAGACCTCTTTCTTGACAAAAGCTGTCTCATGAATTTAAGATAAGAAGGAACTTGTTGAACTAATTCTAAAAATGGAACTTGAACATTTAATGAACGAATTACATCTTTAAATTTATCAAAAGATACCTGTTCCTTCGAAGGCACGAGTCTTTCTGGAAAGGGAGCAGCTGAGGATTCGGTATTTGCAGCCCTTTTTAAAAATCTGGGGGTCTTGTCACCCCTGAAAAGAAAATCCCGTAAGTTATTCGGCAATTCTGGACGAAAGGGAACTTCAGATTTGGCTTCGGTGGTCGGTCGACCAGTATCCTCGGTCGGTCGACCAGTCTCCTGTTCAGCTGATATTTTCGGATCCTGCTTCGCGGTCGGTCGACCAGATTCTTCGGTCGGTCGACCGACTTTGCTGCTACTCGCTGTTTTTTCTTTCTCAGCCCCCACTTTGGCTCCACTTCGCAGGGTTACGATGTTTAGGGTCTCCTTCTTCTGGTCTGGTTTGGTCGGAAGTTGACCCGGAGCCCTAGTATCATTCTTGCTCGCAATCTGAGCAATCTGGGACTCTAACATCTTCATCCCTGCCTCTCTAGCCTGCGACTCCTTCTGAACCAACCCAATAAGATTTTGGATAAGAGCATCTGTGTTGGGTGGTGGATTGGAAGGTGGTTGAGGGTTGAAAGGTGGTCTTTGGAAATTCTGTTTATGAGGGGGTACATAGGTGGAATTTTGCTGAGGTTGCATGTGCTGTGGGTTTTGAACATTCTGGCTTGTCCACCTTAAGTTGGGATGGACATTATTATTATTTGGGTCATAGAAATTGTTCCCACGATAGTGCTGAAAAGCGGCACATGTTTCATTAGATGAAGTACAGAATTTTGACACATGCCCTTGTCCACCGCACCTCTCACAAGCAAAGGGTCCGTCCTGAACGGCGTTCACTTGGTAGATTCCTCCCTTGCTTCCACTCCCAAGATTGAGCTTTCCTGCAGCCTCAAACTTTTCCAACTTGGCCGTTAAGGCCTCAATTGCTGACAGGTTGTACTCAGATTTTCTCTGATTTCCTCTGGAAGTACCATGCTCAGCGCGGTGCACAACAACATCTTCTATTAACTTGAGACCCTTAGTCTCTCCTGAATTATCCTGGAATCTTCCATTAGCTGCAGCATCTAAGTAGGCCCTGTTGTCATCATAGAGGCCATTGTAGAACTGGTTGCAAAGAAACCATTGTTCGAATCCGTGATGTGGTATGGATCGAACAAGTTTCTTGAACCTGTCCCACGCCTCGCTAAAGTCTTCATTGGGACCTTGCTTGAAATTGGTGATCTGCGCTCTTAAAGCATTTGTCTTTGATGCAGAGTAATATTTCCTGTAGAAAGCTAGGGCTAAGGTGTTCCAATCTGTAACTCCCGCAGCAGTGCGGTCAAGGTCTCTGTACCACTCTCTCGCAGAGTCCCTAAGGGAGAAGATAAACATGGTCTGTTTAATCTGGTCCTGCGTCACTCCTTCTGGGGTGCTATAGAGCATATGTAATCTGTGAAGATTTCAATATGCTTAGCAGCATCCTCATTGGCCGAGCCTCCAAATTGGTTTCTTTCAACCATAGTAATATAGGCAGGCTTGGCCTCGAATGGCTTCCCAGTACCTGCAGGTAAAGTGAACCCTTTGTATAGGTCCTTTGCCTGAGGCATGGAGTGACTGGCAATAGTAGCTTCTTCTGCCATATTATCTTCTTCTTTAGGAAAAACTGGAAAGTGGGTAAAAGGTGGTGTTTTTGGTGAAAGCGGATTGATGGGTGAATTTGGTTGCGAAGGTGGTGTTTTTGGTGAAGATGGTGGTAACTCGAAAAGGTCTTCTTGAAATAAAGAGGATGGTGACCCTCCCTCTTGATTCGCTAGAAGTTGCTTTCTTCTTTCCCTAAGAGTCCTCTCAATTTCGAGATCAAGTGGTAGGAGTTCTCCTTGAACTGACCTGCGCATAAGAGGAAACTACAAGAAAAAGGTGAGAAGGTTTAAGGAACAAAAAGTTCCTTAAACAAAGAGAAACAAAAACAAAAAACAATAAACACTGGCGTCACCTCCCCGGCAACGGCGCCAAAATTTGATGCCCGTCGTTGAGGGTACCAAAGATAAATTTATAATTCCTAACTTAAACAATAGATAGTGAAAGTCAGGGTCGAACCACAAGGAGGTGGGGAATGTTTATTGTTTGATGTGAATGTTTAAAGGTAATAAAATTGGGGGTTGATTGGTTGATTACTATATCTAAAGCAAAGATTAAAACAAAACAAGAATTAAAAGATGAGAATAAAATATAATAAAAGAGGATGCTAGGATGTTTGGGTAATAAATAGCTAAGGTAAAATAAATCCTAAGGTCAACATGTATTGCAGTCGCGTAAGGGAGTGTAACATATCTTTTTAGGTCTATGCTACCTAATAGCTCCTTTCGGCCTATGCTATTAGTTCCTAGGTCTCACAATTATTGGGTGTCAACAATAAGGGTGATTCCTAAATTCCAGGTTACATACCTTTCAGCCTTGAGTAACCTATCCGTCTTAAGGTGTAAACCAATGCCCTTCCCGTATCTCTCAATCTTGGGTAGGTCATTACTAACATCCTACAAGTCTCCTATTGGTCTCATTGCAGGATATTATAATTGACAAGAAAAGACGAAATAAGAAAACATACGCGAGTGGTCGACCGACCGGCTACTCCAGTCGGCCGACCACGGCCTCGGTCGACCGACCGACTATTCCAGTCGGCCGACCGTGGTCCTGCTACAAGTCGGGTTTTCGGATTTTATTTACCTATGCATATTATTCCCTACATCCTAACATATGAAAATTAGTTACTTATAACTGTTAAGACGAATATAAAATTGGGAATAAACATAGAGAACATAGTAAATAAACTAGGCATGCAAGATTCAAATAAAGCTTGGGATTCTAACTTAACAATTGTAATAAAAGCAATAAGAAAAATAATGAAACTGGATCAAAGAAGAATTACCACAATTGGAATTGAGGCAGAACGGAATTAACTTTATTGAATACTTGGGAACTATTGAAAGATTACAAAACTTAAAGCTTGAATAAAACTGAATATGATAAAGACTTGATACTAAAAGATTTGATAGATGAAAGATCTAATAATCCCAGATGCAAAACCCTAATCACAAGATTAGTTTATATAGGGTAAAAACTAAGAGTTTCCTTAAAATTCTAATTCTACTTTTTTTCCGAAAAGAAATCGTATGGGCTTTAATCTGGTCGGCCGACCCGTATAACTGGTCGGTCGACCACTTCTTGCTGGGCTTCTCTTATTTCCGGTCCTTTCATGAAAATTGGACTTTATGAAAATCGGGCCTGGTCGGCCGACCTGTTTAGCTGGTCGGTCGACCGCTTCTGTACGGAAATCTTCGGATTTCTTCTGTTTTGACTCTTGGTACTTGATTTTGACTCCAGTTGACTTTTCCATTTATTCCTTAATTTAAGCTAAAGACTTGAGGATACGAATTTGGTGCTAATTCGTCTCTTTTCCGCATAAATCTGCAAAAGTGCATAAAAATACGAAAGTACACAATTTGTGGGAAATAAAGGCTAAAACATAGTAAATGAGCGACCAAATACGTGTAAAAATAGATGTAAAACATCATAAAATAGACACGTATCAAATTCCCCAAACCAAACCCTTGCTTGCCCTCAAGCAAGAAATAGACTCGATCTTAACTAATGGAACGATTTCAATCTCAGAGCGAAATTTACATGTTAGCTTAAACCAATGCCAAGGACAAAATGAGAAAGTATTTAAATCATGCAAACGAGTTATAGTGTTGTCAGACTTGCAAACATAAAGACTAGAGAGACTTATACCATGGACTCTCGCGGTACGCTCGAGACACTCATGAAGCAAAGGGTGAGTATATGTAAAAGATAGGAAGAAGTAATTTTGTAGAGACACTCACCTAACTGCGACCCATGAAAACATGCCTGCAATCTAACATGAACAGGAATTCTACAACTTTGTATAACAATCTCATTTAAGTGACTCAGATACATGCAATTGGGTTTATGAAAGATATGTGGGGTAAAAGGTAAAAGTGGTTAAGATGTTTTTGGATTTGTGGGGTTAGTAGCCAAGCTAGTAAAACCGATTCCCAATAACATATTTCACAACTTTTTGATATTAAGAAAGTGCTCTTTTGTAACACAACTCTCACATTAAATATAAGAAAGGACTCCCAAATATTTTTGAATGAGGTACGGGAGTAATAACATATATAAAAGAAAGGGATTTTTGGAACGAAAATTTTTTTTCTGATGGTGTCAGTTGGTCGGCCGACCTGTATATGTGGTCGGTCGACTGACTTTCGTATTTTTTTCGGATTTTTTTTTTTCGTTTTTCTTTTCTTTCTTTCTTTGAATTTTTCTGTTCTTTTCCTTTTCTTGCTTTCTTTCTTTCTTTTCTCTTTTTGCTCATGATAGCACACAAACCAAGATGCCTCAAAAAATAATCCAATGACCACAAATACTAGCTTGGAAGGGTAGGCTAAGTATGAGATGTAGTTTTGGGGGAATAAAAAGGCAATTCTGGCTATGTAAGGCTTATGGGTAAATATGAGGAAAGGGATCCCAAATGCACGTATCAAGACTCACAAAACGAGAAAGTAAAACAAGTATATAGCAATTCAAGCTCATGTTTATGCATATTGATGTAATATGTTCCAAGGGGAGTACTACTCACATCCTAGACAACTGGCTTAAGAATGAAACCAGGAAATAAGGCTCTAAAACTTAGAATGTATAAGTAGGTCGCCAAGGTATAAGTCAAGTCTCAAGATATACAAATTGACAAAAACTCGTAGATATGCAAAAAGACTCTTATACTAAAACAAGTCGACAAGGCAAGGTAAAGGCATAAATATGTAAGAAAGCAAAATCATCCTTGAAATACTTTCGTTCCGACTCGACCTATATGCTAAAATAAACGTGCATTTTTTTTTTTGAATTTTTTTAATTTTTTTTTGGATTTTTTTGTATATATAAGAAAAATAAAGAAAAGAACGATGCAAGACAGAAATGCAATAAACGTGTGACAAAATGCAATGCATGTAACACGAAACCATTCCCCAAACCAACCCGCACAATGTCCCCATTGTGCATTAGCCTAAGTAAAGGTTTCAGAAAATTAAAGGAAAGATGCAAAGAAATTAAAACTAAGGAAAAAACTGGAAAGAACTCACTGGGTTAAAAGATGTAAGAGAAAAACCTCCCAAAACCAGCGTAAGCTGGGAGGTTTTGGTGGCTAGCAGTGCCACTCAAGTATCCAATTTGATTTCACGAGTTCCAAGGAAGAGAAACGAAAGACTGCAGTGGACAGGTAGGTCGACCGACCGGTGTTTCTGGTCGATCGACCTCCTGTGAACAGCGGAAAAATCTTCGATACAGCGCGTCTGGTCGACCGACTGAAGATTCTGGTCGGTCGACCATCTGTGTCCTGGAGGTCTTCATTTCTTCGTAAATCCTGAAAAGGCAAGAAAATATGTGCGCCCAACAATGCGCGAGATGCCAAAACGATTCTAAAAGTTTTAACTACTAGCAAACCGAACTAAAAAGTTTCACACAACATAAAATAAATAGTCTTAAAACTGCAATTTAAAAACAACTATCCGCTAAAGATGCGGAAGATATCCGACCACGGCTTCTGACGGCACGCCGTAGTTTCCACAGTTTTTGCTTCAGTGGCAAAACACATCTTCTTTCCTCCATCGCAAAGCATATGCGACGGTCTCTCTGCTTGAGCCTGCCTCCTCTTCTTTTTCTCCTCTCGATCCACGACGTCTGGATCCTCATCCTCTTCATAGCTCAGGCATCCCATTCCTCCTCTCTGGATGATGACTTCCTTCTCCTTGGGTTTCCCCAAACCAATCCCTGCAATAGTCATAGCAAAAGTGTCCTCCCTACTGCTCCCAATCTGGGGCGGAGGTGTATAAACAGATACAGGAACAGGTAATAAAGGTGGAGAAGTAGTGATGACCTCATACTTCTTCTCAGAAGTGATAGCATTACATGTGATGGGGGTCATAGCATCCTTCTTCCTATAGGATAGGCCATAGATGATAGAATGTTTGCCTACTTTGAAGGTTAGAGTTCCAGTGCCTACATCTATAATGGCACCTGCAGTGTGGAGAAAGGGTCTTCCTAGAATGATGGGTATATGGGCATCCTCTGGGATGTCCAAAACAACAAAGTCTACTGGGAAGAAAAACCTGTCAATACGCACAGGGATGTTTTCTAACACCCCTATAGGTTCCATAGATGTGCGATCAGCCATCTGGACTGTCATACTGGTCACTGAAAATTCGGTCATTCCTAGTTTTAAGGCAACGCTTAGGGGCATGACACTTATACTAGCACCTAAATCGCATAAAGCCTTTTTAACTGGGAAGGTTCCTATATTACAGGGGACAGAAAAACTTCCAGGGTCTTCTAATTTATGAGGGGCAATGACATGTGTTAAAAAGCTAGATGACTCTTCAGTGAGGGCCACCGACTCAACCTTTTCTAGAGACCTCTTTCTTGACAAAAGCTGTCTCATGAATTTAAGATAAGAAGGAACTTGTTGAACTAATTCTAAAAATGGAACTTGAACATTTAATGAACGAATTACATCTTTAAATTTATCAAAAGATACCTGTTCCTTCGAAGGCACGAGTCTTTCTGGAAAGGGAGCAGCTGAGGATTCGGTATTTGCAGCCCTTTTTAAAAATCTGGGGGTCTTGTCACCCCTGAAAAGAAAATCCCGTAAGTTATTCGGCAATTCTGGACGAAAGGGAACTTCAGATTCGGCTTCGGTGGTCGGTCGACCAGTATCCTCGGTCGGTCGACCAGTCTCCTGTTCAGCTGATATTTTCGGATCCTGCTTCGCGGTCGGTCGACCAGATTCTTCGGTCGGTCGACCGACTTTGCTGCTACTCGCTGTTTTTTCTTTCTCAGCCCCCACTTTGGCTCCACTTCGCAGGGTTACGATGTTTAGGGTCTCCTTCTTCTGGTCTGGTTTGGTCGGAAGTTGACCCGGAGCCCTAGTATCATTCTTGCTCGCAATCTGAGCAATCTGGGACTCTAACATCTTCATCCCTGCCTCTCTAGCCTGCGACTCCTTCTGAACCAACCCAATAAGATTTTGGATAAGAGCATCTGTGTTGGGTGGTGGATTGGAAGGTGGTTGAGGGTTGAAAGGTGGTCTTTGGAAATTCTGTTTATGAGGGGGTACATAGGTGGAATTTTGCTGAGGTTGCATGTGCTGTGGGTTTTGAACATTCTGGCTTGTCCACCTTAAGTTGGGATGGACATTATTATTATTTGGGTCATAGAAATTGTTCCCACGATAGTGTTGAAAAGCGGCACATGTTTCATTAGATGAAGTACAGAATTTTGACACATGCCCTTGTCCACCGCACCTCTCACAAGCAAAGGGTCCGTCCTGAACGGCGTTCACTTGGTAGATTCCTCCCTTGCTTCCACTCCCAAGATTGAGCTTTCCTGCAGCCTCAAACTTTTCCAACTTGGCCGTTAAGGCCTCAATTGCTGACAGGTTGTACTCAGATTTTCTCTGATTTCCTCTGGAAGTACCATGCTCAGCGCGGTGCACAACAACATCTTCTATTAACTTGAGACCCTTAGTCTCTCCTGAATTATCCTGGAATCTTCCATTAGCTGCAGCATCTAAGTAGGCCCTGTTGTCATCATAGAGGCCATTGTAGAACTGGTTGCAAAGAAACCATTGTTCGAATCCGTGATGTGGTATGGATCGAACAAGTTTCTTGAACCTGTCCCACGCCTCGCTAAAGTCTTCATTGGGACCTTGCTTGAAATTGGTGATCTGCGCTCTTAAAGCATTTGTCTTTG
Organism: Silene conica; assembly: GCA_029255685.2. NCBI lineage: Eukaryota > Viridiplantae > Streptophyta > Magnoliopsida > Caryophyllales > Caryophyllaceae > Silene > Silene conica. The sequence goes on along the minus strand of CM055312.2, from coordinate 46,251,198 downwards.
ATGCAGAGTAATATTTCCTGTAGAAAGCTAGGGCTAAGGTGTTCCAATCTGTAACTCCCGCAGCAGTGCGGTCAAGGTCTCTGTACCACTCTCTCGCAGAGTCCCTAAGGGAGAAGATAAACATGGTCTGTTTAATCTGGTCCTGCGTCACTCCTTCTGGGGTGCTATAGAGCATATGTAATCTGTGAAGATTTCAATATGCTTAGCAGCATCCTCATTGGCCGAGCCTCCAAATTGGTTTCTTTCAACCATAGTAATATAGGCAGGCTTGGCCTCGAATGGCTTCCCAGTACCTGCAGGTAAAGTGAACCCTTTGTATAGGTCCTTTGCCTGAGGCATGGAGTGACTGGCAATAGTAGCTTCTTCTGCCATATTATCTTCTTCTTTAGGAAAAACTGGAAAGTGGGTAAAAGGTGGTGTTTTTGGTGAAAGCGGATTGATGGGTGAATTTGGTTGCGAAGGTGGTGTTTTTGGTGAAGATGGTGGTAACTCGAAAAGGTCTTCTTGAAATAAAGAGGATGGTGACCCTCCCTCTTGATTCGCTAGAAGTTGCTTTCTTCTTTCCCTAAGAGTCCTCTCAATTTCGAGATCAAGTGGTAGGAGTTCTCCTTGAACTGACCTGCGCATAAGAGGAAACTACAAGAAAAAGGTGAGAAGGTTTAAGGAACAAAAAGTTCCTTAAACAAAGAGAAACAAAAACAAAAAACAATAAACACTGGCGTCACCTCCCCGGCAACGGCGCCAAAATTTGATGCCCGTCGTTGAGGGTACCAAAGATAAATTTATAATTCCTAACTTAAACAATAGATAGTGAAAGTCAGGGTCGAACCACAAGGAGGTGGGGAATGTTTATTGTTTGATGTGAATGTTTAAAGGTAATAAAATTGGGGGTTGATTGGTTGATTACTATATCTAAAGCAAAGATTAAAACAAAACAAGAATTAAAAGATGAGAATAAAATATAATAAAAGAGGATGCTAGGATGTTTGGGTAATAAATAGCTAAGGTAAAATAAATCCTAAGGTCAACATGTATTGCAGTCGCGTAAGGGAGTGTAACATATCTTTTTAGGTCTATGCTACCTAATAGCTCCTTTCGGCCTATGCTATTAGTTCCTAGGTCTCACAATTATTGGGTGTCAACAATAAGGGTGATTCCTAAATTCCAGGTTACATACCTTTCAGCCTTGAGTAACCTATCCGTCTTAAGGTGTAAACCAATGCCCTTCCCGTATCTCTCAATCTTGGGTAGGTCATTACTAACATCCTACAAGTCTCCTATTGGTCTCATTGCAGGATATTATAATTGACAAGAAAAGACGAAATAAGAAAACATACGCGAGTGGTCGACCGACCGGCTACTCCAGTCGGCCGACCACGGCCTCGGTCGACCGACCGACTATTCCAGTCGGCCGACCGTGGTCCTGCTACAAGTCGGGTTTTCGGATTTTATTTACCTATGCATATTATTCCCTACATCCTAACATATGAAAATTAGTTACTTATAACTGTTAAGACGAATATAAAATTGGGAATAAACATAGAGAACATAGTAAATAAACTAGGCATGCAAGATTCAAATAAAGCTTGGGATTCTAACTTAACAATTGTAATAAAAGCAATAAGAAAAATAATGAAACTGGATCAAAGAAGAATTACCACAATTGGAATTGAGGCAGAACGGAATTAACTTTATTGAATACTTGGGAACTATTGAAAGATTACAAAACTTAAAGCTTGAATAAAACTGAATATGATAAAGACTTGATACTAAAAGATTTGATAGATGAAAGATCTAATAATCCCAGATGCAAAACCCTAATCACAAGATTAGTTTATATAGGGTAAAAACTAAGAGTTTCCTTAAAATTCTAATTCTACTTTTTTTCCGAAAAGAAATCGTATGGGCTTTAATCTGGTCGGCCGACCCGTATAACTGGTCGGTCGACCACTTCTTGCTGGGCTTCTCTTATTTCCGGTCCTTTCATGAAAATTGGACTTTATGAAAATCGGGCCTGGTCGGCCGACCTGTTTAGCTGGTCGGTCGACCGCTTCTGTACGGAAATCTTCGGATTTCTTCTGTTTTGACTCTTGGTACTTGATTTTGACTCCAGTTGACTTTTCCATTTATTCCTTAATTTAAGCTAAAGACTTGAGGATACGAATTTGGTGCTAATTCGTCTCTTTTCCGCATAAATCTGCAAAAGTGCATAAAAATACGAAAGTACACAATTTGTGGGAAATAAAGGCTAAAACATAGTAAATGAGCGACCAAATACGTGTAAAAATAGATGTAAAACATCATAAAATAGACACGTATCAAATTCCCCAAACCAAACCCTTGCTTGCCCTCAAGCAAGAAATAGACTCGATCTTAACTAATGGAACGATTTCAATCTCAGAGCGAAATTTACATGTTAGCTTAAACCAATGCCAAGGACAAAATGAGAAAGTATTTAAATCATGCAAACGAGTTATAGTGTTGTCAGACTTGCAAACATAAAGACTAGAGAGACTTATACCATGGACTCTCGCGGTACGCTCGAGACACTCATGAAGCAAAGGGTGAGTATATGTAAAAGATAGGAAGAAGTAATTTTGTAGAGACACTCACCTAACTGCGACCCATGAAAACATGCCTGCAATCTAACATGAACAGGAATTCTACAACTTTGTATAACAATCTCATTTAAGTGACTCAGATACATGCAATTGGGTTTATGAAAGATATGTGGGGTAAAAGGTAAAAGTGGTTAAGATGTTTTTGGATTTGTGGGGTTAGTAGCCAAGCTAGTAAAACCGATTCCCAATAACATATTTCACAACTTTTTGATATTAAGAAAGTGCTCTTTTGTAACACAACTCTCACATTAAATATAAGAAAGGACTCCCAAATATTTTTGAATGAGGTACGGGAGTAATAACATATATAAAAGAAAGGGATTTTTGGAACGAAAAATTTTTTTCTGATGGTGTCAGTTGGTCGGCCGACCTGTATATGTGGTCGGTCGACTGACTTTCGTATTTTTTTCGGATTTTTTTTTTCGTTTTTCTTTTCTTTCTTTCTTTGAATTTTTCTGTTCTTTTCCTTTTCTTGCTTTCTTTCTTTCTTTTCTCTTTTTGCTCATGATAGCACACAAACCAAGATGCCTCAAAAAATAATCCAATGACCACAAATACTAGCTTGGAAGGGTAGGCTAAGTATGAGATGTAGTTTTGGGGGAATAAAAAGGCAATTCTGGCTATGTAAGGCTTATGGGTAAATATGAGGAAAGGGATCCCAAATGCACGTATCAAGACTCACAAAACGAGAAAGTAAAACAAGTATATAGCAATTCAAGCTCATGTTTATGCATATTGATGTAATATGTTCCAAGGGGAGTACTACTCACATCCTAGACAACTGGCTTAAGAATGAAACCAGGAAATAAGGCTCTAAAACTTAGAATGTATAAGTAGGTCGCCAAGGTATAAGTCAAGTCTCAAGATATACAAATTGACAAAAACTCGTAGATATGCAAAAAGACTCTTATACTAAAACAAGTCGACAAGGCAAGGTAAAGGCATAAATATGTAAGAAAGCAAAATCATCCTTGAAATACTTTCGTTCCGACTCGACCTATATGCTAAAATAAACGTGCATTTTTTTTTTTGAATTTTTTTAATTTTTTTTTGGATTTTTTTGTATATATAAGAAAAATAAAGAAAAGAACGATGCAAGACAGAAATGCAATAAACGTGTGACAAAATGCAATGCATGTAACACGAAACCATTCCCCAAACCAACCCGCACAATGTCCCCATTGTGCATTAGCCTAAGTAAAGGTTTCAGAAAATTAAAGGAAAGATGCAAAGAAATTAAAACTAAGGAAAAAACTGGAAAGAACTCACTGGGTTAAAAGATGTAAGAGAAAAACCTCCCAAAACCAGCGTAAGCTGGGAGGTTTTGGTGGCTAGCAGTGCCACTCAAGTATCCAATTTGATTTCACGAGTTCCAAGGAAGAGAAACGAAAGACTGCAGTGGACAGGTAGGTCGACCGACCGGTGTTTCTGGTCGATCGACCTCCTGTGAACAGCGGAAAAATCTTCGATACAGCGCGTCTGGTCGACCGACTGAAGATTCTGGTCGGTCGACCATCTGTGTCCTGGAGGTCTTCATTTCTTCGTAAATCCTGAAAAGGCAAGAAAATATGTGCGCCCAACAATGCGCGAGATGCCAAAACGATTCTAAAAGTTTTAACTACTAGCAAACCGAACTAAAAAGTTTCACACAACATAAAATAAATAGTCTTAAAACTGCAATTTAAAAACAACTATCCGCTAAAGATGCGGAAGATATCCGACCACGGCTTCTGACGGCACGCCGTAGTTTCCACAGTTTTTGCTTCAGTGGCAAAACACATCTTCTTTCCTCCATCGCAAAGCATATGCGACGGTCTCTCTGCTTGAGCCTGCCTCCTCTTCTTTTTCTCCTCTCGATCCACGACGTCTGGATCCTCATCCTCTTCATAGCTCAGGCATCCCATTCCTCCTCTCTGGATGATGACTTCCTTCTCCTTGGGTTTCCCCAAACCAATCCCTGCAATAGTCATAGCAAAAGTGTCCTCCCTACTGCTCCCAATCTGGGGCGGAGGTGTAAAAACAGATACAGGAACAGGTAATAAAGGTGGAGAAGTAGTGATGACCTCATACTTCTTCTCAGAAGTGATAGCATTACATGTGATGGGGGTCATAGCATCCTTCTTCCTATAGGATAGGCCATAGATGATAGAATGTTTGCCTACTTTGAAGGTTAGAGTTCCAGTGCCTACATCTATAATGGCACCTGCAGTGTGGAGAAAGGGTCTTCCTAGAATGATGGGTATATGGGCATCCTCTGGGATGTCCAAAACAACAAAGTCTACTGGGAAGAAAAACCTGTCAATACGCACAGGGATGTTTTCTAACACCCCTATAGGTTCCATAGATGTGCGATCAGCCATCTGGACTGTCATACTGGTCACTGAAAATTCGGTCATTCCTAGTTTTAAGGCAACGCTTAGGGGCATGACACTTATACTAGCACCTAAATCGCATAAAGCCTTTTTAACTGGGAAGGTTCCTATATTACAGGGGACAGAAAAACTTCCAGGGTCTTCTAATTTATGAGGGGCAATGACATGTGTTAAAAAGCTAGATGACTCTTCAGTGAGGGCCACCGACTCAACCTTTTCTAGAGACCTCTTTCTTGACAAAAGCTGTCTCATGAATTTAAGATAAGAAGGAACTTGTTGAACTAATTCTAAAAATGGAACTTGAACATTTAATGAACGAATTACATCTTTAAATTTATCAAAAGATACCTGTTCCTTCGAAGGCACGAGTCTTTCTGGAAAGGGAGCAGCTGAGGATTCGGTATTTGCAGCCCTTTTTAAAAATCTGGGGGTCTTGTCACCCCTGAAAAGAAAATCCCGTAAGTTATTCGGCAATTCTGGACGAAAGGGAACTTCAGATTCGGCTTCGGTGGTCGGTCGACCAGTATCCTCGGTCGGTCGACCAGTCTCCTGTTCAGCTGATATTTTCGGATCCTGCTTCGCGGTCGGTCGACCAGATTCTTCGGTCGGTCGACCGACTTTGCTGCTACTCGCTGTTTTTTCTTTCTCAGCCCCCACTTTGGCTCCACTTCGCAGGGTTACGATGTTTAGGGTCTCCTTCTTCTGGTCTGGTTTGGTCGGAAGTTGACCCGGAGCCCTAGTATCATTCTTGCTCGCAATCTGAGCAATCTGGGACTCTAACATCTTCATCCCTGCCTCTCTAGCCTGCGACTCCTTCTGAACCAACCCAATAAGATTTTGGATAAGAGCATCTGTGTTGGGTGGTGGATTGGAAGGTGGTTGAGGGTTGAAAGGTGGTCTTTGGAAATTCTGTTTATGAGGGGGTACATAGGTGGAATTTTGCTGAGGTTGCATGTGCTGTGGGTTTTGAACATTCTGGCTTGTCCACCTTAAGTTGGGATGGACATTATTATTATTTGGGTCATAGAAATTGTTCCCACGATAGTGCTGAAAAGCGGCACATGTTTCATTAGATGAAGTACAGAATTTTGACACATGCCCTTGTCCACCGCACCTCTCACAAGCAAAGGGTCCGTCCTGAACGGCGTTCACTTGGTAGATTCCTCCCTTGCTTCCACTCCCAAGATTGAGCTTTCCTGCAGCCTCAAACTTTTCCAACTTGGCCGTTAAGGCCTCAATTGCTGACAGGTTGTACTCAGATTTTCTCAGATTTCCTCTGGAAGTACCATGCTCAGCGCGGTGCACAACAACATCTTCTATTAACTTGAGACCCTTAGTCTCTCCTGAATTATCCTGGAATCTTCCATTAGCTGCAGCATCTAAGTAGGCCCTGTTGTCATCATAGAGGCCATTGTAGAACTGGTTGCAAAGAAACCATTGTTCGAATCCGTGATGTGGTATGGATCGAACAAGTTTCTTGAACCTGTCCCACGCCTCGCTAAAGTCTTCATTGGGACCTTGCTTGAAATTGGTGATATGCGGTCTTAAAGCATTTGTCTTTGATGCAGAGTAATATTTCCTGTAGAAAGCTAGGGCTAAGGTGTTCCAATCTGTAACTCCCGCAGCAGTGCGGTCAAGGTCTCTGTACCACTCTCTCGCAGAGTCCCTAAGGGAGAAGATAAACATGGTCTGTTTAATCTGGTCCTGCGTCACTCCTTCTGGGGTGCTATAGAGCATATGTAATCTGTGAAGATTTCAATATGCTTAGCAGCATCCTCATTGGCCGAGCCTCCAAATTGGTTTCTTTCAACCATAGTAATATAGGCAGGCTTGGCCTCGAATGGCTTCCCAGTACCTGCAGGTAAAGTGAACCCTTTGTATAGGTCCTTTGCCTGAGGCATGGAGTGACTGGCAATAGTAGCTTCTTCTGCCATATTATCTTCTTCTTTAGGAAAAACTGGAAAGTGGGTAAAAGGTGGTGTTTTTGGTGAAAGCGGATTGATGGGTGAATTTGGTTGCGAAGGTGGTGTTTTTGGTGAAGATGGTGGTAACTCGAAAAGGTCTTCTTGAAATAAAGAGGATGGTGACCCTCCCTCTTGATTCGCTAGAAGTTGCTTTCTTCTTTCCCTAAGAGTCCTCTCAATTTCGAGATCAAGTGGTAGGAGTTCTCCTTGAACTGACCTGCGCATAAGAGGAAACTACAAGAAAAAGGTGAGAAGGTTTAAGGAACAAAAAGTTCCTTAAACAAAGAGAAACAAAAACAAAAAACAATAAACACTGGCGTCACCTCCCCGGCAACGGCGCCAAAATTTGATGCCCGTCGTTGAGGGTACCAAAGATAAATTTATAATTCCTAACTTAAACAATAGATAGTGAAAGTCAGGGTCGAACCACAAGGAGGTGGGGAATGTTTATTGTTTGATGTGAATGTTTAAAGGTAATAAAATTGGGGGTTGATTGGTTGATTACTATATCTAAAGCAAAGATTAAAACAAAACAAGAATTAAAAGATGAGAATAAAATATAATAAAAGAGGATGCTAGGATGTTTGGGTAATAAATAGCTAAGGTAAAATAAATCCTAAGGTCAACATGTATTGCAGTCGCGTAAGGGAGTGTAACATATCTTTTTAGGTCTATGCTACCTAATAGCTCCTTTCGGCCTATGCTATTAGTTCCTAGGTCTCACAATTATTGGGTGTCAACAATAAGGGTGATTCCTAAATTCCAGGTTACATACCTTTCAGCCTTGAGTAACCTATCCGTCTTAAGGTGTAAACCAATGCCCTTCCCGTATCTCTCAATCTTGGGTAGGTCATTACTAACATCCTACAAGTCTCCTATTGGTCTCATTGCAGGATATTATAATTGACAAGAAAAGACGAAATAAGAAAACATACGCGAGTGGTCGACCGACCGGCTACTCCAGTCGGCCGACCACGGCCTCGGTCGACCGACCGACTATTCCAGTCGGCCGACCGTGGTCCTGCTACAAGTCGGGTTTTCGGATTTTATTTACCTATGCATATTATTCCCTACATCCTAACATATGAAAATTAGTTACTTATAACTGTTAAGACGAATATAAAATTGGGAATAAACATAGAGAACATAGTAAATAAACTAGGCATGCAAGATTCAAATAAAGCTTGGGATTCTAACTTAACAATTGTAATAAAAGCAATAAGAAAAATAATGAAACTGGATCAAAGAAGAATTACCACAATTGGAATTGAGGCAGAACGGAATTAACTTTATTGAATACTTGGGAACTATTGAAAGATTACAAAACTTAAAGCTTGAATAAAACTGAATATGATAAAGACTTGATACTAAAAGATTTGATAGATGAAAGATCTAATAATCCCAGATGCAAAACCCTAATCACAAGATTAGTTTATATAGGGTAAAAACTAAGAGTTTCCTTAAAATTCTAATTCTACTTTTTTTCCGAAAAGAAATCGTATGGGCTTTAATCTGGTCGGCCGACCCGTATAACTGGTCGGTCGACCACTTCTTGCTGGGCTTCTCTTATTTCCGGTCCTTTCATGAAAATTGGACTTTATGAAAATCGGGCCTGGTCGGCCGACCTGTTTAGCTGGTCGGTCGACCGCTTCTGTACGGAAATCTTCGGATTTCTTCTGTTTTGACTCTTGGTACTTGATTTTGACTCCAGTTGACTTTTCCATTTATTCCTTAATTTAAGCTAAAGACTTGAGGATACGAATTTGGTGCTAATTCGTCTCTTTTCCGCATAAATCTGCAAAAGTGCATAAAAATACGAAAGTACACAATTTGTGGGAAATAAAGGCTAAAACATAGTAAATGAGCGACCAAATACGTGTAAAAATAGATGTAAAACATCATAAAATAGACACGTATCAAATTCCCCAAACCAAACCCTTGCTTGCCCTCAAGCAAGAAATAGACTCGATCTTAACTAATGGAACGATTTCAATCTCAGAGCGAAATTTACATGTTAGCTTAAACCAATGCCAAGGACAAAATGAGAAAGTATTTAAATCATGCAAACGAGTTATAGTGTTGTCAGACTTGCAAACATAAAGACTAGAGAGACTTATACCATGGACTCTCGCGGTACGCTCGAGACACTCATGAAGCAAAGGGTGAGTATATGTAAAAGATAGGAAGAAGTAATTTTGTAGAGACACTCACCTAACTGCGACCCATGAAAACATGCCTGCAATCTTACATGAACAGGAATTCTACAACTTTGTATAACAATCTCATTTAAGTGACTCAGATACATGCAATTGGGTTTATGAAAGATATGTGGGGTAAAAGGTAAAAGTGGTTAAGATGTTTTTGGATTTGTGGGGTTAGTAGCCAAGCTAGTAAAACCGATTCCCAATAACATATTTCACAACTTTTTGATATTAAGAAAGTGCTCTTTTGTAACACAACTCTCACATTAAATATAAGAAAGGACTCCCAAATATTTTTGAATGAGGTACGGGAGTAATAACATATATAAAAGAAAGGGATTTTTGGAACGAAAAATTTTTTTCTGATGGTGTCAGTTGGTCGGCCGACCTGTATATGTGGTCGGTCGACTGACTTTCGTATTTTTTTCGGATTTTTTTTTTCGTTTTTCTTTTCTTTCTTTCTTTGAATTTTTCTGTTCTTTTCCTTTTCTTGCTTTCTTTCTTTCTTTTCTCTTTTTGCTCATGATAGCACACAAACCAAGATGCCTCAAAAAATAATCCAATGACCACAAATACTAGCTTGGAAGGGTAGGCTAAGTATGAGATGTAGTTTTGGGGGAATAAAAAGGCAATTTTGGCTATGTAACGCTTATGGGTAAATATGAGGAAAGGGATCCCAAATGCACGTATCAAGACTCACAAAACGAGAAAGTAAAACAAGTATATAGCAATTCAAGCTCATGTTTATGCATATTGATGTAATATGTTCCAAGGGGAGTACTACTCACATCCTAGACAACTGGCTTAAGAATGAAACCAGGAAATAAGGCTCTAAAACTTAGAATGTATAAGTAGGTCGCCAAGGTATAAGTCAAGTCTCAAGATATACAAATTGACAAAAACTCGTAGATATGCAAAAAGACTCTTATACTAAAACAAGTCGACAAGGCAAGGTAAAGGCATAAATATGTAAGAAAGCAAAATCATCCTTGAAATACTTTCGTTCCGACTCGACCTATATGCTAAAATAAACGTGCATTTTTTTTTTTGAATTTTTTTAATTTTTTTTTGGATTTTTTTGTATATATAAGAAAAATAAAGAAAAGAACGATGCAAGACAGAAATGCAATAAACGTGTGACAAAATGCAATGCATGTAACACGAAACCATTCCCCAAACCAACCCGCACAATGTCCCCATTGTGCATTAGCCTAAGTAAAGGTTTCAGAAAATTAAAGGAAAGATGCAAAGAAATTAAAACTAAGGAAAAAACTGGAAAGAACTCACTGGGTTAAAAGATGTAAGAGAAAAACCTCCCAAAACCAGCGTAAGCTGGGAGGTTTTGGTGGCTAGCAGTGCCACTCAAGTATCCAATTTGATTTCACGAGTTCCAAGGAAGAGAAACGAAAGACTGCAGTGGACAGGTAGGTCGACCGACCGGTGTTTCTGGTCGATCGACCTCCTGTGAACAGCGGAAAAATCTTCGATACAGCGCGTCTGGTCGACCGACTGAAGATTCTGGTCGGTCGACCATCTGTGTCCTGGAGGTCTTCATTTCTTCGTAAATCCTGAAAAGGCAAGAAAATATGTGCGCCCAACAATGCGCGAGATGCCAAAACGATTCTAAAAGTTTTAACTACTAGCAAACCGAACTAAAAAGTTTCACACAACATAAAATAAATAGTCTTAAAACTGCAATTTAAAAACAACTATCCGCTAAAGATGCGGAAGATATCCGACCACGGCTTCTGACGGCACGCCGTAGTTTCCACAGTTTTTGCTTCAGTGGCAAAACACATCTTCTTTCCTCCATCGCAAAGCATATGCGACGGTCTCTCTGCTTGAGCCTGCCTCCTCTTCTTTTTCTCCTCTCGATCCACGACGTCTGGATCCTCATCCTCTTCATAGCTCAGGCATCCCATTCCTCCTCTCTGGATGATGACTTCCTTCTCCTTGGGTTTCCCCAAACCAATCCCTGCAATAGTCATAGCAAAAGTGTCCTCCCTACTGCTCCCAATCTGGGGCGGAGGTGTAAAAACAGATACAGGAACAGGTAATAAAGGTGGAGAAGTAGTGATGACCTCATACTTCTTCTCAGAAGTGATAGCATTACATGTGATGGGGGTCATAGCATCCTTCTTCCTATAGGATAGGCCATAGATGATAGAATGTTTGCCTACTTTGAAGGTTAGAGTTCCAGTGCCTACATCTATAATGGCACCTGCAGTGTGGAGAAAGGGTCTTCCTAGAATGATGGGTATATGGGCATCCTCTGGGATGTCCAAAACAACAAAGTCTACTGGGAAGAAAAACCTGTCAATACGCACAGGGATGTTTTCTAACACCCCTATAGGTTCCATAGATGTGCGATCAGCCATCTGGACTGTCATACTGGTCACTGAAAATTCGGTCATTCCTAGTTTTAAGGCAACGCTTAGGGGCATGACACTTATACTAGCACCTAAATCGCATAAAGCCTTTTTAACTGGGAAGGTTCCTATATTACAGGGGACAGAAAAACTTCCAGGGTCTTCTAATTTATGAGGGGCAATGACATGTGTTAAAAAGCTAGATGACTCTTCAGTGAGGGCCACCGACTCAACCTTTTCTAGAGACCTCTTTCTTGACAAAAGCTGTCTCATGAATTTAAGATAAGAAGGAACTTGTTGAACTAATTCTAAAAATGGAACTTGAACATTTAATGAACGAATTACATCTTTAAATTTATCAAAAGATACCTGTTCCTTCGAAGGCACGAGTCTTTCTGGAAAGGGAGCAGCTGAGGATTCGGTATTTGCAGCCCTTTTTAAAAATCTGGGGGTCTTGTCACCCCTGAAAAGAAAATCCCGTAAGTTATTCGGCAATTCTGGACGAAAGGGAACTTCAGATTCGGCTTCGGTGGTCGGTCGACCAGTATCCTCGGTCGGTCGACCAGTCTCCTGTTCAGCTGATATTTTCGGATCCTGCTTCGCGGTCGGTCGACCAGATTCTTCGGTCGGTCGACCGACTTTGCTGCTACTCGCTGTTTTTTCTTTCTCAGCCCCCACTTTGGCTCCACTTCGCAGGGTTACGATGTTTAGGGTCTCCTTCTTCTGGTCTGGTTTGGTCGGAAGTTGACCCGGAGCCCTAGTATCATTCTTGCTCGCAATCTGAGCAATCTGGGACTCTAACATCTTCATCCCTGCCTCTCTAGCCTGCGACTCCTTCTGAACCAACCCAATAAGATTTTGGATAAGAGCATCTGTGTTGGGTGGTGGATTGGAAGGTGGTTGAGGGTTGAAAGGTGGTCTTTGGAAATTCTGTTTATGAGGGGGTACATAGGTGGAATTTTGCTGAGGTTGCATGTGCTGTGGGTTTTGAACATTCTGGCTTGTCCACCTTAAGTTGGGATGGACATTATTATTATTTGGGTCATAGAAATTGTTCCCACGATAGTGCTGAAAAGCGGCACATGTTTCATTAGATGAAGTACAGAATTTTGACACATGCCCTTGTCCACCGCACCTCTCACAAGCAAAGGGTCCGTCCTGAACGGCGTTCACTTGGTAGATTCCTCCCTTGCTTCCACTCCCAAGATTGAGCTTTCCTGCAGCCTCAAACTTTTCCAACTTGGCCGTTAAGGCCTCAATTGCTGACAGGTTGTACTCAGATTTTCTCTGATTTCCTCTGGAAGTACCATGCTCAGCGCGGTGCACAACAACATCTTCTATTAACTTGAGACCCTTAGTCTCTCCTGAATTATCCTGGAATCTTCCATTAGCTGCAGCATCTAAGTAGGCCCTGTTGTCATCATAGAGGCCATTGTAGAACTGGTTGCAAAGAAACCATTGTTCGAATCCGTGATGTGGTATGGATCGAACAAGTTTCTTGAACCTGTCCCACGCCTCGCTAAAGTCTTCATTGGGACCTTGCTTGAAATTGGTGATCTGCGGTCTTAAAGCATTTGTCTTTGATGCAGAGTAATATTTCCTGTAGAAAGCTAGGGCTAAGGTGTTCCAATCTGTAACTCCCGCAGCAGTGCGGTCAAGGTCTCTGTACCACTCTCTCGCAGAGTCCCTAAGGGAGAAGATAAACATGGTCTGTTTAATCTGGTCCTGCATCACTCCTTCTGGGGTGCTATAGAGCATATGTAATCTGTGAAGATTTCAATATGCTTAGCAGCATCCTCATTGGCCGAGCCTCCAAATTGGTTTCTTTCAACCATAGTAATATAGGCAGGCTTGGCCTCGAATGGCTTCCCAGTACCTGCAGGTAAAGTGAACCCTTTGTATAGGTCCTTTGCCTGAGGCATGGAGTGACTGGCAATAGTAGCTTCTTCTGCCATATTATCTTCTTCTTTAGGAAAAACTGGAAAGTGGGTAAAAGGTGGTGTTTTTGGTGAAAGCGGATTGATGGGTGAATTTGGTTGCGAAGGTGGTGTTTTTGGTGAAGATGGTGGTAACTCGAAAAGGTCTTCTTGAAATAAAGAGGATGGTGACCCTCCCTCTTGATTCGCTAGAAGTTGCTTTCTTCTTTCCCTAAGAGTCCTCTCAATTTCGAGATCAAGTGGTAGGAGTTCTCCTTGAACTGACCTGCGCATAAGAGGAAACTACAAGAAAAAGGTGAGAAGGTTTAAGGAACAAAAAGTTCCTTAAACAAAGAGAAACAAAAACAAAAAACAATAAACACTGGCGTCACCTCCCCGGCAACGGCGCCAAAATTTGATGCCCGTCGTTGAGGGTACCAAAGATAAATTTATAATTCCTAACTTAAACAATAGATAGTGAAAGTCAGGGTAGAACCACAAGGAGGTGGGGAATGTTTATTGTTTGATGTGAATGTTTAAAGGTAATAAAATTGGGGGTTGATTGGTTGATTACTATATCTAAAGCAAAGATTAAAACAAAACAAGAATTAAAAGATGAAAATAAAATATAATAAAAGAGGATGCTAGGATGTTTGGGTAATAAATAGCTAAGGTAAAATAAATCCTAAGGTCAACATGTATTGCAGTCGCGTAAGGGAGTGTAACATATCTTTTTAGGTCTATGCTACCTAATAGCTCCTTTCGGCCTATGCTATTAGTTCCTAGGTCTCACAATTATTGGGTGTCAACAATAAGGGTGATTCCTAAATTCCAGGTTACATACCTTTCAGCCTTGAGTAACCTATCCGTCTTAAGGTGTAAACCAATGCCCTTCCCGTATCTCTCAATCTTGGGTAGGTCATTACTAACATCCTACAAGTCTCCTATTGGTCTCATTGCAGGATATTATAATTGACAAGAAAAGACGAAATAAGAAAACATACGCGAGTGGTCGACCGACCGGCTACTCCAGTCGGCCGACCACGGCCTCGGTCGACCGACCGACTATTCCAGTCGGCCGACCGTGGTCCTGCTACAAGTCGGGTTTTCGGATTTTATTTACCTATGCATATTATTCCCTACATCCTAACATATGAAAATTAGTTACTCATAACTGTTAAGACGAATATAAAATTGGGAATAAACATAGAGAACATAGTAAATAAACTAGGCATGCAAGATTCAAATAAAGCTTGGGATTCTAACTTAACAATTGTAATAAAAGCAATAAGAAAAATAATGAAACTGGATCAAAGAAGAATTACCACAATTGGAATTGAGGCAGAACGGAATTAACTTTATTGAATACTTGGGAACTATTGAAAGATTACAAAACTTAAAGCTTGAATAAAACTGAATATGATAAAGACTTGATACTAAAAGATTTGATAGATGAAAGATCTAATAATCCCAGATGCAAAACCCTAATCACAAGATTAGTTTATATAGGGTAAAAACTAAGAGTTTCCTTAAAATTCTAATTCTACTTTTTTTCCGAAAAGAAATCGTATGGGCTTTAATCTGGTCGGCCGACCCGTATAACTGGTCGGTCGACCACTTCTTGCTGGGCTTCTCTTATTTCCGGTCCTTTCATGAAAATTGGACTTTATGAAAATCGGGCCTGGTCGGCCGACCTGTTTAGCTGGTCGGTCGACCGCTTCTGTACGGAAATCTTCGGATTTCTTCTGTTTTGACTCTTGGTACTTGATTTTGACTCCAGTTGACTTTTCCGTTTATTCCTTAATTTAAGCTAAAGACTTGAGGATACGAATTTGGTGCTAATTCGTCTCTTTTCCGCATAAATCTGCAAAAGTGCATAAAAATACGAAAGTACACAATTTGTGGGAAATAAAGGCTAAAACATAGTAAATGAGCGACCAAATACGTGTAAAAATAGATGTAAAACATCATAAAATAGACACGTATCACTTGACTTTACCGGTATGCTATAAACCAATTTCAGCCAAAAATCGGATAACCATGTAAAAGTTATTTATAGTTGTTTATAGGGTTTAGAATCGAATAAGATATCTCATGATGCAATTTCGGACATGTGCTAGAAAAACAGGCTGCAAAATAACGATGGCCGCTCCGACCACCAGAAACAGCTCGAACTAAACGATATATAATACACGTTTTATAGGCCTCTGAATTCCTGAAACAAAAATTACATAAAATCGCACGGATTGTTAATCGAGTCATAGAAAGTGGGCACACAAATTTGGAGAAACATCAGAAGACATTTAACGTTTCATGGTATGCGATAAACCGATTTCGGCAGAAAATTGGATAACCGTGTAAAAGTGATTTATAGTTGTTTTTAGGGTCTAGAATCGACTAAGATATCTCATGATGCATTTTCGGACACGTGGTAGAAAAACAGGCTGAAAAATAACAATGGCCGCTCCGACCACCCGAAACGGCTCAAATTGATGGGTAATACACGTTTTTTAGGCCTCCGAGCTCCCCGGAACGAAAATGTCCGAAAATCGCGTGAATTGTTAATCGAGTCAGATAAAGCGGACTCAAAAATTTTCAAAAACTCCGGAAGACATTTGACTTACCGGTACGCTATAAACCAGTTTCAGCCGAAAATCGGATAACCAAGTAAAAGTTATTTATAGTTGTTTATAGGGTTTATAATCGAATAAGATATCTCATGATGCGATTTCGGACACGTGGTAGATAAACAAGCTGAAAAATAAAAATGGCCGCTCCGACCACTCGTAACAACTCTAACTAAAGGAAATATAATACACGTTTTTTAGGCCTCTGAATTCCTGAAACAACAATTACCGAAAATCGCACGGATTGTTAATCGAGTCAGATAAAGCGGGCACAAAAATTTGCAAAAACATCAGAAGACATTTAACCTTTAACGGTATGCGATAAACCAATTTCGGCCAAAAAATGGATAACCGTGTAAAAGTGAATTATAGTTGTTTTTAGGGTCTAGAATAGAATAAGATATTTCATGATGCAATTTCGGACACGTGGTAGTAAAACAGGCTGAAAAATAACAATGGTCGCTCCGACCACCCGAAACGGCTCAAATAGATGGGTAATACACGTTTTTTAGGCCTCCGAGCTCCCCTGAACGAAAATGTCCGAAAATCGCATGGATTGTTAATCGAGTCAGATTTAGCAGACTCAAAAATTTTCAAAAACTCCGGAAGACAGTTGACTTAACCGGTATGCTATAAACCAATTTCAGCCAAAAATCGGATAACCATGTAAAAGTTAGTTATAGTTGTTTATAGGGTTTAGAATCGAATAAGGTATCTCATGATGCAATTTCGGACATGTGGTAGAAAAACAGGCTGCAAAATAACGATGGCCGCTCCGACCACCAGAAACAGCTCGAACTAAACGATATATAATACACGTTTTATAGGCCTCTGAATTCCTGAAACAAAAATTACATAAAATCGCACGGATCGTTAATTGAGTCATAGAAAGTGGGCACAAAAATTTGGAGAAACATCAGAAAACATTTAACGTTTCACGGTATGCGATAAACCGATTTCGGCAGAAAATTGGATAACCGTGTAAAATTGATTTATAGTTGTTTTTAGGGTCTAGAATTGACTAAGATATCTCATGATGCAATTTCGGACACGTGGTAGAAAAACAGGCTGAAAAATAACAATGGCCGCTCCGACCACCCGAAACGGCTCAAATTGATGGGTAATACACGTTTTTTAGGCCTCCGAGCTCCCCGGAACGAAAATGTCCGAAAATCGCGTGAATTGTTAATCGAGTCAGATAAAGCGGACTCAAAAATTTTCAAAAACTCCGGAAGACATTTGACTTACCGGTACGCTATAAACCAGTTTCAGCCGAAAATCGGATAACCAAGTAAAAGTTATTTATAGTTGTTTATAGGGTTTAGAATCGAATAAGATATCTCATGATGCGATTTCGGACACGTGGTAGATAAACAAGCTGAAAAGTAAAAATGTCCGCTCCGACCACTCGTAACAACTCTAACTAAAGGAAATATAATACACGTTTTTTAGGCCTCTGAATTCCTGAAACAACAATTACCGAAAATCGCACGGATTGTTAATCGAGTCAGATAAAGCGGGCACAAAAATTTGCAAAAACATCAGAAGACATTTAACCTTTAACGGTATGCGATAAACCAATTTCGGCCAAAAAATTGGATAACCGTGTAAAAGTGATTTATAGTTGTTTTTAGGGTCTAGAATCGAATAAGATATCTCATGATGCAATTTCGGACACGTGGTAGAAAAACAGGCTGAAAAATAACAGTGGCCGCTCCGACCACCCGAAACGGCTCAAATTGATGGGTGATACACGTTTTTTAGGCCTCCGAGCTCCCCCAAACGAAAATGTCCGAAAATCGCATGGATTGTTAATCGAGTCAGATAAAGCGGACTGAAAAATTTTCAAAAACTCCGGAAGACATTTGACTTTACCGGTATGCTATAAACCAGTTTCAGCCGAAAATCGGATAACAATGTAAAAGTTATTTATAGTTGTTTATAGGGTTTAGAATCGAATAAGATATCTAATGATGCGATTTCGGACACGTAGTAGAAAAACAAGCTGAAAAATAACAATGGCCGCTCTGACCACCCGAAACAGCTCGAACTAAAGGATATATAATACACGTTTTTTAGGCCTCTGAATTCCTGAAACAACAATTACCGAAAATCGCACGGATTGTTTATCGAATCAGATAAAGCGGGCACAAAAATTTGCAAAAACATCAGAAGACATTTAACCTTTAACGGTATGCGATAAACCAATTTCGGCCAAAAATTGGATAACCGTGTAAAAGTGATTTATAGTTGTTTTTAGGGTCTAGAATCGAATAAGATATCTCATGATGCAATTTCGGACACGTGGTAGAAAAACAGGCTGAAAAATAACAGTGGCCGCTCCGACCACCCGAAACGGCTCAAATTGATGGGTGATACACGTTTTTTAGGCCTCCGAGCTCCCCCGAACGAAAATGTCCGAAAATCGCATGGATTGTTAATCGAGTCAGATAAAGCGGACTGAAAAATTTTCAAAAACTCCGGAAGACATTTGACTTTACCGGTATGCTATAAACCAGTTTCAGCCGAAAATCGGATAACAATGTAAAAGTTATTTATAGTTGTTTATAGGGTTTAGAATCGAATAAGATATCTAATGATGCGATTTCGGACACGTAGTAGAAAAACAAGCTGAAAAATAACAATGGCCGCTCTGACCACCCGAAACAGCTCGAACTAAAGGATATATAATACACGTTTTTTAGGCCTCTGAATTCCTGAAACAACAATTACCGAAAATCGCACGGATTGTTTATCGAATCAGATAAAGCGGGCACAAAAATTTGCAAAAACATCAGAAGACATTTAACCTTTAACGGTATGCGATAAACCAATTTCGGCCAAAAATTGGATAACCGTGTAAAAGTGATTTATAGTTGTTTTTAGGGTCTTGAATCGAATAAGATATTTCATGATGCAATTTCGGACACGTGGTAGAAAAACAGGCTGAAAAATAATAATGGTCGCTCCGACCACCCGAAACGGCTCAAATAGATGGGTAATACACGTTTTTTAGGCCTCCGAGCTCCCCTGAACGAAAATGTCCGAAAATCGCATGGATTGTTAATCGAGTCAGATTTAGCAGACTCAAAAATTTTCAAAAACTCCGGAAGACAGTTGACTTAACCGGTATGCTATAAACCAATTTCAGCCAAAAATCGGATAACCATGTAAAAGTTAGTTATAGTTGTTTATAGGGTTTAGAATCGAATAAGGTATCTCATGATGCAATTTCGGACATGTGGTAGAAAAACAGGCTGCAAAATAACGATGGCCGCTCCGACCACCAGAAACAGCTCGAACTAAACGATATATAATACACGTTTTATAGGCCTCTGAATTCCTGAAACAAAAATTACATAAAATCGCACGGATCGTTAATTGAGTCATAGAAAGTGGGCACAAAAATTTGGAGAAACATCAGAAAACATTTAACGTTTCACGGTATGCGATAAACCGATTTCGGCAGAAAATTGGATAACCGTGTAAAATTGATTTATAGTTGTTTTTAGGGTCTAGAATCGACTAAGATATCTCATGATGCAATTTCGGACACGTGGTAGAAAAACAGGCTGAAAAATAACAATGGCCGCTCCGACCACCCGAAACGGCTCAAATTGATGGGTAATACACGTTTTTTAGGCCTCCGAGCTCCCCGGAACGAAAATGTCCGAAAATCGCGTGAATTGTTAATCGAGTCAGATAAAGCGGACTCAAAAATTTTCAAAAACTCCGGAAGACATTTGACTTACCGGTACGCTATAAACCAGTTTCAGCCGAAAATCGGATAACCAAGTAAAAGTTATTTATAGTTGTTTATAGGGTTTAGAATCGAATAAGATATCTCATGATGCGATTTCGGACACGTGGTAGATAAACAAGCTGAAAAGTAAAAATGTCCGCTCCGACCACTCGTAACAACTCTAACTAAAGGAAATATAATACACGTTTTTTAGGCCTCTGAATTCCTGAAACAACAATTACCGAAAATCGCACGGATTGTTAATCGAGTCAGATAAAGCGGGCACAAAAATTTGCAAAAACATCAGAAGACATTTAACCTTTAACGGTATGCGATAAACCAATTTCGGCCAAAAAATTGGATAACCGTGTAAAAGTGATTTATAGTTGTTTTTAGGGTCTAGAATCGAATAAGATATCTCATGATGCAATTTCGGACACGTGGTAGAAAAACAGGCTGAAAAATAACAGTGGCCGCTCCGACCACCCGAAACGGCTCAAATTGATGGGTGATACACGTTTTTTAGGCCTCCGAGCTCCCCCGAACGAAAATGTCCGAAAATCGCATGGATTGTTAATCGAGTCAAATAAAGCGGACTGAAAAATTTTCAAAAACTCCGGAAGACATTTGACTTTACCGGTATGCTATAAACCAGTTTCAGCCGAAAATCGGATAACAATGTAAAAGTTATTTATAGTTGTTTATAGGGTTTAGAATCGAATAAGATATCTAATGATGCGATTTCGGACACGTAGTAGAAAAACAAGCTGAAAAATAACAATGGCCGCTCTGAACACCCGAAACAGCTCGAACTAAAGGATATATAATACACGTTTTTTAGGCCTCTGAATTCCTGAAACAACAATTACCGAAAATCGCACGGATTGTTTATCGAATCAGATAAAGCGGGCACAAAAATTTGCAAAAACATCAGAAGACATTTAACCTTTAACGGTATGCGATAAACCAATTTCGGCCAAAAATTGGATAACCGTGTAAAAGTGATTTATAGTTGTTTTTAGGGTCTAGAATCGAATAAGATATCTCATGATGCAATTTCGGACACGTGGTAGAAAAACAGGCTGAAAAATAACAGTGGCCGCTCCGACCACCCGAAACGGCTCAAATTGATGGGTGATACACGTTTTTTAGGCCTCCGAGCTCCCCCGAACGAAAATGTCCGAAAATCGCATGGATTGTTAATCGAGTCAGATAAAGCGGACTGAAAAATTTTCAAAAACTCCGGAAGACATTTGACTTTACCGGTATGCTATAAACCAGTTTCAGCCGAAAATCGGATAACAATGTAAAAGTTATTTATAGTTGTTTATAGGGTTTAGAATCGAATAAGATATCTAATGATGCGATTTCGGACACGTAGTAGAAAAACAAGCTGAAAAATAACAATGGCCGCTCTGACCACCCGAAACAGCTCGAACTAAAGGATATATAATACACGTTTTTTAGGCCTCTGAATTCCTGAAACAACAATTACCGAAAATCGCACGGATTGTTTATCGAATCAGATAAAGCGGGCACAAAAATTTGCAAAAACATCAGAAGACATTTAACCTTTAACGGTATGCGATAAACCAATTTCGGCCAAAAATTGGATAACCGTGTAAAAGTGATTTATAGTTGTTTTTAGGGTCTTGAATCGAATAAGATATTTCATGATGCAATTTCGGACACGTGGTAGAAAAACAGGCTGAAAAATAACAGTGGCCGCTCCGACCACCCGAAACGGCTCAAATTGATGGGTAATACACGTTTTTTAGGCCTCCGAGCTCCCCCGAACGAAAATGTCCGAAAATCGCATGGATTAGTAATCGAGTCAGATAAAGCGGACTGAAAAATTTTCAAAAACTCCGGAAGACATTTGACTTTACCGGTATGCTATAAACCAGTTTCAGCCAAAAATCGGATAACCATGTAAAAGTTATTTATAGTTGTTTATAGGGTTTAGAATCGAATAAGGTATCTCATGAAGCAATTTCGGACATGTGGTAGAAAAACAGGCTGCAAAATAACGATGGCCGCTCCGACCACCAGAAACAGCTCGAACTAAACGATATATAATACACGTTTTATAGGCCTCTGAATTCCTGAAACCAAAATTACATAAAATCGCACGGATTGTAAATCGAGTCAGAGAAAGTGGGCACAAAAATTTGCAGAAACATCAGAAGACATTTAACGTTTAACGGTATGCGATAAACCAATTTCGGCAAAAAATTGGATAACCGTGTAAAATTGATTTTTAGTTGTTTTTAGGGTCTAGAATCAAATAAGATATTTCATGATGCAATTGCGGACACGTGGTAGAAAAACAGGCTGAAAAATAACAGTAGCCGCTCCAACCACCCGAAACGGCTCAAATTGATGGGTAATACACGTTTTTTAGGCCTCCGAGCTCCCCCGAACGAAAATGTCCGAAAATCGCATGGATTGTTAATCGAGTCAGATAAAGCGCCTGAAAAATTTTCAAAAACTCCGGAAGACATTTGACTTTACCGGTATGTTATAAACCAGTTTCAGCCGAAAATCGGATAACAATGTAAAAGTTAATTATAGTTGTTTATAGGGTTTAGAATCGAATAAGATATCTCATGATGCGATTTCGGACACGTAGTAAAAAAACAAGCTGAAAAATAACAATGGCCGCTCCGACCACCAGAAACAGCTCGAACTAAACGATATATAATACACGTTTTATAGTCCTCTGAATTCCTGAAACAAAAATTACATAAAATCGCACGGATTGTTAATCGAGTCATAGAAAGTGGGCACAAAAATTTGGAGAAACATCAGAAGACATTTAACGTTTCACGGTATGCGATAAACAGATTTCGGCAGAAAATTGGATAACCGTGTAAAAGTGATTTATAGTTGTTTTTAGGGTCTAGAATCGAATAAGATATCACATGATGCAATTTCGGACACGTGGTAGAAAAACAGGCTGAAAAATAACAATGGCCGCTCCGACCACTCGAAACGGCTCAAATTGATGGGTATTACACGTTTTTTAGGCCTCCGAGCTCCCCGGAACGAAAATGTCCGAAAATCGCGTGGATTGTTAATCGAGTCAGATAAAGCGGACTCAAAAATTTTCAAAAACTCCGGAAGACGTTTGACTTACCGGTACGCTATAAACCAGTTTCAGCCGAAAATCGGATAACCAAGTAAAAGTTATTTATAGTTGTGTATAGGGTTTAGAATCGAATAAGATATCTCATGATGCGATTACGGACACGTAGTAGATAAACAAGCTGAAAAATAAAAATGGCCGCTCCGACCACTCGTAACAACTCTAACTAAAGGAAATATAATACACGTTTTTTAGGCCTCTGAATTCCTGAAACAACAATTACCGAAAATCGCACGGATTGTTAATCGAGTCAGATAAAGCGGGCACAAAAATTTGCAAAAACATCAGAAGACATTTAACCTTTAACGCTATGCGATAAACCAATTTCGGCCGAAAATTGGATAACCGTGTAAAAGTGATTTATAGTTGTTTTAAGGGTCTAGAATCGAATAAGATATCTCATGATGCAATTTCGGACACGTGGTAGAAAAACAGGCTGAAAAATAACAGTGGCCGCTCCGACCACCCGAAACGGCGCAAATTGATGGGTGATACACGTTTTTTAGGCCTCCGAGCTCCCCCGAACGAAAATGTCCGAAAATGGCATGGATTGTTAATCGAGTCAGATAAAGCGGACTGAAAAATTTTCAAAAACTCCGGAAGACATTTGACTTTACCGGTATGCTATAAACCAGTTTCAGCCGAAAATCGGATAACCATGTAAAAGTTATTTATAGTTGTTTATAGGGTTTAGAATCGAATAAGATATCTCATGATGCAATTTCGGACATGTGGTAGAAAAACAGGCTGCAAAATAACGATGGCCGCTCCGACCACCAGAACGAGCTCGAACTAAACGATATATAATACACGTTTTTTAGGCCTCTGAATTCCTGAAACAACAATTACATAAAATCGCACGGATTGTTAATCGAGTCATAGAAAGTGGGCACAAAAATTTCGAGAAACATCAGAAGACATTTAACGTTTCACGGTATGCGATAAACCGATTTCGGCAGAAAATTGGATAACCGTGTAAAAGTGATTTATAGTTGTTTTTAGGGTCTAGAATCGAATAAGATATCTCATGATGCCATTTCGGACACGCGGTAGAAAAACAGGCTGAAAAATAACAGTGGCCGCTCCGACCACCCGAAACGGCTCAAATTGATGGGTAGTACACGTTTTTTAGGCCTCCGAGCTCCCCCGAACGAAAATGTCCGAAAATCGCATGGATTATTAATCGAGTCAGATAAAGCGGACTGAAAAATTTTCAAAAACTCCGGAAGACATTTGACTTTACCGGTATGTTATAAACCAGTTTCTGCCGAAAATCGGATAACAATGTAAAAGTTAATTATAGTTGTTTATAGGGTTTAGAATCGAATTAGATATCTCATGATGCGATTTCGGACACGTAGTAAAAAAACAAGCTGAAAAATAACAATGGCCGCTCTGACCACCCGAAACAGCTCGAACTAAAGGATATATAATACAAGTTTTTTAGGCCTCTGAATTCCTGAAACAACAATTACCGAAAATCGCACGGATTGTTAATCAAGTCAGATAAAGTGGGCACAAAAATTTGCAAAAACATCAGAAGACATTTAACCTTTAACGGTATGCGATAAACCAATTTCGGCCAAAAATTGGATAACCGTGTAAAATTGATTTTTAGTTGTTTTTAGGGTCTAGAATCAAATAAGATATTTCATGATGCAATTGCGGACACGTGGTAGAAAAACAGGCTGAAAAATAACAGTAGCCGCTCCAACCACCCGAAACGGCTCAAATTGATGGGTAATACACGTTTTTTAGGCCTCCGAGCTCCCCCGAACGAAAATGTCCGAAAATCGCATGGATTGTTAATCGAGTCAGATAAAGCGCCTGAAAAATTTTCAAAAACTCCGGAAGACATTTGACTTTACCGGTATGTTATAAACCAGTTTCAGCCGAAAATCGGATAACAATGTAAAAGTTAATTATAGTTGTTTATAGGGTTTAGAATCGAATAAGATATCTCATGATGCGATTTCGGACACGTAGTAAAAAAACAAGCTGAAAAATAACAATGGCCGCTCCGACCACCAGAAACAGCTCGAACTAAACGATATATAATACACGTTTTATAGTCCTCTGAATTCCTGAAACAAAAATTACATAAAATCGCACGGATTGTTAATCGAGTCATAGAAAGTGGGCACAAAAATTTGGAGAAACATCAGAAGACATTTAACGTTTCACGGTATGCGATAAACAGATTTCGGCAGAAAATTGGATAACCGTGTAAAAGTGATTTATAGTTGTTTTTAGGGTCTAGAATCGAATAAGATATCACATGATGCAATTTCGGACACGTGGTAGAAAAACAGGCTGAAAAATAACAATGGCCGCTCCGACCACTCGAAACGGCTCAAATTGATGGGTATTACACGTTTTTTAGGCCTCCGAGCTCCCCGGAACGAAAATGTCCGAAAATCGCGTGGATTGTTAATCGAGTCAGATAAAGCGGACTCAAAAATTTTCAAAAACTCCGGAAGACGTTTGACTTACCGGTACGCTATAAACCAGTTTCAGCCGAAAATCGGATAACCAAGTAAAAGTTATTTATAGTTGTGTATAGGGTTTAGAATCGAATAAGATATCTCATGATGCGATTACGGACACGTAGTAGATAAACAAGCTGAAAAATAAAAATGGCCGCTCCGACCACTCGTAACAACTCTAACTAAAGGAAATATAATACACGTTTTTTAGGCCTCTGAATTCCTGAAACAACAATTACCGAAAATCGCACGGATTGTTAATCGAGTCAGATAAAGCGGGCACAAAAATTTGCAAAAACATCAGAAGACATTTAACCTTTAACGCTATGCGATAAACCAATTTCGGCCGAAAATTGGATAACCGTGTAAAAGTGATTTATAGTTGTTTTAAGGGTCTAGAATCGAATAAGATATCTCATGATGCAATTTCGGACACGTGGTAGAAAAACAGGCTGAAAAATAACAGTGGCCGCTCCGACCACCCGAAACGGCGCAAATTGATGGGTGATACACGTTTTTTAGGCCTCCGAGCTCCCCCGAACGAAAATGTCCGAAAATGGCATGGATTGTTAATCGAGTCAGATAAAGCGGACTGAAAAATTTTCAAAAACTCCGGAAGACATTTGACTTTACCGGTATGCTATAAACCAGTTTCAGCCGAAAATCGGATAACCATGTAAAAGTTATTTATAGTTGTTTATAGGGTTTAGAATCGAATAAGATATCTCATGATGCAATTTCGGACATGTGGTAGAAAAACAGGCTGCAAAATAACGATGGCCGCTCCGACCACCAGAACGAGCTCGAACTAAACGATATATAATACACGTTTTTTAGGCCTCTGAATTCCTGAAACAACAATTACATAAAATCGCACGGATTGTTAATCGAGTCATAGAAAGTGGGCACAAAAATTTCGAGAAACATCAGAAGACATTTAACGTTTCACGGTATGCGATAAACCGATTTCGGCAGAAAATTGGATAACCGTGTAAAAGTGATTTATAGTTGTTTTTAGGGTCTAGAATCGAATAAGATATCTCATGATGCCATTTCGGACACGCGGTAGAAAAACAGGCTGAAAAATAACAGTGGCCGCTCCGACCACCCGAAACGGCTCAAATTGATGGGTAGTACACGTTTTTTAGGCCTCCGAGCTCCCCCGAACGAAAATGTCCGAAAATCGCATGGATTATTAATCGAGTCAGATAAAGCGGACTGAAAAATTTTCAAAAACTCCGGAAGACATTTGACTTTACCGGTATGTTATAAACCAGTTTCTGCCGAAAATCGGATAACAATGTAAAAGTTAATTATAGTTGTTTATAGGGTTTAGAATCGAATTAGATATCTCATGATGCGATTTCGGACACGTAGTAAAAAAACAAGCTGAAAAATAACAATGGCCGCTCTGACCACCCGAAACAGCTCGAACTAAAGGATATATAATACAAGTTTTTTAGGCCTCTGAATTCCTGAAACAACAATTACCGAAAATCGCACGGATTGTTAATCAAGTCAGATAAAGTGGGCACAAAAATTTGCAAAAACATCAGAAGACATTTAACCTTTAACGGTATGCGATAAACCAATTTCGGCCAAAAATTGGATAACCGTGTAAAAGTGATTTATAGTTGTTTTTAGGGTCTAGAATCGAATAAGATATTTCATGATGCAATTTCGGACACGTGGTAGAAAAACAGGCTGAAAAATAAGAATGGTCGCTCCGACCACCCGAAACGGCTCAAATAGATGGGTAATACACGTTTTTTAGGCCTCCGAGCTCCCCTGAACGAAAATGTCCGAAAATCGCATGGATTGTTAATCGAGTCAGATAAAGCGGACTCAAAAATTTTCAAAAACTCCGGAAGACATTTGACTTTACCGGTATGCTATAAACCAATTTCAGCCAAAAATCGGATAACCATGTAAAAGTTATTTATAGTTGTTTATAGGGTTTAGAATCGAATAAGATATCTCATGATGCAATTTCGGACATGTGGTAGAAAAACAGGCTGCAAAATAACGATGGCCGCTCCGACCACCGAAACGGCTCAAATTGATGGGTGGGATAACGGGTTGCTAATCGAGTCAAATAAAGCGGGCACAAAAATTTGCAGAAACATCAGAAGACATTTAACGTTTAACGGTATGCGATTAATCAATTTCGGCCGATAATCGGAAAACCTTGTAAAAGTGATTTATAGTTGTTTTTAGGGTCTAGAATCGAATAAGATATCTCCTGATGCAATTTCGGACACTTGGTAGAAAAACAGGCTGAAAAATAACAATGGCCGCTCCGACCCCCCGAAACAGCTAAAATTGATGGGTAATACACGTTTTTAGGCCTCCGCGCTCCCTGGAACGAAATTGTCCGAAAATCGCATGGGCTGTTAATCGAGTCAGATAAAGTGGGCACAAAAGTTTGCAGAAACATCAGAAGACATTTAACGTTTAACGGTATGCGATAAACCAATTTCGGCCAAAAATTGGATAACCGTGTAAAAGTGATTTATAGTTGTTTTTAGGGTCTAGAATCGAATAAGATATTTCATGATGCAATTTCGGACACGTGGTAGAAAAACAGGCTGAAAAATAACAATGGTCGCTCCGACCACCCGAAACGGCTCAAATTGATTGGTAATACACGTGTTTTAGGCCTCCCAGCTCCCCCGAACGAAAATGTCCGAAAATCGCATGGATTGTTAATCGAGTCAGATAAAGCGGACTCAAAAATTTTCAAAAACTCCGGAAGACATTTGACTTTACCGGTATGCTATAAACCAGTTTCGGCCGAAAATCGGATAACTATGTAAAAGTTATTTGTAGTTGTTTATTGGGTTTAGAATGGAATAAGATATTTCATGATGCAATTTCGGACACGTGGTAGAAAAACTCGCTGAAAAATAACAATGGCCGCTCCGACCACCGAAACGGCTCAAATTGATGGGTAATACACGTTTTTTAGGCCTCCGAGCTCCCCCGAACGAAAATGTCCGAAAATCGCATGGATTGTTAATCGAGTCAGATAAAGCGGACTCAAAAATTTTCAAAAACTCCGGAACACATTTGACTTTACCGGTATGCTATAAACCAGTTTCAGCCGAAAATCGGATAAGAATGTGAAGGTTATTTATAGTTGTTTATAGGGTTTAGAATCGAATAAGATATCTTATGATGCGATTTCGGACACGTGGTAGAAAAACAAGTTGAAAAATAACAATGGCCGCTCCGACCACCCGAAACAGCTCGAACTAAAGGATATATAATACACGTTTTTTAGGCCTCTGAATTCCTGAAACAAAAATTACCGAAAATCGCACGGATTGTTAATCGAGTCAGATAAAGCGGGCACAAAATTTGCAGAAACATCAGAAGACATTTAACCTTTAACGGTATGCGATAAACCAATTTCGGCCGAAAATCGGATAACCATGTAAAAGTGATTTATAGTTGTTTTTAGGGTCTAGAATCGAATAAGATATCTCCTGATGCAATTTCGGACACGTGGTAGAAAAACAGGCTTAAAAATAACAATGGCCGCTCCGACCACCGGAAACGGCTCGAATTGATTGGTAGTACACGTTTTTTAGGTCTATGAGCTCCCCGAAACGAAAATGTCCGAAAATTGCATAGATTGTTAATCGAGTCAGATAAAGCGGACTCAAAAAATTTCAAAAACTCCGGAAGACATTTGACTTTACCGGTATGCTATAAACCAGTTTCGGCCGAAAATCGGATAATTATGTAAAAGTTATTTGTAGTTGTTTATTGGGTTTAGAATGGAATAAGATATTTCATGATGCAATTTCGGACACGTGGTAGAAAAACAGGCTGAAAAATAACAATGGCCGCTCCGACCACCCGAAACGGCTCAAATTGATGGGTAATACACGTTTTTTAGGCCTCCGAGCTCCCCCGAACAAAAACGTCCGGAAATCGCAAGGATTGTTAATCGAGTCAGATAAAGCGGACTCAAAAATTTTCAAAAACTCCGGAAGACATTTGACTTTACCGGTAAGCTTTAAACCAGTTTCAGCCGAAAATCGGATAACAATGTAAAAGTTATTTATACTTATTTATAGGGTTTAGAATCGAATAAGATATCTCATGATGCGATTTCGGACACGTGGTAGAAAAACAAGCTGAAAAATAACAATGGCCGCTCCGACCACCCGAAACAGCTCGAACTAAAGGATATATAATACATGTTTTTTAGGCCTCTGAATTCCTGAAACAAAAATTACCGAAAATCGCACGGATTGTTAATCGAGTCAGATAAAGCGGGCACAAAAATTTGCAGAAACATCAGAAGACATTTAACCTTTAACGGTATGCGATAAACCAATTTCGGCCAAAAATCGGATAACCATGTAAAAGTGATTTATAGTTGTTTTTAGGGTCTAGAATCGAATAAGATATCTCCTGATGCAATTTCGGACACGTGGTAGAAAAACAGGCTTAAAAATAACAATGGCCGCTCCGACCATCGGAAACGGCTCGAATTGATTGGTAGTACACGTTTTTTAGGTCTATGAGCTCCCCGAAACGAAAATGTCCGAAAATTGCATAGATTGTTAATCGAGTCAGATAAAGCGGACTCAAAAAATTTCAAAAACTCCGGAAGACATTTGACTTTACCGGTATGCTATAAACCAGTTTCGGCCGAAAATCGGATAATTATGTAAAAGTTATTTGTAGTTGTTTATTGGGTTTAGAATGGAATAAGATATTTCATGATGCAATTTCGGACACGTGGTAGAAAAACAGGCTGAAAAATAACAATGGCCGCTCCGACCACCCGAAACAGCTCGAACTAAAGGATATATAATACATGTTTTTTAGGCCTCTGAATTCCTGAAACAAAAATTACCGAAAATCGCACGGATTGTTAATAGAGTCAGATAAAGCGGGCACAAAAATTTGCAGAAACATCAGAAGACATTTAACCTTTAACGGTGTGCGATAAACCAATTTCGGCCGAAAATCGGATAACCGTGTAAAGGTGATTTATAGTTGTTTTTAGGGTCTAGAATCGAATAAGATATCTCATGATGCAATTTCGGACACATGGTAGAAAAACAGGCTGGAAAATAACAATGGCCGCTCCGACCACCCGAAACGGCTCAAATTGATGGGTAATACACGTTTTTAGGCCTCTGAGCTCCCCAGAACAAAAATGTCCGAAAATCACATGAATTGTTAATCGAGTCAGATAAAGCGGACTCAAAAATTTTCAAAAACTCTGGAATACATTTGACTTTACCGGTACGCTATAAACCAGTTTCAACCGAAAATCGGATAACCAAGTAAAAGTTATTTATAGTTGTTTATAGGGTTTAGAATCGAATAATATATCTCATGATGCGATTTCGGACACTTGGTAGATAAACAAGCTGAAAAATGAAAATGGCCGCTCCGACCACTCGTAACAACTCTAACTAAAGGAAATATAATACACGTTTTTTAGGCCTCTGAATTCCTGAAAAAAAAATTACCGAAATCGCACGGATTGCTAATCGAGTCAAATAAAGCGGGCACAAAAATTTGCAGAAACATCAGAAGACATTTAACGTTTAACGGTATGCGATTAATCAATTTCGGCCGATAATCGGAAAACCTTGTAAAAGTGATTTATAGTTCTTTTTAGGGTCTAGAATCGAATAAGATATCTCCTGATGCAATTTCGGACACTTGGTAGAAAAACAGGCTGAAAAATAACAATGGCCGCTCCGACCCCCCGAAACAGCTAAAATTGATGGGTAATACACGTTTTTAGGCCTCCGCGCTCCCTGGAACGAAATTGTCCGAAAATCGCATGGGCTGTTAATCGAGTCAGATAAAGTGGGCACAAAAGTTTGCAGAAACATCAGAAGACATTTAACGTTTAACGGTATGCGATAAACCAATTTCGGCCAAAAATTGGATAACCGTGTAAAAGTGATTTATAGTTGTTTTTAGGGTATAGAATCGAATAAGATATTTCATGATGCAATTTCGGACACGTGGTAGAAAAACAGGCTGAAAAATAACAATGGTCGCTCCGACCACCCGAAACGGCTCAAATTGATGGGTAATACACGTGTTTTAGGCCTCCCAGCTCCCCCGAACGAAAATGTCCGAAAATCGCATGGATTGTTAATCGAGTCAGATAAAGCGGACTCAAAAATTTTCAAAAACTCCGGAAGACATTTGACTTTACCGGTATGCTATAAACCAGTTTCGGCCGAAAATCGGATAACTATGTAAAAGTTATTTGTAGTTGTTTATTGGGTTTAGAATGGAATAAGATATTTCATGATGCAATTTCGGACACGTGGTAGAAAAACTCGCTGAAAAATAACAATGGCCGCTCCGACCACCGAAACGGCTCAAATTGATGGGTAATACACGTTTTTTAGGCCTCCGAGCTCCCCCGAACGAAAATGTCCGAAAATCGCATGGATTGTTAATCGAGTCAGATAAAGCGGACTCAAAAAATTTCAAAAACTCCGGAACACATTTGACTTTACCGGTATGCTATAAACCAGTTTCAGCCGAAAATCGGATAAGAATGTGAAGGTTATTTATAGTTGTTTATAGGGTTTAGAATCGAATAAGATATCTCATGATGCGATTTCGGACACGTGGTAGAAAAACAAGTTGAAAAATAACAATGGCCGCTCCGACCACCCGAAACAGCTCGAACTAAAGGATATATAATACACGTTTTTTAGGCCTCTGAATTCCTGAAACAAAAATTACCGAAAATCGCACGGATTGTTAATCGAGTCAGATAAAGCGGGCACAAAAATTTGCAGAAACATCAGAAGACATTTAACCTTTAACGGTATGCGATAAACCAATTTCGGCCGAAAATCGGATAACCATGTAAAAGTGATTTATAGTTGTTTTTAGGGTCTAGAATCGAATAAGATATCTCCTGATGCAATTTCGGACACGTGGTAGAAAAACAGGCTTAAAAATAACAATGGCCGCTCCGACCACCAGAAACGGCTCGAATTGATTGGTAGTACACGTTTTTTAGGTCTATGAGCTCCCCGAAACGAAAATGTCCGAAAATTGCATAGATTGTTAATCGAGTCAGATAAAGCGGACTCAAAAAATTTCAAAAACTCCGGAAGACATTTGACTTTACCGGTATGCTATAAACCAGTTTCGGCCGAAAATCGGATAATTATGTAAAAGTTATTTGTAGTTGTTTATTGGGTTTAGAATGGAATAAGATATTTCATGATGCAATTTCGGACACGTGGTAGAAAAACAGGCTGAAAAATAACAATGGCCGCTCCGACCACCCGAAACGGCTCAAATTGATGGGTAATACACGTTTTTTAGGCCTCCGAGCTCCCCCGAACAAAAATGTCCGGAAATCGGATGGATTGTTAATCGAGTCAGATAAAGCGGACTCAAAAATTTTCAAAAACTCCGGAAGACATTTGACTTTACCGGTATGCTTTAAACCAGTTTCAGCCGAAAATCGGATAACAATGTAAAAGTTATTTATACTTATTTATAGGGTTTAGAATCGAATAAGATATCTCATGATGCGATTTCGGACACGTGGTAGAAAAACAAGCTGAAAAATAACAATGGCCGCTCCGACCACCCGAAACAGCTCGAACTAAAGGATATATAATACATGTTTTTTAGGCCTCTGAATTCCTGAAACAAAAATTACCGAAAATCGCACGGATTGTTAATAGAGTCAGATAAAGCGGGCACAAAAATTTGCAGAAACATCAGAAGACATTTAACCTTTAACGGTGTGCGATAAACCAATTTCGGCCGAAAATCGGATAACCGTGTAAAGGTGATTTATAGTTGTTTTTAGGGTCTAGAATCGAATAAGATATCTCAGGATGCAATTTCGGACACATGGTAGAAAAACAGGCTGGAAAATAACAATGGCCGCTCCGACCACCCGAAACGGCTCAAATTGATGGGTAATACACGTTTTTAGGCCTCTGAGCTCCCCAGAACAAAAATGTCCGAAAATCACATGAATTGTTAATCGAGTCAGATAAAGCGGACTCAAAAATTTTCCAAAACTCTGGAATACATTTGACTTTACCGGTACGCTATAAACCAGTTTCAGCCGAAAATCGGATAACCAAGTAAAAGTTATTTATAGTTGTTTATAGGGTTTAGAATCGAATAATATATCTCATGATGCGATTTCGGACACTTGGTAGATAAACAAGCTGAAAAATGAAAATGGTCGCTCCGACCACTCGTAACAACTCTAACTAAAGGAAATATAATACACGTTTTTTAGGCCTCTGAATTCCTGAAAAAAAAATTACCGAAATCGCACGGATTGCTAATCGAGTCAAATAAAGCGGGCACAAAAATATGCAGAAACATCAGAAGACATTTAACGTTTAACGGTATGCGATTAATCAATTTCGGCCGATAATCGGAAAACCTTGTAAAAGTGATTTATAGTTGTTTTTAGGGTCTAGAATCGAATAAGATATCTCCTGATGCAATTTCGGACACTTGGTAGAAAAACAGGCTGAAAAATAACAATGGCCGCTCCGACCCCCCGAAACAGCTAAAATTGATGGGTAATACACGTTTTTAGGCCTCCGAGCTCCCTGGAACGAAATTGTCCGAAAATCGCATGGGCTGTTAATCGAGTCAGATAAAGTGGGCACAAAAGTTTGCAGAAACATCAGAAGACATTTAACGTTTAACGGTATGCGATAAACCAATTTCGGCCAAAAATTGGATAACCGTGTAAAAGTGATTTATAGTTGTTTTTAGGGTCTAGAATCGAATAAGATATTTCATGATGCAATTTCGGACACGTGATAGAAAAACAGGCTGAAAAATAACAATGGTCGCTCCGACCACCCGAAACGGCTCAAATTGATGGGTAATACACGCGTTTTAGGCCTCCCAGCTCCCCCGAACGAAAATGTCCGAAAATCGCATGGATTGTTAATCGAGTCAGATAAAGCGGACTCAAAAATTTTCAAAAACCCTGGAAGACATTTGACTTTACCGGTATGCTATAAACCAGTTTCGGCCGAAAATCGGATAACTATGTAAAAGTTTTTTGTAGTTGTTTATTGGGTTTAGAATGGAATAAGATATTTCATGATGCAATTTCGGACACGTGGTAGAAAAACAGGCTGAAAAATAACAATGGCCGCTCCGACCACCGAAACGGCTCAAATTGATGGGTAATACACGTTTTTTAGGCCTCCGAGCTCCCCCGAACGAAAATGTCCGAAAATCGCATGGATTGTTAATCGAGTCAGATAAAGCGGACTCAAAAATTTTCATAAACTCCGGAAGACATTTGACTTTACCGGTATGCTTTAAACCAGTTTCAGCCGAAAATCGGATAACAATGTAAAAGTTTTTTATAGTTATTTATAGGGTTTAGAATCGAATAAGATATCTCATGATGCGATTTCGGACACGTGGTAGAAAAACAAGCTGAAAAATAACAATGGCCGCTCCGACCACCCGAAACAGCTCGAACTAAAGGATATATAATACATGTTTTTTAGGCCTGTGACTTCCTGAAACAAAAATTACCGAAAATCGCACGGATTGTTAATAGAGTCAGATAAAGCGGGCACAAAAATTTGCAGAAACATCAGAAGACATTTAACCTTTAACGGTATGCGATAAACCAATTTCGGCCGAAAATCGGATAACCGTGTAAAGGTGATTTATAGTTGTTTTTAGGGTCTAGAATCGAATAAGATATCTCATGATGCAATTTCGGACACGTGGTAGAAAAACAGGCTGGAAAATAACAATGGCCGCTCCGACCACCCGAAACGGCTTAAATTGATGGGTAATACACGTTTTTAGGCCTCTGAGCTCCCCAGAACAAAAATGTCCGAAAATCACATAAATTGTTAATCGAGTCAGATAAAGCGGACTCAAAAATTTTCAGAAACTCTGGAATACATTTGACTTTACCGGTACGCTATAAACCAGTTTCAGCCGAAAATCGGATAACCAAGTAAAAGTTATTTATAGTTGTTTATAGGGTTTAGAATCGAATAATATATCTCATGATGCGATTTCGGACACGTGGTAGATAAACAAGCTGAAAAATAAAAATGGCCTCTCCGACCACTCGTAACAACTCCAACTAAAGGAAATATAATACACGTTTTTTAGGCCTCTGAATTTCTGGAAAAAAAATTACCGAAATCGCACGGATTGCTAATCGAGTCAAATAAAGCGGGCACAAAAATTTGCAGAAACATCAGAAGACATTTAACGTTTAACGGTATGCGATAAATCAATTTCGGCCGAAAATCGGATAACCGTGTAAAGGTGATTTATAGTTGTTTTTAGGGTCTAGAATCGAATAAGATATCTCATGATGCAATTACGGACACGTGGTAGAAAAACAGGCTGGAAAATAACAATGGCCGCTCCGACCACCCGAAACGGCTCAAATTGATGGGTAATACACGTTTTTTAGGCCTCCGAGCTCCCCCGAACGAAAATGTCCGAAAATCGCATGGATTGTTAATCGAGTCAGATAAAGCGGACTTAAAAATTTTCAAAAACTCCGGAAAACAATTGACTTTATCGGTAAGCTATAAACCTGTTTCAGCCAAAAATCGGATAACCATGTAAAAGTTATTTATAGTTGTTTATAGGGTATAGAATCGAATAAGATATCTCATGATGCGATTTCGGACACGTGGTAGAAAAACAAGCTGAAAAATAACAATGGCCGCTCCGACCACCCGAAACAGCTCGAATTAAAGGATATATAATACACGTTTTTAGGCCTCTGAATTCCTGAAACAAAAATTACCGAAAATCGCACGGATTGTTAATCAAGTAAGATAAAGCGGGCACAAAAATTTGAAGAAACATCAGAAGACATTTAACCTTTAACGGTATGCGATAAACCAATTTCGGCCGAAAATCGGATAACCATGTAAAAGTGATTTATAGTTGTTTTTAGGGTCTAAAATCGAATAAGATATCTCCTGATGCAATTTCGGAAACGTGGTAGAAAAACAGGCTTAAAAATAAAAATGGGCGCTCCGACCACCGGAAACGGCTCGAATTGATGGGTAGTACACGTTTTTTAGGCCTCTAAGCTCCCCGAAACGAAAATGTCCGAAAATTGCATAGATTGTTAATCGAGTCAGATAAAGTTATTTGTAGTTGTTTATTGGGTTTAGAATGGAATAAGATATTTCATGATGCAATTTCGGACACGTGGTAGAAAAACAGGCTGAAAAATAACAATGGCCGCGCCGACCACCGAAACGGCTCAAAATGATGGGTAATACACGTTTTTTAGGCCTCCGAGCTCCCCCGAACGAAAATGTCCGAAAATCGCATGGATTGTTAATCGAGTCAGATAAAGCGGACTCAAAAATTTTCAAAAACTCCGGAAGACATTTGACTTTACTGGTATGCTTTAAACCAGTTTCAGCCGAAAATCGGATAACTATGTAAAAGTTATTTATAATTGTTTATAGGGTATAGAATCGAATAAGATCTCTCATGATACGATTTCGGACACGTGGTAGAAAAACAAGCTGAAAAATTACAATGGCCACTCCGACCACCAGAAACAGCTCGAACTAAAGGATATATAATACACGTTTTTTAGGCCTCTGAATTCCTGAAACAAAAATTATCGAAAATCGCACGGATTGTTAATCGAGTTAAATAAAGCGGGCACAAAAATTTGCAGAAACATCAGAAGACATTTAACGTTAAACGGTATGCGATAAACCAATTTCGGCCGAAAATCGGACAACCATGTAAAAGTGATTTATAGTTGTTTTTGGGGTCTAGAATCGAATAAGATATCTCCTGATGCAATTTCAGACACGTGGTAGAAAAACAGGCTTAAAAATAACAATGGCCGCTCCGACTACCGGAAACGGCTCGAATTGATGGGTAGTACACGTTTTTTAGGCCTCTGAGCTCCCCGAAACGAAAATGTCCGAAGATTGCATAGATTGTTAATCGAGTCAGATAAAGCGGACTCAAAAAATTTCAAAAATTCCGGAAGACATTTGACTTTACCGGTATGCTATAAACCAGTTTCGGCCGAAAATCGGATAACTATGTTAAAGTTATTTACAGTTGTTTATTGGGTTTAGAATGGAATAAGATATTTCATGATGCAATTTCGGACACGTGGTAGAAAAACAGGCTGAAAAATAACAATGGCCACTCCGACCACCCGAAACGGCTCAAATTGATGGGTAATACACGTTTTTTAGGCCTCCGAGCTCCCCCGAACGAAAATGTCCGAAAATCGCATGGATTGTTAATCGAGTCAGATAAAGCGGACTCAAAAATTTTCAAAAACTCCGGAAGACATTTGACTTTACCGGTATGCTATAAACCAGTTTCGGCCGAAAATTGGATAACTATGTAAAAGTTATTTATAGTGTTTTATAGGGTATAGAATCGAATAAGATATCTCATGATGCGATTTCAGACACGTGGTAGAAAAACAAGCTGCAAAATAACAATGGCCACTCCGACCACCCGAAACAGCTCGATCTAAAGGATATATAATACACGTTTTTTAGGCCTCCGAATTCCTGAAACAAAAATTACCGAAAATCGCACGGATTATTAATCGAGTCAAATAAAGCGGGCACAAAAATTTGCAGAAACATCAGAAGAAATTTAACGTTAAACGGTATGCGATAAACCAATTTCGGCCGAAAATCGGATAACCCTGTAAAAGTGATTTATAGTTGTTTTTGGGGTCTAGAATCGAATAAGATATCTCCTGATGCAATTTCGGACACGTGGTAGAAAAACAGGCTTAAAAATAACAATGGCCGCTCCGACCACCGGAAACGGCTCGAATTGATGGGTAGTACACGTTTTTTAGGCCTCTGAGCTCCCCGAAACGAAAATGTCCGAAAATTGCATAGATTGTTAATCGAGTCAGATAAAGCGGACTCAAAAAATTCAAAAACTCCGGAAGACATTTGACTTTACCGTTATGCTATAAACCAGTTTCGGCCGAAAATCGGATAACTATGTAAAAGTTATTTATAGTTGTTTATTGGGTTTAGAATGGAATAAGATATTTCATGATGCAATTTCGGACACGTGGTAGAAAAACAGGCTGAAAAATAACAATGGCCGCTCCGACCACCCGAAACGGCTCAAATTGATGGGTAATACACGTTTTTTAGGCCTCCGAGCTCCCCCGAACGAAAATGTCCGAAAATCGCATGGATTGTTAATCGAGTCAGATAAAGCGGACTCAAAAATTTTCAAAAACTCCGGAAGACATTTGACTTTACCAGTATGCTATAAACCAGTTTCAGCCGAAAATCGGATAACAATGTAAAAGTTATTTATAGTTATTTATAGGGTTTAGAATCGAATAAGATATCTCATGATGCGATTTCGGACACGTGGTAGAAAAACAAGCTGAAAAATAACAATGGCCGCTCCGACCACCCGAAACAGCTCGAACTAAAGGATATATAGTACACGTTTTTTAGGCCTCTGAATTCCTGAAACAAAAAAATACCGAAAATCGCACGGATTGTTAATCGAGTCAGATAAAGCGGGCACAAAAATTTGCAGAAACATCAGAAGACATTTAACCTTTAACGGTATGCGATAAACCAATTTCGACCGAAAATCGGATAACCATGTAAAAGTGATTTATAGTTGTTTTTAGGGTCTAGAATCGAATAAGATATCTCCTGATGCAATTTCGGACACGTGGTAGAAAAACAGGCTTAAAAATAACAATGAACGCTCCGACCACCGGAAACGGCTCGAATTGATGGGTAGTACACGTTTTTTAGGCCTCTGAGCTCCCCGAAACGAAAATGTCCGAAAATTGCATTGATTGTTAATCGAGTCAGATAAAGCGGACTCAAAAAATTTCAAAAATTCCGGAAGACATTTGACTTTACCGGTATGCTATAAACCAGTTTCGGCCGAAAATCGGATAACTATGTAAAAGTTATTTATAGTTGTTTATTGGGCTTAGAATGGAATAAGATATTTCATGATGCAATTTCGGACACGTGGTAGAAAAACAGGCTGAAAAATAACAATGGCCGCTCCGACCACCCGAAACGGCTCAAATTGATGGGTAATACACGTTTTTTAGGCCTCCGAGCTCCCCCGAACGAAAATATCCGAAAATCGCATGGATTGTTAATCGAGTCAGATAAAGCGGACTCAAAAATTTTCAAAAACTCCGGATGACATTTGACTTTACCGGTATGCTATAAACCAGTTTCGGCCGAAAATCGGATAACTATGTAAAAGTTATTTATAGTTGTTTATAGGGTATAGAATCGAATAAGATATCTCATGATGCGATTTCAGACACGTGGTAGAAAAACAAGCTGCAAAATAACAATGGCCACTCCGACCACCCGAAACTGCTCGATCTAAAGGATATATATACACGTTTTTTAGGCCTCTGAATTCCTGAAACAAAAATTACCGAAAATCGCACGGATTGTTAATCGAGTCAGATAAAGCGGGCACAAAAATTTCCAGAAACATCAGAAGACATTTAACCTTTAACGGTATGCGATAAACCAATTTCGGCCGAAAATCGGATAACCATGTAAAAGTGATTTATAGTTGTTTTTAGGGTCTAGAATCGAATAAGATATCTCCTGATGCAATTTCGGACACGTGGTAGAAAAACAGGCTTGAAAATAACAATGGCCGCTCCGACCACCGGAAACGGCTCGAATTGATGGGTAGTACACGTTTTTTAGGCCTCTGAGCTCCCCGAAACGAAAATGTCCGAAAATTGCATTGATTGTTAATCGAGTCAGATAAAGCGGACTCAAAAAATTTCAAAAATTCCGGAAGACATTTGACTTTACCGGTATGCTATAAACCAGTTTCGGCCGAAAATCGGATAACTATGTAAAAGTTATTTATAGTTGTTTATTGGGTTTAGAATGGAATAAGATATTTCATGATGCAATTTCGGACACGTGGTAGAAAAACAGGCTGAAAAATAACAATGGCCACTCCGACCACCCGAAACGGCTCAAATTGATGGGTAATACACGTTTTTTAGGCCTCCGAGCTCCCCCGAACGAAAATGTCCGAAAATCGCATGGATTGTTAATCGAGTCAGATAAAGCGGACTCAAAAATTTTCAAAAACTCCGGAAGACATTTGACTTTACCGGTATGCTATAAACCAGTTTCGGCCGAAAATCGGATAACTATGTAAAAGTTATTTATAGTTGTTTATAGGGTATAGAATCGAATAAGATATCTCATGATGCGATTTCAGACACGTGGTAGAAAAACAAGCTGCAAAATAACAATGGCCACTCCGACCACCCGAAACTGCTCGATCTAAAGGATATATAATACACGTTTTTAGGCCTCTGAATTCCTGAAACAAAAATTACCGAAATTCGCACGGATTGTTAATCGAGTCAAATAAAGCGGGCACAAAAATTTGAAGAAACATCAGAAGACATTTAACGTTAAACGGTATGCGATAAACCAATTTCGGCCGAAAATCGGATAGCCATGTAAAAGTGATTTATAGTTGTTTTTGGGGTCTAGAATCGAATAAGATATCTCCTGATGCAATTTCGGACACGTGGTAGAAAAACAGGCTTAAAAATAACAATGGCCGCTCCGACCACCGGAAACGGCTCGAATTGATGGGTAGTACACGTTTTTTAGGCCTCTGAGCTCCCCGAAACGAAAATGTCCGAAAATTGCATAGATTGTTAATCGAGTCAGATAAAGCGGACTCAAAAAATTTCAAAAACTCCGTAACACATTTGACTTTACCGGTATGCTATAAACAGTTTCGGCCGAAAATCGGATAACTATGTAAAAGTTATTTATAATTGTTTATAGGGTATAGAATCGAATAAGATCTCTCATGATGCGATTTCGGACACGTGGTAGAAAAACAAGCTGAAAAATTACAATGGCCACTCCGACCACCCGAAACAGCTCGATCTAAAGGATATATAATACACGTTTTTTAGGCCTCTGATTTCCTGAAACAAAAATTACCGAAAATCGCACGGATTGTTAATCGAGTCAAATAAAGCGGGCACAAAAATTTGCAGAAACATCAGAAGAAATTTAACGTTAAACGGTATGCGATAAACCAATTTCGGCCGAAAATCGGATAACCATGTAAAAGTGATTTATAGTTGTTTTTGGGGTCTAGAATCGAATAAGATATCTCCTGATGCAATTTCGGACACGTGGTAGAAAAACAGGCTTAAAAATAACAATGGCCGCTCCGACCACCGGAAACGGCTCGAATTGATGGGTAGTACACGTTTTTTAGGCCTCTGAGCTCCCCGAAACGAAAATGTCCGAAAATTGCATAGATTGTTAATCGAGTCAGATAAAGAGGACTCAAAAATTCAAAAACTCCGGAAGACATTTGACTTTACCGGTATGCTATAAACCAGTTTCGGCCGAAAATCGGATAACTATGTAAAAGTTATTTATAGTTGTTTATTGGGTTTAGAATGGAATAAGATATTTCATGATGCAATTTCGGACACGTGGTAGAAAAACAGGCTGAAAAATAACAATGGCCGCTCCGACCACCCGAAACGGCTCAAATTGATGGGTAATACACGTTTTTTAGGCCTCCGAGCTCCCCCGAACGAAAATGTCCGAAAATCGCATGGATTGTTAATCGAGTCGGATAAAGCGGACTCAAAAATTTTCAAAAACTCCGGAAGACATTTGACTTTACCAGTATGCTATAAACCAGTTTCAGCCGAAAATCGGATAACAATATAAAAGTTATTTATAGTTATTTATAGGGTTTAGAATCGAATAAGATATCTCATGATGCGATTTCGGACACGTGGTAGAAAAACAAGCTGAAAAATAACAATGGCCGCTCCGACCACCCGAAACAGCTCGAACTAAAGGATATATAATACACGTTTTTTAGGCCTCTGAATTCCTGAAACAAAAAATATCGAAAATCGCACGGATTGTTAATCGAGTCAGATAAAGCGGGCACAAAAATTTGCAGAAACATCAGAAGACATTTAACCTTTAACGGTATGCGATAAACCAATTTCGGCCGAAAATCGGATAACCATGTAAAAGTGATTTATAGTTGTTTTTAGGGTCTAGAATCGAATAAGATATCTCCTGATGCAATTTCGGACACGTGGTAGAAAAACAGGCTTGAAAATAACAATGGCCGCTCCGACCACCGGAAACGGCTCGAATTGATGGGTAGTACACGTTTTTTAGGCCTCTGAGCTCCCCGAAACGAAAATGTCCGAAAATTGCATTGATTGTTAATCGAGTCAGATAAAGCGGACTCAAAAAATTTCAAAAATTCCGGAAGACATTTGACTTTACCGGTATGCTATAAACCAGTTTCGGCCGAAAATCGGATAACTATGTAAAAGTTATTTATAGTTGTTTATTGGGTTTAGAATGGAATAAGATATTTCATGATGCAATTTCGGACACGTGGTAGAAAAACAGGCTGAAAAATAACAATGGCCACTCCGACCACCCGAAACGGCTCAAATTGATGGGTAATACACGTTTTTTAGGCCTCCGAGCTCCCCCGAACGAAAATGTCCGAAAATCGCATGGATTGTTAATCGAGTCAGATAAAGCGGACTCAAAAATTTTCAAAAACTCCGGAAGACATTTGACTTTACCGGTATGCTATAAACCAGTTTCGGCCGAAAATCGGATAACTATGTAAAAGTTATTTATAGTTGTTTATAGGGTATAGAATCGAATAAGATATCTCATGATGCGATTTAAGACACGTGGTAGAAAAACAAGCTGCAAAATAACAATGGCCACTCCGACCACCCGAAACTGCTCGATCTAAAGGATATATAATACACGTTTTTAGGCCTCTGAATTCCTGAAACAAAAATTACCGAAATTCGCACGGATTGTTAATCGAGTCAAATAAAGCGGGCACAAAAATTTGCAGAAACATCAGAAGACATTTAACGTTAAACGGTATGCGATAAACCAATTTCGGCCGAAAATCGGATAGCCATGTAAAAGTGATTTATAGTTGTTTTTGGGGTCTAGAATCGAATAAGATATCTCCTGATGCAATTTCGGACACGTGGTAGAAAAACAGGCTTAAAAATAACAATGGCCGCTCCGACCACCGGAAACGGCTCGAATTGATGGGTAGTACACGTGTTT
Source organism: Silene conica (assembly GCA_029255685.2). Classification (NCBI taxonomy): domain Eukaryota; kingdom Viridiplantae; phylum Streptophyta; class Magnoliopsida; order Caryophyllales; family Caryophyllaceae; genus Silene; species Silene conica. The sequence goes on along the minus strand of CM055312.2, from coordinate 46,207,588 downwards.
TAGGCCTCTGAGCTCCCCGAAACGAAAATGTCCGAAAATTGCATAGATTGTTAATCGAGTCAGATAAAGAGGACTCAAAAATTCAAAAACTCCGGAAGACATTTGACTTTACCGGTATGCTATAAACCAGTTTCGGCCGAAAATCGGATAACTATGTAAAAGTTATTTATAGTTGTTTATTGGGTTTAGAATGGAATAAGATATTTCATGATGCAATTTCGGACACGTGGTAGAAAAACAGGCTGAAAAATAACAATGGCCGCTCCGACCACCCGAAACGGCTCAAATTGATGGGTAATACACGTTTTTTAGGCCTCCGAGCTCCCCCGAACGAAAATGTCCGAAAATCGCATGGATTGTTAATCGAGTCAGATAAAGCGGACTCAAAAATTTTCAAAAACTCCGGAAGACATTTGACTTTACCAGTATGCTATAAACCAGTTTCAGCCGAAAATCGGATAACAATATAAAAGTTATTTATAGTTATTTATAGGGTTTAGAATCGAATAAGATATCTCATGATGCGATTTCGGACACGTGGTAGAAAAACAAGCTGAAAAATAACAATGGCCGCTCCGACCACCCGAAACAGCTCGAACTAAAGGATATATAATACACGTTTTTTAGGCCTCTGAATTCCTGAAACAAAAAATATCGAAAATCGCACGGATTGTTAATCGAGTCAGATAAAGCGGGCACAAAAATTTGCAGAAACATCAGAAGACATTTAACCTTTAACGGTATGCGATAAACCAATTTCGGCCGAAAATCGGATAACCATGTAAAAGTGATTTATAGTTGTTTTTAGGGTCTAGAATCGAATAAGATATCTCCTGATGCAATTTCGGACACGTGGTAGAAAAACAGGCTTAAAAATAACAATGGCCGCTCCGACCACCGGAAACGGCTCGAATTGATGGGTAGTACACGTTTTTTAGGCCTCTGAGCTCCCCGAAACGAAAATGTCCGAAAATTGCATTGATTGTTAATCGAGTCAGATAAAGCGGACTCAAAAAATTTCAAAACTTCCGGGAGACATTTGACTTTACCGGTATGCTATAAACCAGTTTCGGCCGAAAATCGGATAACTATGTAAAAGTTATTTATAGTTGTTTATTGGGTTTAGAATGGAATAAGATATTTCATGATGCAATTTCGGACACGTGGTAGAAAAACAGGCTGAAAAATAACAATGGCCACTCCGACCACCCGAAACGGCTCAAATTGATGGGTAATACACGTTTTTTAGGCCTCCGAGCTCCCCCGAACGAAAATATCCGAAAATCGCATGGATTGTTAATCGAGTAAGATAAAGCGGACTCAAAAATTTTCAAAAACTCCGGAAGACATTTGACTTTACCGGTATGCTATAAACCAGTTTCGGCCGAAAATCGGATAACTATGTAAAAGTTATTTATAGTTGTTTATAGGGTATAGAATCGAATAAGATATCTCATGATGCGATTTCAGACACGTGGTAGAAAAACAAGCTGAAAAATAACAATGGCCGCTCCGACCACCCGAAACAGCTCGAACTTAAGGATATATAACACACGTTTTTTAGGCCTCTGAATTCCTGAAACAAAAAATATCGAAAATCGCACGGATTGTTAACCGAGTCAGATAAAGCGGGCACAAAAATTTGCGGAAACATCAGAAGACATTTAACCTTTAACGATATGCGATAAACCAATTTCGGCCGAAAATCGGATAACCATGTAAAAGTGATTTATTGTTGTTTTTAGGGTCTAGAATCGAATAAGATATCTCCTGATGCAATTTCGGACACGTGGTAGAAAAACAGGCTTAAAAATAACGATGGCCGCTCCGACCACCGGAAACGGCTCGAATTGATGGGTAGTACACGTTTTTTAGGCCTCTGAGCTCCCCGAAACGAAAATGTCCGAAAATTGCATAGATTGTTAATCGAGTCAGATAAAGCGGACTCAAAAAATTCAAAAACTCCGGAAGACATTTGACTTTACCGGTATGCTATAAACCAGTTTCGGCCGAAAATCGGATAACTATGTAAAAGTTATTTATAGTTGTTTATTGGGTTTAGAATGGAATAAGATATTTCATGATGCAATTTCGGACACGTGGTAGAAAAACAGGCTGAAAAATAACAATGGCCGCTCCGACCTCCCGAAACGGCTCAAATTGATGGGTAATACACGTTTTTTAGGCCTCCGAGCTCCCCCGAACGAAAATGTCCGAAAATCGCATGGATTGTTAATCGAGTCAGATAAAGCGGACTCAAAAATTTTAAAAAACTCCGGAAGGCATTTGAATTTACCGGTATGCTATAAACCAGTTTCAGCCGAAAATCGGATAACAATGTAAAAGTTATTTATATTATTAATAGGATTTAGAATCGAATAAGATATCTCATGATGCGATTTCGGACACGTGGTAGAAAAACAAGCTGAAAAATAACAATGGCCGCTCCGACCACCCGAAACAGCTCGAACTAAAGGATATATAATACACGTTTTTTAGGCCTCTGGATTCCTGAAACAAAAATTACCGAAAATCGCACGGATTGTTAATCGAGTCAGATAAAGCGGGCACAAAAATTTGCAGAAACATCAGAAGACATTTAACCTTTAACGGTATGCGATAAACCAATTTCGGCCGAAAATCGGATAACCATGTAAAAGTGATTTATAGTTGTTTTTAGAGTCTAGAATCGAATAAGATATCTCCTGATACAATTTCGGACACGTGGTAGAAAAACAGGCTTAAAAATAACAATAGCCGCTCCGACCACCGGAAACGGCTCGAATTGATGGGTAGTACACGTTTTTTAGGCCTCTGAGCTCCCCGAAACGAAAATGTCCGAAAATTGCATAGATTGTTAATCGAGTCAGATAAAGCGGACTCAAAAAATTTCAAAAATTCCGGAAGACTTTGACTTTACCGGTATGCTATAAACCAGTTTCGGCCGAAAATCGGATAACTATGTAAAAGTTATTTATAGTTGTTTATTGGGTTTAGAATGGAATAAGATATTTCATGATGCAATTTCGGACACGTGGTAGAAAAACAGGCTGAAAAATAACAATGGCCACTCCGACCACCCGAAACGGCTCAAATTGATGGGTAATACACGTTTTTTAGGCCTCCGAGCTCCCCCGAACGAAAATGTCCGAAAATCGCATGGATTGTTAATCGAGTAAGATAAAGTGGACTCAAAAATTTTCAAAAACTCCGGAAGACATTTGACTTTACCGGTATGCTATAAACCAGTTTCGGCCGAAAATCGGATAACTATGTAAAAGTTATTTATAGTTGTTTATAGGGTATAGAATCGAATAAGATATCTCATGATGCGATTTCAGACACGTGGTAGAAAAACAAGCTGAAAAATAACAATGGCCGCTCCGACCACCCGAAACAGCTCGAACTTAAGGATATATAACACACGTTTTTTAGGCCTCTGAATTCCTGAAACAAAAAATATCGAAAATCGCACGGATTGTTAACCGAGTCAGATAAAGCGGGCACAAAAATTTGCGGAAACATCAGAAGACATTTAACCTTTAACGATATGCGATAAACCAATTTCGGCCGAAAATCGGATAACCATGTAAAAGTGATTTATTGTTGTTTTTAGGGTCTAGAATCGAATAAGATATCTCCTGATGCAATTTCGGACACGTGGTAGAAAAACAGGCTTAAAAATAACGATGGCCGCTCCGACCACCGGAAACGGCTCGAATTGATGGGTAGTACACGTTTTTTAGGCCTCTGAGCTCCCCGAAACGAAAATGTCCGAAAATTGCATAGATTGTTAATCGAGTCAGATAAAGCGGACTCAAAAAATTCAAAAACTCCGGAAGACATTTGACTTTACCGGTATGCTATAAACCAGTTTCGGCCGAAAATCGGATAACTATGTAAAAGTTATTTATAGTTGTTTATTGGGTTTAGAATGGAATAAGATATTTCATGATGCAATTTCGGACACGTGGTAGAAAAACAGGCTGAAAAATAACAATGGCCGCTCCGACCTCCCGAAACGGCTCAAATTGATGGGTAATACACGTTTTTTAGGCCTCCGAGCTCCCCCGAACGAAAATGTCCGAAAATCGCATGGATTGTTAATCGAGTCAGATAAAGCGGACTCAAAAATTTTAAAAAACTCCGGAAGACATTTGAATTTACCGGTATGCTATAAACCAGTTTCAGCCGAAAATCGGATAACAATGTAAAAGTTATTTATATTATTAATAGGATTTAGAATCGAATAAGATATCTCATGATGCGATTTCGGACACGTGGTAGAAAAACAAGCTGAAAAATAACAATGGCCGCTCCGACCACCCGAAACAGCTCGAACTAAAGGATATATAATACACGTTTTTTAGGCCTCTGGATTCCTGAAACAAAAATTACCGAAAATCGCACGGATTGTTAATCGAGTCAGATAAAGCGGGCACAAAAATTTGCAGAAACATCAGAAGACATTTAACCTTTAACGGTATGCGATAAACCAATTTCGGCCGAAAATCGGATAACCATGTAAAAGTGATTTATAGTTGTTTTTAGGGTCTAGAATCGAATAAGATATCTCCTGATACAATTTCGGACACGTGGTAGAAAAACAGGCTTAAAAATAACAATAGCCGCTCCGACCACCGGAAACGGCTCGAATTGATGGGTAGTACACGTTTTTTAGGCCTCTGAGCTCCCCGAAACGAAAATGTCCGAAAATTGCATAGATTGTTAATCGAGTCAGATAAAGCGGACTCAAAAAATTTCAAAAATTCCGGAAGACTTTGACTTTACCGGTATGCTATAAACCAGTTTCGGCCGAAAATCGGATAACTATGTAAAAGTTATTTATAGTTGTTTATTGGGTTTAGAATGGAATAAGATATTTCATGATGCAATTTCGGACACGTGGTAGAAAAACAGGCTGAAAAATAACAATGGCCGCTCCGACCACCCGAAACAGCTCGAACTAAAGGATATATAATACACATTTTTTAGGCCTCTGGATTCCTGAAACAAAAATTACCGAAAATCGCACGGATTCATAATCGAGTCAGATAAAGCGGGCACAAAAATTTGCAGAAACATCAGAAGACATTTAACCTTTAACGGTATGCGATAAACCAATTTCGGCCGAAAATCGGATAACCATGTAAAAGTGATTTATAGTTGTTTTTAGGGTCTAGAATCGAATAAGATATCTCCTGATGCAATTTCGGACACGTGGTAGAAAAACAGGCTTAAAAATAACAATGGCCGCTCCGACCACCGGAAACGGCTCGAATTGATGGGTAGTACACGTTTTTTAGGCCTCTGAGCTCCCCGAAACGAAAATGTCCGAAAATTGCATAGATTGTTAATCGAGTCAGATAAACCGGACTCAAAAAATTTCAAAAATTCCGGAAGACATTTGACTTTACCGGTATGCAATAAACCAGTTTCGGCCGAAAATCGGATAACTATGTAAAAGTTATTTATAGTTGTTTATTGGGTTTAAAATGGAATAAGATATTTCATGATGCAATTTCGGACACGTGGTAGAAAAACAGGCTGAAAAATAACAATGGCCACTCCGACCACCCGAAACGGCTCAAATTGATGGGTAATACACGTTTTTTAGGCCTCCGAGCTCCCCCGAACGAAAATGTCCGAAAATCGCATGGATTGTTAATCGAGTCAGATAAAGCGGACTCAAAAATTTTCAAAAACTCCGGAAGAGATTTGACTTTACCGGTATGCTATAAACCAGTTTCGGCCGAAAATTGGATAACTATGTAAAAGTTATTTATAGTTGTTTATAGGGTATAGAATCGAATAAGATATCTCATGATGCGATTTCAAACACGTGGTAGAAAAACAAGCTGCAAAATAACAATGGCCACTCTGACCACCCGAAACAGCTCGATCTAAAGGATATATAATACACGTTTTTTAGGCCTCTGAATTCCTGAAACAAAAAATACCGAAAATCGCACGGATTGTTAATCGAGTCAAATAAAGCGGGCACAAAAACTTGCAGAAACATCAGAAGACATTTAACGTTAAACGGCATGCGATAAACCAATTTCGGCCGAAAATCGGATAACCATGTAAAAGTGATTTATAGTTGTTTTTGGGGTCTAGAATCGAATAAGATATCTCCTGATGCAATTTCGGACACGTGGTAGAAAAACAGGCTTAAAAATAACAATGGCCGCTCCGACCACCGGAAACGGCTCGAATTGATGGGTAGTACACGTTTTTTAGGCCTCTGAGCTCCCCGAAACGAAAATGTCCGAAAATTGCATAGATTGATAATCGAGTCAGATAAAGCGGACTCAACAAATTTCAAAAATTCCGGAAGACATTTGACTTTGCCGGTATGCTATAAACCAGTTTCGGCCGAAAATCGGATAACTATGTAAAAGTTATTTATAGTTGTTTATTGGGTTTAGAATGGAATAAGATATTTCATGATGCAATTTCGGACACGTGGTAGAAAAACAGGCTGAAAAATAACAATGGCCACTCCGACCACCCGAAACGGCTCAAATTGATGGGTAATACACGTTTTTTAGGCCTCCGAGCTCCCCCGAACGAAAATGTCCGAAAATCGCATGGATTGTTAATCGAGTCAGATAAAGCGGACTCAAAAATTTTCAAAAACTCCGTAAGACATTTGACTTTACCGGTATGCTATAAACCAGTTTCGGCCGAAAATCGGATAACTATGTAAAAGTTATTTATAGTTGTTTATAGGGTATAGAATCGAATAAGATATCTCATGATGCGATTTCAGACACGTGGTAGAAAAACAAGCTGCAAAATAACAATGGCCACTCCGACCACCCGAAACAGCTCGATCTAAAGGATATATAATACACGTTTTTTAGGCCTCTGAATTCCTGAAACAAAAAATACCGAAAATCGCACGGATTGTTAATCGAGTCAAATAAAGCGGGCACAAAAATTTGCAGAAACATCAGAAGACATTTAACGTTAAACGGTATGCGATAAACCAATTTCGGCCGAAAATCGGATAACCATGTAAAAGTGATTTATAGTTGTTTTTGGGGTCTAGAATCGAATAAGATATCTCCTGATGCAATTTCGGACACGTGGTAGAAAAACAGGCTTAAAAATAACAATGGCCGCTCCGACCACCGGAAACGGCTCGAATTGATGGGTAGTACACGTTTTTTAGGCCTCTGAGCTCCCCGAAACGAAAATGTCCGAAAATTACATAGATTGTTAATCGAGTCAGATAAAGCGGACTCAAAAAATTTCAAAAACTCCGGAAGACATTTGACTTTACCAGTATGCTATAAACCAGTTTCGGCCGAAAATCGGAGAACTATGTAAAAGTTATTTATAATTGTTTATAGGGTATAGAATCGAATAAGATCTCTCATGATGCGATTTCGGACACGTGGTAGAAAAACAAGCTGAAAAATTACAATAGCCACTCCGACCACCAGAAACAGCTCGAACTAAAGGATATATAATACACGTTTTTTAGGCCTCTGAATTCCTGAAACAAAAATTACCGAAAATCGCACGGATTGTTAATCGAGTCAAATAAAGCGGGCACAAAAATTTGCAGAAACATCAGAAGACATTTAACGTTAAACGGTATGCGATAAACCAATTTCGGCCGAAAATCGGATAACCATGTAAAAGTGATTTATAGTTGTTTTTGGGGTCTAGAATCGAATAAGATATCTCCTGATGCAATTTCGGACACGTGGTAGAAAAACAGGCTTAAAAATAACAATGGCCGCTCCGATCACCGGAAACGGCTCGAATTGATGGGTAGTACACGTTTTTTAGGCCTCTGAGCTCCCCGAAACGAAAATGTCCGAATATTGCATAGATTGTTAATCGAGTCAGATAAAGTGGACTCAAAAAATTTCAAAAATTCCGGAAGACATTTGACTTTACCGGTATGCTATAAACAGTTTCGGCCGAAAATCGGATAACTATGTAAAAGTTATTTATAGTTGTTTATTGGGTTTAGAATGGAATAAGATATTTCATGATGCAATTTCGGAAACGTGGTAGAAAAACAGAATGAAAAATAACAATGGCCACTCCGACCACCCGAAACGGCTCAAATTGATGGGTAATACACGTTTTTTAGGCCTCCGAGCTCCCCCGAACGAAAATGTCCGAAAATCGCATGGATTGTTAATCGAGTCAGATAAAGCGGACTCAAAAATTTTCAAAAACTCCGGAAGACATTTGACTTTACCGGTATGCTATAAACCAGTTTCAGCCGAAAATCGGATAACAATGTAAAAGTTATTTATATTATTTATAGGGTTTAGAATCGAATAAGATATCTCATGATGCGATTTCGGACACGTGGTAGAAAAACAAGCTGAAAAATAACAATGGCCGCTCCGACCACCCGAAACAGCTCGAACTAAAGGATATATAATACACGTTTTTTAGGCCTCTGAATTCCTGAAACAAAAATTACCGAAAATCGCACGGATTGTTAATCGAGTCAGATAAAGCGGGCACAAAAATTTGCAGAAACATCAGAAGACATTTAACCTTTAACGGTATGCGATAAACCAATTTCGGCCGAAAATCGGATAACCATGTAAAAGTGATTTATAGTTGTTTTTAGGGTCTAGAATCGAATAAGATATCTCCTGATGCAATTTCGGACACGTGGTAGAAAAACAGGCTTAAAAATAACAATGGCCGCTCCGACCACCGGAAACGGCTCGAATTGATGGGTAGTACACGTTTTTTAGGCCTCTGAGCTCCCCGAAACGAAAATGTCCGAAAATTGCATAGATTGTTAATCGAGTCAGATAAAGCGGACTCAAAAATTTCAAAAACTCCGGAATACATTTGACTTTACCGGTATGCGATAAACCAATTTCGGCCGAAAATCGGATAACCATGTAAAAGTGATTTATAGTTGTTTTTGGGGTCTAGAATCGAATAAGATATCTCCTGATGCAATTTCGGACACGTGGTAGAAAAACAGGCTTAAAAATAACAATGGCCGTTTCCGGTTCCGCTCCGACCACCGGAAACGGCTCGAATTGATGGGTAGTACACGTTTTTTAGGCCTCTCCGACCACCTGAAACGAAAATGTCCGAAAATTGCATAGATTGTTAATCGAGTCAGATAAAGCGGACTCAAAAAATTTCAAAAACTCCGGAAGACATTTGACTTTACCGGTATGCTATAAACCAGTTTCGGCCGAAAATCGGATAACTATGTAAAAGTTATTTATAATTGTTTATTGGGTTTAGAATGGAATAAGATATTTCATGATGCAATTTCGGACACGTGGTAGAAAAACAGGCTGAAAAATAACAATGGCCGCTCCGACCACCCGAAACGGCTCAAATTGATGGGTAATACACGTTTTTTAGGCTTCCGAGCTCCCCCAAACGAAAATGTCCGAAAATCGCATGGATTGTTAATCGAGTCAGATAAAGCGGACTCAAAATTTTTCAAAAACTCCGGAAGACATTTGACTTTACCGGTATGCTATAAACCAGTTTCAGCCGAAAATCGGATAACAATGTAAAAGTTATTTATAGTTATTTATAGGGTTTAGAATCGAATAAGATATCTCATGATGCGATTTCGGACACGTGGTAGAAAAACAAGCTGAAAAATAACAATGGCCGCTCCGACCACCCGAAACAGCTCGAACTAAAGGATATATAATCCACGTTTTTTAGGCCTCTGAATTCCTGAAACAAAAAATACCGAAAATCGCACGGATTGTTAATCGAGTCAGATAAAGCGGGCACAAAAATTTTCAGAAACATCAATGACATTTAACCTTTAACGGTATGCGATAAACCAATTTCGGCCGAATATCGGATAACCATGTAAAAGTGATTTATAGTTGTTTTTAGGGTCTAGAATCGAATAAGATATCTCCTGATGCAATTTCGGACACGTGGTAGAAAAACAGGCTTAAAAATAACAATGGCCGCTCCGACCACCGGAAACGGCTCGAATTGATGGGTAGTACACGTTTTTTAGGCCTCTGAGCTCCCCGAAACGAAAATGTCCGAAAATTGCATAGATTGTTAATCGAGTCAGATAAAGCGGACTCAAAAAATTCAAAAACTCCGGAAGACATTTGACTTTACCGGTATGCTATAAACCAGTTTCGGCCGAAAATCGGATAACTATGTAAAAGTTATTTATAGTTGTTTATTGGGTTTAGAATGGAATAAGATATTTCATGATGCAATTTCGGACACGTGGTAGAAAAACAGGCTGAAAAATAACAATGGCCGCTCCGACCACCCGAAACGGCTAAAATTGATGGGTAATACACGTTTTTTAGGCCTCCGAGCTACCCCGAACGAAAATGTCCGAAAATCGCATGGATTGTTAATCGAGTCAGATAAAGCGGACTCAAAAATTTTCAAAAACTCCGGAAGACATTTGAATTTACCGGTATGCTATAAACCAGTTTCAGCCGAAAATCGGATAACAATGTAAAAGTTATTTATATTATTTATAGGGTTTAGAATCGAATAAGATATCTCCTGATGCAATTTCGGACACGTGGTAGAAAAACAGGCTTAAAAATAACAATGGCCGCTCCGACCACCCGAAACAGCTCGAACTAAAGGATATATAATACACGTTTTTTAGGCCTCTGAATTCCTGAAACAAAAATTACCGAAAATCGCACGGATTGTTAATCGAGTCAGATAAAGCGGGCACAAAAATTTGCAGAAACATCAGAAGACATTTAACCTTTAACGGTATGCGATAAACCAATTTCGGCCGAAAATCGGATAACCATGTAAAAGTGATTTATAGTTGTTTTTAGGGTCTAGAATCGAATAAGATATCTCCTGATGCAATTTCGGACACGTGGTAGAAAAACAAGCTGAAAAATAACAATGGCCGCTCCGACCACCCGAAACAGCTCGAACTAAAGGATATATAATACACGTTTTTTAGGCCTCTGAATTCCTGAAACAAAAATTACCGAAAATCGCACGGATTGTTAATCGAGTCAGATAAAGCGGGCAAAAAAATTTGCAGAAACTCCGGAAGACATTTAACCTTTAACGGTATGCGATAAACCAATTTCGGCCGAAAATCGGATAACCATGTAAAAGTGATTTATAGTTGTTTTTAGGGTCTAGAATCGAATAAGATATCTCCTGATGCAATTTCGGACACGTGGTAGAAAAACAGGCTTAAAAATGACATTGGCCGCTCCGACCACCGGAAACGGCTCGAATTGATGGGTAGTACACGTTTTTTAGGCCTCTGAGCTCCCCGAAACGAAAATGTCCGAAAATTGTATAGATTGTTAATCGAGTCAGATAAAGCGGACTCAAAAAATTTCAAAAACTCCGTAAGACATTTGACTTTACCGGTATGCTATAAACCAGTTTCGGCCGAAAATCGGATAACTATGTAAAAGTTATTTATAATTGTTTATAGGGTATAGAATCGAATAAGATCTCTAATGATGCGATTTCGGACACGTGGTAGAAGAACAAGCTGAAAAATTACAATGGCCACTCCGACCACCCGAAACAGCTCGATCTAAAGGATATATAATACACGTTTTTTAGGCCTCTGAATTCCTGAAACAAAAATTACCGAAAATCGCACGGATTGTTAATCGAGTCAAATAAAGCGGGCACAAAAATTTGCAGAAACATCAGAAGAAATTTAACGTTAAACGGTATGCGATAAACCAATTTCGGCCGAAAATCGGATAACCATGTAAAAGTGATTTATAGTTGTTTTTGGGGTCTAGAATCGAATAAGATATCTCCTGATGCAATTTCGGACACGTGGTAGAAAAACAGGCTTAAAAATAACAATGGCCGCTCCGACCACCCGAAACGGCTCAAATTGATGGGTAGTACACGTTTTTTAGGCCTCCGAGCTCCCCCGAACGAAAATGTCCGAAAATCGCATGGATTGTTAATCGAGTCAGATAAAGCGGACTCAAAATTTTTCAAAAACTCCGGAAGACATTTGACTTTACCAGTATGCTATAAACCAGTTTCAGCCGAAAATCGGATAACAATGTAAAAGTTATTTATAGTTATTTATAGGGTTTAAAATCGAATAAGATATCTCATGATGCGATTTCGGACACGTGGTAGAAAAACAAGCTGAAAAATAACAATGGCCGCTCCGACCACCCGAAACAGCTCGAACTAAAGGATATATAATACACGTTTTTTAGGCCTCTGAATTCCTGAAACAAAAAATACCGAAAATCGCACGGATTGTTAATCGAGTCAGATAAAGCGGGCACAAAAATTTGCAGAAACATCAGAAGACATTTAACCTTTAACGGTATGCGATAAACCAATTTCGGCCGAAAATCGGATAACCATGTAAAAGTGATTTATAGTTGTTTTTAGGGTCTAGAATCGAATAAGATATCTCCTGATGCAATTTCGGACACGTGGTAGAAAAACAGGCTTAAAAATAACCATGGCCGCTCCGACCACCGGAAACGGCTCGAATTGATGGGTAGTACACGTTTTTTAGGCCTCTGAGCTCCCCGAAACGAAAATGTCCGAAAATTGCATAGATTGTTAATCGAGTCAGATAAAGCGGACTCAAAAAATTTCAAAAACTTCAGAAGACATTTGACTTTACCGGTATGCTATAAACCAGTTTCGGCCGAAAATCGGATAACTATGTAAAAGTTATTTATAGTTGTTTATTGGGTTTAGAATGGAATAAGATATTTCAGGATGCAATTTCGGACACGTGGTAGAAAAATAGGCTGAAAAATAACAATGGCCGCTCCGACCACCCGAAACGGCTCAAATTGATGGGTAATACACGTTTTTTAGGCCTCCGAGCTCCCCCGAACGAAAATGTCCGAAAATCGCATGGATTGTTAATCGAGTCAGATAAAGCGGACTCAAAAATTTTCAAAAACTCCGGAAGACATTTGAATTTACCGGTATGCTATAAACCAGTTTCAGCCGAAAATCGGATAACAATGTAAAAGTTATTTATATTATTTATAGGGTTTAGAATCGAATAAGATATCTCCTGATGCAATTTCGGACACGTGGTAGAAAAACAGGCTTAAAAATAACAATGGCCGCTCCGACCACCCGAAACAGCTCGAACTAAAGGATATATAATACACGTTTTTTAGGCCTCTGAATTCCTGAAACAAAAATTACCGGAAATCGCACGGATTGTTAATCGAGTCAGATAAAGCGGGCACAAAAATTTGCAGAAACATCAGAAGACATTTAACCTTTAACGGTATGCGATAAACCAATTTCGGCCGAAAATCGGATAACCATGTAAAAGTGATTTATAGTTGTTTTTAGGGTCTAGAATCGAATAAGATATCTCCTGATGCAATTTCGGACACGTGGTAGAAAAACAAGCTGAAAAATAACAATGGCCGGTCCGACCACCCGAAACAGCTCGAACTAAAGGATATATAATACACGTTTTTTAGGCCTCTGAATTCCTGAAACAAAAAATACCGAAAATCGCACGGATTGTTAATCGAGTCAGATAAAGCGGGCACAAAAATTTGCAGAAACTCCGGAAGACATTTAACCTTTAACGGTATGCGATAAACCAATTTCGGCCGAAAATCGGATAACCATGTAAAAGTGATTTATAGTTGTTTTTAGGGTCTAGAATCGAATAAGATATCTCCTGATGCAATTTCGGACACGTGGTAGAAAAACAGGCTTAAAAATGACAATGGCCGCTCCGACCACCGGAAACGGCTCGAATTGATGGGTAGTACACGTTTTTTAGGCCTCTGAGCTCTCGAAACGAAAATGTCCGAAAATTGCATAGATTGTTAATCGAGTCAGATAAAGCGGACTCAAAAAATTTCAAAAACTCCGTAAGACATTTGACTTTACCGGTATGCTATAAACCAGTTTCGGCCGAAAATCGGATAACTATGTAAAAGTTATTTATAATTGTTTATAGGGTATAGAATCGAATAAGATCTCTAATGATGCGATTTCGGACACGTGGTAGAAGAACAAGCTGAAAAATTACAATGGCCACTCCGACCACCCGAAACAGCTCGATCTAAAGGATATATAATACACGTTTTTTAGGCCTCTGAATTCCTGAAACAAAAATTACCGAAAATCGCACGGATTGTTAATCGAGTCAAATAAAGCGGGCACAAAAATTTGCAGAAACATCAGAAGAAATTTAACGTTAAACGGTATGCGATAAACCAATTTCGGCCGAAAATCGGATAACCATGTAAAAGTGATTTATAGTTGTTTTTGGGGTCTAGAATCGAATAAGATATCTCCTGATGCAATTTCGGACACGTGGTAGAAAAACAGGCTTAAAAATAACAATGGCCGCTCCGACCACCCGAAACGGCTCAAATTGATGGGTAGTACACGTTTTTTAGGCCTCCGAGCTCCCCCGAACGAAAATGTCCGAAAATCGCATGGATTGTTAATCGAGTCAGATAAAGCGGACTCAAAATTTTTCAAAAACTCCGGAAGACATTTGACTTTACCAGTATGCTATAAACCAGTTTCAGCCGAAAATCGGATAACAATGTAAAAGTTATTTATAGTTATTTATAGGGTTTAAAATCGAATAAGATATCTCATGATGCGATTTCGGACACGTGGTAGAAAAACAAGCTGAAAAATAACAATGGCCGCTCCGACCACCCGAAACAGCTCGAACTAAAGGATATATAATACACGTTTTTTAGGCCTCTGAATTCCTGAAACAAAAAATACCGAAAATCGCACGGATTGTTAATCGAGTCAGATAAAGCGGGCACAAAAATTTGCAGAAACATCAGAAGACATTTAACCTTTAACGGTATGCGATAAACCAATTTCGGCCGAAAATCGGATAACCATGTAAAAGTGATTTATAGTTGTTTTTAGGGTCTAGAATCGAATAAGATATCTCCTGATGCAATTTCGGACACGTGGTAGAAAAATAAGCTGAAAAATAACAATGGCCGGTCCGACCACCCGAAACAGCTCGAACTAAAGGATATATAATACACGTTTTTTAGGCCTCTGAATTCCTGAAACAAAAAATACCGAAAATCGCACGGATTGTTAATCGAGTCAGATAAAGCGGGCACAAAAATTTGCAGAAACTCCGGAAGACATTTAACCTTTAACGGTATGCGATAAACCAATTTCGGCCGAAAATCGGATAACCATGTAAAAGTGATTTATAGTTGTTTTTAGGGTCTAGAATCGAATAAGATATCTCCTGATGCAATTTCGGACACGTGGTAGAAAAACAGGCTTAAAAATGACAATGGCCGCTCCGACCACCGGAAACGGCTCGAATTGATGGGTAGTACACGTTTTTTAGGCCTCTGAGCTCCCCGAAACGAAAATGTCCGAAAATTGTATAGATTGTTAATCGAGTCAGATAAAGCGGACTCAAAAAATTTCAAAAACTCCGTAAGACATTTGACTTTACCGGTATGCTATAAACCAGTTTCGGCCGAAAATCGGATAACTATGTAAAAGTTATTTATAATTGTTTATAGGGTATAGAATCGAATAAGATCTCTAATGATGCGATTTCGGACACGTGGTAGAAGAACAAGCTGAAAAATTACAATGGCCACTCCGACCACCCGAAACAGCTCGATCTAAAGGATATATAATACACGTTTTTTAGGCCTCTGAATTCCTGAAACAAAAATTACCGAAAATCGCACGGATTGTTAATCGAGTCAAATAAAGCGGGCACAAAAATTTGCAGAAACATCAGAAGAAATTTAACGTTAAACGGTATGCGATAAACCAATTTCGGCCGAAAATCGGATAACCATGTAAAAGTGATTTATAGTTGTTTTTGGGGTCTAGAATCGAATAAGATATCTCCTGATGCAATTTCGGACACGTGGTAGAAAAACAGGCTTAAAAATAACAATGGCCGCTCCGACCACCCGAAACGGCTCAAATTGATGGGTAGTACACGTTTTTTAGGCCTCTGAGCTCCCCCGAACGAAAATGTCCGAAAATCGCATGGATTGTTAATCGAGTCAGATAAAGCGGACTCAAAATTTTTCAAAAACTCCGGAAGACATTTGACTTTACCAGTATGCTATAAACCAGTTTCAGCCGAAAATCGGATAACAATGTAAAAGTTATTTATAGTTATTTATAGGGTTTAAAATCGAATAAGATATCTCATGATGCGATTTCGGACACGTGGTAGAAAAACAAGCTGAAAAATAACAATGGCCGCTCCGACCACCCGAAACAGCTCGAACTAAAGGATATATAATACACGTTTTTTAGGCCTCTGAATTCCTGAAACAAAAAATACCGAAAATCGCACGGATTGTTAATCGAGTCAGATAAAGCGGGCACAAAAATTTGCAGAAACATCAGAAGACATTTAACCTTTAACGGTATGCGATAAACCAATTTCGGCCGAAAATCGGATAACCATGTAAAAGTGATTTATAGTTGTTTTTAGGGTCTAGAATCGAATAAGATATCTCCTGATGCAATTTCGGACACGTGGTAGAAAAACAAGCTGAAAAATAACAATGGCCGGTCCGACCACCCGAAACAGCTCGAACTAAAGGATATATAATACACGTTTTTTAGGCCTCTGAATTCCTGAAACAAAAAATACCGAAAATCGCACGGATTGTTAATCGAGTCAGATAAAGCGGGCACAAAAATTTGCAGAAACTCCGGAAGACATTTAACCTTTAACGGTATGCGATAAACCAATTTCGGCCGAAAATCGGATAACCATGTAAAAGTGATTTATAGTTGTTTTTAGGGTCTAGAATCGAATAAGATATCTCCTGATGCAATTTCGGACACGTGGTAGAAAAACAGGCTTAAAAATGACAATGGCCGCTCCGACCACCGGAAACGGCTCGAATTGATGGGTAGTACACGTTTTTTAGGCCTCTGAGCTCCCCGAAACGAAAATGTCCGAAAATTGTATAGATTGTTAATCGAGTCAGATAAAGCGGACTCAAAAAATTTCAAAAACTCCGTAAGACATTTGACTTTACCGGTATGCTATAAACCAGTTTCGGCCGAAAATCGGATAACTATGTAAAAGTTATTTATAATTGTTTATAGGGTATAGAATCGAATAAGATCTCTAATGATGCGATTTCGGACACGTGGTAGAAGAACAAGCTGAAAAATTACAATGGCCACTCCGACCACCCGAAACAGCTCGATCTAAAGGATATATAATACACGTTTTTTAGGCCTCTGAATTCCTGAAACAAAAATTACCGAAAATCGCACGGATTGTTAATCGAGTCAGATAAAGCGGGCACAAAAATTTGCAGAAACATCAGAAGAAATTTAACGTTAAACGGTATGCGATAAACCAATTTCGGCCGAAAATCGGATAAACATGTAAAAGTGATTTATAGTTGTTTTTAGGGTCTAGAATCGAATAAGATATCTCCTGATGCAATTTCGGACACGTGGTCGAAAAACAGGCTTAAAAATAACAATGGCCGCTCCGACCACCGGAAACGGCTCGAATTGATGGGTAGTACACGTTTTTTAGGCCTCTGAGCTCCCCGAAACGAAAATGTCCGAAAATTGCATAGATTGTTAATCGAGTCAGATAAAGCGGACTCAAAAATTTCAAAAACTCCGGAAGACATTTGACTTTACCGGTATGCGATAAACCAATTTCGGCCGAAAATCGGATAACCATGTAAAAGTGATTTATAGTTGTTTTTAGGGTCTAGAATCGAATAAGATATCTCCTGATGCAATTTCGGACACGTGGTAGAAAAACAGGCTTAAAAATAACAATGGCCGCTCCGACCACCCGAAACGGCTCAAATTGATGGGTAGTACACGTTTTTTAGGCCTCCGAGCTCCCCCGAACGAAAATATCCGAAAATCGCATGGATTGTTAATCGAGTCAGATAAAGCGGACTCAAAAATTTTCAAAAACTCCGGAAGACATATGACTTTACCGGTATGCGATAAACCAATTTCGGCCGAAAATCGGATAACCATGTAAAAGTGATTTATAGTTGTTTTTAGGGTCTAGAATCGAATAAGATATCTCCTGATGCAATTTCGGACACGTGGTAGAAAAACAGGCTTAAAAATAACAATGGCCGCTCCGACCACCCGAAACGGCTCAAATTGATGGGTAGTACACGTTTTTTAGGCCTCCGAGCTCCCCCGAACAAAAATATCCGAAAATCGCATGGATTGTTAATCGAGTCAGATAAAACGGACTCAAAAATTTTCAAAAACTCCGGAAGACATTTGACTTTACCGGTATGTTATAAACCAGTTTCAGCCGAAAATCGGATAACAATGTAAAAGTTATTTATAGTTATTTATAGGGTTTAGAATCGAATGAGATATCTCATGATGAGATTTCGGACACGTGGTAGAAAAACAAGCTGAAAAATAACAATGGCCTCTCCGACCACCCGAAACAGCTCTAACTAAAGGATATATAATACAAGTTTTTTAGGCCTCTGAATTCCTGAAACAAAAATTACCGAAAATCGCACGGATTGTTAATCGAGTCAGATAAAGCGGGCACAAAAATTTGCAGAAACATGAGAAGACATTTAACCTTTAACGGTATGCGATAAACCAATTTCGGCCGAAAATCGGATAACCATGTAAAAGTGATTTATAGTTGTTTTAAGGGTCTAGAATCGAATAAGATATCTCCTGATGCAATTTCGGACACGTGGTAGAAAAACAAGCTGAAAAATAACAATGGCCGCTCCGACCACCCGAAACAGCTCGAACTAAAGGATATATAATACACGTTTTTTAGGCCTCTGAATTCCTGAAACAAAAATTACCGAAAATCGCACGGATTGTTAATCGAGTCAGATAAAGCGGGCACAAAAATTTGCAGAAACTCCGGAAGACATTTAAACTTTAACGGTATGCGATAAACCAATTTCGGCCGAAAATCGGATAACCATGTAAAAGTGATTTATAGTTGTTTTTAGGGTCTAGAATCGAATAAGATATCTCCTGATGCAATTTCGGACACGTGGTAGAAAAACAGGCTTAAAAATAACAATGGCCGCTCCGACCACCCGAAACGGCTCAAATTGATGGGTAGTACACGTTTTTTAGGCCTCCGAGCTCCCCCGAACGAAAATATCCGAAAACCGAATGGATTGTTAATCGAGTCAGATAAAGCGGACTCAAAAATTTTCAAAAATTTTCAAAAACATTTGACTTTACCGGTATGCTATAAACCAGTTTCAGCCGAAAATCGGATAATAATGTAAAAGTTATTTATAGTTATTTATAGGGTTTAGAATCGAATAAGATATCTCATGATGCGATTTCGGACACGTGGTAGAAAAACAAGCTGAGAAATAACAATGGCCGCTCCGACCACCCGAAACAGCTCGAACTAAAGGATATATAATACACGTTTTTTAGGCCTCTGAATTCCTGAAACAAAAATTACCGAAAATCGCACGGATTGTTAATCGAGTCAGATAAAGCGGGCACAAAAATTTGCAGAAACATCAGAAGACATTTAACCTTTAACGGTATGCGATAAACCTATTTCGGCCGAAAATCGGATAACCATGTAAAAGTGATTTATAGTTGTTTTTAGGGTCTAGAATCGAATAAGATATCTCCTGATGCAATTTCGGACACGT
Organism: Silene conica; assembly: GCA_029255685.2. Lineage (NCBI taxonomy): Eukaryota > Viridiplantae > Streptophyta > Magnoliopsida > Caryophyllales > Caryophyllaceae > Silene > Silene conica. The sequence continues at coordinate 46,187,972 of CM055312.2, read as the reverse complement.
GGTAGAAAAACAAGCTGAAAAATAACAATGGCCGGTCCGACCACCCGAAACAGCTCGAACTAAAGGATATATAATACACGTTTTTTAGGCCTCTGAATTCCTGAAACAAAAAATACCGAAAATTGCACGGATTGTTAATCGAGTCAGATAAAGCGGGCACAAAAATTTGCAGAAACTCCGGAAGACATTTAACCTTTAACGGTATGCGATAAACCAATTTCGGCCGAAAATCGGATAACCATGTAAAAGTGATTTATAGTTGTTTTTAGGGTCTAGAATCGAATAAGATATCTCCTGATGCAATTTCGGACACGTGGTAGAAAAACAGGCTTAAAAATAACAATGGCCGCTCCGACCACCGGAAACGGCTCGAATTGATGGGTAGTACACGTTTTTTAGGCCTCTGAGCTTCTCGAAACGAAAATGTCCGAAAATTGCATAGATTGTTAATCGAGTCAGATAAAGCGGACTCAAAAAATTTCAAAAACTCCGTAAGACATTTGACTTTACCGGTATGCTATAAACCAGTTTCGGCCGAAAATCGGATAACTATGTAAAAGTTATATATAATTGTTTATAGGGTATAGAATCGAATAAGATCTCTCATGATACGATTTCGGACACGTGGTAGAAAAACAAGCTGAAAAATTACAATGGCCACTCCGACCACCCGAAACTGCTCGATCTAAAGGATATATAATACACGTTTTTTAGGCCTCTGAATTTCTGAAACAAAAATTACCGAAAATCGCACGGATTGTTAATCGAGTCAAATAAAGCGGGCACAAAAATTTGCAGAAACATCAGAAGAAATTTAACGTTAAACGGTATGCGATAAACCAATTTCGGCCGAAAATCGGATAACCATGTAAAAGTGATTTATAGTTGTTTTTGGGGTCTAGAATCGAATAAGATATCTCCTGATGCAATTTCGGACACGTGGTAGAAAAACAGGCTTAAAAATAACAATGGCCGCTCCGACCACCGGAAACGGCTCGAATTGATGGGTAGTACACGTTTTTTAGGCCTCTGAGCTCCCCGAAACGAAAATGTCAAAAAATTGCATAGATTGTTAATCGAGTCAGATAAAGCGAACTCAAAAAATTTCAAAAACTCCGGAAAACATTTGACTTTACCGGTATGCTATAAACCAGTTTCGGCAGAAAATCGGATAACTATGTAAAAGTTATTTATAGTTGTTTATAGGGTATAGAATCGAATAAGATATCTCATGATGCGATTTCGGACACGTGGTAAAAAACAACCTGAAAAATTACAATGGCCGCTCCGACCACCCGAAACAGCTCGAACTAAAGGATATATAATACACGTTTTTTAGGCCTCTGAATTCCTGAAACAAAAGTTACCGAAAATCGCACGGATTGTTAATCGAGTCAGATAAAGCGGGCACAAAAATTTGCAGAAACATCAGAAGACATTTAACCTTTAACGGTATGCGATAAACCAATTTCGGCCGAAAATCGGATAAACATGTAAAAGTGATTTATAGTTGTTTTTAGGGTCTAGAATCGAATAAGATATCTCCTGATGCAATTTCGGACACGTGGTAGAAAAACAAGCTGAAAAATAACAATGGCCGCTCCGACCACCCGAAACAGCTCGAACTAAAGGATATATAATACACGTTTTTTAGGCCTCTGAATTCCTGAAACAAAAATTACCGAAAATCGCACGGATTGTTAATCGAGTCAGATAAAGCGGGCACAAAAATTTGCAGAAACTCCGGAAGACATTTAACCTTTAACGGTATGCGATAAACCAATTTCGGCCGAAAATCGGATAACCATGTAAAAGTGATTTATAGTTGTTTTTAGGGTCTAGAATCGAATAAGATATCTCCTGATGCAATTTCGGACACGTGGTAGAAAAACAGGCTTAAAAATAACAATGGCCGCTCCGACCACCCGAAACGGCTCAAATTGATGGGTAGTACACGTTTTTTAGGCCTCCGAGCTCCCCCGAACAAAAATATCCGAAAATCGCATGGATTGTTAATCGAGTCAGATAAAACGGACTCAAAAATTTTCAAAAACTCCGGAAGACATTTGACTTTACCGGTATGTTATAAACCAGTTTCAGCCGAAAATCGGATAACAATGTAAAAGTTATTTATAGTTATTTATAGGGTTTAGAATCGAATGAGATATCTCATGATGAGATTTCGGACACGTGGTAGAAAAACAAGCTGAAAAATAACAATGGCCTCTCCGACCACCCGAAACAGCTCGAACTAAAGGATATATAATACAAGTTTTTTAGGCCTCTGAATTCCTGAAACAAAAATTACCGAAAATCGCACGGATTGTTAATCGAGTCAGATAAAGCGGGCACAAAAATTTGCAGAAACATCAGAAGACATTTAACCTTTAACGGTATGCGATAAACCAATTTCGGCCGAAAATCGGATAACCATGTAAAAGTGATTTATAGTTGTTTTAAGGGTCTAGAATCGAATAAGATATCTCCTGATGCAATTTCGGACACGTGGTAGAAAAACAGGCTTAAAAATAACAATGGCCGCTCCGACCACCGGAAACGGCTCGAATTGATGGGTAGTACACGTTTTTTAGGCCTCTGAGCTCCCCGAAACGAAAATGTCCGAAAATTGCATAGATTGTTAATCGAGTCAGATAAAGCGGACTCAAAAATTTCAAAAACTCCGGAAGACATTTGACTTTACCGGTATGCGATAAACCAATTTCGGCCGAAAATCGGATAACCATGTAAAAGTGATTTATAGTTGTTTTTAGGGTCTAGAATCGAATAAGATATCTCCTGATGCAATTTCGGACACGTGGTAGAAAAACAGGCTTAAAAATAACAATGGCCGCTCCGACCACCCGAAACAGCTCGAACTAAAGGATATATAATACACGTTTTTTAGGCCTCTGAATTCCTGAAACAAAAATTACCGAAAATCGCACGGATTGTTAATCGAGTCAGATAAAGCGGGCACAAAAATTTGCAGAAACATCAGAAGACATTTAACCTTTAACGGTATGCGATAAACCAATTTCGGCCGAAAATCGGATAAACATGTAAAAGTGATTTATAGTTGTTTTTAGGGTCTAGAATCGAATAAGATATCTCCTGATGCAATTTCGGACACGTGGTAGAAAAACAGGCTTAAAAATAACAATGGCCGCTCCGACCACCGGAAACGGCTCGAATTGATGGGTAGTACACGTTTTTTAGGCCTCTGAGCTCCCCGAAACGAAAATGTCCGAAAATTGCATAGATTGTTAATCGAGTCAGATAAAGCGGACTCAAAAATTTCAAAAACTCCGGAAGACATTTGACTTTACCGGTATGCGATAAACCAATTTCGGCCGAAAATCGGATAACCATGTAAAAGTGATTTATAGTTGTTTTTAGGGTCTAGAATCGAATAAGATATCTCCTGATTCAATTTCGGACACGTGGTAGAAAAACAGGCTTAAAAATAACAATGGCCGCTCCGACCACCCGAAACGGCTCAAATTGATGGGTAGTACACGTTTTTTAGGCCTCCGAGCTCCCCCGAACGAAAATATCCGAAAATCGCATGGATTGTTAATCGAGTCAGATAAAGCGGACTCAAAAATTTTCAAAAACTCCGGAAGACATATGACTTTACCGGTATGCGATAAACCAATTTCGGCCGAAAATCGGATAACCATGTAAAAGTGATTTATAGTTGTTTTTAGGGTCTAGAATCGAATAAGATATCTCCTGATGCAATTTCGGACACGTGGTAGAAAAACAGGCTTAAAAATAACAATGGCCGCTCCGACCACCCGAAACGGCTCAAATTGATGGGTAGTACACGTTTTTTAGGCCTCCGAGCTCCCCCGAACAAAAATATCCGAAAATCGCATGGATTGTTAATCGATTCAGATAAAACGGACTCAAAAATTTTCAAAAACTCCGGAAGACATTTGACTTTACCGGTATGTTATAAACCAGTTTCAGCCGAAAATCGGATAACAATGTAAAAGTTATTTATAGTTATTTATAGGGTTTAGAATCGAATGAGATATCTCATGATGAGATTTCGGACACGTGGTAGAAAAACAAGCTGAAAAATAACAATGGCCTCTCCGACCACCCGAAACAGCTCGAACTAAAGGATATATAATACAAGTTTTTTAGGCCTCTGAATTCCTGAAACAAAAATTACCGAAAATCGCACGGATTGTTAATCGAGTCAGATAAAGCGGGCACAAAAATTTGCAGAAACATCAGAAGACATTTAACCTTTAACGGTATGCGATAAACCAATTTCGGCCGAAAATCGGATAACCATGTAAAAGTGATTTATAGTTGTTTTAAGGGTCTAGAATCGAATAAGATATCTCCTGATGCAATTTCGGACACGTGGTAGAAAAACAGGCTTAAAAATAACAATGGCCGCTCCGACCACCGGAAACGGCTCGAATTGATGGGTAGTACACGTTTTTTAGGCCTCTGAGCTCCCCGAAACGAAAATGTCCGAAAATTGCATAGATTGTTAATCGAGTCAGATAAAGCGGACTCAAAAATTTCAAAAACTCCGGAAGACATTTGACTTTACCGGTATGCGATAAACCAATTTCGGCCGAAAATCGGATAACCATGTAAAAGTGATTTATAATTGTTTTTAGGGTCTAGAATCGAATAAGATATCTCCTGATGCAATTTCGGACACGTGGTAGAAAAACAGGCTTAAAAATAACAATGGCCGCTCCGACCACCCGAAACAGCTCGAACTAAAGGATATATAATACACGTTTTTTAGGCCTCTGAATTCCTGAAACAAAAATTACCGAAAATCGCACGGATTGTTAATCGAGTCAGATAAAGCGGGCACAAAAATTTGCAGAAACATCAGAAGACATTTAACCTTTAACGGTATGCGATAAACCAATTTCGGCCGAAAATCGGATAAACATGTAAAAGTGATTTATAGTTGTTTTTAGGGTCTAGAATCGAATAAGATATCTCCTGATGCAATTTCGGACACGTGGTAGAAAAACAGGCTTAAAAATAACAATGGCCGCTCCGACCACCGGAAACGGCTCGAATTGATGGGTAGTACACGTTTTTTAGGCCTCTGAGCTCCCCGAAACGAAAATGTCCGAAAATTGCATAGATTGTTAATCGAGTCAGATAAAGCGGACTCAAAAATTTCAAAAACTCCGGAAGACATTTGACTTTACCGGTATGCGATAAACCAATTTCGGCCGAAAATCGGATAACCATGTAAAAGTGATTTATAGTTGTTTTTAGGGTCTAGAATCGAATAAGATATCTCCTGATGCAATTTCGGACACGTGGTAGAAAAACAGGCTTAAAAATAACAATGGCCGCTCCGACCACCCGAAACGGCTCAAATTGATGGGTAGTACACGTTTTTTAGGCCTCCGAGCTCCCCCGAACGAAAATATCCGAAAATCGCATGGATTGTTAATCGAGTCAGATATAGCGGACTCAAAAATTTTCAAAAACTCCGGAAGACATATGACTTTACCGTTATGCGATAAACCAATTTCGGCCGAAAATCGGATAACCATGTAAAAGTGATTTATAGTTGTTTTTAGGGTCTAGAATCGAATAAGATATCTCCTGATGCAATTTCGGACACGTGGTAGAAAAACAGGCTTTAAAATAACAATGGCCGCTCCGACCACCCGAAACGGCTCAAATTGATGGGTAGTACACGTTTTTTAGGCCTCCGAGCTCCCCCGAACAAAAATATCCGAAAATCGCATGGATTGTTAATCGAGTCAGATAAAACGGACTCAAAAATTTTCAAAAACTCCGGAAGACATTTGACTTTACCGGTATGTTATAAACCAGTTTCAGCCGAAAATCGGATAACAATGTAAAAGTTATTTATAGTTATTTATAGGGTTTAGAATCGAATGAGATATCTCATGATGAGATTTCGGACACGTGGTAGAAAAACAAGCTGAAAAATAACAATGGCCTCTCCGACCACCCGAAACAGCTCTAACTAAAGGATATATAATACAAGTTTTTTAGGCCTCTGAATTCCTGAAACAAAAATTACCGAAAATCGCACGGATTGTTAATCGAGTCAGATAAAGCGGGCACAAAAATTTGCAGAAACATCAGAAGACATTTAACCTTTAACGGTATGCGATAAACCAATTTCGGCCAAAAATCGGATAACCATGTAAAAGTGATTTATAGTTGTTTTTAGGGTCTAGAATCGAATAAGATATCTCCTGATGCAATTTCGGACACGTGGTAGAAAAACAAGCTGAAAAATAACAATGGCCGCTCCGACCACCCGAAACAGCTCGAACTAAAGGATATATAATACACGTTTTTTAGGCCTCTGAATTCCTGAAACAAAAATTACCGAAAATCGCACGGATTGTTAATCGAGTCAGATAAAGCGGGCACAAAAATTTGCAGAAACTCCGGAAGACATTTAAACTTTAACGGTATGCGATAAACCAATTTCGGCCGAAAATCGGATAACCATGTAAAAGTGATTTATAGTTGTTTTTAGGGTCTAGAATCGAATAAGATATCTACTGATGCAATTTCGGACACGTGGTAGAAAAACAGGCTTAAAAATAACAATGGCCGCTCCGACCACCCGAAACGGCTCAAATTGATGGGTAGTACACGTTTTTTAGGCCTCCGAGCTCCCCCGAACGAAAATATCCGAAAACCGAATGGATTGTTAATCGAGTCAGATAAAGCGGACTCAAAAATTTTCAAAAATTTTCAAAAACATTTGACTTTACCGGTATGCTATAAACCAGTTTCAGCCGAAAATCGGATAATAATGTAAAAGTTATTTATAGTTATTTATAGGGTTTAGAATCGAATAAGATATCTCATGATGCGATTTCGGACACGTGGTAGAAAAACAAGCCGAGAAATAACAATGGCCGCTCCGACCACCCGAAACAGCTCGAACTAAAGGATATATAATACACGTTTTTTAGGCCTCTGAATTCCTGAAACAAAAATTACCGAAAATCGCACGGATTGTTAATCGAGTCAGATAAAGCGGGCACAAAAATTTGCAGAAACATCAGAAGACATTTAACCTTTAACGGTATGCGATAAACCTATTTCGGCCGAAAATCGGATAACCATGTAAAAGTGATTTATAGTTGTTTTTAGGGTCTAGAATCGAATAAGATATCTCCTGATGCAATTTCGGACACGTGGTAGAAAAACAGGCTTAAAAATAACAATGGCCGCTCCGACCACCGGAAACGGCTCGAATTGATGGGTAGTACACGTTTTTTAGGCCTCTGAGCTCCCCGAAACGAAAATGTCCGAAAATTGCATAGATTGTTAATCGAGTCAGATAAAGCGGACTCAAAAATTTCAAAAACTCCGGAAGACATTTGACTTTACCGGTATGCGATAAACCAATTTCGGACGAAAATCGGATAACCATGTAAAAGTGATTTATAGTTGTTTTTGGGGTCTAGAATCGAATAAGATATCTCCTGATGCAATTTCGGACACGTGGTAGAAAAACAGGCTTCAAAATAACAATGGCCGCTCCGACCACCGAAAACGGCTCGAATTGATGGGTAGTAAACGTTTTTTACGCCTCTGAGCTCCCCGAAACGAAAATGTCCGAAAATTGCATAGATTGTTAATCGAGTCAGATAAAGCGGACTCAAAAAATTTCAAAAACTCCGTAAGACATTTGACTTTACCGGTATGCTATAAACCAGTTTCGGCCGAAAATCGGATAACTATGTAAAAGTTATTTATAATTGTTTATAGGTTATAGAATCGAATAAGATCTCTCATGATGCGATTTCGGACACGTGGTAGAAAAACAACCTGAAAAATTACAATGGCCACTCCGACCACCCGAAACAGCTCGATCTAAAGGATATATAATACACGTTTTTTAGGCCTCTGAATTCCTGAAACAAAAATTACCGAAAATCGCACGGATTGTTAATCGAGTCAAATAAAGCGGGCACAAAAATTTGCAGAAACATCAGAAGAAATTTAACGTTAAACGGTATGCGATAAACCAATTTCGGCCGAAAATCGGATAACCATGTAAAAGTGATTTATAGTTGTTTTTGGGGTCTAGAATCGAATAAGATATCTCCTGATGCAATTTCGGACACGTGGTAGAAAAACAGGCTTAAAAATAACAATGGCCGCTCCGACCAACGGAAACGGCTCGAATTGATGGGTAGTACACGTTTTTTAGGCCTCTGAGCTCCCCGAAACGAAAATGTCTGAAAATTGCATAGATTGATAATCGAGTCAGATAAAGCGGACTCAAAAAATTCAAAAACTCCGGAAGACATTTGACTTTACCGGTATGCTATAAACCAGTTTCGGCCGAAAATCGGATAACTATGTAAAAGTTATTTATAGTTGTTTATTGGGTTTAGAATGGAATAAGATATTTCATGATGCAATTTCGGACACGTGGTAGAAAAACAGGCTGAAAAATAACAATGGCCGCTCCGACCACCCGAAACGGCTCAAATTGATGGCTAATACACGTTTTTTAGGCCTCCGAGCTCCCCCGAACGAAAATGTCCGAAAATCGCATGGATTGTTAATCGAGTCAGATAAAGCGGACTCAAAAATTTTCAAAAACTCCGGAAGACATTTGACTTTACCAGTATGCTATAAACCAGTTTCAGCCGAAAATCGGATAACAATGTAAAAGTTATTTATAGTTATTTATAGGGTTTAGAATCGAATGAGATATCTCATGATGAGATTTCGGACACGTGGTAGAAAAACAAGCTGAAAAATAACAATGGCCTCTCCGACCACCCGAAACAGCTCGAACTAAAGGATATATAATACACGTTTTTTAGGCCTCTGAATTCCTGAAACAAAAATTACTGAAAATCGCACGGATTGTTAATCGAGTCAGATAAAGCGGGCACAAAAATTTGCAGAAACATCAGAAGACATTTAACCTTTAACGGTATGCGATAAACCAATTTCGGCCGAAAATCGGATAACCATGTAAAAGTGATTTATAGTTGTTTTAAGGGTCTAGAATCGAATAAGATATCTCCTGATGCAATTTCGGACACGTGGTAGAAAAACAGGCTTAAAAATAACAATGGCCGCTCCGACCACCGGAAACGGCTCGAATTGATGGGTAGTACACGTTTTTTAGGCCTCTGAGCTCCCCGAAACGAAAATGTACGAAAATTGCATAGATTGTAAATCGAGTCAGATAAAGCGGACTCAAAAATTTCAAAAACTCCGGAAGACATTTGACTTTACCGGTATGCGATAAACCAATTTCGGCCGAAAATCGGATAACCATGTAAAAGTGATTTATAGTTGTTTTTAGGGTCTAGAATCGAATAAGATATCTCCTGATGCAATTTCGGACACGTGGTAGAAAAACAGGCTTAAAAATAACAATGGCCGCTCCGACCACCCGAAACGGCTCAAATTGATGGGTAGTACACGTTTTTTAGGCCTCCGATCTCCCCCGAACGAAAATATCCGAAAATCGCATGGATTGTTAATCGAGTCAGATAAAGCGGACTCAAAAATTTTCAAAAACTCCGGAAGACATTTGACTTTTCCGGTATGCGATAAACCAATTTCGGCCGAAAATCGGATAACCATGTAAAAGTGATTTATAGTTGTTTTTAGGGTCTAGAATCGAATAAGATATCTCTTGATGCAATTTCGGACACGTGGTAGAAAAACAAGCTGAAAAATAACAATGGCCGCTCCGACCACCCGAAACAGCTCGAACTAAAGGATATATAATACACGTTTTTTAGGCCTCTGAATTCCTGAAACAAAAATTACCGAACATCGCACGGATTGTTAATCGAGTCAGATAAAGCGGGCACAAAAATTTGCAGAAACTCCGGAAGACATTTAACCTTTACCGGTATGCGATAAACCAATTTCGGCCGAAAATCGGATAACCATGTAAAAGTGATTTATAGTTGTTTTTAGGGTCTAGAATCGAATAAGATATCTCCTGATGCAATTTCGGACACGTGGTAGAAAAACAGGCTTAAAAATAACAATGGCCGCTCCGACCACCCGAAACGGCTCAAATTGATGGGTAGTACACGTTTTTTAGGCCTCGGAGCTCCCCCGAACGAAAATATCCGAAAATCGCATGGATTGTTAATCGAGTCAGATAAAGCGGACTCAAAAATTTTCAAAAACTCCGGAAGACATATGACTTTACCGGTATGCGATAAACCAATTTCGGCCGAAAATCGGATAACCATGTAAAAGTGATTTATAGTTGTTTTTAGGGTCTAGAATCGAATAAGATATCTCCTGATGCAATTTCGGACACGTGGTAGAAAAACAGGCTTAAAAATAACAATGGCCGCTCCGACCACCCGAAACGGCTCAAATTGATGGGTAGTACACGTTTTTTAGGCCTCCGAGCTCCCCCGAACAAAAATATCCGAAAATCGCATGGATTGTTAATCGAGTCAGATAAAGCGGACTCAAAAATTTTCAAAAACATTTGACTTTACCGGTATGCTATAAACCAGTTTCAGCCGAAAATCGGATAACAATGTAAAAGTTATTTATAGTTATTTATAGGGTTTAGAATCGAATGAGATATCTCATGATGAGATTTCGGACACGTGGTAGAAAAACAAGCTGAAAAATAACAATGGCCTCTCCGACCACCCGAAACAGCTCGAACTAAAGGATATATAATACACGTTTTTTAGGCCTCTGAATTCCTGAAACAAAAATTACCGAAAATCGCACGGATTGTTAATCGAGTCAGATAAAGCGGGCACAAAAATTTGCAGAAACATCAGAAGACATTTAACCTTTAACGGTATGCGATAAACCAATTTCGGCCAAAAATCGGATAACCATGTAAAAGTGATTTATAGTTGTTTTTAGGGTCTAGAATCGAATAAGATATCTCCTGATGCAATTTCGGACACGTGGTAGAAAAACAAGCTGAAAAATAACAATGGCCGCTCCGACCACCCGAAACAGCTCGAACTAAAGGATATATAATACACGTTTTTTAGGCCTCTGAATTCCTGAAACAAAAATTACCGAAAATCGCACGGATTGTTAATCGAGTCAGATAAAGCGGGCACAAAAATTTGCAGAAACTCCGGAAGACATTTAACCTTTAACGGTATGCGATAAACCAATTTCGGACGAAAATCGGATAACCATGTAAAAGTGATTTATAGTTGTTTTTAGGGTCTAGAATCGAATAAGATATCTCCTGATGCAATTTTGGACACGTGGTAGAAAAACAGGCTTAAAAATAACAATGGCCGCTCCGACCACCCGAAACGGCTCAAATTGATGGGTAGTACACGTTTTTTAGGCCTCCGAGCTCCCCCGAACAAAAATATCCGAAAATCGCATGGATTGTTAATCGAGTCAGATAAAGCGGACTCAAAAATTTTCAAAAATTTTCAAAAACATTTGACTTTACCGGTATGCTATAAACCAGTTTCAGCCGAAAATCGGATAACAATGTAAAAGTTATTTATAGTTATTTATAGGGTTTAGAATCGAATGAGATATCTCATGATGAGATTTCGGACACGTGGTAGAAAAACAAGCTGAAAAATAACAATGGCCTCTCCGACCACCCGAAACAGCTCGAACTAAAGGATATATAATACACGTTTTTTAGGCCTCTGAATTCCTGAAACAAAAATTACCGAAAATCGCACGGATTGTTAATCGAGTCAGATAAAGCGGGCACAAAAATTTGCAGAAACTCCGGAAGACATTTAACCTTTAACGGTATGCGATAAACCAATTTCGGCCGAAAATCGGATAACCATGTAAAAGTGATTTATAGTTGTTTTTAGGGTCTAGAATCGAATAAGATATCTCCTGATGCAATTTTGGACACGTGGTAGAAAAACAGGCTTAAAAATAACAATGGCCGCTCCGACCACCCGAAACGGCTCAAATTGATGGGTTGTACACGTTTTTTAGGCCTCCGAGCTCCCCCGAACAAAAATATCCGAAAATCGCATGGATTGTTAATCGAGTCAGATAAAGCGGACTCAAAAATTTTCAAAAATTTTCAAAAACATTTGACTTTACCGGTATGCTATAAACCAGTTTCAGCCGAAAATCGGATAACAATGTAAAAGTTATTTATAGTTATTTATAGGGTTTAGAATCGAATGAGATATCTCATGATGAGATTTCGGACACGTGGTAGAAAAACAAGCTGAAAAATAACAATGGCCTCTCCGACCACCCGAAACAGCTCGAACTAAAGGATATATAATACACGTTTTTTAGGCCTCTGAATTCCTGAAACAAAAATTACCGAAAATCGCACGGATTGTTAATCGAGTCAGATAAAGCGGGCACAAAAATTTGCAGAAACATCAGAAGACATTTAACCTTTAACGGTATGCGATAAACCAATTTCGGCCAAAAATCGGATAACCATGTAAAAGTGATTTATAGTTGTTTTTAGGGTGTAGAATCGAATAAGATATCTCCTGATGCAATTTCGGACACGTGGTAGAAAAACAAGCTGAAAAATAACAATGGCCGCTCCGACCACCCGAAACAGCTCGAACTAAAGGATATATAATACACGTTTTTTAGGCCTCTGAATTCCTGAAACAAAAATTACCGAAAATCGCACGGATTGTTAATCGAGTCAGATAAAGCGGGCACAAAAATTTGCAGAAACTCCGGAAGACATTTAACCCTTAACGGTATGCGATAAACCAATTTCGGCCGAAAATCGGATAACCATGTAAAAGTGATTTATAGTTGTTTTTAGGGTCTAGAATCGAATAAGATATCTCCTGATGCAATTTTGGACACGTGGTAGAAAAACAGGCTTAAAAATAACAATGGCCGCTCCGACCACCCGAAACGGCTCAAATTGATGGGTAGTACACGTTTTTTAGGCCTCCGAGCTCCCCCGAACAAAAATATCCGAAAATCGCATGGATTGTTAATCGAGTCAGATAAAGCGGACTCAAAAATTTTCAAAAATTTTCAAAAACATTTGACTTTACCGGTATGCTATAAACCAGTTTCAGCCGAAAATCGGATAACAATGTAAAAGTTATTTATAGTTATTTATAGGGTTTAGAATCGAATGAGATATCTCATGATGAGATTTCGGACACGTGGTAGAAAAACAAGCTGAAAAATAACAATGGCCTCTCCGACCACCCGAAACAGCTCGAACTAAAGGATATATAATACACGTTTTTTAGGCCTCTGAATTCCTGAAACAAAAATTACCGAAAATCGCACGGATTGTTAATCGAGTCAGATAAAGCGGGCACAAAAATTTGCAGAAACTCCGGAAGACATTTAACCTTTAACGGTATGCGATAAACCAATTTCGGCCGAAAATCGGATAACCATGTAAAAGTGATTTATAGTTGTTTTTAGGGTCTAGAATCGAATAAGATATCTCCTGATGCAATTTTGGACACCTGGTAGAAAAACAGGCTTAAAAATAACAATGGCCGCTCCGACCACCCGAAACGGCTCAAATTGATGGGTAGTACACGTTTTTTAGGCCTCCGAGCTCCCCCGAACAAAAATATCCGAAAATCGCATGGATTGTTAATCGAGTCAGATAAAGCGGACTCAAAAATTTTCAAAAATTTTCAAAAACATTTGACTTTACCGGTATGCTATAAACCAGTTTCAGCCGAAAATCGGATAACAATGTAAAAGTTATTTATAGTTATTTATAGGGTTTAGAATCGAATGAGATATCTCATGATGAGATTTCGGACACGTGGTAGAAAAACAAGCTGAAAAATAACAATGGCCTCTCCGACCACCCGAAACAGCTCGAACTAAAGGATATATAATACACGTTTTTTAGGCCTCTGAATTCCTGAAACAAAAATTACCGAAAATCGCACGGATTGTTAATCGAGTCAGATAAAGCGGGCACAAAAATTTGCAGAAACTCCGGAAGACATTTAACCTTTAACGGTATGCGATAAACCAATTTCGGCCGAAAATCGGATAACCATGTAAAAGTGATTTATAGTTGTTTTTAGGGTCTAGAATCGAATAAGATATCTCCTGATGCAATTTTGGACACGTGGTAGAAAAACAGGCTTAAAAATAACAATGGCCGCTCCGACCACCCGAAACGGCTCAAATTGATGGGTAGTACACGTTTTTTAGGCCTCCGAGCTCCCCCGAACAAAAATATCCGAAAATCGCATGGATTGTTAATCGAGTCAGATAAAGCGGACTCAAAAATTTTCAAAAATTTTCAAAAACATTTGACTTTACCGGTATGCTATAAACCAGTTTCAGCCGAAAATCGGATAACAATGTAAAAGTTATTTATAGTTATTTATAGGGTTTAGAATCGAATGAGATATCTCATGATGAGATTTCGGACACGTGGTAGAAAAACAAGCTGAAAAATAACAATGGCCTCTCCGACCACCCGAAACAGCTCGAACTAAAGGATATATAATACACGTTTTTTAGGCCTCTGAATTCCTGAAACAAAAATTACCGAAAATCGCACGGATTGTTAATCGAGTCAGATAAAGCGGGCACAAAAATTTGCAGAAACATCAGAAGACATTTAACCTTTAACGGTATGCGATAAACCAATTTCGGCCAAAAATCGGATAACCATGTAAAAGTGATTTATAGTTGTTTTTAGGGTCTAGAATCGAATAAGATATCTCCTGATGCAATTTCGGACACGTGGTAGAAAAACAAGCTGAAAAATAACAATGGCCGCTCCGACCACCCGAAACAGCTCGAACTAAAGGATATATAATACACGTTTTTTAGGCCTCTGAATTCCTGAAACAAAAATTACCGAAAATCGCACGGATTGTTAATCGAGTCAGATAAAGCGGGCACAAAAATTTGCAGAAACTCCGGAAGACATTTAACCCTTAACGGTATGCGATAAACCAATTTCGGCCGAAAATCGGATAACCATGTAAAAGTGATTTATAGTTGTTTTTAGGGTCTAGAATCGAATAAGATATCTCCTGATGCAATTTTGGACACGTGGTAGAAAAACAGGCTTAAAAATAACAATGGCCGCTCCGACCACCCGAAACGGCTCAAATTGATGGGTAGTACACGTTTTTTAGGCCTCCGAGCTCCCCCGAACAAAAATATCCGAAAATCGCATGGATTGTTAATCGAGTCAGATAAAGCGGACTCAAAAATTTTCAAAAATTTTCAAAAACATTTGACTTTACCGGTATGCTATAAACCAGTTTCAGCCGAAAATCGGATAACAATGTAAAAGTTATTTATAGTTATTTATAGGGTTTAGAATCGAATGAGATATCTCATGATGAGATTTCGGACACGTGGTAGAAAAACAAGCTGAAAAATAACAATGGCCTCTCCGACCACCCGAAACAGCTCGAACTAAAGGATATATAATACACGTTTTTTAGGCCTCTGAATTCCTGAAACAAAAATTACCGAAAATCGCACGGATTGTTAATCGAGTCAGATAAAGCGGGCACAAAAATTTGCAGAAACTCCGGAAGACATTTAACCTTTAACGGTATGCGATAAACCAATTTCGGCCGAAAATCGGATAACCATGTAAAAGTGATTTATAGTTGTTTTTAGGGTCTAGAATCGAATAAGATATCTCCTGATGCAATTTTGGACACCTGGTAGAAAAACAGGCTTAAAAATAACAATGGCCGCTCCGACCACCCGAAACGGCTCAAATTGATGGGTAGTACACGTTTTTTAGGCCTCCGAGCTCCCCCGAACAAAAATATCCGAAAATCGCATGGATTGTTAATCGAGTCAGATAAAGCGGACTCAAAAATTTTCAAAAATTTTCAAAAACATTTGACTTTACCGGTATGCTATAAACCAGTTTCAGCCGAAAATCGGATAACAATGTAAAAGTTATTTATAGTTATTTATAGGGTTTAGAATCGAATGAGATATCTCATGATGAGATTTCGGACACGTGGTAGAAAAACAAGCTGAAAAATAACAATGGCCTCTCCGACCACCCGAAACAGCTCGAACTAAAGGATATATAATACACGTTTTTTAGGCCTCTGAATTCCTGAAACAAAAATTACCGAAAATCGCACGGATTGTTAATCGAGTCAGATAAAGCGGGCACAAAAATTTGCAGAAACTCCGGAAGACATTTAACCTTTAACGGTATGCGATAAACCAATTTCGGCCGAAAATCGGATAACCATGTAAAAGTGATTTATAGTTGTTTTTAGGGTCTAGAATCGAATAAGATATCTCCTGATGCAATTTTGGACACGTGGTAGAAAAACAGGCTTAAAAATAACAATGGCCGCTCCGACCACCCGAAACGGCTCAAATTGATGGGTAGTACACGTTTTTTAGGCCTCCGAGCTCCCCCGAACAAAAATATCCGAAAATCGCATGGATTGTTAATCGAGTCAGATAAAGCGGACTCAAAAATTTTCAAAAATTTTCAAAAACATTTGACTTTACCGGTATGCTATAAACCAGTTTCAGCCGAAAATCGGATAACAATGTAAAAGTTATTTATAGTTATTTATAGGGTTTAGAATCGAATGAGATATCTCATGATGAGATTTCGGACACGTGGTAGAAAAACAAGCTGAAAAATAACAATGGCCTCTCCGACCACCCGAAACAGCTCGAACTAAAGGATATATAATACACGTTTTTTAGGCCTCTGAATTCCTGAAACAAAAATTACCGAAAATCGCACGGATTGTTAATCGAGTCAGATAAAGCGGGCACAAAAATTTGCAGAAACATCAGAAGACATTTAACCTTTAACGGTATGCGATAAACCAATTTCGGCCAAAAATCGGATAACCATGTAAAAGTGATTTATAGTTGTTTTTAGGGTCTAGAATCGAATAAGATATCTCCTGATGCAATTTCGGACACGTGGTAGAAAAACAAGCTGAAAAATAACAATGGCCGCTCCGACCACCCGAAACAGCTCGAACTAAAGGATATATAATACACGTTTTTTAGGCCTCTGAATTCCTGAAACAAAAATTACCGAAAATCGCACGGATTGTTAATCGAGTCAGATAAAGCGGGCACAAAAATTTGCAGAAACTCCGGAAGACATTTAACCCTTAACGGTATGCGATAAACCAATTTCGGCCGAAAATCGGATAACCATGTAAAAGTGATTTATAGTTGTTTTTAGGGTCTAGAATCGAATAAGATATCTCCTGATGCAATTTTGGACACGTGGTAGAAAAACAGGCTTAAAAATAACAATGGCCGCTCCGACCACCCGAAACGGCTCAAATTGATGGGTAGTACACGTTTTTTAGGCCTCCGAGCTCCCCCGAACAAAAATATCCGAAAATCGCATGGATTGTTAATCGAGTCAGATAAAGCGGACTCAAAAATTTTCAAAAATTTTCAAAAACATTTGACTTTACCGGTATGCTATAAACCAGTTTCAGCCGAAAATCGGATAACAATGTAAAAGTTATTTATAGTTATTTATAGGGTTTAGAATCGAATGAGATATCTCATGATGAGATTTCGGACACGTGGTAGAAAAACAAGCTGAAAAATAACAATGGCCTCTCCGACCACCCGAAACAGCTCGAACTAAAGGATATATAATACACGTTTTTTAGGCCTCTGAATTCCTGAAACAAAAATTACCGAAAATCGCACGGATTGTTAATCGAGTCAGATAAAGCGGGCACAAAAATTTGCAGAAACTCCGGAAGACATTTAACCCTTAACGGTATGCGATAAACCAATTTCGGCCGAAAATCGGATAACCATGTAAAAGTGATTTATAGTTGTTTTTAGGGTCTAGAATCGAATAAGATATCTCCTGATGCAATTTTGGACACCTGGTAGAAAAACAGGCTTAAAAATAACAATGGCCGCTCCGACCACCCGAAACGGCTCAAATTGATGGGTAGTACACGTTTTTTAGGCCTCCGAGCTCCCCCGAACAAAAATATCCGAAAATCGCATGGATTGTTAATCGAGTCAGATAAAGCGGACTCAAAAATTTTCAAAAATTTTCAAAAACATTTGACTTTACCGGTATGCTATAAACCAGTTTCAGCCGAAAATCGGATAACAATGTAAAAGTTATTTATAGTTATTTATAGGGTTTAGAATCGAATGAGATATCTCATGATGAGATTTCGGACACGTGGTAGAAAAACAAGCTGAAAAATAACAATGGCCTCTCCGACCACCCGAAACAGCTCGAACTAAAGGATATATAATACACGTTTTTTAGGCCTCTGAATTCCTGAAACAAAAATTACCGAAAATCGCACGGATTGTTAATCGAGTCAGATAAAGCGGGCACAAAAATTTGCAGAAACATCAGAAGACATTTAACCTTTAACGGTATGCGATAAACCAATTTCGGCCAAAAATCGGATAACCATGTAAAAGTGATTTATAGTTGTTTTTAGGGTCTAGAATCGAATAAGATATCTCCTGATGCAATTTCGGACACGTGGTAGAAAAACAAGCTGAAAAATAACAATGGCCGCTCCGACCACCCGAAACAGCTCGAACTAAAGGATATATAATACACGTTTTTTAGGCCTCTGAATTCCTGAAACAAAAATTACCGAAAATCGCACGGATTGTTAATCGAGTCAGATAAAGCGGGCACAAAAATTTGCAGAAACTCCGGAAGACATTTAACCCTTAACGGTATGCGATAAACCAATTTCGGCCGAAAATCGGATAACCATGTAAAAGTGATTTATAGTTGTTTTTAGGGTCTAGAATCGAATAAGATATCTCCTGATGCAATTTTGGACACGTGGTAGAAAAACAGGCTTAAAAATAACAATGGCCGCTCCGACCACCCGAAACGGCTCAAATTGATGGGTAGTACACGTTTTTTAGGCCTCCGAGCTCCCCCGAACAAAAATATCCGAAAATCGCATGGATTGTTAATCGAGTCAGATAAAGCGGACTCAAAAATTTTCAAAAATTTTCAAAAACATTTGACTTTACCGGTATGCTATAAACCAGTTTCAGCCGAAAATCGGATAACAATGTAAAAGTTATTTATAGTTATTTATAGGGTTTAGAATCGAATGAGATATCTCATGATGAGATTTCGGACACGTGGTAGAAAAACAAGCTGAAAAATAACAATGGCCTCTCCGACCACCCGAAACAGCTCGAACTAAAGGATATATAATACACGTTTTTTAGGCCTCTGAATTCCTGAAACAAAAATTACCAAAAATCGCACGGATTGTTAATCGAGTCAGATAAAGCGGGCACAAAAATTTGCAGAAACATCAGAAGACATTTAACCTTTAACGGTATGCGATAAACCAATTTCGGCCGAAAATCGGATAACCATGTAAAAGTGATTTATAGTTGTTTTAAGGGTCTAGAATCGAATAAGATATCTGCTGATGCAATTTCGGACACGTGGTAGAAAAACAGGCTTAAAAATAACAATGGCCGCTCCGACCACCGGAAACGGCTCGAATTGATGGGTAGTACACGTTTTTTAGGCCTCTGAGCTCCCCGAAACGAAAATGTCCGAAAATTGCAGAGATTGTGAATCGAGTCAGATAAAGCGCACTCAAAAATTTCAAAAACTCCGGAAGACATTTGACTTTACCGGTATGCGATAAACCAATTTCGGCCGAAAATCGGATAACCATGTAAAAGTGATTTATAGTTGTTTTTAGGGTCTAGAATCGAATAAGATATCTCTTGATGCAATTTCGGACACGTGGTAGAAAAACAGGCTTAAAAATAACAATGGCCGCTCCGACCACCCGAAACGGCTCAAATTGATGGGTAGTACACGTATTTTAGGCCTCCGAGCTCCCCCGAACGAAAATATCCGAAAATCGCATGGATTGTTAATCGAGTCAGATAAAGCGAACTCAAAAATTTTCAAAAACTCCGGAAGACATTTGACTTTACCGGTATGCGATAAACCAATTTCGGCCGAAAATCGGATAACCATGTAAAAGTGATTTATAGTTGTTTTTAGGGTCTAGAATCGAATAAGATATCTCCTGATGCAATTTCGGACACGTGGTAGAAAAACAGGCTTAAAAATAACAATGGCCGCTCCGACCACCCGAAACAGCTCGAACTAAAGGATATATAATACACGTTTTTTAGGCCTCTGAATTCCTGAAACAAAAATTACCGAAAATCGCACGGATTGTTAATCGAGTCAAATAAAGCGGGCACAAAAATTTGCAGAAACATCAGAAGACATTTAACCTTTAACGGTATGCGATAAACCAATTTCGGCCGAAAATCGGATAACCATGTAAAAGTGATTTATAGTTGTTTTTGGGGTCTAGAATCGAATAAGATATCTCCTGATGCAATTTCGGACACGTGGTAGAAAAACAGGCTTAAAAATAACAATGGGCGCTCCGACCACCGGAAACGGCTCGAATTGATGGGTAGTACACGTTTTTTAGGCCTCTGAGCTCCCCGAAACGAAAATGTCCGAAAATTGCATAGATTGTTAATCGAGTCAGATAAAGCGGACTCAAAAAATTTCAAAAACTCCGGAAGACATTTGACTTTACCGGTATACTATAAACCAGTTTCGGCCGAAAATCGGAGAACTATGTAAAAGTTATTTATAATTGTTTATAGGGTATAGAATCGAATAAGATCTCTCATGATGCGATTTCGGACACGTGGTAGAAAAACAAGCTGAAAAATTACAATAGCCACTCCGACCACCAAAAACAGCTCGAACTAAAGGATATATAATACACGTTTTTTAGGCCTCTGAATTCCTGAAACAAAAATTACCGAAAATCGCACGGATTGTTAATCGAGTCAAATAAAGCGGGCACAAAAATTTGCAGAAACATCAGAAGACATTTAACGTTAAACGGTATGCGATAAACCAATTTCGGCCGAAAATCGGATAACCATGTAAAAGTGATTTATAGTTGTTTTTGGGGTCTAGAATCGAATAAGATATCTCCTGATGCAATTTCGGACACGTGGTAGAAAAACAGGCTTAAAAATAACAATGGCCGCTCCGACCACCGGAAACGGCTCGAATTGATGGGTAGTACACGTTTTTTAGGCCTCTGAGCTCCCCGAAACGAAAATGTCCGAAAATTGCATAGATTGTTAATCGAGTCAGATAAAGCGGACTCAAAAATTTCAAAAACTCCGGAAGACATTTGACTTTACCGGTATGCGATAAACCAATTTCGGACGAAAATCGGATAACCATGTAAAAGTGATTTATAGTTGTTTTTGGGGTCTAGAATCGAATAAGATATCTCCTGATGCAATTTCGGACACGTGGTAGAAAGACAGGCTTCAAAATAACAATGGCCGCTCCGACCACCGAAAACGGCTCGAATTGATGGGTAGTACACGTTTTTTAGGCCTCTGAGCTCCCCGAAACGAAAATGTCCGAAAATTGCATAGATTGTTAATCGAGTCAGATAAAGCGGACTCAAAAAACTTCAAAAACTCCGGAAGACATTTGACTTTACCAGTATGCTATAAACCAGTTTCAGCCGAAAATCGGATAACAATGTAAAAGTTATTTATAGTTATTTATAGGGTTTAGAATCGAATGAGATATCTCATGATGAGATTTCGGACACGTGGTAGAAAAACAAGCTGAAAAATAACAATGGCCTCTCCGACCACCCGAAACAGCTCGAACTAAAGGATATATAATACACGTTTTTTAGGCCTCTGAATTCCTGAAACAAAAATTACTGAAAATCGCACGGATTGTTAATCGAGTCAGATAAAGCGGGCATAAAAATTTGCAGAAACATCAGAAGACATTTAACCTTTAACGGTATGCGATAAACCAATTTCGGCCGAAAATCGGATAACCATGTAAAAGTGATTTATAGTTGTTTTTAGGGTCTAGAATCGAATAAGATATCTCCTGATGCAATTTCGGACACGTGGTAGAAAAACAGGCTTAAAAATAACAATGGCCGCTCCGACCACCCGAAACGGCTCAAATTGATGCGTAGTACACGTTTTTTAGACCTCCGAGGTCCCCCGAACGAAAATATCCGAAAATCGCATGGATTGTTAATCGAGTCTGATAAAGCGGACTCAAAAAATTTCAAAAACTCCGGAAGACATTTGACTTTACCGGTATGCGATAAACCAATTTCGGCCGAAAATCAGATAACCATGTAAAAGTGATTTATAGTTGTTTTTAGGGTCTAGAATCGAATAAGATATCTCCTGATGCAATTTCGGACACGTGGTAGAAAAACAAGCTGAAAAATAACAATGGCCGCTCCGACCACCCGAAACAGCTCGAACTAAAGGATATATAATACACGTTTTTTAGGCCTCTGAATTCCTGAAACAAAAATTACCGAAAATCGCACGGATTGTTAATCGAGTCAGATAAAGCGGGCACAAAAATTTGCAGAAACTCCGGAAGACATTTAACCTTTAACGGTATGCGATAAACCAATTTCGGCCGAAAATCGGATAACCATGTAAAAGTGATTTATAGTTGTTTTTAGGGTCTAGAATCGAATAAGATATCTCCTGATGCAATTTTGGACACGTGGTAGAAAAACAGGCTTAAAAATAACAATGGCCGCTCCGACCACCCGAAACGGCTCAAATTGATGGGTATTACACGTTTTTTAGGCCTCCGAGCTCCCCTGAACGAAAATATCCGAAAATCGCATGGATTGTTAATCGAGTCAGATAAAGCGGACTCAAAAATTTTAAAAAATTTTCAAAAACATATGACTTTACCGGTATGCTATAAACCAGTTTCAGCCGAAAATCGGATAACAATGTAAAAGTTATTTATAGTTATTTATTGGGTTTAGAATCGAATGAGATATCTCATGATGAGATTTCGGACACGTGGTAGAAAAACAAGCTGAAAAATAACAATGGCCTCTCCGACCACCCGAAACAGCTCGAACTAAAGGATATATAATACACGTTTTTTAGGCCTCTGAATTCCTGAAACAAAAATTACCGAAAATCGCACGGATTGTTAATCGAGTCAGATAAAGCGGGCACAAAAATTTGCAGAAACATCAGAAGACATTTAACCTTTAACGGTATGCGATAAACCAATTTCGGCCGAAAATCGGATAACCATGTAAAAGTGATTTATAGTTGTTTTAAGGGTCTAGAATCGAATAAGATATCTCCTGATGCAATTTCGGACACGTGGTAGAAAAACAGGCTTAAAAATAACAATGGCCGCTCCGACCACCCGAAACGGCTCAAATTGATGGGGAGTACACGTTTTTTAGACCTCCGAGGTCCCCCGAACGAAAATATCCGAAAATCGCATGGATTGTTAATCGAGTCAGATAAAGCGGACTCAAAAAATTTCAAAAACTCCGGAAGACATTTGACTTTACCGGTATGCGATAAACCAATTTCGGCCGAAAATCGGATAACCATGTAAAAGTGATTTATAGTTGTTTTTAGGGTCTAGAATCGAATAAGATATCTCCTGATGCAATTTCGGACACGTGGTAGAAAAACAGGCTTAAAAATAACAATGGCCGCTCCGACCACCCGAAACAGCTCGAACTAAAGGATATATAATACACGTTTTTTAGGCCTCTGAATTCCTGAAACAAAAATCACCGAAAATCGCACGGATTGTTAATCGAGTCAGATAAAGCGGGCACAAAAATTTGCAGATACATCAAAAGACATTTAACCTTTAACGGTATGCGATAAACCAATTTCGGCCAAAAATCGGATAACCATGTAAAAGTGATTTATAGTTGTTTTTAGGGTCTAGAATCGAATAAGATATCTCCTGATGCAATTTCGTACACGTGGTAGAAAAACAGGCTTAAAAATAACAATGGCCGCTCCGACCACCCGAAACGGCTCAAATTGATGCGTAGTACACGTTTTTTAGACCTCCGAGGTCCCCCGAACGAAAATATCCGAAAATCGCATGGATTGTTAATCGAGTCTGATAAAGCGGACTCAAAAAATTTCAAAAACTCCGGAAGACATTTGACTTTACCGGTATGCGATAAACCAATTTCGGCCGAAAATCGGATAACCATGTAAAAGTGATTTATAGTTGTTTTTAGGGTCTAGAATCGAATAAGATATCTCCTGATGCAATTTCGGACACGTGGTAGAAAAACAAGCTGAAAAATAACAATGGCCGCTCCGACCACCCGAAACAGCTCGAACTAAAGGATATATAATACACGTTTTTTAGGCCTCTGAATTCCTGAAACAAAAATTACCGAAAATCGCACGGATTGTTAATCGAGTCAGATAAAGCGGGCACAAAAATTTGCAGAAACTCCGGAAGACATTTAACCTTTAACGGTATGCGATAAACCAATTTCGGCCGAAAATCGGATAACCATGTAAAAGTGATTTATAGTTGTTTTTAGGGTCTAGAATCGAATAAGATATCTCCTGATGCAATTTTGGACACGTGGTAGAAAAACAGGCTTAAAAATAACAATGGCCGCTCCGACCACCCGAAACGGCTCAAATTGATGGGTATTACACGTTTTTTAGGCCTCCGAGCTCCCCTGAACGAAAATATCCGAAAATCGCATGGATTGTTAATCGAGTCAGATAAAGCGGACTCAAAAATTTTAAAAAATTTTCAAAAACATATGACTTTACCGGTATGCTATAAACCAGTTTCAGCCGAAAATCGGATAACAATGTAAAAGTTATTTATAGTTATTTATTGGGTTTAGAATCGAATGAGATATCTCATGATGAGATTTCGGACACGTGGTAGAAAAACAGGCTTAAAAATAACAATGGCCGCTCCGACCACCCGAAACGGCTCAAATTGATGCGTAGTACACGTTTTTTAGACCTCCGAGGTCCCCCGAACGAAAATATCCGAAAATCGCATGGATTGTTAATCGAGTCTGATAAAGCGGACTCAAAAAATTTCAAAAACTCCGGAAGACATTTGACTTTACCGGTATGCGATAAACCAATTTCGGCCGAAAATCGGATAACCATGTAAAAGTGATTTATAGTTGTTTTTAGGGTCTAGAATCGAATAAGATATCTCCTGATGCAATTTCGGACACGTGGTAGAAAAACAGGCTTAAAAATAACAATGGCCGCTCCGACCACCCGAAACGGCTCGAATTGATGGGTAGTACACGTTTTTTAGGCCTCTGAGCTCCCCGAAACGAAAATGTCCGAAAATTGCATAGATTGTTAATCGAGTCAGATAAAGCGGACTCAAAAATTTCAAAAACTCCGGAAGACATTTGACTTTACCGGTATGCGATAAACCAATTTCGGCCGAAAATCGGATAACCATGTAAAAGTGATTTATAGTTGTTTTTAGGGTCTAGAATCGAATAAGATATCTCCTGATGCAATTTCGGACACGTGGTAGAAAAACAAGCTGAAAAATAACAATGGCCGCTCCGACCACCCGAAACAGCTCGAACTAAAGGATATATAATACACGTTTTTTAGGCCTCTGAATTCCTGAAACAAAAATTACCGAAAATCGCACGGATTGTTAATCGAGTCAGATAAAGCGGGCACAAAAATTTGCAGAAACTCCGGAAGACATTTAACCTTTAACGGTATGCGATAAACCAATTTCGGCCGAAAATCGGATAACCATGTAAAAGTGATTTATAGTTGTTTTTAGGGTCTAGAATCGAATAAGATATCTCCTGATGCAATTTTGGACACGTGGTAGAAAAACAGGCTTAAAAATAACAATGGCCGCTCCGACCACCCGAAACGGCTCAAATTGATGGGTATTACACGTTTTTTAGGCCTCCGAGCTCCCCTGAACGAAAATATCCGAAAATCGCATGGATTGTTAATCGAGTCAGATAAAGCGGACTCAAAAATTTTAAAAAATTTTCAAAAACATATGACTTTACCGGTATGCTATAAACCAGTTTCAGCCGAAAATCGGATAACAATGTAAAAGTTATTTATAGTTATTTATTGGGTTTAGAATCGAATGAGATATCTCATGATGAGATTTCGGACACGTGGTAGAAAAACAAGCTGAAAAATAACAATGGCCTCTCCGACCACCCGAAACAGCTCGAACTAAAGGATATTTAATACACGTTTTTTAGGCCTCTGAATTCCTGAAACAAAAATTACCGAAAATCGCACGGATTGTTAATCGAGTCAGATAAAGCGGGCACAAAAATTTGCAGAAACATCAGAAGACATTTAACCTTTAACGGTATGCGATAAACCAATTTCGGCCGAAAATCGGATAACCATGTAAAAGTGATTTATAGTTGTTTTAAGGGTCTAGAATCGAATAAGATATCTCCTGATGCAATTTCGGACACGTGGTAGAAAAACAGGCTTAAAAATAACAATGGCCGCTCCGACCACCCGAAACGGCTCAAATTGATGGGGAGTACACGTTTTTTAGACCTCCGAGGTCCCCCGAACGAAAATATCCGAAAATCGCATGGATTGTTAATCGAGTCAGATAAAGCGGACTCAAAAAATTTCAAAAACTCCGGAAGACATTTGACTTTACCGGTATGCGATAAACCAATTTCGGCCGAAAATCGGATAACCATGTAAAAGTGATTTATAGTTGTTTTTAGGGTCTAGAATCGAATAAGATATCTCCTGATGCAATTTCGGACACGTGGTAGAAAAACAGGCTTAAAAATAACAATGGCCGCTCCGACCACCCGAAACAGCTCGAACTAAAGGATATATAATACACGTTTTTTAGGCCTCTGAATTCCTGAAACAAAAATTACCGAAAATCGCACGGATTGTTAATCGAGTCAGATAAAGCGGGCACAAAAATTTGCAGAAACTCCGGAAGACATTTAACCTTTAACGGTATGCGATAAACCAATTTCGGCCGAAAATCGGATAACCATGTAAAAGTGATTTATAGTTGTTTTTAGGGTCTAGAATCGAATAAGATATCTCCTGATGCAATTTTGGACACGTGGTAGAAAAACAGGCTTAAAAATAACAATGGCCGCTCCGACCACACGAAACGGCTCAAATTGATGGGTAGTACACGTTTTTTAGGCCTCAGAGCTCCCCCGAACGAAAATATCCGAAAATCGCATGGATTGTTAATCGAGTCAGATAAAGCGGACTAAAAAATTTTCAAAAATTTTCAAAAACATTTGACTTTACCGGTATGCTATAAACCAGTTTCAGCCGAAAATCGGATAATAATGTAAAAGTTATTTATAGTTATTTATAGGGTTTAGAATCAAATAAGATATCTCATGATGCGATTTCGGACACGTGGTAGAAAAACAAGCTGAGAAATAACAATGGCCTCTCCGACCACCCGAAACAGCTCGAACTAAAGGATATATAATACACGTTTATTAGGCCTCTGAATTCCTGAAACAAAAATTACGGAAAATCGCACGGATTGTTAATCGAGTCAGATAAAGCGGGCACAAAAATTTGCAGAAACATCAGAAGACATTTAACGTTAAACGGTATGCGATAAACCAATTTCGGCCGAAAATCGGATAACCATGTAAAAGTGATTTATAGTTGTTTTTGGGGTCTAGAATCGAATAAGATATCTCCTGATGCAATTTCGGACACGTGGTAGAAAAACAGGCTTAAAAATAACAATGGCCGCTCCGACCACCGGAAACGGCTCGAATTGATGGGTAGTACACGTTTTTTAGGACTCTGAGCTCCCCGAAACGAAAATGTCCGAAAATTGCATAGATTGTTAATCGGGTCAGATAAAGCGGACTCAAAAATTTCAAAAACTCCGGAAGACATTTGACTTTACCGGTATGCGATAAACCAATTTCGGCCGAAAATCGGATAACCATGTAAAAGTGATTTATAGTTGTTTTTAGGGTCTAGAATCGAATAAGATATCTCCTGATGCAATTTCGGACACGTGGTAGAAAAACAGGCTTAAAAATAACAATGGCCGCTCCGACCACCCGAAACGGCTCAAATTGATGGGTAGTACACGTTTTTTAGACCTCCGAGGTCCCCCGAACGAAAATATCCGAAAATCGCATGGATTGTTAATCGAGTCTGATAAAGCGGACTCAAAAAATTTCAAAAACTCCGGAAGACATTTGACTTTACCGGTATGCGATAAACCAATTTCGGCCGAAAATCGGATAACCATGTAAAAGTGATTTATAGTTGTTTTTAGGGTCTAGAATCGAATAAGATATCTCCTGATGCAATTTCGGACACGTGGTAGAAAAACAAGCTGAAAAATAACAATGGCCGCTCCGACCACCCGAAACAGCTCGAACTAAAGGATATATAATACACGTTTTTTAGGCCTCTGAATTCCTGAAACAAAAATTACCGAAAATCGCACGGATTGTTAATCGAGTCAGATAAAGCGGGCACAAAAATTTGCAGAAACTCCGGAAGACATTTAACCTTTAACGGTATGCGATAAACCAATTTCGGCCGAAAATCGGATAACCATGTAAAAGTGATTTATAGTTGTTTTTAGGGTCTAGAATCGAATAAGATATCTCCTGATGCAATTTTGGACACGTGGTAGAAAAACAGGCTTAAAAATAACAATGGCCGCTCCGACCACCCGAAACGGCTCAAATTGATGGGTAGTACACGTTTTTTAGGCCTCCGAGCTCCCCCGAACGAAAATATCCGAAAATCGCATGGATTGTTAATCGAGTCAGATAAAGCGGACTAAAAAATTTTCAAAAATTTTCAAAAACATTTGACTTTACCGGTATGCTATAAACCAGTTTCAGCCGAAAATCGGATAATAATGTAAAAGTTATTTATAGTTATTTATAGGGTTTAGAATCAAATAAGATATCTCATGATGCGATTTCGGACACGTGGTAGAAAAACAAGCTGAGAAATAACAATGGCCGCTCCGACCACCCGAAACAGCTTGAACTAAAGGATATATAATACACGTTTATTAGGCCTCTGAATTCCTGAAACAAAAATTACCGAAAATCGCACGGATTGTTAATCGAGTCAAATAAAGCGGGCACAAAAATTTGCAGAAACATCAGAAGACATTTAACGTTAAACGGTATGCGATAAACCAATTTCGGCCGAAAATCGGATAACCATGTAAAAGTGATTTATAGTTGTTTTTGGGGTCTAGAATCGAATAAGATATCTCCTGATGCAATTTCGGACACGTGGTAGAAAAACAGGCTTAAAAATAACAATGGCCGCTCCGACCACCGGAAATGGCTCGAATTGATGGGTAGTACACGTTTTTTAGGCCTCTGAGCTCCCCGAAACGAAAATGTCCGAAAATTGCATAGATTGTTAATCGAGTCAGATAAAGCGGACTCAAAAAATTTCAAAAACTTCAGAAGACATTTGACTTTACCGGTATGCTATAAACCAGTTTCGGCCGAAAATCGGATAACTATGTAATAGTTATTTATAGTTATTTATAGGGTTTAGAATCAAATAAGATATCCCATGATGCGATTTCGGACACGTGGTAGAAAAACAAGCTGAAAAATAACAATGGCCGCTCCGACCACCCGAAACAGCTCGAACTAAAGGATATATAATACACGTTTTTTAGGCCTCTGAATTCCTGAAACAAAAATTACCGAAAATCGCACGGATTGTTAATCGAGTCAGATAAAGCGGGCACAAAAATTTGCAGAAACATCAGAAGACATTTAACCTTTAACGGTATGCGATAAACCAGTTTTGGCCGAAAATCGGATAACCATGTAAAAGTGATTTATAGTTGTTTTTAGGGTCTAGAATCGAATAAGATATCTCCGGATGCAATTTCGGACACGTGGTAGAAAAACAGGCTTAAAAATAACAATGGACGCTCCGACCACCGGAAACGGCTCTAATTGATGGGTAGTACACGTTTTTTAGGCCTCTGAGCTCCCCGAAACGAAAATGTCTGAAAATTGCATAGATTGTTAATCGAGTCAGATAAAGCGGACTCAAAAAATTTCAAAAACTCCGGAAGACATTTGACTTTACCGGTATGCTATAAACCAGTTTCAGCCGAAAATCGGATAATAATGTAAAAGTTATTTATAGTTATTTATAGGGTTTAGAATCAAATAAGATATCTCATGATGCGATTTCAGACACGTGGTAGAAAAACAAGCTGAGAAATAACAATGGCCGCTCCGACCACCCGAAACAGCTCGAACTAAAGGATATATAATACACGTTTATTAGGCCTCTGAATTCCTGAAACAAAAATTACCGAAAATCGCACGGATTGTTAATCGAGTCAGATAAAGCGGGCACAAAAATTTGCAGAAACATCAGAAGACATTTAACGTTAAACGGTATGCGATAAACCAATTTCGGCCGAAAATCGGATAACCATGTAAAAGTGATTTATAGTTGTTTTTGGGGTCTAGAATCGAATAAGATATCTCCTGATGCAATTTCGGACACGTGGTAGAAAAACAGGCTTAAAAATAACAATGGCCGCTCCGACCACCGGAAACGGCTCGAATTGATGGGTAGTACACGTTTTTTAGGCCTCTGAGCTCCCCGAAACGAAAATGTCCGAAAATTGCATAGATTGTTAATCGGGTCAGATAAAGCGGACTCAAAAATTTCAAAAACTCCGGAAGACATTTGACTTTACCGGTATGCGATAAACCAATTTCGGCCGAAAATCGGATAACCATGTAAAAGTGATTTATAGTTGTTTTTAGGGTCTAGAATCGAATAAGATATCTCCTGATGCAATTTCGGACACGTGGTAGAAAAACAGGCTTAAAAATAACAATGGCCGCTCCGACCACCCGAAACGGCTCAAATTGATGGGTAGTACACGTTTTTTAGACCTCCGAGGTCCCCCGAACGAAAATATCCGAAAATCGCATGGATTGTTAATCGAGTCAGATAAAGCGGACTCAAAAAATTTCAAAAACTCCGGGAGACATTTGACTTTACCGGTATGCGATAAACCAATTTCGGCCGAAAATCGGATAACCATGTAAAAGTGATTTATAGTTGTTTTTAGGGTCTAGAATCGAATAAGATATCTCCTGATGCAATTTCGGACACGTGGTAGAAAAACAGGCTTAAAAATAACAATGGCCGCTCCGACCACCCGAAACAGCTCGAACTAAAGGATATATAATACACGTTTTTTAGGCCTCTGAATTCCTGAAACAAAAATTACCGAAAATCGCACGGATTGTTAATCGAGTCAGATAAAGCGGGCACAAAAATTTGCAGATACATCAGAAGACATTTAACCTTTAACGGTATGCGATAAACCAATTTCGGCCAAAAATCGGATAACCATGTAAAAGTGATTTATAGTTGTTTTTAGGGTCTAGAATCGAATAAGATATCTCCTGATGCAATTTCGGACACGTGGTAGAAAAACAAGCTGAAAAATAACAATGGCCGCTCCGACCACCCGAAACAGCTCGAACTAAAGGATATATAATACACGTTTTTTAGGCCTCTGAATTCCTGAAACAAAAATTACCGAAAATCGCACGGATTGTTAATCGAGTCAGATAAAGCGGGCACAAAAATTTGCAGAAACTCCGGAAGACATTTAACCTTTAACGGTATGCGATAAACCAATTTCGGCCGAAAATCGGATAACCATGTAAAAGTGATTTATAGTTGTTTTTAGGGTCTAGAATCGAATAAGATATCTCCTGATGCAATTTTAGACACGTGGTAGAAAAACAGGCTTAAAAATAACAATGGCCGCTCCGACCACACGAAACGGCTCAAATTGATGGGTAGTACACGTTTTTTAGGCCTCAGAGCTCCCCCGAACGAAAATATCCGAAAATCGCATGGATTGTTAATCGAGTCAGATAAAGCGGACTAAAAAATTTTCAAAAATTTTCAAAAACATTTGACTTTACCGGTATGCTATAAACCAGTTTCAGCCGAAAATCGGATAATAATGTAAAAGTTATTTATAGTTATTTATAGGGTTTAGAATCAAATAAGATATCTCATGATGCGATTTCGGACACGTGGTAGAAAAACAAGCTGAGAAATAACAATGGCCTCTCCGACCACCCGAAACAGCTCGAACTAAAGGATATATAATACACGTTTATTAGGCCTCTGAATTCCTGAAACAAAAATTACGGAAAATCGCACGGATTGTTAATCGAGTCAGATAAAGCGGGCACAAAAATTTGCAGAAACATCAGAAGACATTTAACGTTAAACGGTATGCGATAAACCAATTTCGGCCGAAAATCGGATAACCATGTAAAAGTGATTTATAGTTGTTTTTGGGGTCTAGAATCGAATAAGATATCTCCTGATGCAATTTCGGACACGTGGTAGAAAAACAGGCTTAAAAATAACAATGGCCGCTCCGACCACCGGAAACGGCTCGAATTGATGGGTAGTACACGTTTTTTAGGACTCTGAGCTCCCCGAAACGAAAATGTCCGAAAATTGCATAGATTGTTAATCGGGTCAGATAAAGCGGACTCAAAAATTTCAAAAACTCCGGAAGACATTTGACTTTACCGGTATGCGATAAACCAATTTCGGCCGAAAATCGGATAACCATGTAAAAGTGATTTATAGTTGTTTTTAGGGTCTAGAATCGAATAAGATATCTCCTGATGCAATTTCGGACACGTGGTAGAAAAACAGGCTTAAAAATAACAATGGCCGCTCCGACCACCCGAAACGGCTCAAATTGATGGGTAGTACACGTTTTTTAGACCTCCGAGGTCCCCCGAACGAAAATATCCGAAAATCGCATGGATTGTTAATCGAGTCTGATAAAGCGGACTCAAAAAATTTCAAAAACTCCGGAAGACATTTGACTTTACCGGTATGCGATAAACCAATTTCGGCCGAAAATCGGATAACCATGTAAAAGTGATTTATAGTTGTTTTTAGGGTCTAGAATCGAATAAGATATCTCCTGATGCAATTTCGGACACGTGGTAGAAAAACAAGCTGAAAAATAACAATGGCCGCTCCGACCACCCGAAACAGCTCGAACTAAAGGATATATAATACACGTTTTTTAGGCCTCTGAATTCCTGAAACAAAAATTACCGAAAATCGCACGGATTGTTAATCGAGTCAGATAAAGCGGGCACAAAAATTTGCAGAAACTCCGGAAGACATTTAACCTTTAACGGTATGCGATAAACCAATTTCGGCCGAAAATCGGATAACCATGTAAAAGTGATTTATAGTTGTTTTTAGGGTCTAGAATCGAATAAGATATCTCCTGATGCAATTTTGGACACGTGGTAGAAAAACAGGCTTAAAAATAACAATGGCCGCTCCGACCACCCGAAACGGCTCAAATTGATGGGTAGTACACGTTTTTTAGGCCTCCGAGCTCCCCCGAACGAAAATATCCGAAAATCGCATGGATTGTTAATCGAGTCAGATAAAGCGGACTAAAAAATTTTCAAAAATTTTCAAAAACATTTGACTTTACCGGTATGCTATAAACCAGTTTCAGCCGAAAATCGGATAATAATGTAAAAGTTATTTATAGTTATTTATAGGGTTTAGAATCAAATAAGATATCTCATGATGCGATTTCGGACACGTGGTAGAAAAACAAGCTGAGAAATAACAATGGCCGCTCCGACCACCCGAAACAGCTTGAACTAAAGGATATATAATACACGTTTATTAGGCCTCTGAATTCCTGAAACAAAAATTACCGAAAATCGCACGGATTGTTAATCGAGTCAAATAAAGCGGGCACAAAAATTTGCAGAAACATCAGAAGACATTTAACGTTAAACGGTATGCGATAAACCAATTTCGGCCGAAAATCGGATAACCATGTAAAAGTGATTTATAGTTGTTTTTGGGGTCTAGAATCGAATAAGATATCTCCTGATGCAATTTCGGACACGTGGTAGAAAAACAGGCTTAAAAATAACAATGGCCGCTCCGACCACCGGAAATGGCTCGAATTGATGGGTAGTACACGTTTTTTAGGCCTCTGAGCTCCCCGAAACGAAAATGTCCGAAAATTGCATAGATTGTTAATCGAGTCAGATAAAGCGGACTCAAAAAATTTCAAAAACTTCAGAAGACATTTGACTTTACCGGTATGCTATAAACCAGTTTCGGCCGAAAATCGGATAACTATGTAATAGTTATTTATAGTTATTTATAGGGTTTAGAATCAAATAAGATATCCCATGATGCGATTTCGGACACGTGGTAGAAAAACAAGCTGAAAAATAACAATGGCCGCTCCGACCACCCGAAACAGCTCGAACTAAAGGATATATAATACACGTTTTTTAGGCCTCTGAATTCCTGAAACAAAAATTACCGAAAATCGCACGGATTGTTAATCGAGTCAGATAAAGCGGGCACAAAAATTTGCAGAAACATCAGAAGACATTTAACCTTTAACGGTATGCGATAAACCAGTTTTGGCCGAAAATCGGATAACCATGTAAAAGTGATTTAT
Source organism: Silene conica (assembly GCA_029255685.2). Lineage (NCBI taxonomy): Eukaryota > Viridiplantae > Streptophyta > Magnoliopsida > Caryophyllales > Caryophyllaceae > Silene > Silene conica. The sequence goes on along the minus strand of CM055312.2, from coordinate 46,153,636 downwards.
AGTTGTTTTTAGGGTCTAGAATCGAATAAGATATCTCCGGATGCAATTTCGGACACGTGGTAGAAAAACAGGCTTAAAAATAACAATGGACGCTCCGACCACCGGAAACGGCTCTAATTGATGGGTAGTACACGTTTTTTAGGCCTCTGAGCTCCCCGAAACGAAAATGTCTGAAAATTGCATAGATTGTTAATCGAGTCAGATAAAGCGGACTCAAAAAATTTCAAAAACTCCGGAAGACATTTGACTTTACCGGTATGCTATAAACCAGTTTCAGCCGAAAATCGGATAATAATGTAAAAGTTATTTATAGTTATTTATAGGGTTTAGAATCAAATAAGATATCTCATGATGCGATTTCAGACACGTGGTAGAAAAACAAGCTGAGAAATAACAATGGCCGCTCCGACCACCCGAAACAGCTCGAACTAAAGGATATATAATACACGTTTATTAGGCCTCTGAATTCCTGAAACAAAAATTACCGAAAATCGCACGGATTGTTAATCGAGTCAGATAAAGCGGGCACAAAAATTTGCAGAAACATCAGAAGACATTTAACGTTAAACGGTATGCGATAAACCAATTTCGGCCGAAAATCGGATAACCATGTAAAAGTGATTTATAGTTGTTTTTGGGGTCTAGAATCGAATAAGATATCTCCTGATGCAATTTCGGACACGTGGTAGAAAAACAGGCTTAAAAATAACAATGGCCGCTCCGACCACCGGAAACGGCTCGAATTGATGGGTAGTACACGTTTTTTAGGCCTCTGAGCTCCCCGAAACGAAAATGTCCGAAAATTGCATAGATTGTTAATCGGGTCAGATAAAGCGGACTCAAAAATTTCAAAAACTCCGGAAGACATTTGACTTTACCGGTATGCGATAAACCAATTTCGGCCGAAAATCGGATAACCATGTAAAAGTGATTTATAGTTGTTTTTAGGGTCTAGAATCGAATAAGATATCTCCTGATGCAATTTCGGACACGTGGTAGAAAAACAGGCTTAAAAATAACAATGGCCGCTCCGACCACCCGAAACGGCTCAAATTGATGGGTAGTACACGTTTTTTAGACCTCCGAGGTCCCCCGAACGAAAATATCCGAAAATCGCATGGATTGTTAATCGAGTCAGATAAAGCGGACTCAAAAAATTTCAAAAACTCCGGGAGACATTTGACTTTACCGGTATGCGATAAACCAATTTCGGCCGAAAATCGGATAACCATGTAAAAGTGATTTATAGTTGTTTTTAGGGTCTAGAATCGAATAAGATATCTCCTGATGCAATTTCGGACACGTGGTAGAAAAACAGGCTTAAAAATAACAATGGCCGCTCCGACCACCCGAAACAGCTCGAACTAAAGGATATATAATACACGTTTTTTAGGCCTCTGAATTCCTGAAACAAAAATTACCGAAAATCGCACGGATTGTTAATCGAGTCAGATAAAGCGGGCACAAAAATTTGCAGATACATCAGAAGACATTTAACCTTTAACGGTATGCGATAAACCAATTTCGGCCAAAAATCGGATAACCATGTAAAAGTGATTTATAGTTGTTTTTAGGGTCTAGAATCGAATAAGATATCTCCTGATGCAATTTCGGACACGTGGTAGAAAAACAAGCTGAAAAATAACAATGGCCGCTCCGACCACCCGAAACAGCTCGAACTAAAGGATATATAATACACGTTTTTTAGGCCTCTGAATTCCTGAAACAAAAATTACCGAAAATCGCACGGATTGTTAATCGAGTCAGATAAAGCGGGCACAAAAATTTGCAGAAACTCCGGAAGACATTTAACCTTTAACGGTATGCGATAAACCAATTTCGGCCGAAAATCGGATAACCATGTAAAAGTGATTTATAGTTGTTTTTAGGGTCTAGAATCGAATAAGATATCTCCTGATGCAATTTTAGACACGTGGTAGAAAAACAGGCTTAAAAATAACAATGGCCGCTCCGACCACCCGAAACGGCTCAAATTGATGGGTAGTACACGTTTTTTAGGCCTCAGAGCTCCCCCGAACGAAAATATCCGAAAATCGCATGGATTGTTAATCGAGTCAGATAAAGCGGACTAAAAAATTTTCAAAAATTTTCAAAAACATTTGACTTTACCGGTATGCTATAAACCAGTTTCAGCCGAAAATCGGATAATAATGTAAAAGTTATTTATAGTTATTTATAGGGTTTAGAATCAAATAAGATATCTCATGATGCGATTTCGGACACGTGGTAGAAAAACAAGCTGAGAAATAACAATGGCTGCTCCGACCACCCGAAACAGCTTGAACTAAAGGATATATAATACACGTTTATTAGGCCTCTGAATTCCTGAAACAAAAATTACCGAAAATCGCACGGATTGTTAATCGAGTCAAATAAAGCGGGCACAAAAATTTGCAGAAACATCAGAAGACATTTAACGTTAAACGGTATGCGATAAACCAATTTCGGCCGAAAATCGGATAACCATGTAAAAGTGATTTATAGTTGTTTTTGGGGTCTAGAATCGAATAAGATATCTCCTGATGCAATTTCGGACACGTGGTAGAAAAACAGGCTTAAAAATAACAATGGCCGCTCCGACCACCGGAAACGGCTCGAATTGATGGGTAGTACACGTTTTTTAGGCCTCTGAGCTCCCCGAAACGAAAATGTCCGAAAATTGCATAGATTGTTAATCGAGTCAGATAAAGAGGACTCAAAAAATTTCAAAAACTTCAGAAGACATTTGACTTTACCGGTATGCTATAAACCAGTTTCGGCCGAAAATCGGATAACTATGTAAAAGTTATTTATAGTTATTTATAGGGTTTAGAATCAAATAAGATATCCCATGATGCGATTTCGGACACGTGGTAGAAAAACAAGCTGAAAAATAACAATGGCCGCTCCGACCACCCGAAACAGCTCGAACTAAAGGATATATAATACACGTTTTTTAGGCCTCTGAATTCCTGAAACAAAAATTACCGAAAATCGCACGGATTGTTAATCGAGTCAGATAAAGCGGGCACAAAAATTTGCAGAAACATCAGAAGACATTTAACCTTTAACGGTATGCGATAAACCAGTTTTGGCCGAAAATCGGATAACCATGTAAAAGTGATTTATAGTTGTTTTTAGGGTCTAGAATCGAATAAGATATCTCCGGATGCAATTTCGGACACGTGGTAGAAAAACAGGCTTAAAAATAACAATGGACGCTCCGACCACCGGAAACGGCTCTAATTGATGGGTAGTACACGTTTTTTAGGCCTCTGAGCTCCCCGAAACGAAAAAGTCTGAAAATTGCATAGATTGTTAATCGAGTCAGATAAAGCGGACTCAAAAAATTTCAAAAACTCCGGAAGACATTTGACTTTACCGGTATGCTATAAACCAGTTTCAGCCGAAAATCGGATAATAATGTAAAAGTTATTTATAGTTATTTATAGGGTTTAGAATCAAATAAGATATCTCATGATGCGATTTCGGACACGTGGTAGAAAAACAAGCTGAGAAATAACAATGGCCGTTCCGACCACCCGAAACAGCTCGAACTAAAGGATATATAATACACGTTTATTAGGCCTCTGAATTCCTGAAACAAAAATTACCGAAAATCGCACGGATTGTTAATCGAGTCAAATAAAGCGGGCACAAAAATTTGCAGAAACATCAGAAGACATTTAACGTTAAACGGTATGCGATAAACCAATTTCGGCCGAAAATCGGATAACCATGTAAAAGTGATTTATAGTTGTTTTTGGGGTCTAGAATCGAATAAGATATCTCCTGATGCAATTTCGGACACGTGGTAGAAAAACAGGCTTAAAAATAACAATGGCCGCTCCGACCACCGGAAACGGCTCGAATTGATGGGTAGTACACGTTTTTTAGGCCTCTGACCTCCCCGAAACGAAAATGTCCGAAAATTGCATAGATTGTTAATCGAGTCAGATAAAGCGGACTCAAAAAATTTCAAAAACTTCAGAAGACATTTGACTTTACCGGTATGCTATAAACCAGTTTCGGCCGAAAATCGGATAACTATGTAAAAGTTATTTATAGTTATTTATAGGGTTTAGAATCGAATAAGATATCCCATGATGCGATTTCGGACACGTGGTAGAAAAACAAGCTGAAAAATAACAATGGCCGCTCCGACCACCCGAAACAGCTCGAACTAAAGGATATATAATACACGTTTTTTAGGCCTCTGAATTCCTGAAACAAAAATTACCGAAAATCGCACGGATTGTTAATCGAGTCAGATAAAGCGGGCACAAAAATTTGCAGAAACATCAGAAGACATTTAACCTTTAACGGTATGCGATAAACCAGTTTTGGCCGAAAATCGGATAACCATGTAAAAGTGATTTATAGTTGTTTTTAGGGTCTAGAATCGAATAAGATATCTCCGGATGCAATTTCGGACACGTGGTAGAAAAACAGGCTTAAAAATAACAATGGACGCTCCGACCACCGGAAACGGCTCGAATTGATGGGTAGTACACGTTTTTTAGGCCTCTGAGCTCCCCGAAACGAAAATGTCCGAAAATTGCATAGATTGTTAATCGAGTCAGATAAAGCGGACTCAAAAAATTTCAAAAACTCCGGAAGACATTTGACTTCACCGGTATGCTATAAACCAGTTTCAGCCGAAAATCGGATAACAATGTAAAAGTTAATTATAGTTATTTATAGGGTTTAGAATCGAATAAGATATCTCATGATGCGATTTCGGACACGTGGTAGAAAAACAAGCTGAAAAATAACAATGGCCGCTCCGACCACCCGAAACAGCTTGAACTAAAGGATATATAATACACGTTTATTAGGCCTCTGAATTCCTGAAACAAAAATTACCGAAAATCGCACGGATTGTTAATCGAGTCAGATAAAGCGGGCACAAAAATTTGCAGAAACATCAGAAGACATTTAACGTTAAACGGTATGCGATAAACCAATTTCGGCCGAAAATCGGATAACCATGTAAAAGTGATTTATAGTTGTTTTTAGGGTCTAGAATCGAATAAGATATCTCCTGATGCAATTTCGGACACGTGGTAGAAAAACAGGCTTAAAAATAACAATGGCCGCTCCGACCACCGGAAACGGCTCGAATTGATGGGTAGTACACGTTTTTTAGGCCTCTGAGCTCCCCGAAACGAAAATGTCCGAAAATTGCATAGATTGTTAATCGAGTCAGATAAAGAGGACTCAAAAAATTTCAAAAACTCCGGAAGACATTTGACTTTACCGGTATGCTATAAACCAGTTTCGGCCGAAAATCGGATAACTATGTAAAAGTTATTTATAGTTATTTATAGGGTTTAGAATCAAATAAGATATCCCATGATGCGATTTCGGACACGTGGTAGAAAAACAAGCTGAAAAATAACAATGGCCGCTCCGACCACCCGAAACAGCTCGAACTAAAGGATATATAATACACGTTTTTTAGGCCTCTGAATTCCTGAAACAAAAATTACCGAAAATCGCACGGATTGTTAATCGAGTCAGATAAAGCGGGCACAAAAATTTGCAGAAACATCAGAAGACATTTAACCTTTAACGGTATGCGATAAACCAGTTTTGGCCGAAAATCGGATAACCATGTAAAAGTGATTTATAGTTGTTTTTAGGGTCTAGAATCGAATAAGATATCTCCGGATGCAATTTCGGACACGTGGTAGAAAAACAGGCTTAAAAATAACAATGGACGCTCCGACCACCGGAAACGGCTCGAATTGATGGGTAGTACACGTTTTTTAGGCCTCTGAGCTCCCCGAAACGAAAATGTCCGAAAATTGCATAGATTGTTAATCGAGTCAGATAAAGCGGACTCAAAAAATTTCAAAAACTCCGGAAGACATTTGACTTCACCGGTATGCTATAAACCAGTTTCAGCCGAAAATCGGATAACAATGTAAAAGTTAATTATAGTTATTTATAGGGTTTAGAATCGAATAAGATATCTCATGATGCGATTTCGGACACGTGGTAGAAAAACAAGCTGAAAAATAACAATGGCCGCTCCGACCACCCGAAACAGCTTGAACTAAAGGATATATAATACACGTTTATTAGGCCTCTGAATTCCTGAAACAAAAATTACCGAAAATCGCACGGATTGTTAATCGAGTCAGATAAAGCGGGCACAAAAATTTGCAGAAACATCAGAAGACATTTAACGTTAAACGGTATGCGATAAACCAATTTCGGCCGAAAATCGGATAACCATGTAAAAGTGATTTATAGTTGTTTTTAGGGTCTAGAATCGAATAAGATATCTCCTGATGCAATTTCGGACACGTGGTAGAAAAACAGGCTTAAAAATAACAATGGCCGCTCCGACCACCGGAAACGGCTCGAATTGATGGGTAGTACACGTTTTTTAGGCCTCTGAGCTCCCCGAAACGAAAATGTCCGAAAATTGCATAGATTGTTAATCGAGTCAGATAAAGAGGACTCAAAAAATTTCAAAAACTCCGGAAGACATTTGACTTTACCGGTATGCTATAAACCAGTTTCGGCCGAAAATCGGATAACTATGTAAAAGTTATTTATAGTTATTTATAGGGTTTAGAATCAAATAAGATATCCCATGATGCGATTTCGGACACGTGGTAGAAAAACAAGCTGAAAAATAACAATGGCCGCTCCGACCACCCGAAACAGCTCGAACTAAAGGATATATAATACACGTTTTTTAGGCCTCTGAATTCCTGAAACAAAAATTACCGAAAATCGCACGGATTGTTAATCGAGTCAGATAAAGCGGGCACAAAAATTTGCAGAAACATCAGAAGACATTTAACCTTTAACGGTATGCGATAAACCAGTTTTGGCCGAAAATCGGATAACCATGTAAAAGTGATTTATAGTTGTTTTTAGGGTCTAGAATCGAATAAGATATCTCCGGATGCAATTTCGGACACGTGGTAGAAAAACAGGCTTAAAAATAACAATGGACGCTCCGACCACCGGAAACGGCTCTAATTGATGGGTAGTACACGTTTTTTAGGCCTCTGAGCTCCCCGAAACGAAAAAGTCTGAAAATTGCATAGATTGTTAATCGAGTCAGATAAAGCGGACTCAAAAAATTTCAAAAACTCCGGAAGACATTTGACTTTACCGGTATGCTATAAACCAGTTTCAGCCGAAAATCGGATAATAATGTAAAAGTTATTTATAGTTATTTATAGGGTTTAGAATCAAATAAGATATCTCATGATGCGATTTCGGACACGTGGTAGAAAAACAAGCTGAGAAATAACAATGGCCGTTCCGACCACCCGAAACAGCTCGAACTAAAGGATATATAATACACGTTTATTAGGCCTCTGAATTCCTGAAACAAAAATTACCGAAAATCGCACGGATTGTTAATCGAGTCAAATAAAGCGGGCACAAAAATTTGCAGAAACATCAGAAGACATTTAACGTTAAACGGTATGCGATAAACCAATTTCGGCCGAAAATCGGATAACCATGTAAAAGTGATTTATAGTTGTTTTTGGGGTCTAGAATCGAATAAGATATCTCCTGATGCAATTTCGGACACGTGGTAGAAAAACAGGCTTAAAAATAACAATGGCCGCTCCGACCACCGGAAACGGCTCGAATTGATGGGTAGTACACGTTTTTTAGGCCTCTGACCTCCCCGAAACGAAAATGTCCGAAAATTGCATAGATTGTTAATCGAGTCAGATAAAGCGGACTCAAAAAATTTCAAAAACTTCAGAAGACATTTGACTTTACCGGTATGCTATAAACCAGTTTCGGCCGAAAATCGGATAACTATGTAAAAGTTATTTATAGTTATTTATAGGGTTTAGAATCGAATAAGATATCCCATGATGCGATTTCGGACACGTGGTAGAAAAACAAGCTGAAAAATAACAATGGCCGCTCCGACCACCCGAAACAGCTCGAACTAAAGGATATATAATACACGTTTTTTAGGCCTCTGAATTCCTGAAACAAAAATTACCGAAAATCGCACGGATTGTTAATCGAGTCAGATAAAGCGGGCACAAAAATTTGCAGAAACATCAGAAGACATTTAACCTTTAACGGTATGCGATAAACCAGTTTTGGCCGAAAATCGGATAACCATGTAAAAGTGATTTATAGTTGTTTTTAGGGTCTAGAATCGAATAAGATATCTCCGGATGCAATTTCGGACACGTGGTAGAAAAACAGGCTTAAAAATAACAATGGACGCTCCGACCACCGGAAACGGCTCGAATTGATGGGTAGTACACGTTTTTTAGGCCTCTGAGCTCCCCGAAACGAAAATGTCCGAAAATTGCATAGATTGTTAATCGAGTCAGATAAAGCGGACTCAAAAAATTTCAAAAACTCCGGAAGACATTTGACTTCACCGGTATGCTATAAACCAGTTTCAGCCGAAAATCGGATAACAATGTAAAAGTTAATTATAGTTATTTATAGGGTTTAGAATCGAATAAGATATCTCATGATGCGATTTCGGACACGTGGTAGAAAAACAAGCTGAAAAATAACAATGGCCGCTCCGACCACCCGAAACTGCTCGAACTAAAGGATATATAATACACGTTTTTTAGGCCTCTGAATTCCTGAAACAAAAATTACCGAAAATCGCACGGATTGTTAATCGAGTCAGATAAAACGGGCACAAAAATTTGCAGAAACATCAAAAGACATTTAACCTTTAACGGTTTGCGATAAACCAATTTCGGCCGAAAATCGGATAACCATGTAAAAGTGATTTATAGTTGTTTTTAGGGTCTAGAATCGAATAAGATATCTCCTGATGCAATTTCGGACACGTGGTAGAAAAACAGGCTTAAAAATAACAATGGCTGCTCCGACCACCGGAAACGGCTCGAATTGATGGTAGTACACGTTTTTTAGGCCTCTGAGCTCCCCGAAACGAAAATGTCCGAAAATTGCATAGATTGTTAATCGAGTCAGATAAAGCGGACTCAAAAAATTTCAAAAACTCCGGAAGACATTTGACTTTACCGGTATGCTATAAACCAGTTTCGGCCGAAAATCGGATAACTATGTAAAAGTTATTTATAGTTATTTATAGGGTTTAGAATCAAATAAGATATCCCATGATGCGATTTCGGACACGTGGTAGAAAAACAAGCTGAAAAATAACAATGGCCGCTCCGACCACCCGAAACAGCTCGAACTAAAGGATATATAATACACGTTTTTTAGGCCTCTGAATTCCTGAAACAAAAATTACCGAAAATCGCACGGATTGTTAATCGAGTCAGATAAAGCGGGCACAAAAATTTGCAGAAACATCAGAAGACATTTAACCTTTAACGGTATGCGATAAACCAGTTTTGGCCGAAAATCGGATAACCATGTAAAAGTGATTTATAGTTGTTTTTAGGGTCTAGAATCGAATAAGATATCTCCGGATGCAATTTCGGACACGTGGTAGAAAAACAGGCTTAAAAATAACAATGGACGCTCCGACCACCGGAAACGGCTCTAATTGATGGGTAGTACACGTTTTTTAGGCCTCTGAGCTCCCCGAAACGAAAAAGTCTGAAAATTGCATAGATTGTTAATCGAGTCAGATAAAGCGGACTCAAAAAATTTCAAAAACTCCGGAAGACATTTGACTTTACCGGTATGCTATAAACCAGTTTCAGCCGAAAATCGGATAATAATGTAAAAGTTATTTATAGTTATTTATAGGGTTTAGAATCAAATAAGATATCTCATGATGCGATTTCGGACACGTGGTAGAAAAACAAGCTGAGAAATAACAATGGCCGTTCCGACCACCCGAAACAGCTCGAACTAAAGGATATATAATACACGTTTATTAGGCCTCTGAATTCCTGAAACAAAAATTACCGAAAATCGCACGGATTGTTAATCGAGTCAAATAAAGCGGGCACAAAAATTTGCAGAAACATCAGAAGACATTTAACGTTAAACGGTATGCGATAAACCAATTTCGGCCGAAAATCGGATAACCATGTAAAAGTGATTTATAGTTGTTTTTGGGGTCTAGAATCGAATAAGATATCTCCTGATGCAATTTCGGACACGTGGTAGAAAAACAGGCTTAAAAATAACAATGGCCGCTCCGACCACCGGAAACGGCTCGAATTGATGGGTAGTACACGTTTTTTAGGCCTCTGACCTCCCCGAAACGAAAATGTCCGAAAATTGCATAGATTGTTAATCGAGTCAGATAAAGCGGACTCAAAAAATTTCAAAAACTTCAGAAGACATTTGACTTTACCGGTATGCTATAAACCAGTTTCGGCCGAAAATCGGATAACTATGTAAAAGTTATTTATAGTTATTTATAGGGTTTAGAATCGAATAAGATATCCCATGATGCGATTTCGGACACGTGGTAGAAAAACAAGCTGAAAAATAACAATGGCCGCTCCGACCACCCGAAACAGCTCGAACTAAAGGATATATAATACACGTTTTTTAGGCCTCTGAATTCCTGAAACAAAAATTACCGAAAATCGCACGGATTGTTAATCGAGTCAGATAAAGCGGGCACAAAAATTTGCAGAAACATCAGAAGACATTTAACCTTTAACGGTATGCGATAAACCAGTTTTGGCCGAAAATCGGATAACCATGTAAAAGTGATTTATAGTTGTTTTTAGGGTCTAGAATCGAATAAGATATCTCCGGATGCAATTTCGGACACGTGATAGAAAAACAGGCTTAAAAATAACAATGGACGCTCCGACCACCGGAAACGGCTCGAATTGATGGGTAGTACACGTTTTTTAGGCCTCTGAGCTCCCCGAAACGAAAATGTCCGAAAATTGCATAGATTGTTAATCGAGTCAGATAAAGCGGACTCAAAAAATTTCAAAAACTCCGGAAGACATTTGACTTCACCGGTATGCTATAAACCAGTTTCAGCCGAAAATCGGATAACAATGTAAAAGTTAATTATAGTTATTTATAGGGTTTAGAATCGAATAAGATATCTCATGATGCGATTTCGGACACGTGGTAGAAAAACAAGCTGAAAAATAACAATGGCCGCTCCGACCACCCGAAACTGCTCGAACTAAAGGATATATAATACACGTTTTTTAGGCCTCTGAATTCCTGAAACAAAAATTACCGAAAATCGCACGGATTGTTAATCGAGTCAGATAAAACGGGCACAAAAATTTGCAGAAACATCAAAAGACATTTAACCTTTAACGGTTTGCGATAAACCAATTTCGGCCGAAAATCGGATAACCATGTAAAAGTGATTTATAGTTGTTTTTAGGGTCTAGAATCGAATAAGATATCTCCTGATGCAATTTCGGACACGTGGTAGAAAAACAGGCTTAAAAATAACAATGGCTGCTCCGACCACCGGAAACGGCTCGAATTGATGGTAGTACACGTTTTTTAGGCCTCTGAGCTCCCCGAAACGAAAATGTCCGAAAATTGCATAGATTGTTAATCGAGTCAGATAAAGCGGACTCAAAAAATTTCAAAAACTCCGGAAGACATTTGACTTTACCGGTATGCTATAAACCAGTTTCGGCCGAAAATCGGATAACTATGTAATAGTTATTTATAGTTGTTTATTGGGTTTAGAATGGAATAAGATATTTCATGATGCGATTTCGGTCACGTGGTAGAAAAACAGGCTGAAAAATAACAATGGCCGGTCCGACAACCCGAAACGGCTCAAATTGATGGGTAATACACATTTTCTAGGCCTCCGAGCTCCCCCGAACGAAAATGTCCGAAAATCGCATGGATTGATAATCGAGTCAGATAAAGCGGACTCAAAAATTTTCAAAAACATTTGACTTTACCGGTATGTTATAAACCAGTTTCAGCCGAAAATCGGATAATAATGTAAAAGTTATTTATAGTTTTTTATAGGGTTTAGAATAGAATAAGATATCTCATGATGCGATTTCAGACACGTGGTAGAAAAACAAGCTGAGAAATAACAATGGCCGCTCCAACCACCCGAAACAGCTCGAAATAAAGGATATATAATACACGTTTTTTAGGCCTCTGAATTTCTGAAACAAAAATTACCGAAAATCGCACGGATTGTTAATCGAGTCAAATAAAGCGGGCACAAAAATTTGCAGAAAAATCAGAAGACATTTAACGTTAAACGGTATGCGATAAACCAATTTCGGCCGAAAATCGGATAACCATGTAAAAGTGATTTATAGTTGTTTTTGGGGTCTAGAATCGAATAAGATATCTCCTGATGCAATTTCGGACACGTGGTAGATAAACAGGCTTAAAAATAACAATGGCCGCTCCAACAACCGGAAACGGCTCGAATTGATGGGTAGTACACGTTTTTTAGGCCTCTGAGCTCCCTGAAACGAAAATGTCCGAAAATTGCATAGATTGTTAATCGAGTCAGATAAAGCGGACTCAAAAAATTTCAAAAACTCGAGAAGACATTTGACTTTACCGGTATGCAATAAACCAGTTTCGGCCGAAAATCGGATAACAATGTAAAAGTTATTTATAGGGTTTAGAATCGAATAAGATATCCTGTGATGCAATTTCGGACACGTGGTAGAAAAACAAGCTGAAAAATAACAATGGCCGCTCCGACCACCCGAACAGCTCGAACTAAAGGATATATAATACACGTTTTTTAGGCCTCTGAATTCCTGAAACAAAAATTACCGAAAATCGCACGGATTGTTTATCGAGTCAGATAAAGCGGGCACAAAAATTTGCAGAAACATCAGAAGACATTTAACCTTTAACGGTATGCGATAAACCAGTTTTGGCCGAAAATCGGATAACCATGTAAAAGTGATTTATAGTTGTTTTTAGGGTCTAGAATCGAATAAGATATCTCCGGATGCAATTTCGGACACGTGGTAGAAAAACAGGCTGAAAAATAACAATGGCCGCTCCGACCACCCGAAACGGCTCGAATTGATGGGTAATACACATTTTCTAGGCCTCCGAGCTCCCCCGAACGAAAATGTCCGAAAATCGCATGGATTGTTAATCGAGTCAGATAAAGCAGACTCAAAAATTTTCAAAAACTCCGGAAAACATTTGACTTTACCGGTATGCTATAAACCAGTTTCAGCCGAAAATCAGATAACAATGTAAAAGTTATTTATAGTTATTTATAGGGTTTAGAATCGAATATGATATCTCATGATGCGATTTCGGACACGTGGTAGAAAAACAAGCTGAGAAATAACAATGGCCGCTCCGACCACCCGAAACAGCTTGAACTAAAGGATATATAATACACGTTTATTAGGCCTCTGAATTCCTGAAACAAAAATTACCGAAAATCGCACGGATTGTTAATCGAGTCAAATAAAGCGGGCACAAAAATTTGCAGAAACATCAGAAGACATTTAACGTTAAACGGTATGCGATAAACCAATTTCGGCCGAAAATCGGATAACCATGTAAAAGTGATTTATAGTTGTTTTTGGGGTCTAGAATCGAATAAGATATCTCCTGATGCAATTTCGGACACGTGGTAGAAAAACAGGCTTAAGAATAACAATGGCCGCTCCGACCACCGGAAACGGCTCGAATTGATGGGTAGTACACGTTTTTTAGGCCTCTGAGCTCCCCGAAACGAAAATGTCCGAAAATTGCATAGATTGTTAATCGAGTCAGATAAAGCGGACTCAAAAAATTTCAAAAACTTCAGAAGACATTTGACTTTTTCGGTATGCTATAAACCAGTTTCGGCCGAAAATCGGATAACTATGTAAAAGTTATTTATAGTTATTTATAGGGTTTAGAATCAAATAAGATATCCCATGATGCGATTTCGGACACGTGGTAGAAAAACAAGCTGAAAAATAACAATGGCCGCTCCGACCACCCGAAACAGCTCGAACTAAAGGATATATAATACACGTTTTTTAGGCCTCTGAATTCCTGAAACAAAAATTACCGAAAATCGCACGGATTGTTAATCGAGTCAGATAAAGCGGGCACAAAAATTTGCAGAAACATCAGAAGACATTTAACCTTTAACGGTATGCGATAAACCAGTTTTGGCCGAAAATCGGATAACCATGTAAAAGTGATTTATAGTTGTTTTTAGGGTCTAGAATCGAATAAGATATCTCCGGATGCAATTTCGGACACGTGGTAGAAAAACAGGCTTAAAAATAACAATGGACGCTCCGACCACCGGAAACGGCTCTAATTGATGGGTAGTACACGTTTTTTAGGCCTCTGAGCTCCCCGAAACGAAAAAGTCTGAAAATTGCATAGATTGTTAATCGAGTCAGATAAAGCGGACTCAAAAAATTTCAAAAACTCCGGAAGACATTTGACTTTACCGGTATGCTATAAACCAGTTTCAGCCGAAAATCGGATAATAATGTAAAAGTTATTTATAGTTATTTATAGGGTTTAGAATCAAATAAGATATCTCATGATGCGATTTCGGACACGTGGTAGAAAAACAAGCTGAGAAATAACAATGGCCGTTCCGACCACCCGAAACAGCTCGAACTAAAGGATATATAATACACGTTTATTAGGCCTCTGAATTCCTGAAACAAAAATTACCGAAAATCGCACGGATTGTTAATCGAGTCAAATAAAGCGGGCACAAAAATTTGCAGAAACATCAGAAGACATTTAACGTTAAACGGTATGCGATAAACCAATTTCGGCCGAAAATCGGATAACCATGTAAAAGTGATTTATAGTTGTTTTTGGGGTCTAGAATCGAATAAGATATCTCCTGATGCAATTTCGGACACGTGGTAGAAACACAGGCTTAAAAATAACAATGGCCGCTCCGACCACCGGAAACGGCTCGAATTGATGGGTAGTACACGTTTTTTAGGCCTCTGACCTCCCCGAAACGAAAATGTCCGAAAATTGCATAGATTGTTAATCGAGTCAGATAAAGCGGACTCAAAAAATTTCAAAAACTTCAGAAGACATTTGACTTTACCGGTATGCTATAAACCAGTTTCGGCCGAAAATCGGATAACTATGTAAAAGTTATTTATAGTTATTTATAGGGTTTAGAATCGAATAAGATATCCCATGATGCGATTTCGGACACGTGGTAGAAAAACAAGCTGAAAAATAACAATGGCCGCTCCGACCACCCGAAACAGCTCGAACTAAAGGATATATAATACACGTTTTTTAGGCCTCTGAATTCCTGAAACAAAAATTACCGAAAATCGCACGGATTGTTAATCGAGTCAGATAAAGCGGGCACAAAAATTTGCAGAAACATCAGAAGACATTTAACCTTTAACGGTATGCGATAAACCAGTTTTGGCCGAAAATCGGATAACCATGTAAAAGTGATTTATAGTTGTTTTTAGGGTCTAGAATCGAATAAGATATCTCCGGATGCAATTTCGGACACGTGGTAGAAAAACAGGCTTAAAAATAACAATGGACGCTCCGACCACCGGAAACGGCTCGAATTGATGGGTAGTACACGTTTTTTAGGCCTCTGAGCTCCCCGAAACGAAAATGTCCGAAAATTGCATAGATTGTTAATCGAGTCAGATAAAGCGGACTCAAAAAATTTCAAAAACTCCGGAAGACATTTGACTTCACCGGTATGCTATAAACCAGTTTCAGCCGAAAATCGGATAACAATGTAAAAGTTAATTATAGTTATTTATAGGGTTTAGAATCGAATAAGATATCTCATGATGCGATTTCGGACACGTGGTAGAAAAACAAGCTGAAAAATAACAATGGCCGCTCCGACCACCCGAAACTGCTCGAACTAAAGGATATATAATACACGTTTTTTAGGCCTCTGAATTCCTGAAACAAAAATTACCGAAAATCGCACGGATTGTTAATCGAGTCAGATAAAACGGGCACAAAAATTTGCAGAAACATCAAAAGACATTTAACCTTTAACGGTTTGCGATAAACCAATTTCGGCCGAAAATCGGATAACCATGTAAAAGTGATTTATAGTTGTTTTTAGGGTCTAGAATCGAATAAGATATCTCCTGATGCAATTTCGGACACGTGGTAGAAAAACAGGCTTAAAAATAACAATGGCTGCTCCGACCACCGAAAACGGCTCGAATTGATGGTAGTACACGTTTTTTAGGCCTCTGAGCTCCCCGAAACGAAAATGTCCGAAAATTGCATAGATTGTTAATCGAGTCAGATAAAGCGGACTCAAAAAATTTCAAAAACTCCGGAAGACATTTGACTTTACCGGTATGCTATAAACCAGTTTCGGCCGAAAATCGGATAACTATGTAATAGTTATTTATAGTTGTTTATTGGGTTTAGAATGGAATAAGATATTTCATGATGCGATTTCGGTCACGTGGTAGAAAAACAGGCTGAAAAATAACAATGGCCGGTCCGACAACCCGAAACGGCTCAAATTGATGGGTAATACACATTTTCTAGGCCTCCGAGCTCCCCCGAACGAAAATGTCCGAAAATCGCATGGATTGATAATCGAGTCAGATAAAGCGGACTCAAAAATTTTCAAAAACATTTGACTTTACCGGTATGTTATAAACCAGTTTCAGCCGAAAATCGGATAATAATGTAAAAGTTATTTATAGTTTTTTATAGGGTTTAGAATAGAATAAGATATCTCATGATGCGATTTCAGACACGTGGTAGAAAAACAAGCTGAGAAATAACAATGGCCGCTCCGACCACCCGAAACAGCTCGAAATAAAGGATATATAATACACGTTTTTTAGGCCTCTGAATTTCTGAAACAAAAATTACCGAAAATCGCACGGATTGTTAATCGAGTCAAATAAAGCGGGCACAAAAATTTGCAGAAAAATCAGAAGACATTTAACGTTAAACGGTATGCGATAAACCAATTTCGGCCGAAAATCGGATAACCATGTAAAAGTGATTTATAGTTGTTTTTGGGGTCTAGAATCGAATAAGATATCTCCTGATGCAATTTCGGACACGTGGTAGATAAACAGGCTTAAAAATAACAATGGCCGCTCCAACAACCGGAAACGGCTCGAATTGATGGGTAGTACACGTTTTTTAGGCCTCTGAGCTCCCTGAAACGAAAATGTCCGAAAATTGCATAGATTGTTAATCGAGTCAGATAAAGCGGACTCAAAAAATTTCAAAAACTCGAGAAGACATTTGACTTTACCGGTATGCAATAAACCAGTTTCGGCCGAAAATCGGATAACAATGTAAAAGTTATTTATAGGGTTTAGAATCGAATAAGATATCCTATGATGCAATTTCGGACACGTGGTAGAAAAACAAGCTGAAAAATAACAATGGCCGCTCCGACCACCCGAACAGCTCGAACTAAAGGATATATAATACACGTTTTTTAGGCCTCTAAATTCCTGAAACAAAAATTACCGAAAATCGCACGGATTGTTTATCGAGTCAGATAAAGCGGGCACAAAAATTTGCAGAAACATCAGAAGACATTTAACCTTTAACGGTATGCGATAAACCAGTTTTGGCCGAAAATCGGATAACCATGTAAAAGTGATTTATAGTTGTTTTTAGGGTCTAGAATCGAATAAGATATCTCCGGATGCAATTTCGGACACGTGGTAGAAAAACAGGCTGAAAAATAACAATGGCCGCTCCGACCACCCGAAACGGCTCGAATTGATGGGTAATACACATTTTCTAGGCCTCCGAGCTCCCCCGAACGAAAATGTCCGAAAATCGCATGGATTGTTAATCGAGTCAGATAAAGCAGACTCAAAAATTTTCAAAAACTCCGGAAAACATTTGACTTTACCGGTATGCTATAAACCAGTTTCAGCCGAAAATCAGATAACAATGTAAAAGTTATTTATAGTTATTTATAGGGTTTAGAATCGAATATGATATCTCATGATGCGATTTCGGACACGTGGTAGAAAAACAAGCTGAAAAATAACAATGGCCGCTCCGACCACCCGAAACAGCTCGAACTAAAGGATATATAATACACGTTTTTTAGGCCTCTGAATTCCTGAACAAAAATTACCGAAAATCGCACGGATTGTTAATCGAGTCGAATAAAGCGGGCACAAAAATTTGCAGAAACATCAGAAGACATTTAACGTTAAACGGTATGCGATAAACCAATTTCGGCCGAAAATCGGATAACCATGTAAAAGTGATTTATAGTTGTTTTTGGGGTCTAGAATCGAATAAGATATCTCCTGATGCAATTTCGGACACGTGGTAGAAAAACAGGCTTAAAAATAACAATGGCCGCTCCGACCACCGGAAACGGCTCGAATTGATGGGTAGTACACGTTTTTTAGGCCTCTGAGCTCCCCGAAACGAAAATGTCCGAAAATTGCATAGATTGTTAATCGAGTCAGATAAAGCGGACTCAAAAAATTTCAAAAACTCCGGAAGACATTTGACTTTACCGGTATGCTATAAACCAGTTTCGGCCGAAAATCGGATAACTATGTAATAGTTATTTATAGTTGTTTATTGGGTTTAGAATGGAATAAGATATTTCATGATGCGATTTCGGTCACGTGGTAGAAAAACAGGCTGAAAAATAACAATGGCCGGTCCGACAACCCGAAACGGCTCAAATTGATGGGTAATACACATTTTCTAGGCCTCCGAGCTCCCCCGAACGAAAATGTCCGAAAATCGCATGGATTGATAATCGAGTCAGATAAAGCGGACTCAAAAATTTTCAAAAACATTTGACTTTACCGGTATGTTATAAACCAGTTTCAGCCGAAAATCGGATAATAATGTAAAAGTTATTTATAGTTTTTTATAGGGTTTAGAATAGAATAAGATATCTCATGATGCGATTTCAGACACGTGGTAGAAAAACAAGCTGAGAAATTACAATGGCTGCTCCGACCACCCGAAACAGCTCGAAATAAAGGATATATAATACACGTTTTTTAGGCCTCTGAATTTCTGAAACAAAAATTACCGAAAATCGCACGGATTGTTAATCGAGTCAAATAAAGCGGGCACAAAAATTTGCAGAAAAATCAGAAGACATTTAACGTTAAACGGTATGCGATAAACCAATTTCGGCCGAAAATCGGATAACCATGTAAAAGTGATTTATAGTTGTTTTTGGGGTCTAGAATCGAATAAGATATCTCCTGATGCAATTTCGGACACGTGGTAGATAAACAGGCTTAAAAATAACAATGGCCGCTCCGACCACCGGAAACGGCTCGAATTGATGGGTAGTACACGTTTTTTAGGCCTCTGAGCTCCCCGAAACGAAAATGTCCGAAAATTGCATAGATTGTTAATCGAGTCAGATAAAGCGGACTCAAAAAATTTCAAAAACTCCGGAAGACATTTGACTTTACCGGTATGCTATAAACCAGTTTCGGCCGAAAATCGGATAACTATGTAATAGTTATTTATAGTTGTTTATTGGGTTTAGAATGGAATAAGATATTTCATGATGCGATTTCGGTCACGTGGTAGAAAAACAGGCTGAAAAATAACAATGGCCGGTCCGACAACCCGAAACGGCTCAAATTGATGGGTAATACACATTTTCTAGGCCTCCGAGCTCCCCCGAACGAAAATGTCCGAAAATCGCATGGATTGATAATCGAGTCAGATAAAGCGGACTCAAAAATTTTCAAAAACATTTGACTTTACCGGTATGTTATAAACCAGTTTCAGCCGAAAATCGGATAATAATGTAAAAGTTATTTATAGTTTTTTATAGGGTTTAGAATAGAATAAGATATCTCATGATGCGATTTCAGACACGTGGTAGAAAAACAAGCTGAGAAATTACAATGGCTGCTCCGACCACCCGAAACAGCTCGAAATAAAGGATATATAATACACGTTTTTTAGGCCTCTGAATTTCTGAAACAAAAATTACCGAAAATCGCACGGATTGTTAATCGAGTCAAATAAAGCGGGCACAAAAATTTGCAGAAACATCAGAAGACATTTAACGTTAAACGGTATGCGATAAACCAATTTCGGCCGAAAATCGGATAACCATGTAAAAGTGATTTATAGTTGTTTTTGGGGTCTAGAATCGAATAAGATATCTCCTGATGCAATTTCGGACACGTGGTAGAAAAACAGGCTTAAAAATAACAATGGCCGCTCCGACCACCGGAAACGGCTCGAATTGATGGGTAGTACACGTTTTTTAGGCCTCTGAGCTCCCCGAAACGAAAATGTCCGAAAATTGCATAGATTGTTAATCGAGTCAGATAAAGCGGACTCAAAAAATTTCAAAAACTCCGGAAGACATTTGACTTTACCGGTATGCTATAAACCAGTTTCGGCCGAAAATCGGATAACTATGTAATAGTTATTTATAGTTGTTTATTGGGTTTAGAATGGAATAAGATATTTCATGATGCGATTTCGGTCACGTGGTAGAAAAACAGGCTGAAAAATAACAATGGCCGGTCCGACAACCCGAAACGGCTCAAATTGATGGGTAATACACATTTTCTAGGCCTCCGAGCTCCCCCGAACGAAAATGTCCGAAAATCGCATGGATTGATAATCGAGTCAGATAAAGCGGACTCAAAAATTTTCAAAAACATTTGACTTTACCGGTATGTTATAAACCAGTTTCAGCCGAAAATCGGATAATAATGTAAAAGTTATTTATAGTTTTTTATAGGGTTTAGAATAGAATAAGATATCTCATGATGCGATTTCAGACACGTGGTAGAAAAACAAGCTGAGAAATTACAATGGCTGCTCCGACCACCCGAAACAGCTCGAAATAAAGGATATATAATACACGTTTTTTAGGCCTCTGAATTTCTGAAACAAAAATTACCGAAAATCGCACGGATTGTTAATCGAGTCAAATAAAGCGGGCACAAAAATTTGCAGAAAAATCAGAAGACATTTAACGTTAAACGGTATGCGATAAACCAATTTCGGCCGAAAATCGGATAACCATGTAAAAGTGATTTATAGTTGTTTTTGGGGTCTAGAATCGAATAAGATATCTCCTGATGCAATTTCGGACACGTGGTAGATAAACAGGCTTAAAAATAACAATGGCCGCTCCAACAACCGGAAACGGCTCGAATTGATGGGTAGTACACGTTTTTTAGGCCTCTGAGCTCCCTGAAACGAAAATGTCCGAAAATTGCATAGATTGTTAATCGAGTCAGATAAAGCGGACTCAAAAAATTTCAAAAACTCGAGAAGACATTTGACTTTACCGGTATGCAATAAACCAGTTTCGGCCGAAAATCGGATAACAATGTAAAAGTTATTTATAGGGTTTAGAATCGAATAAGATATCCTATGATGCAATTTCGGACACGTGGTAGAAAAACAAGCTGAAAAATAACAATGGCCGCTCCGACCACCCGAACAGCTCGAACTAAAGGATATATAATACACGTTTTTTAGGCCTCTGAATTCCTGAAACAAAAATTACCGAAAATCGCACGGATTGTTTATCGAGTCAGATAAAGCGGGCACAAAAATTTGCAGAAACATCAGAAGACATTTAACCTTTAACGGTATGCGATAAACCAGTTTTGGCCGAAAATCGGATAACCATGTAAAAGTGATTTATAGTTGTTTTTAGGGTCTAGAATCGAATAAGATATCTCCGGATGCAATTTCGGACACGTGGTAGAAAAACAGGCTGAAAAATAACAATGGCCGCTCCGACCACCCGAAACGGCTCGAATTGATGGGTAATACACATTTTCTAGGCCTCCGAGCTCCCCCGAACGAAAATGTCCGAAAATCGCATGGATTGTTAATCGAGTCAGATAAAGCAGACTCAAAAATTTTCAAAAACTCCGGAAAACATTTGACTTTACCGGTATGCTATAAACCAGTTTCAGCCGAAAATCAGATAACAATGTAAAAGTTATTTATAGTTATTTATAGGGTTTAGAATCGAATATGATATCTCATGATGCGATTTCGGACACGTGGTAGAAAAACAAGCTGAAAAATAACAATGGCCGCTCCGACCACCCGAAACAGCTCGAACTAAAGGATATATAATACACGTTTTTTAGGCCTCTGAATTCCTGAACAAAAATTACCGAAAATCGCACGGATTGTTAATCGAGTCGAATAAAGCGGGCACAAAAATTTGCAGAAACATCAGAAGACATTTAACGTTAAACGGTATGCGATAAACCAATTTCGGCCGAAAATCGGATAACCATGTAAAAGTGATTTATAGTTGTTTTTGGGGTCTAGAATCGAATAAGATATCTCCTGATGCAATTTCGGACACGTGGTAGAAAAACAGGCTTAAAAATAACAATGGCCGCTCCGACCACCGGAAACGGCTCGAATTGATGGGTAGTACACGTTTTTTAGGCCTCTGAGCTCCCCGAAACGAAAATGTCCGAAAATTGCATAGATTGTTAATCGAGTCAGATAAAGCGGACTCAAAAAATTTCAAAAACTCCGGAAGACATTTGACTTTACCGGTATGCTATAAACCAGTTTCGGCCGAAAATCGGATAACTATGTAATAGTTATTTATAGTTGTTTATTGGGTTTAGAATGGAATAAGATATTTCATGATGCGATTTCGGTCACGTGGTAGAAAAACAGGCTGAAAAATAACAATGGCCGGTCCGACAACCCGAAACGGCTCAAATTGATGGGTAATACACATTTTCTAGGCCTCCGAGCTCCCCCGAACGAAAATGTCCGAAAATCGCATGGATTGATAATCGAGTCAGATAAAGCGGACTCAAAAATTTTCAAAAACATTTGACTTTACCGGTATGTTATAAACCAGTTTCAGCCGAAAATCGGATAATAATGTAAAAGTTATTTATAGTTTTTTATAGGGTTTAGAATAGAATAAGATATCTCATGATGCGATTTCAGACACGTGGTAGAAAAACAAGCTGAGAAATTACAATGGCTGCTCCGACCACCCGAAACAGCTCGAAATAAAGGATATATAATACACGTTTTTTAGGCCTCTGAATTTCTGAAACAAAAATTACCGAAAATCGCACGGATTGTTAATCGAGTCAAATAAAGCGGGCACAAAAATTTGCAGAAAAATCAGAAGACATTTAACGTTAAACGGTATGCGATAAACCAATTTCGGCCGAAAATCGGATAACCATGTAAAAGTGATTTATAGTTGTTTTTGGGGTCTAGAATCGAATAAGATATCTCCTGATGCAATTTCGGACACGTGGTAGATAAACAGGCTTAAAAATAACAATGGCCGCTCCAACAACCGGAAACGGCTCGAATTGATGGGTAGTACACGTTTTTTAGGCCTCTGAGCTCCCTGAAACGAAAATGTCCGAAAATTGCATAGATTGTTAATCGAGTCAGATAAAGCGGACTCAAAAAATTTCAAAAACTCGAGAAGACATTTGACTTTACCGGTATGCAATAAACCAGTTTCGGCCGAAAATCGGATAACAATGTAAAAGTTATTTATAGGGTTTAGAATCGAATAAGATATCCTATGATGCAATTTCGGACACGTGGTAGAAAAACAAGCTGAAAAATAACAATGGCCGCTCCGACCACCCGAACAGCTCGAACTAAAGGATATATAATACACGTTTTTTAGGCCTCTGAATTCCTGAAACAAAAATTACCGAAAATCGCACGGATTGTTTATCGAGTCAGATAAAGCGGGCACAAAAATTTGCAGAAACATCAGAAGACATTTAACCTTTAACGGTATGCGATAAACCAGTTTTGGCCGAAAATCGGATAACCATGTAAAAGTGATTTATAGTTGTTTTTAGGGTCTAGAATCGAATAAGATATCTCCGGATGCAATTTCGGACACGTGGTAGAAAAACAGGCTGAAAAATAACAATGGCCGCTCCGACCACCCGAAACGGCTCGAATTGATGGGTAATACACATTTTCTAGGCCTCCGAGCTCCCCCGAACGAAAATGTCCGAAAATCGCATGGATTGTTAATCGAGTCAGATAAAGCAGACTCAAAAATTTTCAAAAACTCCGGAAAACATTTGACTTTACCGGTATGCTATAAACCAGTTTCAGCCGAAAATCAGATAACAATGTAAAAGTTATTTATAGTTATTTATAGGGTTTAGAATCGAATATGATATCTCATGATGCGATTTCGGACACGTGGTAGAAAAACAAGCTGAAAAATAACAATGGCCGCTCCGACCACCCGAAACAGCTCGAACTAAAGGATATATAATACACGTTTTTTAGGCCTCTGAATTCCTGAACAAAAATTACCGAAAATCGCACGGATTGTTAATCGAGTCGAATAAAGCGGGCACAAAAATTTGCAGAAACATCAGAAGACATTTAACGTTAAACGGTATGCGATAAACCAATTTCGGCCGAAAATCGGATAACCATGTAAAAGTGATTTATAGTTGTTTTTGGGGTCTAGAATCGAATAAGATATCTCCTGATGCAATTTCGGACACGTGGTAGAAAAACAGGCTTAAAAATAACAATGGCCGCTCCGACCACCGGAAACGGCTCGAATTGATGGGTAGTACACGTTTTTTAGGCCTCTGAGCTCCCCGAAACGAAAATGTCCGAAAATTGCATAGATTGTTAATCGAGTCAGATAAAGCGGACTCAAAAAATTTCAAAAACTCCGGAAGACATTTGACTTTACCGGTATGCTATAAACCAGTTTCGGCCGAAAATCGGATAACTATGTAATAGTTATTTATAGTTGTTTATTGGGTTTAGAATGGAATAAGATATTTCATGATGCGATTTCGGTCACGTGGTAGAAAAACAGGCTGAAAAATAACAATGGCCGGTCCGACAACCCGAAACGGCTCAAATTGATGGGTAATACACATTTTCTAGGCCTCCGAGCTCCCCCGAACGAAAATGTCCGAAAATCGCATGGATTGATAATCGAGTCAGATAAAGCGGACTCAAAAATTTTCAAAAACATTTGACTTTACCGGTATGTTATAAACCAGTTTCAGCCGAAAATCGGATAATAATGTAAAAGTTATTTATAGTTTTTTATAGGGTTTAGAATAGAATAAGATATCTCATGATGCGATTTCAGACACGTGGTAGAAAAACAAGCTGAGAAATTACAATGGCTGCTCCGACCACCCGAAACAGCTCGAAATAAAGGATATATAATACACGTTTTTTAGGCCTCTGAATTTCTGAAACAAAAATTACCGAAAATCGCACGGATTGTTAATCGAGTCAAATAAAGCGGGCACAAAAATTTGCAGAAAAATCAGAAGACATTTAACGTTAAACGGTATGCGATAAACCAATTTCGGCCGAAAATCGGATAACCATGTAAAAGTGATTTATAGTTGTTTTTGGGGTCTAGAATCGAATAAGATATCTCCTGATGCAATTTCGGACACGT
Source organism: Silene conica (assembly GCA_029255685.2). Classification (NCBI taxonomy): domain Eukaryota; kingdom Viridiplantae; phylum Streptophyta; class Magnoliopsida; order Caryophyllales; family Caryophyllaceae; genus Silene; species Silene conica. The sequence goes on along the minus strand of CM055312.2, from coordinate 46,128,360 downwards.
GGTAGATAAACAGGCTTAAAAATAACAATGGCCGCTCCAACAACCGGAAACGGCTCGAATTGATGGGTAGTACACGTTTTTTAGGCCTCTGAGCTCCCTGAAACGAAAATGTCCGAAAATTGCATAGATTGTTAATCGAGTCAGATAAAGCGGACTCAAAAAATTTCAAAAACTCGAGAAGACATTTGACTTTACCGGTATGCAATAAACCAGTTTCGGCCGAAAATCGGATAACAATGTAAAAGTTATTTATAGGGTTTAGAATCGAATAAGATATCCTATGATGCAATTTCGGACACGTGGTAGAAAAACAAGCTGAAAAATAACAATGGCCGCTCCGACCACCCGAACAGCTCGAACTAAAGGATATATAATACACGTTTTTTAGGCCTCTGAATTCCTGAAACAAAAATTACCGAAAATCGCACGGATTGTTTATCGAGTCAGATAAAGCGGGCACAAAAATTTGCAGAAACATCAGAAGACATTTAACCTTTAACGGTATGCGATAAACCAGTTTTGGCCGAAAATCGGATAACCATGTAAAAGTGATTTATAGTTGTTTTTAGGGTCTAGAATCGAATAAGATATCTCCGGATGCAATTTCGGACACGTGGTAGAAAAACAGGCTGAAAAATAACAATGGCCGCTCCGACCACCCGAAACGGCTCGAATTGATGGGTAATACACATTTTCTAGGCCTCCGAGCTCCCCCGAACGAAAATGTCCGAAAATCGCATGGATTGTTAATCGAGTCAGATAAAGCAGACTCAAAAATTTTCAAAAACTCCGGAAAACATTTGACTTTACCGGTATGCTATAAACCAGTTTCAGCCGAAAATCAGATAACAATGTAAAAGTTATTTATAGTTATTTATAGGGTTTAGAATCGAATATGATATCTCATGATGCGATTTCGGACACGTGGTAGAAAAACAAGCTGAAAAATAACAATGGCCGCTCCGACCACCCGAAACAGCTCGAACTAAAGGATATATAATACACGTTTTTTAGGCCTCTGAATTCCTGAACAAAAATTACCGAAAATCGCACGGATTGTTAATCGAGTCGAATAAAGCGGGCACAAAAATTTGCAGAAACATCAGAAGACATTTAACGTTAAACGGTATGCGATAAACCAATTTCGGCCGAAAATCGGATAACCATGTAAAAGTGATTTATAGTTGTTTTTGGGGTCTAGAATCGAATAAGATATCTCCTGATGCAATTTCGGACACGTGGTAGAAAAACAGGCTTAAAAATAACAATGGCCGCTCCGACCACCGGAAACGGCTCGAATTGATGGGTAGTACACGTTTTTTAGGCCTCTGAGCTCCCCGAAACGAAAATGTCCGAAAATTGCATAGATTGTTAATCGAGTCAGATAAAGCGGACTCAAAAAATTTCAAAAACTCCAGAAGACATTTGACTTTACCGGTATGCTATAAACCAGTTTCGGCCGAAAATCGGATAACTATGTAAAAGTTATTTATAGTTATTTATAGGGTTTAGAATCGAATAAGATATCCCATGATGCGATTTCGGACACGTGGTAGAAAAACAAGCTGAAAAATAACAATGGCCGCTCCGACCACCCGAAACAGCTCGAACTAAAGGATATATAATACACGTTTTTTAGGCCTCTGAATTCCTGAAACAAAAATTACCGATAATCGCACGGATTGTTAATCGAGTCAGATAAAGCGGGCACAAAAATTTGCAGAAAGATCAGAAGACACTTAACCTTTAACGGTATGCGATAAACCAGTTTTGGCCGAAAATCGGATAACCATGTAAAAGTGATTTATAGTTGTTTTTAGGGTCTAGAATCGAATAAGATATCTCCGGATGCAATTTCGGACACGTGGTAGAAAAACAGGCTTAAAAATAACAATGGACGCTCCGACCACCGGAAACGGCTCGAATTGATGGGTAGTACACGTTTTTTAGGCCTCTGAGCTCCCCGAAACGAAAATGTCCGAAAATTGCATAGATTGTTAATCGAGTCAGATAAAGCGGACTCAAAAAATTTCAAAAACTCCGGAAGACATTTGACTTTACCGGTATGCAATAAACCAGTTTCAGCCGAAAATCGGATAACAATGTAAAAGTTAATTATCGTTATTTATAGGGTTTAGAATCGAATAAGATATCTCATGATGCGATTTCGGACACGTGGTAGAAAAACAAGGTGAAAAATAACAATGGCCGCTCCGACCACCCGAAACTGCTCGAACTAAAGGATATATAATACACGTTTTTTAGGCCTCTGAATTTCTGAAACAAAAATTACCGAAAATCGCACGGATTGTTAATCGAGTCAGATAAAGCGGGCACAAAAATTTGAAGAAACATCAAAAGACATTTAACCTTTAACGGTATGCGATAAACCAATTTCGGCCGAAAATCGGATAACCATGTAAAAGTGATTTATAGTTGTTTTTGGGGTCTAGAATCGAATAAGATATCTCCTGATGCAATTTCGGACACGTGGTAGAAAAACAGGCTTAAAAATAACAATGGCCGCTCCGACCACCGGAAACGGCTCGAATTGATGGGTAGTACACGTTTTTTAGGCCTCTGAGCTCCCCGAAACGAAAATGTCCGAAAATTGCATAGATTGTTAATCGAGTCAGATAAAGCGGACTCAAAAAATTTCAAAAACTCCGGAAGACATTTGACTTTACCGGTATGCTATAAACCAGTTTCGGCCGAAAATCGGATAACTATGTAATAGTTATTTATAGTTGTTTATTGGGTTTAGAATGGAATAAGATATTTCATGATGCGATTTCGGTCACGTGGTAGAAAAACAGGCTGAAAAATAACAATGGCCGGTCCGACAACCCGAAACGGCTCAAATTGATGGGTAATACACATTTTCTAGGCCTCCGAGCTCCCCCGAACGAAAATGTCCGAAAATCGCATGGATTGATAATCGAGTCAGATAAAGCGGACTCAAAAATTTTCAAAAACATTTGACTTTACCGGTATGTTATAAACCAGTTTCAGCCGAAAATCGGATAATAATGTAAAAGTTATTTATAGTTTTTTATAGGGTTTAGAATAGAATAAGATATCTCATGATGCGATTTCAGACACGTGGTAGAAAAACAAGCTGAGAAATTACAATGGCTGCTCCGACCACCCGAAACAGCTCGAAATAAAGGATATATAATACACGTTTTTTAGGCCTCTGAATTTCTGAAACAAAAATTACCGAAAATCGCACGGATTGTTAATCGAGTCAAATAAAGCGGGCACAAAAATTTGCAGAAAAATCAGAAGACATTTAACGTTAAACGGTATGCGATAAACCAATTTCGGCCGAAAATCGGATAACCATGTAAAAGTGATTTATAGTTGTTTTTGGGGTCTAGAATCGAATAAGATATCTCCTGATGCAATTTCGGACACGTGGTAGATAAACAGGCTTAAAAATAACAATGGCCGCTCCAACAACCGGAAACGGCTCGAATTGATGGGTAGTACACGTTTTTTAGGCCTCTGAGCTCCCTGAAACGAAAATGTCCGAAAATTGCATAGATTGTTAATCGAGTCAGATAAAGCGGACTCAAAAAATTTCAAAAACTCGAGAAGACATTTGACTTTACCGGTATGCAATAAACCAGTTTCGGCCGAAAATCGGATAACAATGTAAAAGTTATTTATAGGGTTTAGAATCGAATAAGATATCCTATGATGCAATTTCGGACACGTGGTAGAAAAACAAGCTGAAAAATAACAATGGCCGCTCCGACCACCCGAACAGCTCGAACTAAAGGATATATAATACACGTTTTTTAGGCCTCTGAATTCCTGAAACAAAAATTACCGAAAATCGCACGGATTGTTTATCGAGTCAGATAAAGCGGGCACAAAAATTTGCAGAAACATCAGAAGACATTTAACCTTTAACGGTATGCGATAAACCAGTTTTGGCCGAAAATCGGATAACCATGTAAAAGTGATTTATAGTTGTTTTTAGGGTCTAGAATCGAATAAGATATCTCCGGATGCAATTTCGGACACGTGGTAGAAAAACAGGCTGAAAAATAACAATGGCCGCTCCGACCACCCGAAACGGCTCGAATTGATGGGTAATACACATTTTCTAGGCCTCCGAGCTCCCCCGAACGAAAATGTCCGAAAATCGCATGGATTGTTAATCGAGTCAGATAAAGCAGACTCAAAAATTTTCAAAAACTCCGGAAAACATTTGACTTTACCGGTATGCTATAAACCAGTTTCAGCCGAAAATCAGATAACAATGTAAAAGTTATTTATAGTTATTTATAGGGTTTAGAATCGAATATGATATCTCATGATGCGATTTCGGACACGTGGTAGAAAAACAAGCTGAAAAATAACAATGGCCGCTCCGACCACCCGAAACAGCTCGAACTAAAGGATATATAATACACGTTTTTTAGGCCTCTGAATTCCTGAACAAAAATTACCGAAAATCGCACGGATTGTTAATCGAGTCGAATAAAGCGGGCACAAAAATTTGCAGAAACATCAGAAGACATTTAACGTTAAACGGTATGCGATAAACCAATTTCGGCCGAAAATCGGATAACCATGTAAAAGTGATTTATAGTTGTTTTTGGGGTCTAGAATCGAATAAGATATCTCCTGATGCAATTTCGGACACGTGGTAGAAAAACAGGCTTAAAAATAACAATGGCCGCTCCGACCACCGGAAACGGCTCGAATTGATGGGTAGTACACGTTTTTTAGGCCTCTGAGCTCCCCGAAACGAAAATGTCCGAAAATTGCATAGATTGTTAATCGAGTCAGATAAAGCGGACTCAAAAAATTTCAAAAACTCCAGAAGACATTTGACTTTACCGGTATGCTATAAACCAGTTTCGGCCGAAAATCGGATAACTATGTAAAAGTTATTTATAGTTATTTATAGGGTTTAGAATCGAATAAGATATCCCATGATGCGATTTCGGACACGTGGTAGAAAAACAAGCTGAAAAATAACAATGGCCGCTCCGACCACCCGAAACAGCTCGAACTAAAGGATATATAATACACGTTTTTTAGGCCTCTGAATTCCTGAAACAAAAATTACCGATAATCGCACGGATTGTTAATCGAGTCAGATAAAGCGGGCACAAAAATTTGCAGAAAGATCAGAAGACACTTAACCTTTAACGGTATGCGATAAACCAGTTTTGGCCGAAAATCGGATAACCATGTAAAAGTGATTTATAGTTGTTTTTAGGGTCTAGAATCGAATAAGATATCTCCGGATGCAATTTCGGACACGTGGTAGAAAAACAGGCTTAAAAATAACAATGGACGCTCCGACCACCGGAAACGGCTCGAATTGATGGGTAGTACACGTTTTTTAGGCCTCTGAGCTCCCCGAAACGAAAATGTCCGAAAATTGCATAGATTGTTAATCGAGTCAGATAAAGCGGACTCAAAAAATTTCAAAAACTACGGAAGACATTTGACTTTACCGGTATGCAATAAACCAGTTTCAGCCGAAAATCGGATAACAATGTAAAAGTTAATTATCGTTATTTATAGGGTTTAGAATCGAATAAGATATCTCATGATGCGATTTCGGACACGTGGTAGAAAAACAAGGTGAAAAATAACAATGGCCGCTCCGACCACCCGAAACTGCTCGAACTAAAGGATATATAATACACGTTTTTTAGGCCTCTGAATTTCTGAAACAAAAATTACCGAAAATCGCACGGATTGTTAATCGAGTCAGATAAAGCGGGCACAAAAATTTGAAGAAACATCAAAAGACATTTAACCTTTAACGGTTTGCGATAAACCAATTTCGGCCGAAAATCGGATAACCATGTAAAAGTGATTTATAGTTGTTTTTAGGGTCTAGAATCGAATAAGATATCTCCTGATGCAATTTCGGACACGTGGTAGAAAAACAGGTTTAAAAATAACAATGGCCGGTCCGACCACCGGAAACGGCTCGAATTGATGGGTAGTACACGTTATTTAGGCCTCTGAGCTCCCCGAAACGAAAATGTCCGAAAATTGCATAGATTGTTAATCGAGTCAGATAAAGCGGACTTAAAAAATTTCAAAAACTCCGGAAGACATTTGACTTTACCGGTATGCTATAAACCAGTTTCGGCCGAAAATCGGATAACTATGTAAAAGTTATTTATAGTTGTTTATTGGGTTTAGAATGGAATAAGATATTTCATGATGCGATTTCGGTCACGTGGTAGAAAAACAGGCTGAAAAATAACAATGGCCGCTCCGACCACCTGAAACGGCTCAAATTGATGGGTAATACACATTTTCTAGGCCCCCGAGCTCCCCCGAACGAAAATGTGTTAAAATCGCATGGATTGTTAATCGAGTCAGATAAAGCGGACTCAAAAATTTTCAAAAACTCCGGAAGACATTTGACTTTACCGGTATGCTATAAACCAGTTTCAGCCGAAAATCGGATAACAATGTAAAAGTTATTTATAGTTATTTATAGGGTTTAGAATCGAATATGATATCTCATGATGCGATTTCGGACACGTGGTAGAAAAACAAGCTGAAAAATAACAATGGCCGCTCCGACCACCCGAAACAGCTCGAACTAAAGGATATATAATACACGTTTTTTAGGCCTCTGAATTCCTGAAACAAAAATTACCGAAAATCGCACGGATTGTTAATCGAGTCAGATAAAGCGGGCACAAAAATTTGCAGAAACATCAGAAGACATTTAACCTTTAACGGTATGCGATAAACCAATTTCGGCCGAAAATCGGATAACCATGTGAAAGTGATTTATAGTTGTTTTTAGGGTCTAGAATCGAATAAGATATCTCCTGATGCAATTTCGGACACGTGGTAGAAAAACAGGCTTAAAAATAACAATGGCCGCTCCGACCACCGGAAACGGCTCGAATTGATGGGTAGTACACGTTTTTTAGGCCTTTGAGCTCCCCGAAACGAAAATGTCCGAAAATTGCATAGATTGTTAATCGAGTCAGATAAAGCGGACTCAAAAACTTTCAAAAACTCCGGAAGACATTTGACTTTACCAGTATGCTATAAACCAGTTTCGGCCGAAAATCGGATAACTACGTAAAAGTTATTTACAACTGTTTATAGGGTATAGAATCGAATAAGATATCTCATGATGCAATTTCGGACACGTGGTAGAAAAACAAGCTGAAAAATAACAATGGCCACTCCGACCACCCGAAACAGCTCGATCTAAAGGATATATAATACACGTTTTTTAGGCCTTTGATTTCCTGAAACAAAAATTACCGAACATCGCACGGATTGTTAATCGAGTCAAATAAAGAGGGCACAAAAATTTGCAGAAACATCAGAAGACATTTAACGTTAAACGGTATGCGATAAACCAATTTCGGCCGAAAATCGGATAACCATGTAAAAGTGATTTATAGTTGTTTTTAGGGTCTAGAATCGAATAAGATATCTCCTGATGCAATTTCGGACACGTGGTAGAAAAACAGGCTTAAAAATAACAATGGCCGCTCCGACCACCGGAAACGGCTCGAATTGATGGGTAGTACACGTTTTTTAGGCCTCTGAGCTCCCCGAAACGAAAATGTCCGAAAATTGCATAGATTGTTAATCGAGTCAGATAAAGCGGACTCAAAAAATTTCAAAAACTCCGGAAGACATTTAACTTTACCGGTATGCTATAAACTAGTTTCAGCCGAAAATCGGATAACAATGTAAAAGTTATTTATAGTTTTTTATAGGGTTTAGAATCGAATAAGATATCTCATGATGCGATTTCGGACACGTGGTAGAAAAACAAGCTGAAAAATAACAATGGCCGCCCCGACCACCCGAAACAGCTCGAACTAAAGGATATATAATACACGTTTTTTAGGCCTCTGAATTCCTGAAACAAAAATTACCGAAAATCGCACGGATTGTTAATCGAGTCAAATAAAGAGGGCACAAAACTTTGCAGAAACATCAGAAGACATTTAACGTTAAACGGTATGCGATAAACCAATTTCGGCCGAAAATCGGATAACCATGTAAAAGTGATTTATAGTTGTTTTTAGGGTCTAGAATCGAATAAGATATCTCCTGATGCAATTTCGGACACATGGTAGAAAAACAGGCTTAAAAATAACAATGGCCTCTCCGACCACCGGAAACGGCTCGAATTGATGGGTAGTACACGTTTTTTAGGCCTCTGAGCTCCCCGAAACGAAAATGTCCGAAAATTACATAGATTGTTAATCGAGTCAGATAAAGCGGACTCAATTAATTTCAAAAACTCCGGAAGACATTTGACTTTACCGGTATGCTATAAACCAGTTTCAGCCGAAAATCGGATAACAATGTAAAAGTTATTTATAGTTATTTATAAGGTTTAGAATCGAATAAAATATCTCATAATGCGATTTCGGACACGTGGTAGAAAAACAAGCTGAAAAATAACAATGGCCGCTCCGACCACCCGAAACAGCTCGAACTAAAGGATATATAATACACGTTTTTTAGGCCTCTGAATTCCTGAAACAAAAATTACCGAAAATCGCACGGATTGTTAATCGAGTCAGATAAAGCGGGCACAAAAATTTGCAGAAACATCAGAAGACATTTAACCTTTAACGGTATGCGATAAACCAATTTCGGCCGAAAATCGGTTAACCATGTAAAAGTGATTTATAGTTTTTTTTAGGGTCTAGAATCGAATAAGATCTCTCCTGATGCAATTTCGGACACGTGGTAGAAAAAGAATCTTAAAAATAACAATGGCCGGTCCGACCACCGGAAACGGCTCGAATTGATGGGTAGTACACGTTTTTTAGGACTCTGAGCTCCCCGAAACGAAAATGTTCGAAAATTGCATAGATTGTTAATCGAGTCAGATAAAGCGGACTCAAAAAATTTCAAAAACTCCGGAAGACATTTGACTTTACCGGTATGCTATAAACCAGTTTCGGCCGAAAATCGGATAACTATGTAAAAGTTATTTTTAGTTGTTAATAGGGTATAGAATCGAATAAGATATCTCATGATGCGATTTCGGACACGTGGTAGAAAAACAAGCTGAAAAATAATAATGGCCACTCCGACCACCCGAAATAGCTCGATCTAAAGGATATATATAATACACGTTTTTTAGGCCTCTGAATTCCTGAAACAAAAATTACCGAAAATCGCACGGATTGTTATTCGAGTCAAATAAAGAGGGCACAAAAATTTGCAGAAACATCACAAGACATTTAACGTTAAACGGTATGCGATAAACCAATTTCGGTCGAAAATCGGATAACCATGTAAAAGTGATTTATAGTTGTTTTTGGGGTCTAGAATCGAATAAGATATCTCCTGATGCAATTTCGGACACATGGTAGAAAAACAGGCTTAAAAATAACAATGGCCGCTCCGACCACAGGAAACGGCTCGAATTGATCGGTAGTACACAGTTTTTAGGCCTCTGATCTACCCGAAACGAAAATGTCCGAAAATTGCATAGATTGTTAATCGAGTCAGATAAAGCGGACTCAAAAAATTTAAAAAACTCCGGAAGACATTTGACTTTACCGGTATGCTATAAACCAGTTTCAGCCGAAAATCGGATAACAATGTAAAAGTTATTTATAGTTATTTATAAGGTTTAGAATCGAATAAAATATCTCATGATGCGATTTCGAACACGTGGTAGAAAAACAAGCTGAAAAATAACAATGGCCGCTCCGACCACCCGAAACAGCTCGAACTAAAGGATATATAATACACGTTTTTTAGGCCTCTGAATTCCTGAAACAAAAATTACCGAAAATCGCACGGATTGTTAATCGAGTCAGATAAAGCGGGCACAAAAATTTGCAGAAACATCAGAAGACATTTAACCTTTAACGGTATGCGATAAACCAATTTCGGCCGAAAATCGGTTAACCATGTAAAAGTGATTTATAGTTTTTTTTAGGGTCTAGAATCGAATAAGATCTCTCCTGATGCAATTTCGGACACGTGGTAGAAAAAGAAGCTTAAAAATAACAATGGCCGGTCCGACCACCGGAAACGGCTCGAATTGATGGGTAGTACACGTTTTTTAGGCCTCTGAGCTCCCGGAAACGAAAATGTTCGAAAATTGCATAGATTGTTAATCGAGTCAGATAAAGCGGACTCAAAAAATTTCAAAAACTCCGGAAGACATTTGACTTTACCGGTATGCTATAAAACAGTTTCGGCCGAAAATCGGATAACTATGTAAAAGTTATTTATAGTTGTTAATAGGGTATAGAATCGAATAAGATATCTCATGATGCGATTTCGGACACGTGGTTGAAAAACAAGCTGAAAAATAATAATGGCCACTCCGACCACCCGAAACAGCTCGATCTAAAGGATATATATAATACACGTTTTTTAGGCCTCTGAATTCCTGAAACAAAAATTACCGAAAATCGCACGGATTGTTATTCGAGTCAAATAAAGAGGGCACAAAAATTTGCAGAAACATCACAAGACATTTAACGTTAAACGGTATGCGATAAACCAATTTCGGTCGAAAATCGGATAACCATGTAAAAGTGATTTATAGTTGTTTTTGGGGTCTAGAATCGAATAAGATATCTCCCGATGCAATTTCGGACACATGGTAGAAAAACAGGCTTAAAAATAACAATGGCCGCTCCGACCACAGGAAACGGCTCGAATTGATCGGTAGTACACGTTTTTTAGGCCTCTGATCTCCCCGAAACGAAAATGTCCGAAAATTGCATAGATTGTTAATCGAGTCAGATAAAGCGGACTCAAAAAATTTAAAAAACTCCGGAAGACATTTGACTTTACCGGTATGCTATAAACCAGTTTCAGCCGAAAATCGGATAACAATGTAAAAGTTATTTATAGTTATTTATAAGGTTTAGAATCGAATAAAATATCTCATGATGCGATTTCGAACACGTGGTAGAAAAACAAGCTGAAAAATAACAATGGCCGCTCCGACCACCCGAAACAGCTCGAACTAAAGGATATATAATACACGTTTTTTAGGCCTCTGAATTCCTGAAACAAAAATTACCGAAAATCGCACGGATTGTTAATCGAGTCAGATAAAGCGGGCACAAAAATTTGCAGAAACATCAGAAGACATTTAACCTTTAACGGTATGCGATAAACCAATTTCGGCCGAAAATCGGATAACCATGTAAAAGTGATTTATAGTTTTTTTTAGGGTCTAGAATCGAATAAGATCTCTCCTGATGCAATTTCGGACACGTGGTAGAAAAACAAGCCTAAAAATAACAATGGCCGGTCCGACCACCGGAAACGGCTCGAATTGATGGGTAGTACACGTTTTTTAGGCCTCTGAGCTCCCCGAAACGAAAATGTCTGAAAATTGCATAGATTGTTAATCGAGTCAAATAAAGCGGACTCAAAAAATTTAAAAAACTCCGGAAGACATTTGACTTTACCGGTATGCTATAAACCAGTTTCAGCCGAAAATCGGATAACAATGTAAAAGTTATTTATAGTTTTTTATAGGGTTTAGAATCGAATAAGATATCTCATGATGCGATTTCGGACACGTGGTAGAAAAACAAGCTGAAAAATAACAATGGCCGCTCCGACCACCGGAAACAGCTCGAACTAAAGGATATATAATACACGTTTTTTAGGCCTCTGAATTCCTGAAACAAAAATTACCGAAAATCGCACGGATTGTTAATCGAGTCAGATAAAGCGGTCACAAAAATTTGCAGAAACATCAGAAGACATTTAACCTTTAACGGTATGCGATAAACCAATTTCGGCCGAAAATCGGATAACCATGTAAAAGTGATTTATAGTTTTTTTTAGGGTCTAGAATCGAATAAGATCTCTCCTGATGCAATTTCGGACACGTGGTAGAAAAACAAGCTTAAAAATAACAATGGCCGGTCCGACCACCGGAAACGGCTCGAATTGATGGGTAGTACACGTTTTTTAGGCCTCTGAGCTCCCCGAAAAGAAAATGTCTGAAAATTGCATAGATTGTTAATCGAGTCAGATAAAGCGGACTCAAAAAATTTCAAAAACTCCGGAAGACATTTGACTTTACCGGTATGCTATAAACCAGTTTCAGCCGAAAATCGGATAACAATGTAAAAGTTATTTATAGTTTTTTATAGGGTTTAGAATCGAATAAGATATCTCATGATGCGATTTCGGACACGTGGTAGTAAAACAAGCTGAAAAATAACAATGGCCGCTCCGACCACCCGAAACAGCTCGAACTAAAGGATATATAATACACGCTTTTTAGGCCTCTGAATTCCTGAAACAAAAATTACCGAAAATCGCACGGATTGTTAATCGAGTCAGATAAAGCGGTCAAAAAAATTTGCAGAAACATCAGAAGACATTTAACCTTTAACGGTATGCGATAAACCAATTTCGGCCGAAAATCGGATAACCATGTAAAAGTGATTTATAGTTTTTTTTAGAGTCTAGAATCGAATAAGATCTCTCCTGATGCAATTTCGGACACGTGGTAGAAAAACAAGCTTAAAAATAACAATGGCCGGTCCGACCACCGGAAACGGCTCGAATTGATGGGTAGTACACGTTTTTTAGGCCTCTGAGCTCCCCGAAAAGAAAATGTCTGAAAATTGCATAGATTGTTAATCGAGTCAGATAAAGCGGACTCAAAAAATTTCAAAAACTCCGGAAGACATTTGACTTTACCGGTATGCTATAAACCAGTTTCAGCCGAAAATCGGATAACAATGTAAAAGTTATTTATAGTTTTTTATAGGGTTTAGAATCGAATAAGATATCTCATGATGCGATTTCGGACACGTGGTAGAAAAACAAGCTGAAAAATAACAATGGCCGCTCCGACCACCCGAAACAGCTCGAACTAAAGGATATATAATACACGTTTTTTAGGCCTCTGAATTCCTGAAACAAAAATTACCGAAAATCGCACGGATTGTTAATCGAGTCAGATAAAGCGGGCACAAAAATTTGCAGAAACATCAGAAGACATTTAACCTTTAACGGTATGCGATAAACCAATTTCGGCCGAAAATCGGATAACCATGTAAAAGTGATTTATAGTTGTTTTTAGGGTCTAGAATCGAATAAGATATCTCCTGATGCAATTTCGGACACGTGGTAGAAAAACAAGCTTAAAAATAACAATGGCCGCTCCGACCACCGGAAACGGCTCGAATTGATGGGTAGTACACGTTTTTTAGGCCTCTGAGCTCCCCAAAACGAAAATGTCCGAAAATTGCATAGATAGTTAATCGAGTCAGATAAAACGGACTCAAAAAATTTCAAAAACTCCGGAAGACATTTGACTTTACCGGTATGCTATAAACCAGTTTCAGCCGAAAATTGGATAACAATGTAAAAGTTATTTATAGTTATTTATAAGGTTTAGAATCGAATAAGATATCTCATGATGCGATTTCGGACACGTGGTAGAAAAACAAGCTGAAAAATAACAATGGCCGCTCCGACCACCCGAAACAGCTCGAACTAAATGATATATAATACACGTTTTTTAGGCCTCTGAATTCCTGAAACAAAAATTACCAAAAATCGCACGGATTGTTAATCGAGTCAGATAAAGCGGTCACAAAAATTTGCAGAAACATCAGAAGACATTTAACCTTTAACGGTATGCGATAAACCAATTTCGGCCGAAAATCGGATAACCATGTAAAAGTGATTTATAGTTGTTTTTAGGGTCTAGAATCGAATAAGATATCTCCTGATGCAATTTCGGACACGTGGTAGAAAAACAAGCTTTAAAATAACAATGGCCGCTCCGACCACCGGAAACGGCTCGAATTGATGGGTAGTACACGTTTTTTAGGCCTCTGAGCTCCCCAAAACGAAAATGTCCGAAAATTGCATAGATAGTTAATCGAGTCAGATAAAACGGACTCAAAAAATTTCAAAAACTCCGGAAGACATTTGACTTTACCGGTATGCTATAAACCAGTTTCAGCCGAAAATTGGATAACAATGTAAAAGTTATTTATAGTTATTTATAAGGTTTAGAATCGAATAAGATATCTCATGATGCGATTTCGGACACGTGGTAGAAAAACAAGCTGAAAAATAACAATGGCCGCTCCGACCACCCGAAACAGCTCGAACTAAAGGATATATAATACACGTTTTTTAGGCCTCTGAATTCCTGAAACAAAAATTATCGAAAATCGCACGGATTGTTAATCGAGTCAGATAAAGCGGGAACAAAAATTTGCAGAAACATCAGAACACATTTAACCTTTAACGGTATGCGATAAACCAATTTCGGCCGAAAATCGGATAACCGTGTAAAGGTGATTTATAGTTGTTTTTAGGGTTTAGAATCGAATAAGATATCTCATGATGCAATTTCGGACACATGGTAGAAAAACAGGCTGAATAATAACAATGGCCGCTCCGACCACCCGAAACGGCTCAAATTGATGGGTAATACACGTTTTTAGGCCTCTGAGCTCCTCGGAACGAAAATGTCTGAAAATCACAAGAATAGTTAATCGAGTCAGATAAAGCGGACTTAAAATTTTTCAAAAACTCTGGAAGACATTTGAGTTTACCGGTACGCTTTAAACCAGTTTCAGCCGAAAATCGGATAACCAAGTAAAAGTTATTTATAGTTGTTTATAAGGTTTAGAATCGAATAAGATATCTCATGATGCGATTTCGGACACGTGGTAGATAAACAAGCTGAAAAATAAAAATGGCCGATCCGAGCACTCGTAACAACTCTAACTAAAGGAAATATAATACACGTTTTTTAGGCCTCTGAACTCCTGAAACAAAAATTATCGAAAATTGCAAGAATGGTTAAACAAAGTAAAAAAAAGCGGGCACAAAAATTTTCAAAAACATTAAAAGACTTATGACGTTATCGGTATGCTATAAACCAATTTCGGCTGAAAATCGGATAACCATGTAAAAGTGATTTATAGTTGTTTATAGGGTTTTGAATCGAATAAGATATCTCATGATGCGATTTCGGACACGTGGTAGAAAAACACGCTGAAAAATAACAATGGCCGCTCCGACCACCCGAAACAACTCGAACTAAAGGATATATAATACACTTTTTTTGGCCTCTGAACTCCTGAAACAAAAATTACCGAAAAGCGCACGGATTGTTAATCGAGTCAGATAAAGCGGGCACAAAAATTTGCAGCAACATCAGAAGACATTTAACGTAACGGTATGCGATAAACCAATTTCGACCGAAAATCGGATAACCGTGTAAAAGTGATTTATAGTTGTTTTTAGGGTCTAGAATTGAATAAGATACCTCATGATGCGATTTCGGACACGTGGTAGAAAAACAAGCTGAAAAATAAAAATGGCCGCTCCGACCACCCGAAACAGGTCGAACTGAAGGATATATAATACAAGTTTTTTAGGCCTCTGAACTCCCGAAACAAAAATTATCGAAAATTGCAAGAGTGGTTAATCAACTCCAAAAAAGCGGGCACAAAAATTTGCAAAAACATTAGAAGACTTATGACGTTATCGGTATGCTATAAACCAATTTCGGCTGAAAATTGGATAACCATGTAAAAGTGATTTATAGTTGTTTATAGGGTCTAGAATCGAATAAGATATCTGATGATCTGATTTTGGACACGTGGTAGAAAAACACGCTGAAAAATAACAATGGCCGCTCCGACCACCCGAAACAGCTCGAACTGAAGGATATATAATACACGTTTTTTTGGCTTCTGAATTCCTGAAACAAAAATTACCGAAAACCGCACGGATTGTTAATCGAGTCAGATAAAGCGGGCACACAAATTTGCAGAAACATCAGAAGACATTTAACGTAACGGTATGCGATAAACCAATTTCGGCCGAAAATCGGATAACCGTGTAAAAGTGATTTATAGCTGTTTTTAGGGTCTAGAATCGAATGAGATATATCATGTTGCAATTTCCGACCACCCTAAACGGCTCGAATTGATGGGTAATTGTAACACCCCCATTTATTTAAGGGCCTGTACTAGGACTCCCCAGATAAATAAGGGTGTTACCATCTCGGTTTCCCGAGGCAGTGGATACAAAGGGAAGATAAATAGTACTTTATTAATTAAGAGTTAAACTCAACAACAAGTTCGTACAACCAATTAAAAACAAACTGTCTTGTGAAAAAGAAGTACAACTCATGAAAGACAACTATGGTGATCTAGACTCTAGGCTGGTCCGGATCCAAGCTTCTCCCTTCCCTTAGCACCCACAGTCTCAAACACCTGTCAATCTGCTCCCCAATAAATTGGTTCATCACAGGTGATCACGAATACACAGGGTCAACCACGAGGTTGAGTAGAGGAAAATATAAACAAACAATATCATACATATATATATAGGGATTCAATCATCCCTTCTCCGCACCGATCACAAGGCCAATAACTCCGCAGCGCTCCCAAGGCCATTAACTCCGCACCGATCACAACGCCAATTAACTCCGCACCGATCACAACGCCAATTAACTCCGCACCGATCACAACACCATTACTCATCACCTCATATCGTATCACAGTTATATATATATATATATATATATATATATATATATATATATATATATATATATATATATATAGGGTTGAGATCCGGTGAGAACCACCTTACAAGGAAAACCGGTGAGAACTTTTCCTTACAGAGTTTTTTTTAAAAAATTAATGAGATAATTGGATTCGGCATGGAATTTTATGGACAGTGAACATATTTCTTGGTCTAGAAAATAAATACTAGTGGCGGAAAAATGATAGATACGAAAACATAGATAGTAGGTGCATGCAAATAAATAAAACGTATCTCACCTTGATTTCCGTCACTAGTATTTATTTTCTAGACCAAGAAATATGTTCTCTAGCTATAAAATGTCATGCCGAATCCAAATATGTCATTAATTTTTTCTAAAAAAATCCGTAAGCTAGGGTTCTCACAAAGTTCTCATTGTAAGGTGGTTCTCACCGGATCTCGAGTAAAATAATCATGCTTAGCGTCAATCAACCAAATAATTAATCACATTTATATGTGCAGTAATTCCCCTACCTTGAATTGCAGGGATGCAGATAAATCCAAGCTCACTAGAAATGTTCCACACGAAACTCGCTACCTAAACACGTATACGTAACGAATTAAAATCCTTCCCGAACCCCCTTAACAAACCACACTTACTATAAATAGAAACCTTCCATAAGTGAAAATTTTCCAAAAATAGAAACTTTCCAAATATAGAAACTTTCCAAATATAGAAACTTTCCAAATATAGAAAAAGAAACTCCCATGACTTAATTAATTCCCGACTCGCATCTTCAATTAGTACGACCCAAAACCACAAAGAAATAACAAAATACTAATAACAACATAAATAATAATAATATTAACATTAATAATAATAATAATAATAATAATAATAATAATAATAATAATAATAATAATAATAATAATAATAATAATAAACCACCCTCCCCCTCACGGCTACAGCCCACGCAACCCAGCAGCCCCACTTAACAGCCTCCTAACCACCACCAAACACCTTCCCCACCACCGACAACCAACCAACTTAGACACCCACATACACCGGCCACCCTGCCATCAGACCACTGGACCACCGACCAGCACCGACGCAAAGATCTAGACCACGCAAACAGACCTGGTCCACCTCCTGCACTCTCTGACCGTAACCTTAAACCTGCCATCGACACCCCCTGTCACCACTGACAACCCCTGAAAACACCAACCCGTTATCCCTGACACACAACCTAGGCACCACGGTGGTACCACCGCGTCGACCTCCCCCGAGTCAACGGTGGTACCACCCCCAAACTTAACTCCTGAACACAACTAAACCGTGACTGACACAACCAGAGGTGACAAACACCCCTTTCGACACCCATTGCGACAACTTATACCTACCGTGACAACCCCCTGACAACCCTTCACCCACCAGCCGTACATAAAGACAACACCAAGGTTACAGTGACTCCCTACCACCCTTCGAACAGACAACAAACACGGACAGACGCAACATAATTATAAACGAATGTCAAATCCTTAACACGTACCTGATTTCTGACCCAAAACGAAAGGACTAGGCAAGGCCAATCTGACCGTGAAAACCTTCTCTCACTGTTGTGTGGTGGCGGCTGCAAAGCTAGGGTATTGGTGGTGTTGTAGATAGGTCAGAAGTAGGGTAAAAACCACTCATATATGGCGGCATGGGAAGGGCTGCGTGAGGGTTTGAGTTGTGAGGGTTTCGTGAGTATTGTGGGCTGTTTGTGTTTGCACAAATATCGAGGCCCAAGACTCCTATCTTAAGGTCCCATGCTCGAACCCCACTGACGACATAAACATAACTTAAAAAAAACATAAATAACTAGTACCCATATGAAGTATTAACTGTCGAATCTTAAACTATACTTAACGTCAAACAACTAAAACATCATAACTTTATAAATAAACGAGGTATTACAGTCTTCCCCCCTTAAATTGAACTTCGTCCTGTTGAAGCTGGTGTCCTTGACAATTAAGTACAATGACTTATTAAATCTCTTTAAGGATCACAAGGGCATACTTCAGTATTATTACCAGTTGATCCACGTTTATCAATAACGGTTGGCTTGCTAGATAAGTTTGACGTTATTGTCATACGGATGGCGGTGATCAACTGGTCCCTATACGTCACACCTATAGGACACGTTTGAGAGATGTGAAGGGATAAAAATACAGTCACATTTATGCCTGATATGACTAAACAGTTAGTCAGAGGTATTGACTAATAAATTAGTCAATAAGATGTTGAGATCATTATTTAATACGGATGAAATAATTTTAGCTAATACGGATTACATGATTAATTCGTAAATTAAATATAAACGGTTATATTTAATTAAATATTGTATTCGCGTATAAACAGTTATATTAATTTGGGTAATTATACAATATCGTATTTTATCAGACCATTATTAATACATCGACTGCGTTAATATCTGATAACAAGTGTGCGATTTATAATTAAAATCCCGCGAATAACTTATAGCTAAATGGGTCGAATCACGAATCAGAATAAGGTAAGAGTGGAAAGCCCACTCTTACCCTACTCGAAAATTTCGGCCGAGTATACTACATAAGGAGAAGACGTCTCCTTATGTCAGGTTACTCTTGTTGCACTGTAAAACATAATCTCAAGAAAATTAGGGTTTGAGAGCATTCTTCTCCGATAACCCAGGTCTCACATCTAAACTCAAAAGGCTCTCCCTATATTGCAAGGCAGTTGGAGAGGATTTCTAGCACACGCGACAACGTCTCAATCTAAGTCTTGGGTGCAAGTTATAGGAGGGAATTTGTGTTAATTCCTGTTCTTAGACCTTTCGCAGAAGGACCAAAGGTTGTACTCCTTTTCATGTATTATTTATCTTATGACTATATTCACAATTGTAATTTTCATTATAATCCTGCAAGTTTAGGGCGAATACATGCTTTATTCCCCACAAGTGGTATCAGAGCCAGGCCATGAAAATTTTACTTTTGTGTTTTTCATAAGTTTTAAAATCTAAAAAAATCGTATTCTGTCGCTGAGTCGGTCGATCGACCCCCTGTTGCGGTCGGTCGACCGCCTCCAGTGTTGGTTTCTGTTTCGACAGTTTTCCTTTTGTGAGTAATCGATCTTTTTTTTCGATTCCTGTTTACATATTGTTAATTAATCGATATTCTTGACAATATGTGAACCCTTGATGATGTTAATTTTGATTTACTTGTTTTAATCAAAGTTTAAAAGGTAAAAAGGTGCAGCGTTTTGCGTTTTCTGAAATTCGTTTTTACTGCCTGTTGGTCGGTCGACCTAATTGATAGGTCGGTCGACCGATTATGCTGTTGCAGAAAGTTTCTGTTTCTCGTATGGAGGTCGGTCTACCACGTGTATAGGTCGGTCGACCTCCCCCCTGTAACAGACTCGTTTTTTTTTTTTTTTTTCGAAAATAACATGTTTTATTTTCACATGGCCTTTAGTAATATACTATATACGGAAATAGTATATTATTAGTTTGTGAAACGGTTCACCCTCGTTTGATACATATTATTTTAAAACGTTTTAAGATAATAGGATTATAAATTTATTAAAATTGGGTGATTAAAACGGTATAATCACATAATTTTAATCCCGTAAGGTGGTTTGGTAAAATTTGTTAATCATAATAACAGTATTATGTCATGTATAAATTTTAATTTTAGTTGATGCATTTTATTTATCGTCTTGTTGAATGCCTTGTGAATGCTTTCAATAACGTATTTAATTTTGCAAACGGTTGTAACTTAGTGTGGCCTTAGTAGATTGTGTTACCGTAATGATGGGACACAGTCTTGCTTGTAATTTTGAGATCTTGAATCTCCGTTTTGGATTTTTGCCATGTAATTACTTTTGTATTTAAATTAGAATGTAAATAGGGTTATATTTGTAATCTAAATTAGTAATTTTGTGAAGACCAAAGACGGAGACCGGATGCTCACTCCCGCTGCAAGGACCAAGATGGAACATCAAGACAAGCTTCTAGGGTCCAACGGTGGATTCCAAGTTGTTTTATGTTTTTTTTGGTAGGATAGGCCACACTAGGACTTTTATTTTTGTTTATCGCATTTATTTTATGCTTTCATCGATAATAGCTTGCATCATATTCCGCCTAAAACCAAACCACCTATAACATGCCTGAAAACTGACTCATGTAGAGGTTACGCGTTAGTTTTCTGTGAAAATACAGATGTCACATGTCAATTGCAAAGCCATCACTTTATTTAATTCATTCGCGCATATGCTAGATATTAGTTCACTTAATATGAATAAATATAAGTCGATGGGGTCTTCCTCGTATAACCAAAAATTGAGAATAGTCTTTATAAATCAGACTCCCATGAATCCCTTCTTCGTCGGTAGGCATAATATGACCCCTTCTATGTCGGGTAAGTGGGAACAGATGATTTATTTTATCTCAACATCATGGTCACTCGATACTATCTAGCGACTGAGATGGACTAATAGATAGGATTTACGGAAATCTATCGACCAAGAATTCCAACGGTGGAATTAGCCAAGCTGTGGGCTTATCAATATACGGAAATTGAGTCTCGGGATCGTTTATATAATTCTTGAGGAAGATCAATTATATAAATGCATGAGTCTACGAGTTTAAATACTATTTAATATAGACTTAAATCACAACAATGAGTTGCTTATATGGTTCTGTTTTATCTTCTTTTCAGTGTAGAACACGTTCAATTAAACTGCTGTATAACTAATGGCTGGTGAAGACCCAATGCCAAGTGCCAAGCTAGCACGTGAATCCTGGCTAAAAGCCTTCATGGACTCCATGAATCAGTCTACTAGACTAAGGAATGATGGGTCAAACTTCTCTGGCTGGGAGGCAGCACTACGGAATGCTGCCATTGCTGACGGAACGCTTATGTATTCAACTGAGCCAATTCCGGCAAACCCAGGAACTGGAGCTAGAGCTAACGAAGTTCGCGCTCATAGCGACTTCGTCATGGAAGCGGGTGCGATAAAGAACGTACTCATCTATGCAATGGAATCCAATTTGCAAAGACGCTTCATAACCCATGGTGCAAACAAGATTTTCACCACGCTCACTAACGAATTCTCAAAGGCTCCGAGAATCCTTTCTTATGAGCATACCTGTCGCTTCTTTGAGGCGAAACTCCAGAAGGGCCAAGCAGTTAGCCCACATATTCTTCACATGATTGAGAATATCGAGAAACTGGAGGCCCTAAACTGCAAGATCAGTGAGAACATAATCGTTGATCGAATGCTTCATTCGCTTCATGATGGGTTCGCCCTCTTCAGGGCCAACTACTACATGAACGACATGAACAAGTCTCCTCATGAGCTCCACTCCCTTCTCGTACATAACGAGAAGGATCTGAAATTAAGTGGAAGCGTGAAGCAAGATGTTCTCATGATTTCCAGTAAGGGTAAGGGTAAGGGTAAAGCAAAAGCTCAGGGCGACCTTGTTGGGTTTTATTAGTTGCTCATAAACTAATTTTAGTCATACTAAACTAACCTTGTGATTAACATTTTAATTTACATGTTAAAACGATCTTATGCATGCTAATAATGCGGAAATAAGGAGAGTATTTGAACCCTTACACACGGTCCAAATGTTTAGCAAGGATGATCCTCCGACTACCCAAAATAGAATACCTCCTTTGGATGCACCAAGACAACCCCTCAATCAACCGAGACTTGAACGAGCTAGTTACAAAATCGGTTTTCTCCTTAAACTTATTCTAATCACTCTTATTAGAATGTTATTTGAATACTACAAATAGTATGATTTATTATCTTATAATAAGTATTTTAGAGGTTGAATAAACACTCCTTGCTTAGTGATTTTTCGGCTAGGGCAAGAAGGAAGGAAGAAGAATGAATGTGATATATCATATATATATATATATATATATATATATATATATATATATATATATATATATACCCTAAGCATGCTCTTTTGAATTAAGATAATCTAATTAACTTAAGCATGCATTATTGGGTGAAGGGGAGCTGGTTATAGGGAGTGTCAAAGAGGGAACAACTTGTATTCTCAAGACACTAGGGTGGTTACTAGGTTAGTGTTCTCAAGGTGGTGCTTTAAACACAATGATTATAGTGTATTAAACACACTAATCATCCACTAATTAACCTAACCAACCATGCACCCATAATCCATAAGATGGATTTCATTTTACAACTTTGTTAAATGTACATTTTATACAAAGTGTGACATCTTATATGTCATTAAGATATGTTGGGAATTGTGTCCTCAACAATAGTGCGATCACGTAATTAAATCTCATAACGAGAATGCGCAAGGGATGATACGAATTATTAGTCAACTGACCAACATTAATCGGTAATGATTGGCTAGCTAGAGTTTGACATTACTGTCGTATGACGGTGATGGTCAGTTGATCCCTTTAGGTCACACCTTTAGGACAATTCCCTTAATTGATAAAGTGATCAAATGTATATTGATACGATTTGATCATATTCCTTAAACTCGTATATCGAGGAATTAGAGGTTAAATCTTAATGTAAGATTTATGTTTAAAATTGAAACGTGTCAATTGTTAAACAGTAAATGATATTTTATTATATCAAAATTAGAATGAATTGGGTTGAAATTAATACAAAGGTTGTAAATCGTATTGACGATAAATGATCATTTTACATTAGTAATTTCGAATTACTTATTAATTAATAAATATGATTTATTTAATTATGTACAATATTTATATGATAAATATTTATATTTTAAATGTACTAAAGCATTTTATATCTTAATGACATATAAGATGTCACACTTTGTATAAAATGTACATTTAACAAAGTTGTAAAATGAAATCCATCTTATGGATTATGGGTGCCGGGTTGGTTAGGTTAATTAGTGGATGATTAGTGTGTTTAATACACTATAATCATTGTGTTTAAAGCACCACCTTGAGAACACTAACCTAGTAACCACCCTAGTGTCTTGAGAATACAAGTTGTTCCCTCTTTGACACTCCCTATAACCGGCTCCCCTTCACCCAATAATGCATGCTTAAGTTAATTAGATTATCTTAATTCAAAAGAGCATGCTTAGGGTATATATATATATATATATATTTTATATATATATATATATATATATATATATATATATATGATATATCACATTCATTCTTCTTCCTTCCTTCTTGCCCTAGCCGAAAAATCACTAAGCAAGGAGTGTTTATTCAACCTCTAAAATACTTATTATAAGATAATAAATCATACTATTTGTAGTATTCAAATAACATTCTAATAAGAGTGATTAGAATAAGTTTAAGGAAAAAACCGATTTTGTAACTAGCTCGTTCAAGTCTCGGTTGATTGAGGGGTTGTCTTGGTGCATCCAAAGGAGGTATTCTATTTTGGGTACTCGGAGGATCATCCTTGCTAAACATTTGGACCGTGTGTAAGGGTTCAAATACTCTCCTTATTTCCGCATTATTAGCATGCATAAGATCGTTTTAACATGTAAATTAAAATGTTAATCACAAGGTTAGTTTAGTATGACTAAAATTAGTTTATGAGCAACTAATAAAACCCAACAATTGGTATCAGAGCAATAGGTTGTTTGCATGCTTTCCGTTTACGTTTTTACGGAGTTATAGAGATAACATAAATAAAACTTGAAATTTTCGTTTGATATAAGATATGTACGAAATAAATTTGGCATGAATACCTACTGTTTTATAAAATGTTTTAGAATAATTGGAATAATTTTTGCATGAATATTGACTTATGGTATATTAAATCTCGGTTTATATAAAGTTTTAATGGTTAAAATCGTTTATTTTGGGAAAAATAGCAAAAATCATCTTTTGGCCGAGATTTTTCAGTATGTTATCACATGTATTTTCTATAATATGAATATGAATTTTCATAAATTATGGACTTATAAATCGTGTGATATGAATTTTAAGTGTTAAAATGCAATAAGATGAATAAAAATGGGTTAAAATAGTTATATTATGAATTTGACTATAAACATTTATGAGGATGTCACATGCAATATTTAAAATTTATGTTGAATTTTCCAGAAATTTATCTCAAATATTGCAATATTATAGATTTTTAATGTAAAAATCGGGTAATTAGTGACATAATTTCGACTTTAATAGTTTAAGTTGGAATTTGGCCATAAAAATTTAACACGATGTCATATATATTATTTCCAGCATGTATAAAATTTTCGAGAATTTTATCTTATTTTATGCTTGAGAAATAATTTTAAAGGTTAAAATCGTACGATATATGACGAAAATCGTTAAAATTTGCAAATGTTGTTAAAATGGCCGAAATATGTAACCCATATTAGTCATATATGATATGTTCATCTTGGAAATTATCTTGGGAGCCAAAAGTTTCAGATTTGATTTGATTTGATTTAATTTTATTTTGTTAAAAGTAGCATTTAAAATTAAAATAATAAGTCTTTAATTTAAAGTTTCGGCTTGGGCAGTGTGTAATTTATTTTTCCTGTCCATTTTGTGTTCTTAAAGTGTTTTGGAAAGTGTAAGAATTTTATTAGTATTTTATTTGCATTTATGGAGTTAATTATTGAATTTTCCGACTTAAATTGCTCGTTTTACGTCTTATTTACGAAATAATGTTAAAACCGTGTAAAATACTAATATTTTAACTTTATGAAAATTTTAAGAACATTCTGGAATTTTCAAAATTTGAATTTTGAATTTTCGAAATTTTAATGACTCTTTTGAATTTTATATTATTTTTCCCGTAAAACCGAGTAATACCGATCAATATTGAAATATATTAAGTTAAGTCATGTTCAAAGTTTGAGTAAGACTAAATTTTGAATCCTATGCGAGTTAGGATGATTAACTTAAGGATGAAAACCGTTTCATATAATGCATAGTGTTGTTAATCGTTAAAACACGCGATTCCATAAACCGAGGTTTGCGATAACTATTTAAATAAGTGTTTTAAATAGGACGATTTGGCTTAGGGTGCATGTTAATTCATATTTATATAAGCATTGCATATTTTATATTATGAATGTCATGATTTATTTTTACGTAATTTTGGGAATTATGTAATTTACTTAGTATGGCCTTAGTTTTTAAATCGGTATTTCCCGTAATGTAAGGGGTTACCGATTGGGTTGTAATTTTGTGATCTCGTATCACCCAATTGTAATTTATTTCTATTTTATAATGTATAAAGTAGACTAGAAAAGTTGTAATATTTGTAAATTCCGGAGTTCCTTGAAGACGGTGCCATTCGGAAAGGAGTTCCGATCAAGACGGTGTTTACCTCGAAGTGCGTGCCGCGTGAAGTTCAAGGGACCAAAGGAGTTGGTTTTCGAATTTGTACTTTGTTATTTCTTTTCTAGGAAATGCCATACTAGGGTTTATTTATGCTTTTATTTTGCTTTTTATATGTTTGCATGCATAGCCAAATCGTCATACATCGTATCTTGCATGTTTCGACCTAGTCGACCTAGTCTTTTATTTTATCAATAATTCACCGACTTAGTTCACTTAAACGGAGATAGATAATAATTTGACTAGATCTCTTACATATAAATATTGAGACTTAGCCTTACCAAAAAGTACGGACCCATGAATCCCTTCTTCACAAGAACGTAGGCTCGGCTACACCGGGGTACTAAAATTGTCACGTTGGGTAAGTGGGGTTATAAGATTACACTTTGAAATTTGGTTGATCTCAACGAAAGTATTCGTAACCGTAGTTGCAATAAGTTCGGGCTAAAGATAATTTTAAGAAAATTGTCGACCGAGAGTTCTAAGAGTAGAACCGATTAAAGAGTTAATCCACCAAATTATACCGATACGGGTTGAATCGGCTACACCGTGCCCGGATTAGTATGGGTTTGGGTCTCGGGATTGTTTACTTAATTGGGTAAGAGATCATTAAGTAAATATATAACTAAACTTGTTAAAAGTTATAGTTTAAATTATGATTTTAAAATGATGTTGTTTATCCTTTTATTATTGTAGTTTAATTTTCAACATCGACTATGGCAACCAACGCTCCACCTCTCACTAACGTATCATGGCTTCGATCCTTTATGGATCGTTGCAAACTCGATAAGCATGGTTCAAACTTTAAGGATTGGGATGCTCAATTACTTTTGGCCGCTCAAGGTGACGATAAGAGTCGTTACCTATCCGAAGCCGCTCCTCCCGCTCCGACCGCTCGTTCGTCGGTCCAAACTCGTGAGGCCTATGAAGCCTACATGAAAGAGTCCTCCGCTCTTAAAAATGTGCTCATCTTCTCCATGGAGCCGGATCTCCAAAGGAGTATGATTAAGTTGACCACATCATATGAGATATACACCAAGCTTGCGACCATGTTTTCGCAAACTCCAAGGGTGATTCAATATGAGGCGGCTTCCGCCTTCTTTGACATTACTTTCAAGGAAGGGCAAAAGATAAGCCCTCATGTGGTCAAACTCGTTGAGCTCGCGGAGACTCTAAAAGCTCAAAATGTTGATGTTCCCGACTCTCTAATTATTGACCGAGTTCTTCACTCGCTCAATAAGGTTAAGGCGTATGCTCAATTCCGGGTGACTTTCAATATGCGAAACCAAGAGACCACGTTGGAAGAGTTGCATAAGATGTTAGTCCAAGCCGAAAGGGACATGGGACTTCATGAAAGTTCCACCAAAGATGTTTTGAACATCGAAAAGAAAGGGAAAACGAGCTTCAAGAGGAATGCCTCTAAAGGCAAGGGCAAGAAAACGTTCAAGCCCAAGGCGACCAAAGAAAAGACCTTTTCGAAAGGTGCTTCCACCTCGTCTTCAAAAGAGCAAGACAAGTGCCATTATTGCACGAGGATCGGTCATTGGAAGCGAAATTGCCCCAAATACTTAAGCGATCTCAAAAATGGGAAGGCAACCGCCGTAGGTAATAATTCTCGTTTATGATTCATGTCATTTATCAACTTATGTATAGTGATACAAATGTGTTGATGTTTACCCTTTCTAAATGTTTTAAAGGGGCGCCTCCTAATAACGATAAGGGCAAGGAGAAGGAAGCTTGAGGTTCCTTTCTTGGATGGCTATGGTAGCATCCAAATGATCGAAGACTTGAAGAGCTAGCCTCTAATTTTCATATCGTCTTCTTTCGTATTTTGCATTTATTTATGGAACAATTTATTTTCTTGTAAGACAAGGATTAAAATCCTAAAACAATGGTTGTAATTTTGGATATTAGTGACTTGGTTTTCAACCCGAGTCACTACTTTTGTTCTTAATCAATGTTTTGATTTATCAAATAAATTGCATGCCTTGTTAAAACATGAATAATAGTGATCTTATCACGCAATAAATATTGATACGATCAAGTATAAGATAATCAAAGTGTTGATTAAAACGGAGAACTACACCCCATGAGATACTTTCAATCAAAATGAGACTATATTAGTTCATTATAAGATTTTCATTTTAAGTGAAAATGAGAATGTACTCATCACACCTATAAAACTTCAAACATTCATATGCATTGGTTAATCGAAATAGCTATCCTTATACGAATAAAGGTTATTGTTAGAAGGATAGAGTGGGAGAAAATATTTCGCTCGCAAACCAATGATGAAAATAAAGGAAGGATCTTAGAGAAGATTCTTACTTGGGAGTCTTAAGAAGAGCCCTAAATGATTTGAAGAAACTACGAGAGGACACTGAAGAAATTACGGGAGGACACTCGAAGAAAGGTTCTTTGTGTTCATTGTTTCATAGAGAGGAAACATGAAACCCCGTATGAAATCGGAAGGAAAACGGTTCCTTAATAAATGATTTTTCTAAATTTATAAGATAAAAGAGAAGAAATCATCTCAATCCTCTCAATGTAGTTATAAAGAAATTATCATGTCATTTTTGTCTCGAGGAAACGAAGACATTATAAGAAGGTAATGATTGATTGAATGGAAACAGATCACTATAGGGATAGTGATTGTGATAATGATTCAAGTAATAGTTTAACATGCGAGAAATGAAAGGTTCATTTAAGATACCGAGAGATATTGGTTTTAGTGGGAGCGATTTTCATTAAAAGAATTAAGCCTACCATTTAGAGAGAATGGGTGATTCTTTAAGGTGTAAAGAATAAGAGGTTTTCAATTCTAGATGATCAAATACCTTATATCATAAGATGATGGAGCTTTACGGGAAGGTTTATTATATGGATAATAAAAGGTCGCCCACTAGAAGTTAGAATGGTTGGATACATTATTCATAATGATGAATGAAACCATTATCAAATAGCCAAGATGAGTGAAAATTATTAGAATGATGAAATCATAAATAGACTACAATAAAGTTTTCAGTACATAAGTGACTGTATATCGATACGTCACAAGTTATAAGATAACAGTGGGAGCTTTCCTCCGGAAAGGAAACTCAAAATCTAGAAAGAGTTCTAGATATGTACTCAAATAGGATCATATTATACGAGATAATATGAGAATGAAGGAGACAAAAATTTGTAAGTTTTGCAAAATGAATAAAGGTTATTCGCAAAACACTAATACAAATAGATGATTGTGCATCAAAATGCAATGTAATAGTGTTGACTATTGTTGCATGACAACATCATTTGAGTTATTAATAACTCAAAGTAAAAGATACTTTGTCAGAATCCAAATGGGTTGTATGAGACAATATTGAACCCCATAAGTGAACTGGATTGACTTAGTATAGCCCCTAGCCGCTTACATGAGGTGACGTCTCAAAGCGACTAGAGTGTGAGGCGATTGATGGCAAGTTCAAGTGCCATAGAGTCATATGTGATGACTAGTCGATCACATAGGCAGACTGTTAGAGCCACTCTGTTGGGAAATGTGACCGCTTATAGAGTTCTGGAAATTTTATAGCCGGGTCGTGGCGAGAGCTGCTATAGTATTCTTGTGAGTCAATTCTTAGACTAAAGACTACTCTCCCAAGATGGTGCAGTTTAGGCATGACCTTGATCCATTCTCTACGACTTTTCGTAACTGGATTCAAATGGGATTGCTTTGGGTTATGACTGACTGTGACTAGTTGAAGGAAGTAGTGCGATAGAAATTGTCCACCCCTTGTCAGGGTTGTTCAAATCTCAGGGCCACTCGAGGAGAAGTTAACTGGAAATGCGTGGCCACGCTCGGAAGGTATCTATGGTAGATAATTCCGGTCAGACAGTTATTCTCCAGATCGAGGAAACCACTCATGATATGATCGAATGCAAGTACGACCTTAGAGAGACATCTTGCATTGAGTGGGAGATTGTAATAGGACAAGAGAATTGGTGACGCACACTTGTCGAGGACAAGTGGGAGATTGTTGGGAATTGTGTCCTCAACAATAGTGCGATCACGTAATTAAATCTCATAACGAGAATGCGCAAGGGATGATACGAATTATTAGTCAACTAACCAACATTAATCGGTAATGATTGGCTAGCTAGAGTTTGACATTACTGTCGTATGACGGTGATGGTCAGTTGATCCCTTTAGGTCACACCTTTAGGACAATTCCCTTAATTGATAAAGTGATCAAATGTATATTGATACGATTTGATCATATTCCTTAAACTCGTATATCGGGGAATTAGAGGTTAAATCTTAATGTAAGATTTATGTTTAAAATTGAAATGTGTCAATTGTTAAACAGTAAATGATATTTTATTATATCAAAATTAGAATGAATTGGGTTGAAATTAATACAAAGGTTGTAAATCGTATTGACGATAAATGATCATTTTACATTAGTAATTTCGAATTACTTATTAATTAATAAATATGATTTATTTAATTATGTACAATATTTATATGATAAATATTTATATTTTAAATGTACTAAAGCATTTTATATCTTAATGACATATAAGATGTCACACTTTGTATAAAATGTACATTTAACAAAGTTGTAAAATGAAATCCATCTTATGGATTATGGGTGCCGGGTTGGTTAGGTTAATTAGTGGATGATTAGTGTGTTTAATACACTATAATCATTGTGTTTAAAGCACCACCTTGAGAACACTAACCTAGTAACCACCCTAGTGTCTTGAGAATACAAGTTGTTCCCTCTTTGACACTCCCTATAACCGGCTCCCCTTCACCCAATAATGCATGCTTAAGTTAATTAGATTATCTTAATTCAAAAGAGCATGCTTAGGGTATATATATATATATATATATATATATATATATATATATATATATATATATATATATATATATATATATATATATATATATATATATATATATATATATATATATATATATATATATATATATATATGATATATCACATTCATTCTTCTTCCTTCCTTCTTGCCCTAGCCGAAAAATCACTAAGCAAGGAGTGTTTATTCAACCTCTAAAATACTTATTATAAGATAATAAATCATACTATTTGTAGTATTCAAATAACATTCTAATAAGAGTGATTAGAATAAGTTTAAGGAGAAAACCGATTTTGTAACTAGCTCGTTCAAGTCTCGGTTGATTGAGGGGTTGTTTTGTGCATCCAAAGGAGGTATTCTATTTTGGGTACTCGGAGGATCATCCTTGCTAAACATTTGGACCGTGTGTAAGGGTTCAAATACTCTCCTTATTTCCGCATTATTAGCATGCATAAGATCGTTTTAACATGTAAATTAAAATGTTAATCACAAGGTTAGTTTAGTATGACTAAAATTAGTTTATGAGCAACTAATAAAACCCAACAGACCTAACAGTAGGCAAGCCCAAGTTTAAGAAGTCGGGATTTACTAAGAGTGGGCCAGGTGAGTCAAGCAACTCACAGGGCAAATCAAAGAGCAAGGATACTAGCATGGAATGTCACCATTGTAACACCCCCATTTATTTAAGGGCCTGTCCTAGGACTCCTCAGATAAATAAAGGTGTTACCATCTCGGTTTCCCGAGGCAGTAGATACAAAGGAAGATAACAGTACTTTAAATTAAATTTAAACTCAAAATATGTTCTTACATATCCGAATATAAAAGTGTTCTGATAAAATAAAAGTACAACTCATAGACTACTATCACGTGGTCTAGACTCTAAGCAGGTCCGGGTCCATGCTTCTCCCTTCCCTAAGCTCCCATAGTCCTTATACCTGTCAGTCTGCTCCCCAATAATTTGGTTCATCACAGGTGATCACGAATACACAGGGTCAACCACGAGGTTGAGTAGAGGAAATAAACAAACAACATTACCATAAATAGAAAGTCAATCATCTCCACTCCGAATCACAAGACCCATTATTCTCCACACCGATCACAAGACCCATTAACTCCGCACCAATCACAAGACCCATTAACTCCGCACCAAATCACAAGACCCATTACTCCGCACCAAATCACAAGACCCATTAACTCCGCACCAATCACAAGACCCATTTATCATCACCTCGTATCATATCTCAGAATTATATAACCAAATAACACAATATATCAAACATATAATAATATAAGATAAACATGGTTATCATCAAATAATTAATAGATTACTCATCATTATGTGCACAGTATTTCCCCTAACTCAAATTGCAGGAGAATAGTCAACCACAAGCTTGCTAGAAGTATTCCACGCGAAAACCGTCACCTAACATATATTATGGAATGGATTAATAAACTTCCCGAACCCCCATAAGTCAACTTATTCTTTCTATAAATAGTAACCCTCTATAAGTGGAAAGTTTCCAAAAATGGAAACTTTCCCGAAATAGAAACTTCAACTGATACAAAGATACGTTGTTACTTTTGCTACTACATGTACTATAGAAAACACATTAATAATATAATAATAATAATAATAATTGTAATAATAGTAGTAGTAGCCAGGTAACGTAAATAATAATAATATTATAATAAATATATTAATAATAACATCTACCCTAAACTACTTCCAGCCC
This sequence comes from Silene conica, assembly GCA_029255685.2. Classification (NCBI taxonomy): domain Eukaryota; kingdom Viridiplantae; phylum Streptophyta; class Magnoliopsida; order Caryophyllales; family Caryophyllaceae; genus Silene; species Silene conica. Next base: position 46,095,892 of record CM055312.2, on the reverse strand, counting down.
GTGACTTATCCCACGCTACTACAGCCGCGTGACCGACCCGAACTCCACCGCCAACCACCACCGACAACCCCTAACACGTCTACTCCACCACCAACTCCGACCAGACCAGTCGACTCTTTCAGGCGAAGTGAACCAGGGGCTCAAACAGCCCTGGTTCCTCACTCACACCCCTATACTCTCCTGCCACAAACCCGCTGAAACCACCATTACCACGACCAGACACCCGCGGCCACCACTGACGACACTCCCCCTGACACCGGCCTCGCCAACTACGGTGGTACCACCGCACCGACCTCCCCCTAGTCATCGGTGGTACCACCCCCCCACAACCCCCGACAACCCAAGCGAAAAGAAGACAACAACCCACGCAAACCACCCTTATAAACACCACGACACCCCCCGGCCACCACGAGAACCACCACCTAACTCCCTGGCTCCTAATTGACATAAAAAGAAAACCAACAACATCCCATAATACTAACGTAACAGAAACTAACGAATTATCCATAAAACATACACTTCGAAACCATACCGACATAGCCTTTTCAGACGCCTGTACGACGGTGGTGGGTGGTCAGAGGCGACATACAATGGTTCATATCTGACCACCACACGTCACATGTTGATGTTATGTAAATATCAGAACCGATCCTAAAGTAAAAGCCATGGTAACAACAACACGAAAATGAGCGCAGGCAGGTAAGTAAAACTCAGTGGTGAACATACCAGATTGCTTAGCCTAATCGACCCACCGTGCGTTACCTCATGACCACCGTGCACTGACTCTTTTCCTTCTCTGACGTGACGGCTAGGGCTTTGTATGAACAGATATGAGATAGGGTAGGGTTTGGTATAAGGATTTTGTGTCTACAAATGACGGCAGAAGAAGGTTATAGGTGATGTGTTGTCTTTAGGGTTTAGTTTGAAGATTAGGGTAAGGCTGATTATGGGCTGCCGTGAGGGTGTTGGCACGACAAACGAGGCCCAAGCCTCACTAGACTAGAGGTTCCATCATCAAACCCCACGGTCGACACATACTAATCTCGTTCAAACACCGCTCAAGTATTATAAACACAACGACCCGCAGTTATAAACTATTTAAAAGTCGTAAAAACAAACTATCTATATGAAATAACTTAATTAACGAGCCTAGATTATCGAGGTATTACAGTCTTCCCCCCTTAAAATGAACTTCGTCCCGAAGTTCAACAACGCTCAGGTGACAAAACAAACCAACTCAAACGAACTTGGAACGCAAAACGTTAACCAAAACACAAAATGTGACATTCCACCCTCCTTAAAATAAGAGTTACGTCCCCGTAACTTACCTCAATCAAACAGATGCGGGTAACGCTCCCTCGTGGATGCCTCGGCCTCCCATGTGGCTTCCTCTAGATTATGGTTGGTCCACAGAACTTTCACCAACACCGTATCCCCATTACGAGTCTTTCGCACCTTCCTATCTAGTATTTCCTTTGGAGTCTCGACATACGCCAACTGCTCATCTATCTCAATCATCTCGTGCTGAAGCACTTGTGATGGATCACTCACATATCTCCTCAACTGGGACACATGGAACACATTGTGGACCTTGGATAGGATTGGAGGTAAAGCTAGACGATATGCCACCTCTCCAACTTTGTCCAAGATCTCAAACGGCCTAATAAATTTCTGACTCAGTTTGCCACGCTTGCCGAATCTCATCACACCCTTCATTAGAGATACTTTCAGCAGTACCTTCTCTCCTGCCTCGAAGGAAATATCACTCCTCTTCAGATCTGCATAGCTCTTCTGTCTTTCCTGAGCGGCCCTCATCTTCTGTCGAATAATCTGAACCTGCTCCACCATCTCCTGGATCATATCTGGCCCTAAAGTCACAACATCAGCCCGATCATCCCAACACACAGGGCTCTGACACTTCCTCCCATACAGAGCCTCGAAAGGGGCCATCCCTATACTGGCATGGTAGCTATTATTATAGGAAAATTCTATCAACCCCAGTCGATCCTCCCAAGATCCTCCGAACTCAAGTACACAAGCCCTCAACATATCCTCAAGGGTCTGAATCGTCCTCTCAGTCTGACCGTCAGTAGCCGGATGAAAAGCCGTACTCATCTTCAACTGGGTACCCAAAGCAGCCTGCAAATCCTGCCAAAATCGGGATATAAAACTCGAGTCCCGATCTGAAACAATGTCCTTCGGTACGCCATGTAGTTTGACTACATTCTGAACATATGACTTAGCCAACTCGGCTTTACTCCAGGTGTCTTTCATGGGAATAAAGTGAGCTGACTTAGTCAAACGATCCACGATCACCCAAATCATGTTGTTGCCCCTCTGACTCCGAGGCAACCCCACGATAAAGTCCATCGAAATATTCTCCCACTTCCACTCTGGCACATCTAGTGGCTGAACCTTCCCTTGAGGTCTCTTATGCTCCCCTTTCACTCGTTGACACGTCAAACACCTCGAGACAAACTCTGCGACCTCCTTCTTCATGTTCGGCCACCAAAACGTCTTCTTAAGGTCCTTATACAGCTTATCACCCCCTGGGTGAACAGAATAAGGAGTAGCATGAGCTTCAGTCAGGATCTTCTTCTTTAGCTCCTCAACATTCGGTACACACCATCGCCCACTGAATCTCAAACTACCGTCGGTATGAATACTGAACTTGGATGCCTCATCACCAACCCCATTTTCCACCATTAAACGCCACTTTCGAATTCTCTCATCGCTCTTCTGCAATTCCCGAATCTCCCCATACAGCTCGGCTCCACTGTCAAATCTCCAAGGGCATCCCCTTTCCGGATCATAAAAATTCCCATCTCTCTTAACTCGTCATGCAACCTCACCCTCGATCTGGCACAACTCAAAGCATGCACTGACTTCCTACTTAGGGCATCGGCCACCACATTCGCCTTGCCCTCGTGGTAGACAATCTGCATATCATAGTCTCCGATTAACTCTATCCACCTTCTCTGCCTCATGTTCAACTCTTTCTGGGTGTAGATATACTTCAGGCTCTTATGCTCAGAAAACACTTTAAAGGTAGCTCCATAAAGATAGTGGCGCCACAATTTCAGTGCGAATACCACGGCTCCCAGTTCCAAATCATGAGTCGGGTAATTCTCTTCATAGGTCTTCAACTGGCGAGAAGCATACGCGATCACTTTCCCATTCTGCATTAGCGCACAACCCAACCCATGCTTCGAAGCGTCAGTATAAACTTCGAAGTTATCACTCCCAACTGGCAAAGCAAGGATAGGAGCTGTTGTCAGGCGTTCCTTAAGGGTTAGGAATGCCTTCTCACAACTCTCATCCCAGACAAAACGGTTCTCCTTCCTCATCAACGACGTCAACGGCTTCGCTATCTTTGAAAAATCTTTGACAAATCTCCGATAATAACCAGCTAAACCAAGGAAGCTTCGAATCTCACTCACATTCTTCGGACTTTGCCACTTAGTCACTGCCTCGATCTTACTAGGGTCAACAGCCACTCCCTCCTTTGAAATTACATGCCCCAGAAATGCCACTTTCTCCAACCAGAACTCACACTTACTCAACTTAGCATTGAGCTTGTGTTCCTCTAGGGTCTGAAGTACCCTCCTCAAATGGTCTTCGTGCTCTTCTGCATTCTTGGAATATACCAGGATATCATTGATAAATACCACCACAAACTTGTCCAGATACGGGCTGAAGACTCGGTTCATCAAGTCCATGAACACAGCTGGAGCATTAGTCAATCCAAAGGGCATAACCACAAATTCATAGTGGCCATACCTCGTTCGGAAAGCGGTCTTTGGAATGTCTTCATCCTTTATTCTCAACTGATGGTACCCGGATCTCAAGTCAATCTTGGAGAAAACCCCAGCTCCACTTAACTGATCGAACAAGTCGTCAATTCTCGGCAAAGGATAACGGTTCTTGATGGTTACAATTTTCAGCTCTCGGTAATCAACGCACAGCCGCAAACTCCCATCTTTCTTCTTCACAAACAGGACAGGTGCGCCCCAGGGCGACACACTGGGTCGAATGAACCCTTTCTCAGCTAGTTCATCCAACTGCTTCTTCAATTCCTCCATCTCTTTAGGTCCCATACGGTACGGTGATTTAGATATTGGTCCCACCCCTGGCTTGAGGTCAATGGAAAATTCCACTTCCCTCCTCGGCGGTAACCCCGGAACGTCATCTCGAAAAACTCCCTCAAACTCCCGCACAACCGGTATCTCACTAGTCTTGGGGGTCTCAGCCTCACAATCCCACATTTGGCACAAGATTTGGCTCTCTCCTTTTCGCAAACTAGACTTCAGGGTATTGACAGATATAAATTTGATTTTTGGTTTGACTCTATATCCCTTATAGGACACCCTCACTCCCTTGGGTCCCTTCAAGGAAATCTTCTTTTGGTGGCAATCGATAAAAGGCCTATACTTCCCCAACCAATCCATCCCTAGGATCACCTCAAAACCCCCCAGTGGAAATTCTATGAGGTCACAATAGAAAATTCCTTCCGCGATTTTGATGGGTACACTTCCATAGACTCTATTACAAGCTATTGACTCTCCTGAAGGTATGGTCACTGAGTCTGCGACCCAGTCGAACCTCTCAAGTCCCAAAACTCTAACATGCTCTCTAGACACAAAAGAATGGGTGGCACCGGAATAAAAAAGTATGAAGGTAGGTCTAGAGTTTACAAGAAAAGTACCAGTAACCACATGAGCATCCTCCTGAGCGGCCTGCTTTCCCATGGCAAAGAGTTTGCCACTGGACTTGACTACACTCTGGCTAGCAGAAGATGTCCCAGCCTGCTGATTTCCTGCCGTCCCCGTCTTGTTGTTGTTCCCACTTCCATTGTACTGATTCTGATATGAACGGTTCTGATTGTTGTTGTTGTAGTTCCTCTGATAGTTGCTGCTGCCTCCAGACTTCGCACCCCCAACATAGTTTGTCATGGGTGTGCGATAGCCACTGCTGCCATAGGACTGAGTGCGAGGTCCCTGGTATCCGGATGTAGGTGTACGATAGCCCCCGGACTGGGTTCCTCCAGATGAACGACACACCGCCTGCTTGTGTCCCGTCTTTCCACAGCCGAAGCAAACTATTCCTACAGAACCACTGCCGGAACCTCCACTCCTGAAGTTGCCCCCACTCTGATTCCTCCCACCACCAGAGGCACTACTCCCGAAATACCCACTGAACTTGTTATTACTTTGCTTTTTCGATCCTGAACCCTCAGTTACTGGTTCAGCCTTCCTCTTTTCTGACTTGGACTTCTTGTCCTCTTTGATCATATCCGAAAGCCTCTCCGCCGCCCCAGCCCTTAAATAAATGTCACGGACTGTGGTGGGCGGAGCTGCAATCAGTCTCTTCTTGATGGCGATTGATAACCCCCTCTCAAATTTCATTGCTAGCATGGCATCGTCGAATCCCATGTCTCCCACATAGTGCACCAACTGGATGTATTTCCTGTAGTAAGCCTCTACAGTCATGTCCTCCGACATCTTGAATGAGTCGAACTCCTCCCTCAGCTTGCTCTTTTGGAATTCTGGTAGAAACACCTCGTTCAAGACCCCCTTGAATGCGTCCCATGGAACAAACTCGGTCCCATCCTCTTTAGCTGCTTCCCGGATCTCTCCCTTGTTCCCGGTCCACCAGTCTCCAGCCAGTCCCCTCAGATAGTGGGCTGCCTGGTCAACCCTCAGTTCTTCGGGGCAATCCACCAATTCGAACAGGTTACTAAATTCCCGACACCAAGCTCCTAGCAAATGAGGTTCCCCCTCCCCGGTGAATTGAGTAGGGTGATGCCTCGCGATTATCGTGCTCATCTTAGCGGAGTCCATACGTTTGGCCTTTAGAGCCGCATTCTCAGCTAGTAATCGTTCTAACTCCTCTTGTGTGATGTTCGCGGCATTGTCTCTTCGCGGAGGCATACTATAATACAACAGAAAGACATGAGTCCCGACTTATGTGGGCACACATTAGGGTTAGGGCTAAAATCCCTAAACGATAAAGTCTAACATCAGCTATCAAATTGAATAATCAGAAAACTATAACATGGCTCGGGATCACATAACCGCATATCACTAGGCATGATAATAGAAGAAGTACTAACATGTTTCAAATCACTTCTCATATCCACATAAATTCACACCTCTTTATTCAACAAAAAAATCCTTTTCATGCTCATGTCCCTTCCGGCTATTTCAAACAGTCACTGATAAACAAAGTTCCGTAAATTACTTATCACTGTACACCATCTCTTCCATATTTTCTTAATCTACCCTTTTTCTCTCGTATTTTCACTCTGGGTTCCCGGGTAAAACTGATAGGGCCAATGGTTCGGTGTGAGGGGGCCCCAGACTCATACTTTGCCTTTAGTGTGCTCCTAACAGTCCTATCCCGGGGTTCATTTTATTTAGACTCTCCTACATTCATTGGGCTCATTCGGTTAGGCCTGAGGATCGTTCTCTCTGATACCACTTTGTAACACCCCCATTTATTTAAGGGCCTATACTAGGACTCCTCAGATAAATAAAGTTGTTACCATCTCGGTTTCCCGATGCAGTAGATACAAAGGAAGATAACAGTACTTTAAATTAAATTTAAACTCAAAATATGTTCTTACATATCCGAATATAAAACTGTTCTGATAAAATAAAAGTACAACTCATAGACTACTATCACGTGGTCTAGACTCTAAGCAGGTCCGGGTCCATGCTTCTCCCTTCCCTAAGCTCCCATAGTCCTTATACCTGTCAGTCTGCTCCCCAATAATTTGGTTCATCACAGGTGATCACGAATACACAGGGTCAACCACGAGGTTGAGTAGAGGAAATAAACAAACAACATTACCATAAATAGAAAGTCAATCATCTCCACTCCGAATCACAAGACCCATTATTCTCCACACCGATCACAAGACCCATTAACTCCGCACCAATCACAAGACCCATTAACTCCGCACCAAATCACAAGACCCATTACAACGCACCAAATCACAAGACCCATTAACTCCGCACCAATCACAAGACCCATTTATCATCAACTCGTATCATATCTCAGAATTATATAACCAAATAACACAATATATCAAACATATAATAATATAAGATAAACATGGTTATCATCAAATAATTAATAGATTACTCATCATTATGTGCACAGTATTTCCCCTACCTCAAATTGCAGGAGAATAGTCAACCACAAGCTTGCTAGAAGTATTCCACGCGAAAACCGTCACCTAACATATATTATGGAATGGATTAATAAACTTCCCGAACCCCCATAAGTCAACTTATTCTTTCTATAAATAGTAACCCTCTATAAGTGGAAAGTTTCCAAAAATGGAAACTTTCCCGAAATAGAAACTTCAATTGATACAAAGATACGTTGTTACTTTTGCTACTACATGTACTATAGAAAACACATTAATAATATAATAATAATAATAATAATTGTAATAATAGTAGTAGTAGCCAGGTAACGTAAATAATAATAATATAATAATAAATATATTAATAATAACATCTACCCTAAACTACTTCCAGCCCGTGACTTATCCCACGCTACTACAGCCGCGTGACCGACCCGAACTCCACCGCCAACCACCACCGACAACCCCTAACATGTCTACTCCACCACCAACTCCGACCAGACCAGTCGACTCTTTCAGGCGAAGTGAACCAGGGGCTCAAACAGCCCTGGTTCCTCACTCACACCCCTATACTCTCCTGCCACAAACCCGCTGAAACCACCATTACCACGACCAGACACCCGCGGCCACCACTGACGACACTCCCCCTGACACCGGCCTCGCCAACTACGGTGGTACCACCGCACCAACCTCCCCCTAGTCATCGGTGGTACCACCCCCCCACAACCCCCGACAACCCAAGCGAAAAGAAGACAACAACCCACGCAAACCACCCTTATAAACACCACGACACCCCCCGGCCACCACGAGAACCACCACCTAACTCCCTGGCTCCTAATTGACATAAAAAGAAAACCAACAACATCCCATAATACTAACGTAACAGAAACTAACGAATTACCCATAAAACATACACTTCGAAACCATACCGACATAGCCTTTTCAGACGCCTGTACGACGGTGGTAGGTGGTCAGAGGCGACATACAATGGTTCATATCTGACCACCACAAGTCACATGTTGATGTTATGTAAATATCAGAACCGATCCTAAAGTAAAAGCCATGGTAACAACAACACGAAAATGAGCGCAGGCAGGTAAGTAAAACTCAGTGGTGAACATACCAGATTGCTTAGCCTAATCGACTCACCGTGCGCTACCTCACGACCACCGTGCACTGACTCTTTTCCTTCTCTGACGTGACGGCTAGGGCTTTGTATGAACAGATATGAGATAGGGTAGTGTTTGGTATAAGGATTTTGTGTCTGCAAATGACGGCAGAAGAAGGTTATAGGTGATGTGTTGTCTTTAGGGTTTAGTTTGAAGATTAGGGTAAGGCTGATTATGGGCTGCCGTGAGGGTGTTGGCACGACAAACGAGGTTCCATCATCAAACCCCACGGTCGACACATACTAATCTCGTTCAAACACCGCTCAAGTATTATAAACACAACGATCCGCAGTTACAAACTATTTAAAAGTCGTAAAAACAAACTATCTATATGAAATAACTTAATTAACGAGCCTAGATTATCGAGGTATTACAACCATTGCCACAAGACTGGGCATTGGAGGTGCTCATTCCCCGTGTATCGTGAGGACATTAAGGCAGGTCGTGTTACTCCTGTTGGTATGTCTTCTTCTTCTTTTATTCACATGATTGAGATTAACCATGCAAGTTACGGAATTTGGGTACTAGATACTGGTTGTGGTTCTCATCTATGTAATCATGTGCAGGGCCTCCGAAACCAAGAACCCCTAATCAAGGGTGAGGTTGACCTGCGTGTCGGGAATGGAGCACGTGTTGCTGCAATCTCGAGGGGCACATACGTGATCCAGCTTCCAAGTGGATTCGAGTTATCTTTATATAACTGTTATTATGTTCCTTGTTTGTCCAAAAACATTATTTCAGTTTTTGCGCTTGACAAACTCGGTTTTTCATTTGTAATAGAGAATAATAGCTGTATTTTCTCCTTACACAATATGATTTATGGCAAGGTAGTTTCCATGAATGAAATTTATGTTTTAGATCAAACCACCGCGATATTACATGTGAATAACAAGAGATTAAAGGTAGGTGACAAAGATCAAACTTCTCTATGGCATTGTCGTATTAGGACTCATACATACAGACGTATGTGGCCCTATGTCGATCAACGCACGAGAAGGCTACAGGTATTTCATCACTTTCACGGATGATTTGAGTAGATATGGCTATGTCTACTTAATGGAGCACAAAAGTGAATCCTTTGACAAGTTCAAAGAATACCAGAATCGAGTACAGAACCAACTGGGAAGAAAGATTAAAGCACTACGTTCTGATCGTGGTGGTGAATATCTTTCACACGAGTTTGATCAACACCTCAAAGACTGTGGCATCGTGCTACAGTTGACTCCACCTGGAACACCACTATTAAATGGTGTGTCCGAACGGAGAAATCGAACTCTACTTAATATGGTTCGATCCATGATGAGTCACACCGTTGTGCCTGATTCATTGTGGGGCTATGCTCTTTTGTCGGCCACTCTAATTCTTAACCGAAGTCCGTCTAAAGCTGTTGACAAGACTCCATTCGAATTATGGAAGGGAATGGTCCCTAACTTGTCCTTTATTCGGGTTTGGGGCTGCGAGGCTTATGTCAAGTGGAGACACGAGGATAAGCTCGGCCCGCAATCGGTCAAGACATACTTTATAGGTTATCCAAAGGGAACTTTTGGTCATTACTTCTACTCGCCAACCGAACAACGTGTTTTTGTTGCGGCTAGTGCGACGTTCTTAGAGAAAGAATTTCTCGAGAACAAGTCGAGTAATAGAACCTTCGATTTATCGGAGGTTCAAGAACCAACTACCGAGCAACCATTGGAGGAAACAATTCCTTCAACCGAGGCTGCGGTAGATATTCCTGAGGAACCTAGGAGGTCGGGAAGAGTCTCCATTCTTCCGGACAGATACATTGGTATGGTCGAGGAACATGATATGGATGACGTCTTACTCCTAGAAGGTAATGAACCCTCAACCTATAAAGGTGCCATGACCAGTTCTGACTCAAAGCTATGGCTAGAAGCCATGCAATCCGAGATGGACTCCATGTATGAGAACAACGTGTGGGATCTTGTGGACCTACCTGCAAAGGTACGCCCCCTTCAATGCAAATGGCTTTACAAGATAAAGCATGTCGTGGAAGGTAAACAAGACATCCATAAGGCAAGACTAGTTGCTAAAGGTTTCACCCAAGTGCCAGGCTTGCACTACGATGAGATCTTTGCACCCGTAGTCATGCTACGTTCCATTCGGATTATCTTAGCGATAGCCGCATTTCATGACTATGAAATATGGCAAATGGACGTTAAAACCGCCTTCTTAAACGGTTATTTGGAGGAAGAGTTGTACATGGTACAACCCGAGGGTTTTATTGATCCAGAACATCCTAAGAAGGTTTGCAAGCTTAAGCGTTCCATCTATGGACTTAAGCAAGCATCGCGGAGTTGGAATCATCGCTTCGACCAAGTGATAAAAGAGAATGGATTCGTTCGATCAGTTGAGGAACCATGTCTCTATATCAAGTCGAGTGGGAGCAAGATTGTATTCCTAGTACTGTATGTCGACGACATACTTCTGATTGGGAATGACATACCTCTCCTTTCTTCGGTTAAAGCATGGTTGAAAAACCATTTCCAGATGAAAGATCTGGGAGAGGCACAAAGAATTTTGGGCATCCGTATCTACAGGGATAGATCACGACGGATGTTGTCTCTCAGTCAGGAGTCTTACATAGATAAGATTCTAGAGAGATTCAGCATGACGAACTCCAAGAAAGGGTTCCTTCCTATGACTACTGGGCTTCACTTGAGCAAGTCTCAAGAAGCTAAGACATTGGAAGAGAAAGAGCGCATGAGTCGGATTCCTTATGCTTCGGCAATAGGATCGATCATGTATGCCATGATATGCACACGTCCAGACGTTGCATATGCATTGAGTATGACCAGTCGATTCCAAGCTCATCCAGGTGAACAACACTGGATGGCCGTGAAAAACATTCTTAAGTACCTACGGAGGACTAAAGATTGGGGATTGACTTACGGAGGTGACTCGACGCTCTGCACCACGGGTTACGCAGATGCTAGCTTCCAAACGGATCGAGATGACTCGAAATCTCAGTCTGGATTCGTTTTTACTCTTAATGGCGCTGCTGTCAGCTGGATAAGTTCTAAACAGAGTGTTACAGTAGATTCTACTACTGAGTCCGAGTACTATGCCGCCTCAGAAGCAGCTAAGGAAGCAATATGGATGCGTCAATTCTTACAAGGACTATCAGTAGTGGCTAGTTCGAATGACCCAATCACCGTTTATTGTGATAATAAAGGTGCCATCTTCCAAGCTAAGGAGCATAAGTTTAGCAACAAGGCTAGGCATGTACAACGGAAAGCTCATCTAATCAGAGATTACGTGGAGCAAAAGGAGATTTTCATTGATAAGATCGCTACGGATGACAACATAGCTGATCCTCTCACTAAAGCATTACCACGTGATAAGCATGAAGGGCACATTCATTCCATGGGAATTAGATGTGTTCCTAAGTTGTAGTACTCTTTTATGAATTCATGTAATAATTCATTTTCTCGTGTACTCTATTCAACCTCATTGTTATGATATATAATGTTTTGTTTTTCATGTGGAATTGTACGCCAATTTTGAACACCACAAAGTAAACTGAATAACATTACATCGTTTTAGTCCTTGATTACCCATTTGAGCTGATAACTCAGGTAATCATTTTGTGACGTTGGTTGATGGTGGGTTCAACGAGCCATAAGTCACGCGGATGACTGACCAATCACAAAGGCGAGTTATACGGATATCTCGTAGGACACCCCGTGACAACGCTATGGAGTCCTAAATGTTTTATAACATTAGGTGCCAGGTTGTGGATAGGACCTCCATAGTGTTCCTTAGAGTCGAGTCTTTTGACTTTCAACTGTCTCTTGAGATTAAGGCAGATTTTGGGTAACTTTGGTTTCTTTCACACGGTCATCGTAACAGGGGCCAAGAGGATTTTTTCTGGGTTATTTCATGCTGCGCGATATCGGCAGGATTCGAGTTGAGGGAAATATCCAAACCCTTATCAGGATTTTATCATTTCTCAGGGCCACTCGAGGAGTAGTAACTGAAATTCATGGCCATGCTCGAATACAGATTCGTTTTATCAGTTAAGTTACTCTCTAGTCGGGGAAACCCCTCTTGATATAAATCGCTTGTGAGATACGACCTTTGCGAATGCGGATTTGCAAATTGTCTTACATTGAGTGGGAGAAATTTTAAAAGGATATGAGAATCGGTTATCGCACCTACACTTGTACGAACAAGTGGGAGTTTGTTGGAGTCTTGTGTCCTCCACATGTAGTGTGATAACGTCATTGCACATACCCTTGTACGGACAAGTGGGAGATTGTTGGGGCTGGTGTCCTTGACAATTAAGTACAATGAATTATTAAATCTCTTTAAGGATCACAAGGGCATACTTCAGTATTATTACCAGTTGATCCACGTTTATCAATAACGGTTGGCTTGCTAGATAAGTTTGACGTTATCGTCATACGGATGGCGGTGATTAACTGGTCCCTATACGTCACACCTATAGGACACGTTTGAGAGATGTGAAGGTATGAAAATACAGTCACATTTATGCCGGATATGACTAAACAGTTAGTCAGAGGTATTGACTAATAAATTAGTCAATAAGATGTTGAGATCATTATTTAATACGGATTAAATAATTTTAGCTAATACGGATTACATGATTAATTCGTAAATTAAATATAAACGGTTATATTTAATTAAATATTGTATTCGCATATAAACAGTTATATTAATTTGGGTAATTATACAATATCGTATTTTATCAGACCATTATTAATACATCGACTGCGTTAATATCTGATAACAAGTGTGCGATTTATAATTAAAATCCCGCGAATAACTTATAGCTAAATGGGTCGAATCACGAATCAGAATAAGGTAAGAGTGGAAAGCCCACTCTTACCCTACTCGAAAATTTCGGCCGAGTATACTACATAAGGAGAAGACTTCTCCTTATGTCAGGTTACTCTTGTTGCACTGTAAAATATAATCTCAAGAAAATTAGGGTTTGAGAGCATTCTTCACCGACAACCCAGATCTCACATCTAAACTCAAAAGGCTCTCCCTATATTGCAAGGCAGTTGGAGAGGATTTCTAGCACACGCGGCAACGTCTCAATCTAAGTCTTGGGTGCAAGTTATAGGAGGGAATTTGTGTTAATTCCTGTTCTTAGACCTTTCGCACAAGGACCAAAGGTTGTACTCCTTTTCATGTATTATTTATCTTATGACTATATTCACAATTGTAATTTTCATTATAATCCTGCAAGTTTAGGGCGAATACATGCTTTATTCCCCACACATCCCGAAGTTCAACCTCACTTAGGTGACAAAACAACTAACTCAAACGACTAAAACACAAACATGTGACATTCCACCCCCCCTTAAAGAAGAGTTACGTCCCCGTAACTTACCTCAATCAAACAAATGCGGGTAACGCTCCCTCATGGATGACTCGGGTTCCCAAGTAGCCTCTTCCTGATTATGATTGGTCCACAGAACTTTTACTAACGATGTCTCCCCATTCCGAGTCTTTCGCACCTTCCTATCTAGAATCTCCTTCGGAGTCTCCACGTAAGCCAACTGCTCATCTACCTCAATCACCTCGTGGCGTAAGACATGCGATGGATCACTCACATATTTCCGTAACTGAGACACATGGAACACATTATGGACCTTGGATAGTGCTGGAGGTAAAGCTAGTCGGTACGCCACCTCTCCAACTCTGTCCAAAATCTCAAACGTCCCAATGAATTTCTGACTCAGTTTGCCACGCTTTCCAAATCTCATCACACCCTTCATTGGAGATACCTTCAGCAGTACCTTCTCTCCCGCCTCGAATGAAACATCGCTCCTCTTTAGTTCTGCGTAGCTCTTCTGTCTATCCTGTGTGGCCCTCATATTCTGTCGAATAATCTGAACCTGCTCCACCATCTCCTGGATCATATCTGGCCCTAAAGTCACAACATCGGCTCGATCATCCCAACACACAGGGCTCGGACACTTCCTCCCATACAAAGCCTCGAAAGGGGCCATCCCTATACTGGCAAGATAGCTGTTGTTATAAGAAAACTCTATCAATCCCAGTCGATCCTCCCAAGATCCTCCGAACTCAAGTACACATGCTCTCAACATATCCTCAAGAGTCTGAATCGTCCTCTCAGTCTGACCGTCAGTAGCTGGGTGAAAAGCCGTACTCATCTTTAACTGGGTACCCAAAGCGGCCTGCAACTCCTGCCAAAATCTAGATATGAACCTGGAATCTCGATCTGAAACAATGTCCTTGGGTACGCCATGCAGTTTGACCACATTCTGGACATATGACTTAGCGAGCTCGGCTTTACTCCAGGTATCTTTCATCGGAATAAAGTGAGCAGACTTAGTCAAACGATCCACAATTACCCAAATCATGTTGTTGCCTCTCTGAGTCCGAGGCAACCCCATGATAAAATCCATAGAGATGTTCTCCCACTTCCACTCTGGCACATCTAAAGGTTGAACTTTCCCATGAGGTCTCTTATGCTCCCCTTTCACTCTCTGACATGTCCAACACCTCGACACAAACTCTGCGACTTCCGTCTTCATATTTGGCCACCAGAACGTCTTCTTTAGGTCTTTGTACAACTTATCACCCCCTGGGTGAACGGAATATGGAGTAGCATGAGCTTCAGTCAGAATTTTCTTCTTTAGCTCCTCAACATCCGGAACACACCATCGCCCACTGAACCTCAAACTACCGTCGGTATGAATACTGAACTTGGATGTAGCCTCTCCACCCTCACTCTCCACCATCTTGCGCCACTTCTAAACTCTCGCATCAGAATTTTGCAACTCCCGAATCTCACTATACAACTCAGGCTCCACAGTCAAATCACCAAGAGCATCCCCTTCCTGGATCATGAAAATTCCCATTTCCCTTAGTTCGCCATGCAATCTCACTCGCGATCTGGCACAAGTCAAGGCATGCACAAATTTCCTACTTAGGGCGTCAGCTACCACATTTGCCTTCCCTTCGTGGTAGACAATCTGCATATCATAGTCTCCAATCAACTCTATCCACCGCCTCTGTCTCATGTTCAACACTCGCTGGGTGTAGATATACTTCAGACTCTTGTGGTCAGAAAACACCTTAAAAGTGGCTCCATAAAGGTAACGGCGCCACAATTTAAGTGCAAAGACCACAGCTCCCAATTCCAAATCATGGGTCGGATAATTTTCTTCATAGGTCTTCAGTTGGCGAGAAGCATACGCGATCACTCTCCCATTCTGCATTAGCACACAACCCAATCCATGCTTCGAAGCGTCAGTATAAACTTCAAAATTATCACTCCCGACCGGCAAGGCAAGGATAGGAGCTGTTGTCAGACGTTCCTTAAGGGTCAGGAATGCCTTCTCACAACTCTCATCCCAGATGAAACAGTTCTCCTTCCTCATTAATGATGTCAACGGCTTTGCTATCTTCGAAAAATCTTTAACAAACCTCCGATAATAACCGACCAAACCCAGGAAGCTTTGAATCTCACTCACATTCTTCGGACTTTGCCATTTAGTCACAGCCTCGATCTTACTAGGGTCGACAGATACCCCCTTCTTGGAAATTACATGCCCCAGAAATGCGACTTTCTCCAACCAGAACTCACATTTGCTCAACTTAGCATTGAGCTTATGCTCCTCTAGGGTATGAAGTACTCTCCTCAAATGATCCTTGTGCTCTTCCGCATTCTTGGAATACACTAGGATATCGTCGATGAATACCACCACGAACTTATCCAGATATGGGCTAAAGACTCGGTTCATCAAATCCATAAACACAGCTGGAGCGTGAGTCAACCCAAATGGCATAACCACAAATTCGTAGTGGCCATACCTCGTTCTGAAAGCGGTCTAGGGAATGTCTTCATCTTTTATTCTCAACTGATGATACCCGGATCTCAAATCAATCTTAGAGAAAACCCCAGCTCCACTTAACTGATCGAACATGTCGTCAATTCTTGGCAAAGGATAACGGTTCTTGATGGTCACATTGTTCAGCTCTCGGTAGTCCACACAAAGCCTCAAACTCCCATCTTCCTTCTTTACAAATAGTACCGGTGCTCCCCAGGGCGACACACTGGGTCGGATGAATCCTTTCTCAGCTAGTTCATCCAACTGTTTCTTCAACTCCTCCATCTCCTTCGGTCCCATACGGTACGGTGATTTAGATATTGGTCCCGCCCCTGGTTTTAGGTCAATGGAAAATTCCACTTCCCTCCTTGACGGTAATCCAGGAACGTCATCTCTGAATACTCCCTCAAACTTCCGCACCACTAGTATCTCACTAGTCTTAGGGGTCTCAACCTCGCAGTTCCACATTTGGCACAAGATCAGGCTCTCTCCTTTTCGCAAGCTAGAATTAAGGGTATTAACGGATATGAACTTGATTTTAGGCTTGACTCGATATCCCTTGTAAGACACCCTCACTCCCTTAGGTCCCTTCAAGGAAATTTTCTTTTGGTGACAGTCAATAAAAGCTCGATACTTCCCCAGCCAGTCCATCCCTAGGATCACCTCAAAACCCCCCAACGGAAATTCTATGAGGTCACAATAGAAAATTGCTTCCCCGATTTTGATGGGTACACTCCCATAAACCCTATTACAAGCTATCGACTCTCCTGAAGGTATGGTCACTGAGTCCGCGACCCAGTCGAATCTCGCAAGTCCCAAGGCCTTAACATGATCTCTAGACAAAAAAGAATGAGTGGCACCGGAATCGAAAAGTACGAAAGTAGGTTTAGAGTTCACAAGAAAAGTACCGGTTACCACATGAGCATCATCCTTGGCTTCCTGTTTTCCCATGGCAAAAAGCTTGGCACTGGATTTGACTCCACTCTGACTGGCACTAGATGTCCCAGCCTGCTGGTTCCCTTCGGCTCCCGTCTTCTGATTGCTTCCATTCCCATGGTATTGATTTTGGTACGAACGGTTCTGATTGCCGTTGTAGTTCCTTTGATAGTTGTTGATGCCTCCAGACTTCGCACCCCCACCATAGTTTGTCATGGGTGTGCGAGATCCCTGATATCCGGATGTAGGCGTACGATAACCCCCGGACTGATTCCCTCCAGATGAGCGACACACCGCATGCTTGTGACCCCTCTTTCCACAGCCAAAACAAACTATTCCAGTTGAACCACTGCCAGAAACCCCACTCATGTGATTACCCCCACTCTGGTTCTTCACTCCTCCAGAAGCATTGCTGCTGAAATAACTACTGTACTTGTTGGTGCTCTGCTTTTTCGACCCAGAACCTCTCCGCCTTCCTCTTTTCAGACTTTGACTTCTTGTCCTCTTTGATCATCTCTGAGAGCCTCTCCGCCGCCCCAGCCCTTAAGTAGATGTCCCGGACTGTGGTGGGCGGAGCTGCAATCAGTCTCTTCTTGATATTGATTGACAACCCTCTCTCAAACTTCATCGCCAGCATAGCATCATCAAAACCCATGTCCCCCACATAGCTCACCAACTGGATAAATTTCCTATAATAAGCCTCCACCGTCATGTCCTCCGTCATCCTGAAGGTATCAAATTCCTCTCTCAGCTTACTTTTATGGAATTCGGGTAGGAACATCTCATATAAGATCCTCTTAAATGGAACCCATGCCACGAACTCGGTCCCATCCTCTCTAGCTGCCTCTCGGATCTCCCCCTTGTTCCCGGTCCACCAGTCACCGGCCATACCCCTCAGATAGTGGGCTGCTTGGTTAACCCTCAGTTCTTCGGGGGAATCCACCAACTCGAACAGGTTACTGAATTCCCGGCACCAAGACCCTAGCAGATGAGGTTCCCCCTCCCCAGTGAATTGGGTAGGGTGATGCCTCGCGATAATCGTGCTCATCTTTGCGGAGTCCATACGTTTGGCCTTTAGGGCCTCATTCTCAGCTATCAAACGATCCAATTCTTCTTGCGTGATGTTAACGACATTGTTTCTTCGCGGAGGCATACTATAATACAAAAGAAAGAAATGAGTCCCGACTCATGTGGACACCCATTTAAGTTAGGGCTATGTCCCTAGCCAATAGAGTCTTTAAGAAACTACTAGATTGAGTAATACATAACTATGACATGGCTCGGGGATCACATAACCGCATATCACTAGACATGATAAAATTACTGGTATAAGTCAAATCGCCTCATGCATCCATATGAATATACACCTTTTGTATTTATACAATTAAAATTCTTTCATGCTCATGCCCTTACTGGCTTTTTCCAAATCGTTCACATATATACTAAGAGTTCTCATAACATTTCTATCACAATATACCATCACTTCCATCACCTCCTAATCTACCCTTTTCTCTCGTATATGCACTCTGGGTTCCCTGGTAAAACTGAGAGGGCCAATGGTTCGGTGTGAGGGGGCCCCAGACTCATACTTTTCCTTTAGTGTGCTCCTAACAATCCTATCCCGGGGTTCATTTTATTTAGACTCTTCTACATTCATTGGGTTCATTAGGTTAGGCCTGAGGATCGTTCGATCTGATACCACTTTGTAACACCCCCATTTACCTAGGAGCCTGAACTAGGACTTCCAGAGTAAATAGGACTATTACCCTCCTGGATGACCAGGGTAGTCGATGTGGGGAATAATGCATGTATTCACCCTAAACTTGCAGGATTATAATGAAAATTACAGTTGTGATTATTTTCATAAGATAAATAAAAACATGAAAAAGAATACAACCTTGGGTCCTTGCTTGAATAGGCCTAAGAATAGGAATTAAAGTAAATTCCCTCCTATAACTTGCACCCAATACTTTGTTTGAGATGATGCCGCGTGTGCTAGAAAGGCTCTCCAATTGCCTTGCAATATGGGCAGAGTTATTGAGGTTTTAGATGTGAGATCTGAGTTTTGGGAGAAGAATGCTCTCAAAACCCTAATTGTGAGAATTATGATTCAATAGTTACTGACATAAGGAGAAGGACTCTCCTTATGTAGCACTTAGGGTGGGTCGGCCGAATTAGGGTAAGAGTGGGCTTTCTCCACTCTTACCTTATTCCTTTGCATGATTCGACCCGTTTTGCTAAATATTATTTGCGGGATTTTTATTATAAATCGCATACGTGTTATCAGATATTTAAACCCAGTCGATGTATTAATAATGGTCTGATAAAATTACGATATTGTATAATTACCCAAATTAATATAATTGTTTATATTAATACGCGAAATCAATATTTAATTAAATATAACTGCTTATATTTAATTTTACGAATTAATCATGTAATCCGTATTAGCTAAAATTATTTAATCCGTATTAAATAATAATCTCAACATCTTATTGACTAATTTAATAGTCAATACCTCTGACTAACTGTTTAGTCGTATCCGGCATAAATGTGACTGTATTTTCATACCTTCACATCTCTCAAACGTGTCCTATAGGTGTGACGTATAGGGACCAGTTGATCACCGCCATCCGTATGACAATAACGTCAAACTTATCTAGCAAGCCAACCGTTATTGATAAACGTGGATCAACTGGTAATAATACTGAAGTATGCCCTTGTGATCCTTAAAGAGATTTAATAAGTCATTGTACTTAATTGTCAAGGACACCAGCCCCAACAATCTCCCACTTGTCCGTACAAGGGTATGTGCAATGACGTTATCACACTACATGTGGAGGACACAAGACTCCAACAAACTCGCACTTGTCCGTACAAGTGTAGGTGCGATAACCGATTCTCATATCCTTTTAAAATTTCTCCCACTCAATATAAGACCATTTGCAAATCCGCATTCGCAAAGGTCGTATCTCACAAGCGATCTGTATCAAGAGTGGTTTCCCCAACTAGAGAGTAACTTAACTGATAAAACGAATCTGTATTCGAGCATGGCCATGCATTTCAGTTACTACTCCTCGAGTGGCCCTGAGAAATGATAAAATCCTGATAAGGGTTTGGATATTTCCCTCAACTCGAATCCTGCCGATATCGCGCAGCATGAAATAACCCAGAAAAAATCCTCTTGGCCCCTGTTACGATGATCGTGGGAAAGAAACCAAAGTTAACCAAAATCTGCCTTATCTCAAGAGACAGTTGAAAGTCAAAAGACTCGACTCTAAGGAACACTATGGAGGTCCTATCCACGACCTGGCACCCAATGTTATAAAACATTTAGGACTCCATAACGTTGTCACGGGGTGTCCTACGAGATATCCGTATAACTCGCCTTTGTGATTGGGCAGTCATCCGCGTGACTTATGGCTCGTTGAACCCACCATCAACCAACGTCACAAAATGATTACCTGAGTTATCAGCTCAAGTGGGTAATCAAGGACTAAAACGATGTAATGTTATTCAGTTCACTTTGTGGTGTTTAAAATTGGCGTACAATTCCACATGAAAAACAAAACATTATACTCCCTCCTATTCCATATTTTGTTCCCCTTAGGATTGGGCACGAGGATTAAGATGAGGAATAAAATAAGTGTAAAAAATTGGGTGGGGTTCGGTGATAGGAGAGAGAAATGAATAATTAGAAATTAAATAAGAATTTGTGGGCCACAAACATTAAAAAATTAATAAAATAGGAGTAAAAAGAGTTGGTGGGGTTTGATAGTAGGAGAGAGAAATGAATAAAATAAGAATAAAAGTTTCCAAAATAGGAAAAGGGAAGAAAACATGAATAATCCGTTTTAGGAAATAGGGAAGAAAATATGGAATAGGAGGGAGTATATCATAACAATGAGGTTGAATAGAGTACACGAGAAAATGAATTATTACATGAATTCATAAAAGAGTACTACAACTTAGGAACACATCTAATTCCCATGGAATGAATGTGCCCTTCATGCTTATCACGTGGTAGTGCTTTAGTGAGAGGATCAGCTATGTTGTCATCCGTAGCGATCTTATCAATGAATATCTTCTTTTACGCGGACTCAGTTGTAGAATCTGCTATAACACTTTGTTTAGAACTTTTCCAGCTGACAGCAGCGTCATTAAGAGTAAAAACGAATACAGACTGAGATTTCGAGTCATCTCGATCCGTTTGGAAGCTAGCATCTGCGTAACCCGTGGCGCAGAGCGTCAAGTCGCCTCCATAAGTCAATCCCCAATCTTTAGTCCTCCGTAGGTACTTAAGAATGTTTTTCACGGCCATCCAGTGTTGTTCACCTGGATGAGCTTGGAATCGACTTGTCATACTCAATGCATATGCAGCGTCTGGACGTGTGCATATCATGGCATACATGATCGATCCTATTGCCGAAGCATAAGGAATCCGACTAATGCGCTCTTTCTCTTCCAATGTCTTAACTTCTTGAGTTTTGCTCAAGTGAAGCCCAGTAGTCATAGGAAGGAACCCTTTCTTTGAGTTCGTCATGCTGAATCTCTCTAGAATCTTATCCATGTAAGACTCCTGACTGAGAGACAACATCCGTCGTGATCTATCCCTGTAGATACGGATGCCCAAAATTCTTTGTGCCTCTCCCAGATCTTTCATCTGGAAATGGTTTTTCAACCATGCTTTAACCGAAGAAAGGAGAGGTATGTCATTCCCAATCAAGAGTATGTCATCGACATACAGTACTAGGAAGACAATCTTGCTCCCACTCGACTTGATATAGAGACATGGTTCCTCGACTGATCGAACGAATCCATTCTCTTTTATCACTTGGTCGAAGCGATGATTCCAACTCCGCGATGCTTGCTTAAGTCCATAGATGGAACGCTTAAGCTTGCAAACCTTCTTAGGATGTTCTGGATCAATAAAACCCTCGGGTTGTACCATGTACAACTCTTCCTCCAAATAACCGTTTAAGAAGGCGGTTTTAACGTCCATTTGCCATATTTCATAGTCATGAAATGCGGCTATCGCTAAGATAATCCGAATGGAACGTAGCATGACTACGGGTGCAAAGATCTCATCGTAGTGCAAGCCTGGCACTTGGGTGAAACCTTTAGCAACTAGTCATGCCTTGTGGATATCTTGTTTACCTTCCACGGCATGCTTTATTTTGTAAAGCCATTTGCATTGAAGGGGACGTACCTTTGCAGGTAGGTCCACAAGATCCCACACGTTGTTCTCATACTTGGAGTCCATCTCGGATTTCATGGCTTCTAGCCATAGCTTTGAGTCAGAACTGGTCATGGCACCTTTATAGGTTGAGGGTTCATTACCCTCTAGGAGTAAGACGTCATCCATATCATGTTCCTCGACCATGTATCTGTCCGGAGGAATGGAGACTCTTCCCGACCTCCTAGGTTCCTCAGGAATATCTACCGCAGCCTCGGTTGAAGGAACTGTTTCCTCCAATGGTTGCTCGGTAGTTGGTTCTTGAACCTCCGATAAATCGAAGGTTCTATTACTCGACTTGTTCTCGAGAAATTCTTTCTCTAAGAACGTCGCACTAGCCGCAACAAAAACACGTTGTTCGGTTGGCGAGTAGAAGTAATGACCAAAAGTTCCCTTTGGATAGCCTATAAAGTATGTCTTGACCGATCGCGGGCCGAGCTTATCCTCGTGTCTCCACTTGACATAAGCCTCCCAGCCCCAAACCCGAATAAAGGACAAGTTAGGGACCGTTACCTTCCATAATTCGAATGGAGTCTTGTCAACAGCTTTAGACGGACTTCGGTTATGTATTAGAGCGGCCGACAAAAGAGCATAGCCCCACAATGAATCAGGCACAACGGTGTGACTCATCATGGATCGAACCATATCGAGTAGAGTTTGATTTCTCCATTCGGACACACCATTTAATTGTGGTGTTCCAGGTGGAGTCAATTGTAGCACGATGCCACAGTCTTTAAGGTGTTGATCAAACTCGTGTGAAAGATACTCACCACCACGATCAGAACGTAGTACTTTAATCTTTCTACCCAACTGGTTCTGTACCCGATTCTGGTATTCTTTGAACTTGTCAAAGGATTCACTTTTGTGCTTCATTAAGTAGACATAGCCATATCTACTCAAATCGTCCGTGAAAGTGATGAAATACCTATAGCCTTCTCGTGCGTTGATCGACATAGGGCCACATACGTCCGTATGTATGAGTCCTAATAGGTCGGCAGCGCGCATTCCAACACCTTTGAAGGAAATACGAGTCATCTTACCGATGAGACATGATTCACACGTGCCATATGATTCGAAATCAAAGGGCGAGATGGCTCCATTCTGTATGAGCTGTTTCACGCGTTTCTCATTTATGTGTCCCATACGACAATGCCATAGGTAAGTTTGATCTTTGTCACCTACCTTTAATCTCTTGTTATTCACATGTAATATCTCGGTGGTTTGATCTAAAACATAAATTCCATTCATGGAAACTGCCTTGCCATAAATCATATTGTGTAAGGAGAAAATACAGCTATTATTCTCTATTACAAATGAAAAACCGAGTTTGTCAAGCGCAGAAACTGAAATAATGTTTTTGGACAAACAAGGAACATAATAACAGTTATATAAAGATAACTCGAATCCACTTGGAAGCTGGATCACGTATGTTCCCCTCGAGATTGCAGCAACACGTGCTCCATTCCCGACACGCAAGTCAACCTCACCTTTGATTAGGGGTTCTTGGTTTCAGAGGCCCTGCACATGATTACATAGAAGAGAACCACAACCAGTATCTAGTACCCAAGTTCCGTAACTTGCATGGTTAATCTCAATCATGTGAATAAAAGAAGAAGAAGACATACCAACAGGAGTAACGCGCCTGCCTTAATGTCCTCACGATACACGGGGCATGAGCGCCTCCAATGCCCAGTCTTGTGGCAATGGTGACATTCCATGCTAGTATCCTTGCTCTTTGTTTTGCCCTGTGAGTTGCTTGACTCACCTGGCCCACTCTTAGTAAATCCTGACTTCTTAAACTTGGGCTTGCCTACTGTTAGGTCGCCCTGAGCTTTAGCTTTACCCTTACCCTTACCCTTACTGGAAATGATGAGAACATCTTGCTTCACGCTCCCACTTAATTTCAGATCCTTCTCGGTCTGTACGAGAAGGGAGTGGAGCTCATGAGGAGTCTTCATCATGTCGATCATGTAATAGTTGGCCCTGAAGAGGGCGAACCCATCATGAAGCGAATGAAGCATTCGATCAACGATTATGTTCTCACTGATCTTGCAATTTAGGGCCTCCAGTTTTTCGATATTCTCAATCATGTGAAGAATATGTGGGCTAACATCTTGGCCCTTCTGGAGTTTCGCCTCAAAGAAGCGACAGGTATGCTCATAAGAAACGATCCTCGGAGCCTTTGAGAATTCGTTAGTGAGCGTGGTGAAAATCTTGTTTGCACCATGGGCTATGAAGCGTCTTTGCAAATTGGATTCCATTGCATAGATGAGTACGTTCTTTATCACACCCGCTTCCATGACGAAGTCGCTATGAGCGCGAACTTCGTTAGCTCTAGCTCCAGTTCCTGGGTGTGCCGGAATTGGCTCAGTTAAATACTTTTGCTTTCCGTCAGCAATGGCAGCATTCCGTAGTGCTGCCTCCCAGTCAAAGAAGTTTGACCCATCATTCCTCAGTCTAGTAGACTGATTCATGGAGTCCATGAAGGCTTTTAGCCAGGATTCACGTGCTAGCTTGACACTTGGCATTGGGTCTTCACCAGCCATTTAGTTATACAGCAGTTTAATTGAACGTGTTCTACACTGAAAAGAAGATAAAACAGAACCATATAAGCAACTCATTGTTGTGATTTAAGTTTATATTAAATTGAAATTTAAACTCGTAGACTCAAGCATTTATATAATTGATCTCCCTCAAGAATTATATAAACGATCCCAAGACTCAATTTCCGTATATTGATAAGCCCACAGCTTGGCTAATTCCACCGTTGGAACTCTTGGTCGATAGATTTCCGTAAATCCTATCTATTAGTCCATCTCAGTCGCTAGATATTATCGAGTGACCATGATGTTGAGATAAAATAAATCATCTGTTCCCACTTACCCGACGTAGAAGGGGTCATATTATGCTTACCGACGAAGAAGGGATTCATGGGAGTCTGATTTATAAAGACTAGTCTCAATTTTTGGTTATACGAGGAAGACCCCATCGACTTATATTTATTCATATTAAGTGAACTAAAATCTAGCATATGCGTGAATGAATTAAATAAAGTGATGGCTTTACATGTGACACGTGACATCTGTATTGTCACAGAAAACTAACGCGTAACCTCTACATGAGTCAGTTTTCAGGCATGTTATAGGTGGTTTGGTTTTAGGCGGAATATGATGCAAGCTATTATCGATGAAAGCATAAAAAAAATGCAATAAACGTAAATAAAAAGTCCTAATGTGGCCTATCCTACCAAAATAAACATAAAAACAACTTTGGAATCCACCGTTGGACCCTAGAAGCTTGTCTTGATGTTCCATCTTGGTCCTTGCAGCGGGAGTGAGCATCCGGTCTCCGTCTTTGGTCTTCACAAAATTACTAATTTAAATTAAAAATATAACCCTATTTACATTCTAATTTAAATACAAAAGTAATTACATGGCAAAAACCCAAAACGGAGATTCAAGATCTCAAAATTACAAGCAAGACTGTGTCCCATCATTACGGTAACACAATCTACTAAGGCCACACTAAGTTACAACCGTTTGCAAAATTAAATACGTTATTGAAAGCATTCACAAGGCATTCAACAAGACGATAAATAAAATGCATCAACTAAAAAAAATTTATACATGACATAATACTATTATTATGATTAACAAATTTTACCAAACCACCTTACGGGATTAAAATTATGTGATTATACCGTTTTAATCACCCAATTTTAATAAATTTATAATCCATTATCTTAAACTGCTTTAAAATAATATGTATCAAACGAGTGTGAATCGTGTCACAAAATTAACAATATACTATTTCCGTATATAGTATATTACTAAAGGCCATGTGAAAATAAAACAGGTTATTTTCGAAAAATAAAAAAAACGAGTCTGTTACAGGGGGGAGGTCGACCGACCTTCTGACCCAAAAAAAAAATATTCGTAACAACGCAAGGGGTCGACCGACCCATAAACCCGGTCGACCGACCGCAAACAGCAAAAACGAGTTTCTGGAAAAACGCAAAACGCTGCACTTTTAAAATCAAAACAAGTTTTTACCTTTTAAACTTTGATTAAAATGAGTAAATCAAAATTAACATATACAAGGGTTCACATATTGTAAAGAATATCGATTAATTAACAATATGTAAACAGGAATCGAAAACAAGATCGATTACTCACAAAAGAAAAAAACTGTCGAAACAGAAAAATACGCAGGAGGCGGTCGACCGACCGCAACAGGGGGTCGATCGACCGACTTAGCGGCAGAACACGATTTTTCAGTTTTTAAAACTTTATGAAAAACACAAAAGTAAAATTTCATGGCCTGGCTCTGATACCACTTGTGGGGAATAATGCATGTATTCACCCTAAACTTGCAGGATTATAATGAAAATTACAGTTGTGATTATTGTCATAAGATAAATAAAAACATGAAAAAGAATACAACCTTGGGTCCTTGCTTGAATAGGCCTAAGAACAGGAATTAAAGTAAATTCCCTCCTATAACTTGCACCCAAGACTTTGTTTGAGATGATGCCGCGTGTGCTAGAAAGGCTCTCCAATTGCCTTGCAATATGGGGAGAGTTATTGAGGTTTTAGATGTGAGATCTGAGTTTTGGGAGAAGAATGCTCTCAAAACCCTAATTGTGAGAATTATGATTCAATAGTTACTGACATAAGGAGAAGGACTCTCCTTATGTAGCACTTAGGGTGGGTCGGCCGAATTAGGGTAAGAGTGGGCTTTCTCCACTCTTACCTTATTCCTTTGCATGATTCGACCCGTTTTGCTAAATATTATTTGCGGGATTTTTATTATAAATCGCATACGTGTTATCAGATATTAATGCAGTCGATGTATTAATAATGGTCTGATAAAATTACGATATTGTATAACTACCCAAATTAATATAACTGTTTATACTAATACGCGAAATCAATATTTAATTAAATATAACTGCTTATATTTAATTTTACGAATTAATCATGTAATCCGTATTAGCTCAAATTATTTAATCCGTATTAAATAATAATCTCAACATCTTATTGACTAATTTAATAGTCAATACCTCTGACTAATTGTTTAGTCGTATCCGACATAAATGTGACTGTATTTTCATACCTTCACATCTCTCAAACGTGTCCTATAGGTGTGACGTATAGGGACCAGTTGATCACCGTCATCCGTATGACAATAACGTCAAACTTATCTAGCAAGCCAACCGTTATTGATAAACGTGGATCAACTGGTAATAATACTGAAGTATGCCCTTGTGATCCTTAAAGAGATTTAATAAGTCATTGTACTTAATTGTCAAGGACACCAGCCCCAACAATCTCCCACTTGTCCGTACAAGGGTATGTGCAATGACGTTATCACACTACATGTGGAGGACACAAGGCTCCAACAGTAGATGCTCATAGTGAAAGAAACACAGTACTTTAAATTATAAAAGTTAAACTGAAGTCTATTACAAGGCATAGTCCACATGACTTTCAAAACAACTGAATGTAAATAAATGTCCAACTGAGAAAAACTAAGTGATCTAGCAACTAGGTAGGTCTAGTCCATGTCTCTCTTCCATGCCCAGTCCTAGTCCACCTGTCTCTGACCTGAAAGATCTACTCCCCATTCCGGATCATTGTAGGTGAACACGAATACACTGTCAACCTCGCGGTTGAGTAGGATAACACAATAATAAATAATAATGCAACACAACAATAATATGCAAATGCTTATGTCATGCTCGAGCTCAATCACAATCTCAATCTCAAACCCGAAACACCCAGCCATACCGAACCTCCCGGCAGACTATAATCGGCCGTCGCCGAACACCAGCTCAAAAGCTGATAAGACACCAGGCCTGGTCTGCAGAACCACCCTGGGCTTTATACCAGATTAACATCTGATCCACAATTATCTCAATATCCAATGCACATGCATGCTCATGAATGCAATACCAAAAAAAACTATTCATATGATATCATGCTCATACAATTCATACTTGCATCCACACAGATAAACCACATACATTCATAATTAAACATAAAATATGGTGCCAGTGTATCCTACCTGTATAAGCAAGTCTGCGAATGAAATCACCCTCTAGAAATATTCCACTTCGAATTCCGTTCCTATAAATTATTATTTAATATTAAATTCTACTCGTATAATCAAACGCTACTAAAATACTTAGACATGTTCCAAATTAATTTATTTACAACACATTGTGAGTATACCCATATCATACGATTTCACTAAGCAAATACGACTTACTATTTTTAGACTTACTAAATATAGCATACGATCAAATATCACAATATCATTAATAATAATTATACTACTAAACTAAAACATTAACAATCATCATAACAACATTAATGATAATAATAATAATAATAATAATAATAATAATAATAATAATAATAATAATAATAATAATAATAATTATAATTATAAAATAAAATAAGATAAGGATGGATGTGATGATGATGTTAACACGTAAGACTAGAAACATAACCCACCTTCCTCGAAAAAAACCCGTGTTTAACATACACAGCCACCCCCCCCCCCCCCCCCCCCCCCGTAACTGACTAAACAGCCGCGTCGACAGCCCCCTGCAGCACCAACCACGACTACCACTTGCACCCTTAGCACCACCAGACTCGCCACTGAGTCCTGGTGGTTCCAATGGTGGAGGTGACAGTCACAAACACCGAGTCAAACACTTGTACTCGCTGAAACCAAACCCAGAAAACACGACAACCTCTCTGACCTAGGTTCCATGACCACCCCTGTTCACCGCAGTGAGACACCACGACCAGACACTACCACCACCCTTCGACACCTTATACTACAACCCTACCATAACCACCATGACACAGAAAGCATAGCCACAAAGCAAGGTTCGAATCCCCATACAAACCACCAACCCGCAGACTCTGTTTCTCTGCTAAAACCCGATAACACACAACCCAGAAACGAGACACCCTAGGAGACGACTTAGAACATAAAAGACGATTTATAAATGATCAAAACATGAAGAACTCATAACACAGATTACAAATTTACAAAGAAACATGATATTAATCGTAGGATGTAAACACAGATTGAATCAGAACGAAAGGCAGAAAACACGAATTTCAGAAAACGAGATTAGCATTGTGTTCTTACCTCATTGCCCTTGCCAAAGACCACCCTTAAACCCCTAGAACCACCGTGCAAATCCCTTCTTTGCAAACCCAGCAGTGACGGCAGACAGAATGGTGTGAGATTGTATGAAGATTAGGTCAAAAGAGGTCTTATTCTAATGTTATAAGTAGGACGGCTGAGTCTTGATTTCAGAATTTCTGAAATCAAGGGGTAATAACGTGTATGGGCTAAGGTTTGGGCACGCGACCCTAGGCCCAAATGACCCAGCTACTCGTGTAAAGTCAACCCATCACGCACTCCAATGCCCACATAACATGAATCAAGTACGGGTTCGTTAATTATTCACTTATACGATTCTAAAAACAACGCCTAAAACACCTCGTCCACCAATATTATATCGCTTTTATAATAACTCATCGACATCGAAATCTAATAAAGTTAACATAAATAAATAAATAAATGATATAAAATACGGATTATTACAGTCTTCCCCCCTTAGAATGAACTTCGTCCCGAAGTTCACCATCCCAAGGTCAACACACCTGAGCCAAAAAAAAAATGTAGCAACCATAGGAGGTGACACCATATAACATTAGGAGCTAACAAAAGTAATTAAAACACAGATTGTCACATTCTACCCTCCCAAAAAAAAGGTTACGTCCTCGTAACATACCTCAAGTAAACAGTTCAGGATATCTTTCCCTCATCGAAGTTTCAGTCTCCCAAGTAGCCTCCTCAACGTTATGATTAGTCCACAATACTTTGACAAGCGCGGTTTCCCCATTTCTTGTTTTCCGCACCTTCCTGTCCAGTATCTCCTTGGGTCTCTCTTCATAGGTCAACTGCTCATCGATCTCAATGACCTCATGATCAAGAACGTGCGAAGGATCACTGATATATCGCCTTAGTTGCGAGACGTGGAACACATTATGAACTCTGGCTAACGATGGAGGTAGAGCTAATCGATAAGCTACCTCACCCACTCGCTCCAAAATCTCGAATGGCCCAATGAACTTCTGGCTCAACTTGCCCCTCTTGCCAAACCTCATCACTCCTCTCATAGGTGACACTTTTAGCAACACTTTCTCCCCGGCCTCAAAGGTAATGTCACTCCGTTTTAGATCTGCGTAACTCTTTTGTCTATCTTGGGCAGCTCTCATCTTCTGACGAATCACCTGGACCTGTGCTATCATCTCTTGAATCATCTCAGGTCCCAAAGTCACTGTATCAGCTCTATCATCCCAGCATACTGGACTCCTGCACTTCCTCCCATACAATGCCTCAAAAGGAGCCATCCCAATGCTAGCATGATAGCTATTGTTATAAGAAAACTCTATTAAGTCAAGTCTGTCTTCCCATGATCCCCCGAACTCTAGCACACAAGCCCTCAGCATATCCTCCAGTGTCTGGATAGTCCTCTCCGTCTGACCATCTGTCGCTGGATAAAATGCAGTACTCATCTTCAAAGTAGTTCCCATCAATGTCTGTAACTCTTGCCATAATTTAGAGATAAATCAGGAATCACGATCAGAAACAATGTCCTTAGGGACACCATGCAGTTTCACCACATGTTTAACGTAAGCCTTGGCCAATTCAGCTTTACTCCAAGTCTTCTTCATTGGTATGAAATGGGCCGACTTAGTCAACCTGCCAACTATCACCCAAATCATGTCAATTCCTCTCGAAGTCCTAGGTAAACGTACGATGAAGTCCATTGATATGCTTTCCCACTTCCACTCAGGTACATCCAGAGGTTGCAACTTCCCTTGCGGTCTCTTATGTTCTCCCTTCACCCTCTGACATACCAAACATCGAGAGACAAACTCGGCCACCTCCTGCTTCATTTTTGGCCACCAGAATGCTTTCTTCAGGTCTTTGTACAGTTTATCCCCTCCAGGATGGACGGAATAAGGTGTAGAATGAGCTTCGACCAGAATCTTTCGTTTCAATTCCTCATCATCAGGTACACACCATCTCCCATCAAATCTCAAGCTATCATCACTGGAAATCTCGAACTTAGAATATGGCTCGGTATCACTAGCTTTTTTCACTGCCTCACGCCACTTCTGAATTCTTGGATCACCCTTCTGGCGCTCTCGGATCTCAGAATATAACTCCGGCTCGATCGTCAAATCCCCCATGGTCTCACCCTTCTTTATCACCGCGATTCCCATCTGTCCCAACTCACGATACATGCTCAATCTGGACATAGCTATGCACAGAGCGTGAACGGACTTCCTACTCAATGCATCAGCCACAACGTTGGCCTTTCCCTCCTTGTACAAAATTTCCATGTCATAATCTCCAATAAGCTCGATCCATCTCCTCTGGCGCATATTCAGCTCTCTCTGAGTATAGATATATTTCAAACTCTTGTGATCCGAGTACACCTTAAATGTGGCTCCATAGAGATAATGACGCCACAGTTTAAGTGCAAAGACTACCGCTACAAGTTCCAGATCATGCGTCGGATAATTCTCCTCATAAGGCTTCAACTGCCTAGAAGCATAAGCAATCACTCGTCCGTTCTGCATCAGTACACATCCCAAACCCTTCTTAGAAGCATCTGTATAGACTTCAAAATTTTCACTCCCTTCTGGCAAAGCAAGGATAAGAGCTGTAGTAAGACGCTCCTTCAGATCTAAGAACGCCTTCTCACAACTCTCATCCCAGACAAATTTATTCTCTTTCCACATCAATGAAGTCATCGGTTTAGCTATCTTCGAAAAATCTTTCACGAACCTCCTGTAATAACCAGCCAAACCCAAGAAACTACGGATGTCGGCCACATTCCTTGGTCGCTCCCATTTCGAAACGGCCTCAATCTTGCTAGGGTCAACAGATACACCCTCCTTAGACACCACATGGCCTAGGAAAGCCACTTTCTCGAGCCAGAATTCGCACTTACTCAACTTGGCATACAATTGATGATCCCTCAAAGTCTGTAACACCAAGCTTAAATGTTTCTTCTCTGTTCTTTGAATACACCAGGATGTCGTCGATAAACACCACCACAAACTAGTCCAGATAAGGACTAAACACTCTGTTCATCAAATCCATGAAAACAACAGGTGCATTAGTCAAACCAAATGGCATCACTACGAATTCATAATGCCCATACCTCGATCTGAACGCAGTCTTGTGAATATCTGCATCTTTGATTCTTAGCTGATGATACCCCGACCTCAAATCGATCTTGGAGAAAACACCAGCTCCACTCAACTGGTCAAATAGATCATCGATGCGAGGTAAAGGATATCGATTCTTGATTGTTACATTGTTAAGCTCCCTATAATCCACGCACAATCTCATGGTTCCGTCCTTCTTTACAAACAAAACTGGTGCTCCCCAAGGTGACACACATGGCCTTACATACCCCTTGCTTGCTAGCTCATCCAGTTGTTTTCTCAACTCCTCCAATTTCTTAGGTCCCATGCGATAAGGTGCTTTAGAAATTGGCTCAGCCCCAGGTTCCAGATCAATGCCAAAATCCAAGTCCCTCTTTGGCGGTAACCCAGGAATTTCTTCTGGAAACACGTCTTCAAAATCCCTTACAACATCGATCTCCCTAGCCTGGGGTTTCTCTGCAGTCAGATCTCTCACATGGCACAACAGCATCTCATCACCCCTCTTCAAACAGGTCTTCAGCGCATTGATAGTTATCAGCTTCAGTTTAGGTTTTACAGAATATCCCTTGTAGGATACCCTCACTCCCTTGGGTCCCCTCAAAGTGATCTTTCCTTGGTAGCAATCAATGTAGGCCTTATACTTTTTCAGCCAATCCATACCCAATATCACCTCAAAGCCACCCAAAGGGAACTCTATCAAGTTCGACTCAAAACTTACACCTCCTACTTGGATCATTACATTGGTGTACACTCTATTACAAGCTATGGACTCCCCAGATGGTATGGTTACAGAATCAGCTATACTACTATATACATCGAGTCCTATAGTCCTAGCATGCTCCGCAAATATGAAAGAATGCGATGCACCAAAATCAAATAAAACAAAAGTAGGAAAGGATTGTACTAGAAATGTACTAGTAACAACATGAGCATCCTCCTCTGCCGCCTCCTTGCCCATCATGAAAGTGCCCCACTCTTCTTAGCTCCACTCTGGTTCACGGATCCTGCTCCACTCTGAGTGCTAGCCTCTGCCAGAGTCTTCTGGAAATTACCATTACCACTACCTTGATTTCCTTGGTAACGGTTCTGATTATTGTAGTTATTGAAATTCCATTGGTAGCTGTTACCCCCGGATCTGTTGTTGTTTGAGTAGCTTGCATTTGGCGTTCTGAAACCACCACTTTGGTTGCCCCTATTATAATTGTTCCCAGCACTCTGAGTTCCAACCCAACAAGTTGCTTGCTTATGTCCGATCTTTCCACACTTAAAACATGCAGCACTCGAACCACTAGCCCCAGTCGCAGATCGGTTGCCACCACGATTGCCACTTCCTCCTGGCGCACTGTTTGAGAAAAATGACCGGTACTGGTTATTTGGCTTCTTATTCCCTGAGCTTTATGTGGGGAATAAAGCATGTATTCGCCCTAAACTTGCAGGATTATAATGAAAAATACAGTTGTGATTATTGTCATAAGATAAATAAAAATATGAAAAAGAATACAACCTTGGGTCCTTGCTTGAATATGCCTAAGAACAGGAATTAAAATAAATTCCCTCCTATAACTTGCACCCAAGACTTTGTTTGAGACGATGCCGCGTGTGCTAGAAAGGCTCTCCAATTGCCTTGCAATATGGGGAGAGTTATTGAGGTTTTAGATGTGAGATCTGAGTTTTGGGAGAAGAATGCTCTCAAAACCCTAATTGTGAGAATTATGATTCAACAGTTCCTGACATAAGGAGAAGGACTCTCCTTATGTAGCACTTATGGGTGGGTCGGCCGAATTAGGGTAAGAGTGGGCTTTCTCCACTCTTACCTTATTCCTTTGCATGATTCGACCCGTTTTGCTAAATATTATTTGCGGGATTTTTATTATAAATTGCATATGTGTTATCAGATATTAATGCAGTCGATGTATTAATAATGGTCTGATAAAATTACGATATTGTATAATTACCCAAATTAATATAACTGTTTATATTAATACGCGAAATTAATATTTAATTAAATATAACTGCTTATATTTAATTTACGAATTAAACATGTAATCCGTATTAGCTAAAATTATTTAATCCGTATTAAATAATAATCTCCACATATTATTGACTAATTTAATAGTCAATACCTCTGACTAACTGTTTAGTCGTATCCGACATAAATGTGATTGTATTTTCATACCTTCACATCTCTCAAACGTGTCCTATAGGTGTGACGTATAGGGACCAGTTGATCACCGCCATCCGTATGACAATAACGTCAAACTTATCTAGCAAGCCAACCGTTATTGATAAACGTGGATCAACTGGTAATAATACTGAAGTATGCCCTTGTGATCCTTAAAGAGATTTAATAAGTCATTGTACTTAATTGTCAAGGACACCAGCCCCAACAATCTCCCTCTTGTCCGTACAAGGGTATGTGCAATGACGTTATCACACTACATGTGGAGGACACAAGGCTCCAACAAACTCCCACTTGTCCGTACAAGTGTAGGTGCTGTAAGGTTTAACTAGTTGCTCATAAACTAATTTAGTCATACTAACAAAACCTTTAATTAACTTTTAATTAACAAAATAATAAACTTGTTTATTAGATCTTATGCATGCTTAAAATGCGGAATAGGGAGAAATCGAACCCTTACACACGGTCCAAGCTTGGCAAGGATGATCCTCCAAAGTACCCAAATTAGAATACCTCCTTTAAAGATGCACCAAGACAACCCCTTAAAACCGAATCTTTGTTGTGCTAGACTAAGAATCGATTCTTCCTTAAACTTATTCTAATCTCACTTATTAGAATAATATTTGAATACTACTCTTAGTATAAATTTTATTATCTTATAATATAGATTTAGAGGCTTATAAATTCTCCTTGCTAGGTGATATTTTCGGCTAGGGCAACAAGAAGAAGTAGAATGAATGTCATATATCATATATATATCCTAAGCATGCTTCTTTAACTTAAGATAATCTAATTAACTTAAGCATGCTACATGGGGTGAAGGGGAGTCGGTTATGGGGAGTGTCAAGGAGGGAACAACTTGTGTTCTCAAGACACTAGGGTGGTTACTAGGTTAGTAATCTCAAGGCATATGTCTAACATATGATTATGGAGTGTTTAATACACTAAACACCCATGCCACCTTCTCCTTTTAGCCGTGCCATATAGTCCATAAAATGGACTTCATTTTACAATTTGTCAAATGTACAATTTGTACAAAGTGTGACATGTTATATGTTATTATAAAATGCTTTAGTACATTTAAAACATATAAATATTTATCCTATAAATATTGTACATAATTAAATAAATCATATTTATTCAATTAATAAGTAATTCGAAATTACTAATGTAAAATGATCATTTATCGTCAATACGATTTACAATCTTTGTATTAATTTCATCCCAATTCATTCTAATAACGATATGATAAAATATCGTTTAATGTTTAACAATTGACACGTTTCAATTTTAAACATAAATCTTACATTAAGATTTAACCTCTAATTTCTCGATATACGAGTTTAAGGAATATGATCAAATCTTATCAATATACATTTGATCATTTTATCAATTAAGGGAATTGTCCTAAAGGTGTGACCTAAAGGGATCAACTGACCATCACCGTCATACGACAGTAATGTCAAACTCTAGCTAGCCAATCATTACCGATTAATGTTGGTCAGTTGACTAATAATTCGTATCATCCCTTGCGCATTCTCGTTATGAGATTTAATTACGTGATCGCACTATTGTTGAGGACACATTTCCCAACAATCTCCCACTTGTCCTCGACAAGTGTGCGTCACCAATTCTCTTGTCCTATTACAATCTCCCACTCAATGCAAGATGTCTCTCTGAGGTCGTACCTTGCATTCGATCATATCATGAGTGGTTTCCTCGATCTGGAGAATAACTGTCTGACCGGAATTATCTACCATAGATACCTTCCGAGCGTGGCCACGCATTTTCAGTTAACTCTCCTCGAGTGGCCCTGAGATTTGAACAACCCTGACAAGGGGTGGACAATTTCTATCGCACTACTTCCTTCAACCAGTCACAGTTAGTCACAACCCAAAACAATCCCATTTGACTCCAGTTACGAAAAGTCGTAGAGAATGGATCAAAGTTATGCCTAAGCTGTACCATCTTGGGAGAGTAGTCTTTAGTCCAAGAATTGACTCACAAGAATACTATAGCAGCTCTCGCCACGACCCGGCTATAAAATTTCCAGAACTCTATAAGCGGTCACATTTGCCCGACAGAGTGTCTCTTACAGTCTGCCTATGTGATCGACTAGTCATCACATATGACTCTATGGCACTTGAACTTGCCATCAATCGCCTCACACTCTAGTCGCTTTGAGACGTCACCTCATGTAAGCGGCTAGGGGCTATACTAAGTCAATCCAGTTCACTTATGGGGTTCAATATTGTCTCATACAACCCATTTGGATTCTGACAAAGTATCTTTTACTTTGAGTTATTAAAAACTCAAATGATGTTGTCATGCAACAATAGTCAACACTATTACATTGCATTTTGATGCACAATCATCTATTTGTATTAGTGTTTTGCGAATAACCTTTATTCATTTTTGCAAAACTTACAAATCTTGGTATCCTTCATTCTCATATTATCCCGTATAATATGATTCTATTTGAGTACATTTCTAGAACTCTTTCTAGATTTTGAGTTTCCTTTCCGGAGGAAAGCTCCCACTGTTATCTTATAACTTGTGACGTACCGATATACTGGAGGGATTAAAATCACTCTCTTTAGTCACTTATGTACTAAAATCTATTTTGTAGTTTATTTATGATTTCAGCATTCTTAATAATTTTCACTCATCTTGGCTATTTGATAATGGTTTCATTCATCATTATGAACAATATATCCAACCATTCTAACTTCTAGTGGGCGACCTTTTATTATCCATATAATAAACCTTCCCATCAAGCTCCATCATCTTATGATATAAAGTATTTGATCATCTAGAATTTCTAACCTCTTATTCTTTACACATTAAAGAATCACCCATTCTCTCTAAATGGTAGGCTTAATTCTTTTAATGAAAATCGCTCCCACTAAAATCAATATCTCTCGATATCTTAAATGAACCTTTCATTTCTCGCATGTTAAACTATTACTTGAATTTTTTATTACTATCACTATCCCTATAGTGATCTGTTTCTACTCAATCATTCATTTCCTTCTTTATAACTACATTGAGAGGATTGAGATGATTTCTTCTCTTTTATCTTATAAACTTAGAAAATCATTTATTAAGGAACCGTTTTCCTACTGATTTCATACGGGGTTTCAAGTTTCCTCTCTATGAAACAATGAACACAAAGAACCTTTCCCACAAAGAACCTTTCTTCGAGTGTCCTCCCGTAGTTTCTTCAGTGTCCTCTCGTAGTTTCTTCAAATCATTTAGGGCTCTTCTTAAGACTCCCAAGTAAGGAATCTTCTCTAAGATCCTTCCTTTATTTTCATCATTGGTTTGTGAGCGAAATATTTTCTCCCACTCTATCCTTCTAACAATAACCTTTACTTGTTTAAGGATAGCTATTCCGATCAACCAATGTATTTGAATGTTTGAAGTTTGATAGGTGTGATGAATACATTGTCATTTTCACTTAAAATGAAAATCTTATAATGAACTGATATAGTCTCATTTTGATTGAATCTATCTCATGGGGTGTAGTTCTCCGTTTTAATCAACTCTTTGATTATCTTATACTTGATCGTATCAATATTTATTGTGTGATTAAATCACTGTTATTCATGTTTAAACAAGGCATGCAATTTATTTGAGAAATCAAAACATTGATTAAGAACAAAAGTAGTGACTCGGGTTGAAAACCAAGTCACTAATATCCAAAATTACAACCATTGTTTTAGGATTTTAATCCTTGTCCTACAAGAAAATTAAATTGTTCCTTAAATAAATGCAAAATATGAAAGAAGACGATATGAAAATTAGAGCCTTGCTCTTCAAGTCTTCGATCAATTGGATGCTACCGGAGCCATCCAAGTAAGGAACCTCAAGCTTCCTTCTCCTTGCCCTTATCATTATTCGGGGGTGGCCCTTTAAAACAATTAAAAAGGGTAAATATCAACACATTTGTATCACTATACATAAGTTGATAAACGACATGAATTATACGCGAGAATTATTACCTACGGCGGTAGCTTTCCCATTTTTGAGATCACTTAAGTACTTGGGGCAATTTCGCTTCCAATGACCGATCCTCGTGCAATAATGGCACTTGTCTTGCTCTTTAGAAGACGAGGTGGAAGCGCCTTTCGAAAAGGACTTTTCTTTGGTCGCCTTGGGCTTGAACGTTTTCTTGCCCTTGCCTTTCGAGGCATTTCTCTTGAAGCTCGTTTTCCCTTTCTTTTCGATGTTTAAAACATCCTTGGTGGAACTTTCATGAAGTCCCATGTCCCTTTCGGCTTGGACTAGCATCTTATGCAACTCGTCTAACGAGGTCTCTTGGTTTCGCATATTGAAATTCACCCGGAATTGAGCATATGCCTTAACCTTATTGAGCGAGTGAAAAACTCGGTCAATGATAAGAGAGTCGGGAACATCAACATCTTGAGCTTTTAGAGTCTCCGCGAGCTCAACTAGTTTGAGCACATGAGGGCTTATCTTTTGCCCTTCCTTGAAAGTTATGTCAAAGAAGGCGGAAGCCGCCTCATATTGAATCACCCTTGGAGTTTGCGAAAACATGGTCGCAAGCTTGGTGTATATCTCATATGATGTGGTCAACTTAATCATACTCCTTTGGAGATCCGGCTCCATGGAGAAGATGAGCACATTTTTAAGAGCGGAGGACTCTTTCATGTAGGCTTCATAGGCCTCACGAGTTCCGACCGCGGAACGAGCGGTTGGAGCGGGAGGAGCGGCTTCGGATAGGTAACGACTCTTATCGTCACCTTGAGCGGCCAAAAGCAATTGCGCATCCCAATCCTTAAAATTGGAACCATGCTTATCGAGTTTGCAACGATCCATAAAGGATCGAAGCCATGATACGTTAGTGAGAGGTGGAGCGTTGGTTGCCATAGTCGATGTTGAAAATTAAACTACAATAATAAAAGGAAAAACAACATCATTTTTAAATTCATAATTTAAACTAAAAACTTTAAGTTTAGTTATATATTTATACTTAATGATCTCTTACCCAATTAAGTAAACAATCCCGAGACCCAAACCCATACTAATCCGGGCACGGTGTAGCCGATTCAACCCGTATCCGTATAATTTGGTGGATTAACTCTTTAATCGGTTCTACTCTTAGAACTCTCGGTCGACAATTTTCTTAAAATTATCTTTAGCCCGAACTTATTGCAACTACGGTTACGAATACTTTCGTTGAGATCAACCAAATTTCAAGGTGTAATCTTATTACCCCACTTACCCAACGTGACAATTTTAGTACCCCGGTGTAGCCGAGCCTACGTTCTTGTGAAGAAGGGATTCATGGGTCCGTACTTTTTGGTAAGGCTAAGTCTCAATATTAATATGTAAGAGATCTAGTCAAATTATTATCTATCTCCGTTTAAGTGAACTAAGTCGGTGAATTATCGATAAAATAAAAGACTAGGTCGACTAAGTCGAAACATGCATGATACGATGTATGACGATTTGGCTATACATGCAAACATATAAAAGGCAAAATAAAAGCATAAATAAAACCCTAGTATGGCCTTTCCTAGAAAAGAAATAATAAAGTACAAATTCGGAAACCAACTCCTTTGGTCCCTTGAACTTCACGCGGCACGCACTTCGAGGTAAACACCGTCTTGATCGGAACTCCTTTCCGAATGGCACCGTCTTCAAGGAACTCCGGATTTTACAAAAATTACAACTTTTCTAGTCTACTTTATACATTATAAAATAGAAATAAATTACAATTGGGTGATACGAGATCACAAAATTACAACCGAATCGGTAACCCCTTACATTACGGGAAATACCGATTTAAAAACTAGGCCATACTAAGTAAATTACATAATTCCCAAAATTACGTAAAATAAATCATGACATTCATAATATAAAATATGCAATGCTTATATAAATATGAATTAACATGCAAACCCTAAGCCAAATCGTCCTATTTAAAACACTTATTTAAATAGTTATCGCAAACCTCGGTTTATGGAATCGCGTGTTTTAACGTTTAACAACACTATGCATTTAAATGAAACGGTTTTCATTCTTAAGTTAATCATCCCAACTCTTATAGGATTCAAAATTTAGTCTTACTCAAACTTTGAACATGACTTAACTTAATATTTCAATATAGATCGGTATTACTCGGTTTTACGGGAAAAATAATATAAAATTCAAAAGAGTCATTTAAATTTCGAAAATTCAAAATTCAAATTTTGAAAAATCCAGAATGTTCTTAAAATTTTCAGAAAGTTAAAATATTAGTATTTTATACGGTTTTATTATTATTTCGAAAATAACACGTAAAACGAGCAATTTAAGTCGGAAAATTCAATAATTAACTTCATAAATGCAAATTAAATACTAATAATATTATTATACCTTCCAAAACATTTTAAGAACACAAGATGGACAGAAAATTAAATGGCACATTGCCCCATAGCCGAAAATTTAAAGCATGCCT
The DNA here is from genome assembly GCA_029255685.2 of Silene conica. Lineage (NCBI taxonomy): Eukaryota > Viridiplantae > Streptophyta > Magnoliopsida > Caryophyllales > Caryophyllaceae > Silene > Silene conica. Next base: position 46,054,629 of record CM055312.2, on the reverse strand, counting down.
CCTTTTAATTTAATTTTAAATGCTACTTTTAACAAATCAAAATTAAATCAATACAAATCAAATCTGAAACTTTAGGCTCCCAAGAATATTTTCATGATGAACATATCACATATGACTAATATGGGTTACATTTTCGGCCATTTTTAACAACATTTGCAAATTTTAACGATTTACGTCATATATCGTACGATTTTAACCTTTAAAATTATTTCTCAAGCATAAAATAAGATAAAATTCTCGAAAATTTTATACATGCTGGAAATAATATATATGACATCGTGTTAAATTTTTTATGGCCAAATTCCAACTTAAACTATTAAAGTCGAAATAATGTCACTAATTACCCGATTTTTACATTAAAAATCTATAATATTGCAATATTTGAGATAAATTTCTGGAAAATTCAACATAAATTTTAAATATTGCATGTGACATCCTCATAAATTTTTATAGTCAAATTCATAATATAACTATTTTAACCCATTTTTATTCATCTTATAGCATTTTAACCATTAAAATTCATATCACACGATTTAAAGGTCTATAATTTACGAAAATTCATATTCATATTATAGAAAATACATGTGATATCATACTGAAAAATCTCGGCCAGAAGTTTATTTTAACTATTTTTCCCAAAAATTAAACATTTTAATCATTAAAACATATTAAAACCGAGATATTACATACCAATAATCAATATTCATGCAAAAATTATTCCAAACATTCTAAATCATATTAGAAAACAGTAGGTATCATGCTAAATTAATTTCGTGCATATCATATATCAAAACGAAAATTATCAAGTTTTATTTTGTTATCCTAATAACTCCGTAAAAACGAAAACGGAAAGCATGCAAACAACCTATTGCTCTGATACCAATTGTAAGGTTTAACTAGTTGCTCATAAAATAATTTAGTCATACTAACAAAACCTTTAATTAACTTTTAATTAACAAAATAATAAACTTGTTTATTAGATCTTATGCATGCTTAAAATGCGGAATAGGGAGAAATCGAACCCTTACACACGGTCCAAGCTTGGCAAGGATGATCCTCCAAAGTACCCAAATTAGAATACCTCCTTTAAAGATGCACCAAGACAACCCCTTAAAACCGAATCTTTGTTGTGCTAGACTAAGAATCGATTCTTCCTTAAACTTATTCTAATCTCACTTATTAGAATAATATTTGAATACTACTCTTAGTATAAATTTTATTATCTTATAATATAGATTTAGAGGCTTATAAATTCTCCTTGCTAGGTGATATTTTCGGCTAGGGCAACAAGAAGAAGTAGAATGAATGTCATATATCATATATATATCCTAAGCATGCTTCTTTAACTTAAGATAATCTAATTAACTTAAGCATGCTACATGGGGTGAAGGGAAGTCGGTTATGGGGAGTGTCAAGGAGGGAACAACTTGTGTTCTCAAGACACTAGGGTGGTTACTAGGTTAGTAATCTCAAGGCATATGTCTAACATATGATTATGGAGTGTTTAATACACTAAACACCCATGCCACCTTCTCCTTTTAGCCGTGCCATATAGTGCATAAAATGGACTTCATTTTACAATTTGTCAAATGTACAATTTGTACAAAGTGTGACATGTTATATGTTATTATAAAATGCTTTAGTACATTTAAAACATATAAATATTTATCCTATAAATATTGTACATAATTAAATAAATCATATTTATTCAATTAATAAGTAATTCGAAATTACTAATGTAAAATGATCATTTATCGTCAATACGATTTACAATCTTTGTATTAATTTCATCCCAATTCATTCTAATAACGATATGATAAAATATCGTTTAATGTTTAACAATTGACACGTTTCAATTTTAAACATAAATCTTACATTAAGATTTAACCTCTAATTTCTCGATATACGAGTTTAAGGAATATGATCAAATCGTATCAATATACATTTGATCATTTTATCAATTAAGGGAATTGTCCTAAAGGTGTGACCTAAAGGGATCAACTGACCATCACCGTCATACGACAGTAATGTCAAACTCTAGCTAGCCAATCATTACCGATTAATGTTGGTCAGTTGACTAATAATTCGTATCATCCCTTGCGCATTCTCGTTATGAGATTTAATTACGTGATCGCACTATTGTTGAGGACACATTTCCCAACAGGTGCGATAACCGATTCTCATATCCTTTTAAAATTTCTCCCACTCAATGTAAGTCAATTTGCAAATCCGCATTCGCAAAGGTCGTATCTCACAAGCGATCTGTATCAAGAGTGGTTTCCCCGACTAGAGAGTAACTTAACTGATAAAACGAATCTGTATTCGAGCATGGCCATGCATTTCAGTTACTACTCCTCGAGTGGCCCTGAGAAATGATAAAATCCTGATAAGGGTTTGGATATTTCCCTCAACTCGAATCCTGCCGATATCGCGCAGCATGAAATAACCCAGAAAAAATCCTCTTGGCCCCTGTTACGATGACCGTGTGAAAGAAACCAAAGTTACCCAAAATCTGCCTTAATCTCAAGAGACAGTTGAAAGTCAAAAGACTCGACTCTAAGGAACACTATGGAGGTCCTATCCACGACCTGACACCTAATGTTATAAAACATTTAGGACTCCATAGCGTTGTCACGGGGTGTCCTATGAGATATCCGTATAACTCGCCTTTGTGATTGGTCAGTCATCCGCGTGACTTATGGCTCGTTGAACCCACCATCAACCAACGTCACAAAATGATTACCTGAGTTATCAGCTCAAGTGGGTAATTAAGGACTAAAACGATGTAATGTTATTCAGTTGACTTTGTGGTGTTCAAAATTGGCATACAATTCCACATGAAAAACAAAACATTATATATCATAACAATGAGGTTGAATAGAGTACACGAGAAAATGAATTATTACATGAATTCATAAAAGAGTACTACAACTTAGGAACACATCTAATTCCCATGGAATGAATGTGTCCTTCATGCTTATCACGTGGTAATGCTTTAGTGTGAGGATCAGTTATCTTGTCATCCGTAGCGATCTTATCAATGAAAATCTCCTTTTGCTCCACGTAATCTCTGATTAGATGAGATTTCCGTTTTACATGCCTAGCCTTGTTGCTAGACTTATGCTTCTTAGCTTGGAAGATGGCACCTTTATTATCACAATAAACGGTGATTGGGTCATTCCAACTAGGCACTACTGATAGTCCTTGTAAGAATTGACGCATCCATATTGCTTCCTTAGCTGCTTCTGAGGCGGCATAGTACTCGGACTCAGTAGTAGAATCTGCTGTAACACTCGGTTTAGAACTTTTCCAGCTGACAGCAGCGCCATTAAGAGTAAAAACGAATCCAGACTGAGATTTCGAGTCATCTCGATCCGTTTGGAAGCTAGCATCTGCGTAACCCGTGGCGCAGAGCGTCGAGTCACCTCCGTAAGTCAATCCCCAATCTTTAGTCCTCCGTAGGTACTTAAGAATGTTTTTCACGGTCATCCAGTGTTGTTCACCTGGATGAGCTTGGAATGGACTGGTCATACTCAATGCATATGCAACGTCTGGACGTGTGCATATCATGGCATACATGATCGATCCTATTGCCGAAGCATAAGGAATCCGACTCATGCGCTCTTTCTCTTCCAATATCTTAGCTTCTTGAGACTTGCTCAAGTGAAGCCCAGTAGTCATAGGAAGGAACCCTTTCTTGGAGTTCGTCATGCTGAATCTCTCTAGAATCTTATTTATGTAAGACTCCTAACTGAGAGACAACATCCGTCGTGATCTATCCCTGTAGATATGGATGCCCAAAATTCTTTGTGCCTCTCCCAGATCTTTCATCTGGAAATGGTTTTTCAACCATGCTTTAACCGAAGAAAGGAGAGGTATGTCATTCCCAATCAGGAGTATGTCGTCGACATACAGTACTAGGAATACGATCTTGCTCCCACTCGACTTGATATAGAGACATGGTTCCTCGACTGATCGAACGAATCCATTCTCTTTTATCACTTGGTCGAAGCGATGATTCCAACTCCGCGGTGCTTGCTTAAGTCCATAGATGGAACGCTTAAGCTTGCAAACCTTCTTAGGATGTTCTGGATCAATAAAACCCTCGGGTTGTACCATGTACAACTCTTCCTCCAAATAACCATTTAAGAAGGCGGTTTTAACGTCCATTTGCCATATTTCATAGTCATGAAATGCGGCTATCGCTAAGATAATCCGAATGAAACGTAGCATGACTACGGGTGCAAAGATCTCATCGTAGTGCAAGCCTGGCACTTGGGTGAAACCTTTAGCAACTAGTCTTGCCTTATGGATGTCTTGTTTACCTTCCACGGCATGCTTTATCTTGTAAAGCCATTTGCATTGAAGGGGGCGTACCTTTGCAGGTAGGTCCACAAGATCCCACACGTTGTTCTCATACATGGAGTCCATCTCGGATTGCATGGCTTCTAGCCATAGCTTTGAGTCAGAACTGGTCATGGCACCTTTATAGGTTGAGGGTTCATTACCAATGTATCTGTCCGGAGGAATGGAGACTCTTCCCGACCTCCTAGGTTCCTCAGGAACATCTACCGCAGCCTCGGTTGAAGGAACTGTTTCCTCCAATGGTTGCTCGGTAGTTGGTTCTTGAACCTCCGATAAATCGAAGGTTCTATTACTCGACTTGTTCTCGAGAAATTCTTTCTCTAAGAACGTCGCACTAGCCGCAACAAAAACACGTTGTTCGGTTGGCGAGTAGAAGTCATGACCAAAAGTTCCCTTTGGATAGCCTATAAAGTATGTCTTGACCGATCGCGGGCCGAGCTTATCCTCGTGTCTCCACTTGACATAAGCCTCGCAGCCCCAAACCCGAATAAAGGACAAGTTAGGGACCGGTTCCCTTCCATAATTCGAATGGAGTCTTGTCAACAGCTTTAGACGGACTTCGGTTAAGAATTAGAGCGGCCGATAAAAGAGCATAGCCCCACAATGAATCAGGCACAACGGTGTGACTCGTCATGGATCGAACCATATCAAGTAGAGTTCGATTTCTCCGTTCGGACACACCATTTAATTGTGGTGTTCCAGGTGGAGTCAACTGTAGCACGATGCCACAGTCTTTAAGGTGTTGATCAAACTCGTGTGAAAGATATTTACCACCACGATCAGAACGTAGTGCTTTAATATTTCTTCCCAGCTGGTTCTGTACCCGATTCTGGTATTCTTTGAACTTGTCAAAGGATTCACTTTTATGTTTCATTAAGTAGATATAGCCATATCTACTCAAATCATCCGTGAAAGTGATGAAATACCGATAGCCTTCTCGTGCGTTGATCGACATAGGGCCACATACGTCCGTATGTATGAGTCCTAATAGGTCGGCAGCGCGCATTCCAACACCTTTGAAGGAAATACGAGTCATCTTACCGATGAGACATGATTCACACGTGCCATATGATTCGAAATCAAAGGGCGAGATAGCTCCATTCTGTATGAGCTGTTTCACGCGTTTCTCATTTATGTGTCCCATACGACAATGCCATAGGTAAGTTTGATCTTTGTCACCTACCTTTAGTCTCTTGTTATTCAAATGTAATATCTCGGTGGTTTGATCTAAAACATAAATTCCATTCATGGAAACTGCCTTGCCATAAATCATATTGTGTAAGGAGAAAATACAGCTATTATTCTCTATTACAAATGAAAAACCGAGTTTGTCAAGCGCAGAAACTGAAATAATGTTTTTGGACAAACAAGGAACATAATAACAGTTATATAAAGATAACTCGAATCCACTTGGAAGTTGGATCACGTATGTTCCCCTCGAGATTGCAGCAACACGTGCTCTATTCCCGACACGCAGGTCAACCTCACCCTTGATTAGGGGTTCTTGGTTTCGGAGGCCCTGCACATGATTACATAGATGAGAACCACTTAATTTCAGATCAACATCTTGCTTCACGCTCCCACTTAATTTCAGATCCTTCTCGGTCTGTACGAGAAGGGAGTGGAGCTCATGAGGAGTCTTCTTCATGTCGTTCATGTAATAGTTGGCCCTAAAGAGGGCGAACCCATCATGAAGCGAAAGAAGCATTCGATCAACGATTATGTTCTCACTGATCTTGCAGTTTAGGGCCTCCAGTTTTTCGATATTCTCAATCATGTGAAGAATATGTGGGCTAACTGCTTGGCCCTTCTGGAGTTTCGCCTCAAAGAAGCGACAGGTATGCTCATAAGAAACGATCCTCGGAGCTTTTGAGAATTCGTTAGTGAGCGTGGTGAAAATGTTGTTTGCACCATGGGCTATGAAGCGTCTTTGCAAATTGGATTCCATTGCATAGATGAGTACGTTCTTTATCGCACCCGCTTCCATGACGAAGTCGCTATGAGCGCGAACTTCATTAGCTCTAGCTCCAGTTCCTGGGTGTGCCGGAATTGGCTCATTTAAGTACTTAAGCTTTCCGTCAGCAATGGCAGCATTCCGTAGTGCTTCCTCCCAGTAAGAGAAGTTTGACCCATCATTCCTCAGTCTAGTAGACTGATTCATGGAGTCCATGAAGGCTTTAAGCCAGGATTCACGTGCTAGCTTGGCACTTCGCATTGGGTCTTCACCAGCCATTAGTTATACAGCAGTTTAATAGAACCTGTTCTACACTGGAAAGAAGATAAAACAGAACCATATAAGCAACTCATTGTTGTGATTTAAGTCTATATTAAAATGTATTTAAACTCGTAGACTCATGCATTTATATAATTGATCTCCCTCAAGAATTATATAAACGATCCCAAGACTCAATTTCCGTATATTGATAAGCCCACAGCTTGGCTAATTCCACCGTTGGAACTCTTGGTCGTTTGATTTCCGTAAATCCTATCTATTAGTCCATCTCAGTCGCTAGATATTATCGAGTGACCATGATGTTGAGATAAAATAAATCATCTGTTCCCACTTACCCGACGTAGAAGGGGTCATATTATGCCTACCGACGAAGAAGGGATTCATGGGAGTCTGATTTATAAAGACTAGTCTCAATTTTTGGTTATACGAGGAAGACCCCATCAACTTATATTTATCCATTTTAAGTGAACTAATATCTAGCATATGCGTGAATGAATGAAATAAAGTGATGGCTTTGCAACTGACATGTGACATATGTATTGTCACAGAAAACTAACGCGTAACCTCTACATGAGTTAGTTTTCAGGCATGTTATAGGTGGTTTGGTTTTAGGCGGAATATGATGCAAGCTATTATCGATGAAAGCATAAAATAAATGCAATAAACGTAAATAAAAGTCCTAGTGTGGCATATCCTACCAAAATAAACATAAAAACAACTTTGGAATCCACCGTTGGACCCTAGAAGCTTGTCTTGATGTTCCATCTCGGTCCTTGCAGCGGGAGTGAGCATCCGGTCTCCGTCTTTGGTCTTCACAAAATTACTAATTTAAATTACAAATATAACCCTATTTACATTCTAATTTAAATACAAAAGTAATTACATGGCAAAAACCCAAAACGGAGATTCAAGATCTCAAAATTACAAGCAAGACTGTGTCCCATCATTACGGTGTCCCGAAACTGCTCGAACTGAAGGATATATAATACACTTTTTTTGGCCTCTGAATTAATGAAACAAAAACTACCGAAAAGCGCACGGATTGTAAATCGAGTCAGATAAAGCGGGCACAAAAATTTGCAGCAACATCAGAAGACATTTAACGTAACGGTATGCGATAAACCAATTTCGGTCGAAAATCGGATAACCGTGTAAAAGTGATTTATTGATGCGTATTTAGGGTGATAATCAATTAAGACGATGCGATTTCGGACACGTGGTAGAAAAACAAGCTGAAAAATAAAAATGGTCGCTCCGACCACCCGTAACAGGTCGAACTGAAGGATATATAATACACGTTTTTTAGGCTTCTGAACTACCGAAACAAAAATTATCGAAAATTGCAAGAATGGTTAATCAAGTCAGAAAAAGCGGGCACAAAAATTTGCAAAAACATTAGAAGACTTATGACGTTATCGGTATGCGATAAACCAATTTCGGCCGAAAATCAGATAACCGTGTAAAAGTGATTTATAGTTGTTTATAGGGTCTAGAATCGAATAAGATATCTCATGATGCAATTTCGGACACGTGGTAGAAAAACAGGCTGAAAAATAACAATGGTCGCGCGGACCACCCTAAACGGCTCGAATTGATAGGCAACAGACGTTTTTTAGGTCTCTGGGCTCCCCGGAACGATGTCCGAAAATTGCATTGATTGTTAATCGAGTCAGATAAACCGGACTCAAAATTTTTCAAAAACTCCGGAAGACATTTGACTTTACCGGTATACTATAAACCAGTTTCGGCCGAAAATCGGATAACCATGTAAAAGTTATTTATAGTTGTTTATAGGGTTTAGAATTTAATAAGATACCTCATGATGCGATTTCGGACATGTGGTAGAAAAACAAGCTGAAAAATAAAAATGGCCGCTCCGACCACCCGAAACAGCTCGAACTGAAGGATATATAATACACGTTTTTTAGGCCTATGAACTCCTGAAACAAAAATTATCGAAAATTGCAAGAATGGTTAATCAAGTCAAAAAAAGCGGGCACAAAAATTTGCAAAAACATTAGAAGACTTATGACGTTATCGGTATGCTATAAACCAATTTCGGCTGAAAATCGGATAACCATGTAAAAGTGATTTATAGTTGTTTATAGGGTCTAGAATCGAATAAGATATCTCATGATGCGATTTCGGTCACGTGGTAGAAAAACACGCTGAAAAATAACAATGGCCGCTCCGACCACCCGAAACTGCTCGAACTGAAGGATATATAATACACTTTTTTTGGCCTCTGAATTAATGAAACAAAAACTACCTAAAAGCGCACGGATTGTAAATCGAGTCAGATAAAGCGGGCACAAAAAATTGCAGCAACTTCAGAAGACATTTAACGTAACGGTATGCGATAAACCAATTTCGGTCGAAAATCGGATAACCGTGTAAAAGTGATTTATAGTTGTTTTTAGGGTCTAGAATCGAATAAGATACCTCATGATGCGATTTCGGACACGTGGTAGAAAAACAAGCTGAAAAATAAAAATGGCCGCTCTGACCACCCGTAACAGGTCGAACTGAAGGATATATAATACACGTTTTTTAGGCTTGTGAACTACCGAAACAAAAATTATCGAAAATTGCAAGAATGGTTAATCAAGTCAGAAAAAGAGGGCACAAAAATTTGCAAAAACATTAGAAGACTTATGACGTTATCGGTATGCGATAAACCAATTTCGGCCGAAAATCGGATAACCGTGTAAAAGTGATTTATAGTTGTTTATAGGGTCTAGAATCGAATAAGATATCTCATGATGCAATTTCGGACACGTGGTAGAAAAACAGGCTGAAAAATAACAATGGCCGCGCGGACCACCTTGAACGGCTCGAACTGAAGGATATATAATACACTTTTTTTGGCCTCTGAATTCCTGAAACAAAAATTACCGAAAAGCGCACGGATTGTAAATCGAGTCAGATAAAGCAAGCACAAAAATTTGCAGCAACATCAGAAGACATTTAACGTAACGGTATACGATAAACCAATTTCGGTCGAAAATCGGATAACTGTGTAAAAGTGATTTATAGTTGTTTTTAGGGTCTAGAATCGAATAAGAAACCTCATGATGCGATTTCGGACACGTGGTAGAAAAACAAGCTGAAAAATAAAAATGGCCGCTCCGACCACCTGAAACAGGTCGAACTGAAGGATATATAATACACGTTTTTTAGGCCTCTGAATCCCAAAACAAAAATTATCGAAAATTGCAAGAATGGTTAATCAAGTCAGAAAAAGCGGGCACAAAAATTTGCAAAAACATTAGAAGACTTATGACGTTATCGGTATGCTATAAACCAATTTCGGCTGAAAATCGGATAACCATGTAAAAGTGATTTATAGTTGTTTATAGGGTCTAGAATCGAATAAGATATCTCATGATGCGATTTCGGACACGTGGTAGAAAAACACGCTGAAAAATAACAATGGCCTTTCCGACCACCTGAAACAGCTCGAACTGAAGGATATATAATACACTTTTTTTGGCCTCTGAATTAATGAAACAAAAACTACCGAAAAGCGCACGGATTGTAAATCGAGTCAGATAAAGCGGGCACAAAAATTTGCAGCAACATCAGAAGACATTTAACGTAACGGTATGCGATAAACCAATTTCGGTCGAAAATCGGATAACCGTGTAAAAGTGATTTATAGTTGTTTTTAGGGTCTAGAATCGAATGAGATATCTCATGATGCAATTTCTGACCACCCGAAACGGCTCGAATTGATGGGTAATGCACGTTTTTAAGGCCTCTGAGCTCCCCGGAACGAAAATGTCCGAAAATCGCATTAGTTGTTAATCGGGTCAGATAGAGTGGACTCAAAAAATTTCAAAAACTCCGGAATACATTTGACTTTAACGGTATGCTATAAACCAGTTTTGGCCGAAAAAAGGATAACCATGGAAAAGTTATTTATAGTTGTTTATAGGGTTTAGAATCGAATAAGATCACTCATGATGCGATTTCGGACACGTGGTAGGAAAACAAGCTGAAAAATAAAAATGGCCGCTCCGACCACCCGCAACACCTCCAAGTGAAGGATATATAATACACGTGTTTTAGGCCTCTAAACTCCTGAAACAAAAATTACCGAAAATCGCACGAATGGTTAATGGAGTCAGATGAAGCGGGCACAAAAATTTTCAAAAACATCAGAAGACATTTGACGTTACCGGTATGCTTTAAACCAGTTTCAGTCGAAAATCGGATAACCGTATAAAAGTGATATATAATTGTTTATAGTGTCTAGAATCGAAAAAGATACCTCTTCATACGATTTCGGACACGTGGTAAAAATCAGGCTGAAATTAAAAATGATCGCTCCGACCACCTGATACGGCTCGAATTGAAGAGTATATAATACTCGTTTTTTAGGCCTCTGAGCTCCTGAAACGAAAATTATCGAAAATTGCAAGAATGGTTAATCAAGTCAGAAAAAGCGGGCCCAAAAATTTGCAAAAACATCAGAAGCCTTATGACGTTATCGGTATGCTTTAAACCAATTTCGGCTGAAATTCGGATAACCATGTAAAAATGATTTATAGTTGTTTATAGGGTCTAGAATCAAAAAAGATATCTCATGATGCGATTTCGGAGACGTGGTAGAAAAACACGCTGAAAAATAACTATGGCCGCTCCGACCACACGAAACAGCTCGAACTGAAGGATATATAATACACGTTTTTTAGGCCTCTGAATTCCTGAAATTAAAATTACCGAAAATCGCACGGATTGTTAATCGAGTCAGATAAAGCGGGCGCAAAACTTGCAGAAACATCAGAAGACATTTAACGTTTTAAAGTATGCGATAAACCAATTTCGGCCGAAAATCGGATAACCGTGTAAATGTGAATTATAGTTGTTTTTAGGGTCTAGAATCGAATAAGATATCTCATGATGCAATTTCGGACACGTGGTAGAAAAACAGGCTGAAAAATAACAATGGCCGCTCCGACCACCCGAAACGACTCGAATTGATGGGTAAAACACGTTTTTTATGCCCCTGAGCTCCCCGAAACGAAAATGTCCGAAAATTGCATGGATGTTAATCGAGTTAGATAAAGCGGACTAAAAATTTTTCAAAAACTCCGGAAGACATTTGACTTTACCGGTATACTATAAACCAGTTTCGGCCGAAAATCGGATAACCATGTAAAAGTTATTTATCGTTGTTTAATGGGTTTAGAATCGAATAAGATACCTCATGATGCGATTTCGGATACGTGGTAGAAAAACAAGCTGAAAAATAACAATGGCCGCTCCGACCACCCGAAACAGCTCGAACTGAAGGATATATAATACACGTTTTTTAGCCCTCTGAATTCCTGAAACAGAAATTACCGAAAATCGCACGGATTGTTAATAGAGTCAGATAAAGCGGGCACAAAAATTTGCAGAAACATCAGAAGACATTTAACGTTAAACGGTATGCGATAAACCAATTTCGACCGAAAATCGGATAACCGTGTAAAAGTGATTTATAGTTGTTTTTAGTGTCTAGAATCGAATAAGATATCTCCTGATGCAATTTCGGACACGTGGTAGAAAAACAGGCTTAAAAATAACAATGGGCGCTACGACCACTCGAAACGGCTCGAATTGATGGGTAATACACGTTTTTTTAGGTCACTGAGCTCCCTAGAACGATGTCCGAAAATCGCATTGATTGTTAATCGAGTCGGATAAAGCGGACTCAAAATTTTTCAAAAACTCAGGATGACATTTGACTTTACCTGTATGCTATAAACCAGTTTCAGCCGAAAATCGGATAACCATGTAAAAGTTATTTATAGTTGTTTATAAGGTTTAGAATTTAATAAGATACCTCATGATGCGATTTCGGACATGTGGTAGAAAAGCAAGTTGAAAAATAAAAATGGCCGCTCTGACCACCCGAAACAGCTCGAACTGAAGGATATATAATACACGTTTTTTAGGCCTCTGAACTCCTGAAACAAAAATTATCGAAAATTGCAAGAATGGTTAATCGAGTCAGAAAAAGCGGGCACAAAAATTTGCAAAAACATTGGAAGACTTATGACGTTATCGGTATGCTATAAACAAATTTCGGCTGAAAATCGGATAACCATGTAAAAGTGATTTATAGTTGTTTATAGGGTCTAGAATCGAATAAGATATCTCATGATGCTATTTCGGACACGTGGTAGAAAAACACGCTGAAAAATAACAATGGCCGCTCCGACCACCCGAAACTGCTCGAACTGAAGGATATATAATACACTTTTTTTGGCCTCTGAATTCCTGAAACAAAAATTACCGAAAAGCGCACGGATTGTAAATCGAGTCAGATAAAGCAAGCACAAGAATTTGCAGCAACATCAGAAGACATTTAACGTAACGGTATACGATAAACCAATTTCGGTCGAAAATCGGATAACTGTGTAAAAGTGATTTATAGTTGTTTTTAGGGTCTAGAATCGAATAAGATACCTCATGATGCGATTTCGGACACGTGGTAGAAAAACAAGCTGAAAAATAAAAATGGCCGCTCCGACCACCTGAAACAGGTCGAACTGAAGGATATATAATACACGTTTTTTAGGCCTCTGAATCCCAAAACAAAAATTATCGAAAATTGCAAGAATGGTTAATCAAGTCAGAAAAAGCGGGCACAAAAATTTGCAAAAACATTAGAAGACTTATGACGTTATCGGTATGCTATAAACCAATTTCGGCTGAAAATCGGATAACCATGTAAAAGTGATTTATAGTTGTTTATAGGGTCTAGAATCGAATAAGATATCTCATGATGCGATTTCGGACACGTGGTAGAAAAACACGCTGAAAAATAACAATGGCCTTTCCGACCACCTGAAACAGCTCGAACTGAAGGATATATAATACACTTTTTTTGGCCTCTGAATTAATGAAACAAAAACTACCGAAAAGCGCACGGATTGTAAATCGAGTCAGATAAAGCGGGCACAAAAATTTGCAGCAACATCAGAAGACATTTAACGTAACGGTATGCGATAAACCAATTTCGGTCGAAAATCGGATAACCGTGTAAAAGTGATTTATAGTTGTTTTTAGGGTCTAGAATCGAATGAGATATCTCATGATGCAATTTCTGACCACCCGAAACGGCTCGAATTGATGGGTAATGCACGTTTTTAAGGCCTCTGAGCTCCCCGGAACGAAAATGTCCGAAAATCGCATTAGTTGTTAATCGGGTCAGATAGAGTGGACTCAAAAAATTTCAAAAACTCCGGAATACATTTGACTTTAACGGTATGCTATAAACCAGTTTTGGCCGAAAAAAGGATAACCATGGAAAAGTTATTTATAGTTGTTTATAGGGTTTAGAATCGAATAAGATCACTCATGATGCGATTTCGGACACGTGGTAGGAAAACAAGCTGAAAAATAAAAATGGCCGCTCCGACCACCCGCAACACCTCCAAGTGAAGGATATATAATACACGTGTTTTAGGCCTCTAAACTCCTGAAACAAAAATTACCGAAAATCGCACGAATGGTTAATGGAGTCAGATGAAGCGGGCACAAAAATTTTCAAAAACATCAGAAGACATTTGACGTTACCGGTATGCTTTAAACCAGTTTCAGTCGAAAATCGGATAACCGTATAAAAGTGATATATAATTGTTTATAGTGTCTAGAATCGAAAAAGATACCTCTTCATACGATTTCGGACACGTGGTAAAAATCAGGCTGAAATTAAAAATGATCGCTCCGACCACCTGATACGGCTCGAATTGAAGAGTATATAATACTCGTTTTTTAGGCCTCTGAGCTCCTGAAACGAAAATTATCGAAAATTGCAAGAATGGTTAATCAAGTCAGAAAAAGCGGGCCCAAAAATTTGCAAAAACATCAGAAGCCTTATGACGTTATCGGTATGCTTTAAACCAATTTCGGCTGAAATTCGGATAACCATGTAAAAATGATTTATAGTTGTTTATAGGGTCTAGAATCAAAAAAGATATCTCATGATGCGATTTCGGAGACGTGGTAGAAAAACACGCTGAAAAATAACTATGGCCGCTCCGACCACACGAAACAGCTCGAACTGAAGGATATATAATACACGTTTTTTAGGCCTCTGAATTCCTGAAATTAAAATTACCGAAAATCGCACGGATTGTTAATCGAGTCAGATAAAGCGGGCGCAAAACTTGCAGAAACATCAGAAGACATTTAACGTTTTAAAGTATGCGATAAACCAATTTCGGCCGAAAATCGGATAACCGTGTAAATGTGAATTATAGTTGTTTTTAGGGTCTAGAATCGAATAAGATATCTCATGATGCAATTTCGGACACGTGGTAGAAAAACAGGCTGAAAAATAACAATGGCCGCTCCGACCACCCGAAACGACTCGAATTGATGGGTAAAACACGTTTTTTATGCCCCTGAGCTCCCCGAAACGAAAATGTCCGAAAATTGCATGGATGTTAATCGAGTTAGATAAAGCGGACTAAAAATTTTTCAAAAACTCCGGAAGACATTTGACTTTACCGGTATACTATAAACCAGTTTCGGCCGAAAATCGGATAACCATGTAAAAGTTATTTATCGTTGTTTAATGGGTTTAGAATCGAATAAGATACCTCATGATGCGATTTCGGATACGTGGTAGAAAAACAAGCTGAAAAATAACAATGGCCGCTCCGACCACCCGAAACAGCTCGAACTGAAGGATATATAATACACGTTTTTTAGCCCTCTGAATTCCTGAAACAGAAATTACCGAAAATCGCACGGATTGTTAATAGAGTCAGATAAAGCGGGCACAAAAATTTGCAGAAACATCAGAAGACATTTAACGTTAAACGGTATGCGATAAACCAATTTCGACCGAAAATCGGATAACCGTGTAAAAGTGATTTATAGTTGTTTTTAGTGTCTAGAATCGAATAAGATATCTCCTGATGCAATTTCGGACACGTGGTAGAAAAACAGGCTTAAAAATAACAATGGGCGCTACGACCACTCGAAACGGCTCGAATTGATGGGTAATACACGTTTTTTTAGGTCACTGAGCTCCCTAGAACGATGTCCGAAAATCGCATTGATTGTTAATCGAGTCGGATAAAGCGGACTCAAAATTTTTCAAAAACTCAGGATGACATTTGACTTTACCTGTATGCTATAAACCAGTTTCAGCCGAAAATCGGATAACCATGTAAAAGTTATTTATAGTTGTTTATAAGGTTTAGAATTTAATAAGATACCTCATGATGCGATTTCGGACATGTGGTAGAAAAGCAAGTTGAAAAATAAAAATGGCCGCTCTGACCACCCGAAACAGCTCGAACTGAAGGATATATAATACACGTTTTTTAGGCCTCTGAACTCCTGAAACAAAAATTATCGAAAATTGCAAGAATGGTTAATCGAGTCAGAAAAAGCGGGCACAAAAATTTGCAAAAACATTGGAAGACTTATGACGTTATCGGTATGCTATAAACAAATTTCGGCTGAAAATCGGATAACCATGTAAAAGTGATTTATAGTTGTTTATAGGGTCTAGAATCGAATAAGATATCTCATGATGCTATTTCGGACACGTGGTAGAAAAACACGCTGAAAAATAACAATGGCCGCTCCGACCACCCGAAACTGCTCGAACTGAAGGATATATAATACACTTTTTTTGGCCTCTGAATTCCTGAAACAAAAATTACCGAAAAGCGCACGGATTGTAAATCGAGTCAGATAAAGCAAGCACAAGAATTTGCAGCAACATCAGAAGACATTTAACGTAACGGTATACGATAAACCAATTTCGGTCGAAAATCGGATAACTGTGTAAAAGTGATTTATAGTTGTTTTTAGGGTCTAGAATCGAATAAGATACCTCATGATGCGATTTCGGACACGTGGTAGAAAAACAAGCTGAAAAATAAAAATGGCCGCTCCGACCACCTGAAACAGGTCGAACTGAAGGATATATAATACACGTTTTTTAGGCCTCTGAATCCCAAAACAAAAATTATCGAAAATTGCAGGAATGGTTAATCAAGTCAGAAAAAGCGGGCACAAAAATTTGCAAAAACATTAGAAGACTTATGACGTTATCGGTATGCTATAAACCAATTTCGGCTGAAAATCGGATAACCATGTAAAAGTGATTTATAGTTGTTTATAGGGTCTAGAATCGAATAAGATATCTCATGATGCGATTTCGGACACGTGGTAGAAAAACACGCTGAAAAATAACAATGGCCTTTCCGACCACCTAAAACAGCTCGAACTGAAGGATATATAATACACGTTTTTTGGCCTCTGAATTCCTGAAACAAAAATTACCGAAAATCGCACGGATTGTTAATCGTGTCAGATAAAGCGAGCACAAAAATTTGCAGAAACATATGAAGACATTTAACGTAACGGTATGAGATAAACCAATTTCGGCCGAAAATCGGATAACCGTGTAAAAGTGATTTATAGTTGTTTTTAGGGTCTAGAATCGAATGAGATATCGCATGATGCAATTTCTGACCACCCGAAACGGCTCGAATTGATGGGTAATGCACGTTTTTAAGGCCTCTGAGCTCCCCAGAACGAAAATGTCCGAAAATCGCATTAGTTGTTAATCGGGTCAGATAGAGTGGACTCAAAAAATTTCAAAAACTCCGGAATACATTTGACTTTAACGGTATGCTATAAACCAGTTTTGGCCGAAAAAAGGATAACCATGGAAAAGTTATTTATAGTTGTTTATAGGGTATAGAATCGAATAAGATACCTCATGATGCGATTTCGGACACGTGGTAGGAAAACAAGCTGAAAAATAAAAATGGCCGCTCCGACCACCCGCAACACCTCCAAGTGAAGGATATATAATACACGTGTTTTAGGCCTCTGAACTCCTGAAACAAAAATTACCGAAAATCGCACGAATGGTTAATCGAGTCAGATGAAGCGGGCACAAAAATTTTCAAAAACATCAGAAGACATTTGACGTTACCGGTATGCTTTAAACCAGTTTCAGTCGAAAATCGGATAACCGTATAAAAGTGATATATAATTGTTTATAGTGTCTAGAATCGAAAAAGATACCTCTTCATACGATTTCGGACACGTGGTAAAAATCAGGCTGAAATTAAAAATGATTGCTCCGACCACCTGATACGGCTCGAATTGAAGCGTATATAATACACGTTTTTTAGGCCTCTGAGCTCCTGAAACGAAAATTATCGAAAATTGCAAGAATGGTTAATCAAGTCAGAAAAAGCGGGCCCAAAAATTTGCAAAAACATCAGAAGCCTTATGACGTTATCGGTATGCTTTAAACCAATTTCGGCTGAAATTCGGATAACCATGTAAAAATGATTTATAGTTGTTTATAGGGTGTAGAATCAAAAAAGATATCTCATGATGCGATTTCGGACACGTGGTAGAAAAACACGCTGAAAAATAACAATGGCCGCTCCGACCACCCGAAACAGCTCGAACTGAAGGATATATAATACACGTTTTTTAGGCCTCTGAATTCCTGAAATTAAAATTACCGAAAATCGCACGGATTGTTAATCGAGTCAGATAAAGCGGGCGCAAAAATTTCCAGAAACATCAGAAGACATTTAACGTTTTAAAGTATGCGATAAACCAATTTCGGCCGAAAATCGGATAACCGTGTAAATGTGAATTATAGTTGTTTTTAGGGTCTAGAATCGAATAAGATATCTCATGATGCAATTTCGGACACGTGGTAGAAAAACAGGCTGAAAAATAACAATGGCCGCTCCGACCACCCGAAACGATTCGAATTGATTGGCAAAACACGTTTTTTATGCCTCTGAGCTCCTCGAAACGAAAATGTCCGAAAATTGCATGGATGTTAATCGAGTTAGATAAAGCGGACTAAAAAATTTTCAAAAACTCCGGAAGACATTTGACTTTACCGGTATGCTATAAACCAGTTTCGGCCGAAAATCGGATAACCATGTAAAAGTTATTTATAGTTGTTTAATGGGTTTAGAATCGAATAAGATACCTCATGATGCGATTTCGGATACGTGGTAGAAAAACAAGCTGAAAAATAACAATGGCCGCTCCGACCACCCGAAACAGCTCGAACTGAAGGATATATAATACACGTTTTTTAGCCCTCTGAATTCCTGAAACAGAAATTACCGAAAATCGCACGGATTGTTAATAGAGTCAGATAAAGCGGGCACAAAAATTTGCAGAAACATCAGAAGACATTTAACGTTAAACGGTATGCAATAAACCAATTTCGACCGAAAATCGGATAACCGTGTAAAAGTGATTTATAGTTGTTTTTAGTGTCTAGAATCGAATAAGATATCTCCTGATGCAATTTCGGACACGTGGTAGAAAAACAGGCTTAAAAATAACAATGGGCGCTACGACCACTCGAAACGGCTCGAATTGATGGGTAATACACGTTTTTTTAGGTCACTGAGCTCCCTAGAACGATGTCCGAAAATCGCATTGATTGTTAATCGAGTCGGATAAAGCGGACTCAAAATTTTTCAAAAACTCAGGATGACATTTGACTTTACCTGTATGCTATAAACCAGTTTCAGCCGAAAATCGGATAACCATGTAAAAGTTATTTATAGTTGTTTATAAGGTTTAGAATTTAATAAGATACCTCATGATGCGATTTCGGACATGTGGTAGAAAAGCAAGTTGAAAAATAAAAATGGCCGCTCTGACCACCCGAAACAGCTCGAACTGAAGGATATATAATACACGTTTTTTAGGCCTCTGAACTCCTGAAACAAAAATTATCGAAAATTGCAAGAATGGTTAATCGAGTCAGAAAAAGCGGGCACAAAAATTTGCAAAAACATTGGAAGACTTATGACGTTATCGGTATGCTATAAACAAATTTCGGCTGAAAATCGGATAACCATGTAAAAGTGATTTATAGTTGTTTATAGGGTCTAGAATCGAATAAGATATCTCATGATGCTATTTCGGACACGTGGTAGAAAAACACGCTGAAAAATAACAATGGCCGCTCCGACCACCCAAAACTGCTCGAACTGAAGGATATATAATACACTTTTTTTGGCCTCTGAATTCCTGAAACAAAAATTACCGAAAAGCGCACGGATTGTAAATCGAGTCAGATAAAGCAAGCACAAGAATTTGCAGCAACATCAGAAGACATTTAACGTAACGGTATACGATAAACCAATTTCGGTCGAAAATCGGATAACTGTGTAAAAGTGATTTATAGTTGTTTTTAGGGTCTAGAATCGAATAAGATACCTCATGATGCGATTTCGGACACGTGGTAGAAAAACAAGCTGAAAAATAAAAATGGCCGCTCCGACCACCTGAAACAGGTCGAACTGAAGGATATATAATACACGTTTTTTAGGCCTCTGAATCCCAAAACAAAAATTATCGAAAATTGCAGGAATGGTTAATCAAGTCAGAAAAAGCGGGCACAAAAATTTGCAAAAACATTAGAAGACTTATGACGTTATCGGTATGCTATAAACCAATTTCGGCTGAAAATCGGATAACCATGTAAAAGTAATTTATAGTTGTTTATAGGGTCTAGAATCGAATAAGATATCTCATGATGCGATTTCGGACACGTGGTAGAAAAACACGCTGAAAAATAACAATGGCCTTTCCGACCACCTGAAACAGCTCGAACTGAAGGATATATAATACACGTTTTTTGGCCTCTGAATTCCTGAAACAAAAATTACCGAAAATCGCACGGATTGTTAATCGTGTCAGATAAAGCGAGCACAAAAATTTGCAGAAACATATGAAGACATTTAACGTAACGGTATGAGATAAACCAATTTCGGCCGAAAATCGGATAACCGTGTAAAAGTTATTTATAGTTGTTTTTAGGGTCTAGAATCGAATGAGATATCGCATGATGCAATTTCTGACCACCCCAAACGGCTCGAATTGATGGGTAATGCACGTTTTTAAGGCCTCTGAGCTCCCCAGAACGAAAATGTCCGAAAATCGCATTAGTTGTTAATCGGGTCAGATAGAGTGGACTCAAAAAATTTCAAAAACTCCGGAATACATTTGACTTTAACGGTATGCTATAAACCAGTTTTGGCCGAAAAAAGGATAACCATGGAAAAGTTATTTATAGTTGTTTATAGGGTATAGAATCGAATAAGATACCTCATGATGCGATTTCGGACACGTGGTAGGAAAACAAGCTGAAAAATAAAAATGGCCGCTCCGACCACCCGCAACACCTCCAAGTGAAGGATATATAATACACGTGTTTTAGGCCTCTGAACTCCTGAAACAAAAATTACCGAAAATCGCACGAATGGTTAATCGAGTCAGATGAAGCGGGCACAAAAATTTTCAAAAACATCAGAAGACATTTGACGTTACCGGTATGCTTTAAACCAGTTTCAGTCGAAAATCGGATAACCGTATAAAAGTGATATATAATTGTTTATAGTGTCTAGAATCGAAAAAGATACCTCTTCATACGATTTCGGACACGTGGTAAAAATCAGGCTGAAATTAAAAATGATTGCTCCGACCACCTGATACGGCTCGAATTGAAGCGTATATAATACACGTTTTTTAGGCCTCTGAGCTCCTGAAACGAAAATTATCGAAAATTGCAAGAATGGTTAATCAAGTCAGAAAAAGCGGGCCCAAAAATTTGCAAAAACATCAGAAGCCTTATGACGTTATCGGTATGCTTTAAACCAATTTCGGCTGAAATTCGGATAACCATGTAAAAATGATTTATAGTTGTTTATAGGGTGTAGAATCAAAAAAGATATCTCATGATGCGATTTCGGACACGTGGTAGAAAAACACGCTGAAAAATAACAATGGCCGCTCCGACCACCCGAAACAGCTCGAACTGAAGGATATATAATACACGTTTTTTAGGCCTCTGAATTCCTGAAATTAAAATTACCGAAAATCGCACGGATTGTTAATCGAGTCAGATAAAGCGGGCGCAAAAATTTCCAGAAACATCAGAAGACATTTAACGTTTTAAAGTATGCGATAAACCAATTTCGGCCGAAAATCGGATAACCGTGTAAATGTGAATTATAGTTGTTTTTAGGGTCTAGAATCGAATAAGATATCTCATGATGCAATTTCGGACACGTGGTAGAAAAACAGGCTGAAAAATAACAATGGCCGCTCCGACCACCCGAAACGATTCGAATTGATTGGCAAAACACGTTTTTTATGCCTCTGAGCTCCTCGAAACGAAAATGTCCGAAAATTGCATGGATGTTAATCGAGTTAGATAAAGCGGACTAAAAAATTTTCAAAAACTCCGGAAGACATTTGACTTTACCGGTATGCTATAAACCAGTTTCGGCCGAAAATCGGATAACCATGTAAAAGTTATTTATAGTTGTTTATTGGGTTTAGAATCGAATAAGATACCTCATGATGCGATTTCGGATACGTGGTAGAAAAACAAGCTGAAAAATAACAATGGCCGCTCCGACCACCCGAAACAGCTCGAACTGAACGATATATAATACACGTTTTTTAGCCCTCTGAATTCCTGAAACAGAAATTAATGAAAATCGCACGGATTGTTAATAGAGTCAGATAAAGCGGGCACAAAAATTTGCAGAAACATCAGAAGACATGTAACGTTAAACGGTATGCGATAAACCAATTTCGACCGAAAATCGGATAACCGTGTAAAAGTGATTTATAGTTGTTTTTAGTGTCTAGAATCGAATAAGATATCTCCTGATGCAATTTCGGACACGTGGTAGAAAAACAGGCTTAAAAATAACAATGGGCGCTACGACCACTCGAAACGGCTCGAATTGATGGGTAATACACGTTTTTTTAGGTCACTGAGCTCCCTAGAACGATGTCCGAAAATCGCATTGATTGTTAATCGAGTCAGATAAAGCGGACTCAAAATTTTTCAAAAACTCCGGATGACATTTGACTTTATCAGTATGCTATAAACCAGTTTCAGCCGAAAATCGGATAACCATGTAAAAGTTATTTATAGTTGTTTATAAGGTTTAGAATTTAATAAGATACCTCATGATGCGATTTCGGACATGTGGTAGAAAAGCAAGTTGAAAAATAAAAATGGCCGCTCTGACCACCCGAAACAGCTCGAACTGAAGGATATATAATACACGTTTTTTAGGCCTCTGAACTCCTGAAACAAAAATTATCGAAAATTGCAAGAATGGTTAATCGAGTCAGAAAAAGCGGGCACAAAAATTTGCAAAAACATTGGAAGACTTATGACGTTATCGGTATGCTATAAACAAATTTCGGCTGAAAATCGGATAACCATGTAAAAGTGATTTATAGTTGTTTATAAGGTCTAGAATCGAATAAGATATCTCATGATGCTATTTCGGACACGTGGTAGAAAAACACGCTGAAAAATAACAATGGCCGCTCCGACCACCCGAAACTGCTCGAACTGAAGGATATATAATACACTTTTTTTGGCCTCTGAATTCCTGAAACAAAAATTACCGAAAAGCGCACGGATTGTAAATCGAGTCAGATAAAGCGAGCACAAAAATTTGCAGCAACATCAGAAGACATTTAACGTAACGGTATGCGATAAACCAATTTCGGTCGAAAATCGGATAACCGTGTAAAAGTGATTTATTGATGCGTATTTAGGGTGATAATCAATTAAGACGATCAACAAAAATACGTATGTTGCAGCGGGATAAATATACTTGCGAAATAATACAACTTAGTGTAAGTTTTGAACGTGATAGTCATATTAACAAATCCTAATAATTTAGTCTTACTAATTATTTAGTTATAATTAATCTCATATTAAGTTATACTCAAGATCTTATGCATGCAAAGGAAATGCGTAAATAATAAAGAATCGAATTCTTACACACGGTCCGAAATATTGCTAGGACGATCCTCCTAAAGCAACCAAATAAGCTTGCCTCCAATATGAAACACCAAGACCTACCCTTAAAACGGACCAAATACCGAACCCGAATCTAGAGGACGGAAGAGGTTTTAAAACCGTAAACTAATACTTACTTACTAGTTTTACTAAAATATTATGTGCATAATATTTTTAAAGGTTTTTATTTTATCTCTCACACTAGAAATAATGTAGCAACAAGAGGTATGAATGATTATGTGAAGCATCACATATATAGAGTGGGAGGGTTGCATGGGGTTGCGGTGTAATGGTAGGGCTATGGGGAAGGGTTAGTTCCTTTTGTCTAACCCATGTGATTAGTGTTAGGTCATATCAACACTTTACACAATAATTATAAGATAAAATGTCATACATTATTTTACCTTACAACATACATTACACGGTTTACATTGTGTAAAATGGACCCTCATTTTACAAATGTTATTTGTACAATTGTCTAATATGTGACATCTTATGTGACATAATTAATTGTATTAATTTAAAATATATTTATCATATAAATAATATTTCTAAATTAATTAAATCATATTTAACAAATTATTTAGTAATTCGAAATTACTGTCCCAACATATGGTTATCGTAATAATCGTCAATACGATACATTAACAACATTTGTTATAACCATGAACTATTCATAATACTAATTTCGATATTTCTAAAATATCGATTAATATTTCACATTTGACACATTTCAATTTCAAATATAAATCTTACTTTAAGATTCAACCTCTGATTTCTCGATATACGGTTTTAAGAATATCGATCAATTCGTATCATATACAATTAATCAATATATGTTTAAGGGGTTAGTCCTAAAGGTGTGACCTAAAGGGATCAACTGACCACCACTGTCATACGACAGTAATGTCAAACTCTAGTCAGCCAATCATTACTGATTAATGTTGGTCAGTTGACTATATCAAACATCGTGATCGCAGTATTGTTGAGGACACATTTCCCAACACTTAGAATGAATAAAGAACGAAAAATAACAAAGAACGATGAATGGTGAACGAATGGATGCTCGGTGATGGTGACGTGGCACTCTGACGTGGACGGTGGTCACGTGGTGGTCGACGGTGGTCGGTGGTGGTGGTTCTTGAACGTTGATGATGTTATTGATGATGATGATCGTTAATGACGTAGAGAGGCACAACACACAATACTTGAAAGATTGATGAGACGATGTAATGAATGAATTATGTATTTCGTAGGATAGGATAATTGATTAAGCTCACACATATACCTTCTCAATTATTTTGAAGCTCACACAGATACTTCGGGATTAAAGCTCACACATATACTTTACGTTTTTGTAAGTAAAACTTAACAAAGAGATTTTATTTTATAACTTGAATGAATAAAACAATAACTAAGGATGCCTATTGTAAGGTCATCCGTCAAAAAACTGACTCAAAATAGGAAACAAACAAGAACCCTACACGGTTCCCAACGCACGACCAAACCGTGTGCCTCTAAGGTCTCCTAATTCTATATTATAGATTAAATATAATCCTTATTTAAATCTAAAAGATAAAATAATAAATAAAAGAATTAAGTTGTAACAAACTCCTAACAACTTAATAACTAACCCTAACAAACTTGTAACTAACTTTGTAACAACTATAACCACCTTGTAACAAACTTAGTTAGTTAAATAACAAACTAGTAAATAAAATAAGGAAAATAACAAACCCTAATCCACCTAGGGAAACGTGCCCTACTCGCCTCCCTCGTCGCACGCCTCTCCTTCACAATTTCCAAGGATCAATTCCTTCCCAAGCAATCCTAAGAACGGAAGTTGATCCTATCTTGTAACTTTGATTAATATGCCTTGCATCTTTACTTAATAATATTTCTTGAGTTTGAATTAAAGATGGTCCCGCATCATTTTCTCCCTCCTTTTGAGAATTGGCCTCCAAGTCTGTGTCATCTAGATAAGGGGATAGATCACCCACGTTAAATGTGGCACTCACACCTCCACATTCACTTGGTAATTCGACTTTGTAGGCATTCGACCCATAGCATTCAAGTATCTTGAACGGTCCATCTGCGCGAGGCATAAGTTTGTTCTTTCTTTTAGATGGAAAACGTTCTTTTCTTAAGTGCAACCACACAAGATCACCTTCTTTAAACACCGGTTGTCTCCTATGCTTATTCGCCTTTTCTTTATACTTAGCATTTGCCTTTTCAATTTGAGCCTTAACTTGTTCACACATCCTCATGAAGGTGGCTTGTCTTTCTTTTGCTTCAAAACTAACAACTTCTTTCTTTGGGATAGGTACAAGATCAATAGATAAATACGAATTTACTCCATAAACAATTTCGAACGGCGCACGCCCAGTAGTGGCCGAAGGAGTACGGTTGTATGCAAACTCCGCATGAGCCAACTTAATATCCCAATCTTTGGTACTTTTGCTCACTAATCCACGCAACAAGCTTCCAAGCGTTCGGTTGGTCACCTCGGTCTGTCCGTCCGTTTGGGGATGGTGGGATGTGCTAAATAAAAGCTTAGTACCAACTAACCTCCACAAGGTCTTCCAAAAATAGCTAAGAAATTTAACATCTCGATCCGATACGATGGTAAGGGGTATCCCATGTAAGCGAAAAATTTCTTTATAATAAAGATCAACTACCTTTGTTGCATCATCCGTCTTCTGTCCCGGTATAAAGTGAGCCATCTTAGAAAATTGATCTACTACAACCATAATAGAATCCTTACCACGTTGTGTTCGTGGTAAACCCAAGATAAAATCCATACTAACCTCATTCCATGGCTGAACCGGTACGGGAAGAGGTGTATACAACCCCTTGTTGAATGTGCTCTTCAACCTTTGACATATTACATATTTGCCTATAATATCTTGAACATCTTTACTCATCTTAGGCGAATAGAAGTGTCCCCGTAGCATCTCATTAGTTTTTTGAATACCGAAGTGGCCGGCTATAGCGCCCCCATGCACCTCCCGTATAAGCAACTCCCTCATAGATCCCTTAGGAATGCACAAACGGTTCCCCTTGAACAAATAACCGTCTTGCATAGTATATACTCCTTCCAGATTCAGGAACTCCTTAGAAAAATTTGGATCCTCTTTATATAGTTCTTTAATATGCTCAAAACAAACAATCCTTGCATCTAATTCAACTAACAAAGAATGCCTCCTTGACAATGCATCCGCTACCACGTTTGAACTACCCGTCTTATACTTTGATGAGAAGGTAAAAGATTGTAGAAATTCAACACACATAGCATGCCTTGGATTTAATTTTTGTTGTCCATGAATATGTTTCAAAGCTTCATGATCCGAATGTAATATGAATGGTCTAGGACGTAAATAATGTGCCCAATGATCCAAAGCCCTCACAATAGCATAGAACTCCTTATCATAGGTAGAATAGTTTAACCTAGCACCGTTCAACTTCTCACTAAAATAGGCAATTGGCCTCTTTTCTTGCACCAACACGGCGCTAATTCCTACCACGCTTGCATCGCATTCAACTTCGCACAATTTATTAAAATCTGGTAAAGCAAGTACTGGATTTGAACCAAGTTTCTTTTTTATCTCGTCAAACGCCTTTTGGGCGTGTGATGTCCATACGAACTCACCCTTCTTGGTCAACTTCGTAATAGTGGCCATGATAGAACTAAATCCTTGAATAAACCGCCTATAAAACAATGCTAAACCATGAAAACTTCTTACCTCCGTGGTTGTTTTAGGAATAGGCCAAGCTTGTATTGCTTCTACTTTCGACGGATCCATGCTTACTCGATTTTCCCCCACGATATACCCCAAGAAGATCACGCTTGCTACCATGAACGTGCACTTCTCTAATTCCCATATAATTTTTGCTTTCTAAGCATCTCAAATACAACCCTTAGATGTGTCTTGTGTTCTTTACTTTGGCTATAAACAAGAATATCATCGAGATAAACAACCACAAATTTATTTAGGAAAGGCCTTAATACCTAATTCATTAGCCTCATGAACGAACTAGGAGCGTTGCATAACCCAAATGGCATCACGAGCCACTCGTACAATCCTTGTTTCGTTTTGAAAGCTGTCTTCCATTCATCTCCTTCCCTAACCCTCATTTGATGATAACCACTCCTTAGATCTAGTTTAGAAAATACCTTTGATCCTGCGAGTTCATCAAGCATGTCGTCCAATCTTAGTATAGGAAATCGGTATTTGATTGTGATGTTGTTGACGACGCGACTATCAATACACATCCTCTAAGTCCCCTCCTTTTTCGGCACTAATAGAGCTGGCACCGCACATGGACTTAGGCTCTCTTCCATCAATTCTTGGACTTGTCTTTGTAATTCTTTTGCCTCTTCCGGATTACAACGATAAGGGGGTTTATTAGGTAAAGCTGCTCCTGGAATAAGATCGATTTGGTGCTCTATTCCTCGTAATGGTGGTAGTCCTTCGGGTAGTTCCTCTGGAAAAACATCTTTGAACTCCTCCAATAGATCTCGCACCTCACGCCTGTTCTCCTCCTCTCCGGCGTCACGGTCTCCCACGTCCCTCACAACCATCATGAACGTCGGCTGTCCGTTTGTGATAGCCTCCTCTACCTCCTTACCGTCTATTAATATCTCCTCTACGTCTCTATTAGTTTCCTCCTTTTTCTTTGGAACCCATGGTTGAAGATTAAAGAGTCGTCCTTCCTTAGGCACGCTATAAACATTGGTCCTCCCATTGTGTTTCACCTTTCGATCAAACTGCCACGGTCTTCCCAATAAAATATGGCTACCACTCATAGGAACAACGTCACACCATATCTCGTCTTCATAAGGTCCAATCTTGAATGGGACCAAGACTTGTTGTTTAACAATAATTCCTTCTTCCCCATCGAGCCAATTAGTTTATAAGGTCGTTTCTTATCAATCTTGGGTAATTCTAGCTTCTCAACCGCCTCTATGGACACCAAGTTAGTACAAGAACCGCTATCAATAATTACGGTACATACCTTTTTCTTTATCCTGCATCTCGTACGGAAGATTCTTTCCCTTTGATCGTTAATCTCCTCTTCGGTTCCTATATGTAGATTCCTTAATACCATTGGGATAAACTTCCCAAGAACTGGTTCAACAAAAATTAGACCACGAGCCGAAGCTCTGATACCAATTTGATGCGTATTTGAGGTGATAATCAATTAAGACGATCAACAAAAATACGTATGTTGCAGCGGAATAAATATACTTGCGAAATAATACAACTTAGAACGAATAAAGAACGAAAAATAACAAAGAACGATGAATGGTGAACGAATGGATGCTAGCCTGCTCGGTGATGGTGACGTGGCACTCCGACGTGGACGGTGGTCACGTGGTGGTCGACGGTGGTCGGTGGTGGTGGCTCTTAAACGTTGATGATGTTCTTGATGATGATGATCGTTGATGACGTAGAGAGGCACAACACTCAATACTTGAAAGATTGATGAGACGATGTAATGAATAAATTATGTATTTCGTAGGATAGGATAATTGATTATACTCACACAGATACCTTCTCAATTATTTTGAAGCTCACACAGATACTTCGGGATTAAAGCTCAAACAGATACTTTAGGTTTTTGTAAGTAAAACTAAACAAAGAGAATTTATTTTATAACTTGAATGAATAAAACAATAAGTAAGGATGCCTATTTATAGTAAGGTCATCCGTCAAAAAACTGACTCAAAATAGGAAACAAACATGAACCCTACACGGTTCCCAACGCACGACCAAACCGTGTGCCTCTAAGGTCTCCTAATTCTATCTTATAGATTAAAGATAATCCTTATTTAAATCTAAAAGATAAAATAATAAATAAAAGAATTAAGTTGTAACAAACTCCTAACAACTTAATAACTAACCCTAACAAACTTGTAACTAACTTTGTAACAACTATAACCACCTTGTAACAAACTTAGTTAGTTAAATAACAAACTAGTAAATAAAATAAGGAAAATAACAAACCCTAATCCACCTAGGGAAACGTGCCCTACTCGCCTCCCTCGTCGCACGCCTCTCCTTCACAATTTCCAAGGATCAATTCCTTCCCAAGCAATCCTAAGAACGGAAGTTGATCCTATCTTATAACTTTGATTCATATGCCTGACATCTTTACTTAATAATATTTCTTGAGTTTGAATTAAAGATGGTCCCGCATCATTTATAGTTATTTTTAGGGTCTAGAATTGAATAAGATATCTCATGATGCAATTTCGGACACGTGGTAGAAAAATAGGCTGAAAAATAACAATGGCCGCTCCGACCACCCGAAACGGCTCGAATTGATGGGTAATACACGTTTTTAAGGCCTCTGAGCTCCTCGGAACGAAAATGTCCGAAAATCGCATTGATTGTTAATCGAGTCAGATAAAGTGGACTCAAAAAATTTCAAAAACTCCGTAATACATTTGACTTCAACGGTATGCTATAAACCAGTTTCGGACGAAAATCGGATAACCATGGAAAAGTTATTTATAGTTGTTTATAGGGTTTAGAATCGAAAAAATACCTCACGATATGATTTCGGACACGTGGTAGAAAAACAAGTTGAAAAATAAAAATGGCCGCTCCGACCACCCGAAACAGCTCGAACTAAAGGATATATAATACACTTTTTTTAGGCCTCTGAACTCCTGAAACAAAAATTACCGAAAATCGCACGGATGGTTAATCGAGTCAGATGAAGCGGGCACAAAAATTTTCAAAAACATCAGAAGACATTTGATGTTACCGGTATGCTTTAAACCAGTTTTGGTCGAAAATCGGATAACCGTGTAAAAGTGATTTATAATTGTTTATAAGGTCTAGTTACGAAAAAGATACCTCATGATACGATTTCGGACACGTGGTAAGAATCAGGCTGAAATTAAAAATGGTCGCTCCGACCTCCTGAAACGGCTCGAATTGAAGGGTATATAATACACGTTTTTTAGGCCTCTGAGCTCCCGAAACAAAAATTATCGAAAATTACAAGAATGGTTAATCAAGTCAGAAAAAGCGGGCACAAAAATTTGAAAAATATCAGAAGACTTATGACGTTATCGGTATGCTATAAACCAATTTCGGCTGAAAATCGGATAACAGTGTAAAAGTGATTTATAGTTGTTTATATGGTCTAGAATCAAAAAAGATATCTCATGATGCGATTTCGGACACGTGGTAGAAAAACACGCTTAAAAATAACAATGGCCGCTCCGACCACCCGAAACAGCTCGAACTGAAGGATATATAATACATGTTTTTGTTGGGAAATGTGTCCTCAACAATAGTGCTATCACGACAGTGATAAAAATCATTGTCATAAATCTTATGAAAAGAACATGCAAGGGACTATCCGATATTTGATATAGTCAACTGACCAACATTAATCGGTAATGATTGACTGACTAATTGAGAATTCAGAGGTTGAATCTTAAAGTAAGATTTATATTTGAAATTGAAATGTCTCAATTGTCATATATTAATCGATATTTTAGAAATATCGAAATTAGTATTATGAATGGTTCAAGGTTATAACAAACATTGTTAATATATCGTATCGACGATTATTACGATAACCATACGTTGGAACAGTAATTTCAAATTACATAATAATTTGTTAAATGTGATTTAATTAATTTAGAAATATTGTTTATGTGATAAATTTATATTTTAAATTAATACAATTATTATGTCACATAAGATGTTACGTAATTAGTTAAATTGTACGAATTATAAATCGTAAAATGAAAGCCCATTTTACGTTTATGTGTGTGCCGTGTATATTAACATTGTGTGTTGATTTATATGTGATATTTTATCAATATGTAATTGTAATAATTAGGTCATATTATGATATGACTATATACCTAGCATGTGAGCATGAAAAAGGATTAAAAATCCCTTCTCCATGCATTGTGTACACGGTTCACATGAACCACCCAACCAAACCCATTTCTATATATATATATGTGATCATTCACATATGCAAAAACTAATCCAAGTTGTATTTTATTCTAGTGTGAGAAATACAAATACAAAAACCTCAAAAATTATTACTTAGATAATATTTTGTAGTATACTAATATATTATTATTAGTACACGGTTTTAAACTGTAAAACCCCTCGCGGAAGCGGAAATATAAACATACAAAAATACCAAAAATGCAGCGGAATTAAAACTTTTTAAAGATAAACAACATGCGAGAAGAATTAAACTGAAACGGAAACTGAAACAAAATAGATAAGTAACAGTTTTAAGTATCAAAACCAAATATGTACAACAGCCTGAGATGGAACATCCCTACAGGCACCAACCAAAAGCTGTATCAAAAGAAACTAAGAGTCTAGCTAAAC
The DNA here is from genome assembly GCA_029255685.2 of Silene conica. Lineage (NCBI taxonomy): Eukaryota > Viridiplantae > Streptophyta > Magnoliopsida > Caryophyllales > Caryophyllaceae > Silene > Silene conica. Next base: position 46,022,792 of record CM055312.2, on the reverse strand, counting down.
GATAACGGGTATGTCATATGATGAAAACAGGATCATCACTCGCTAGCCCTCGTGTGAACCCCGCTCCAACCTGCATGTACCTACATACATGAAAACATGTACGCCACAATCAGTGGGGAGTGACTAGAGTTCTCCTAGCCACCTTTTGTGACAACACGTAACACATAAAGCAATACAGAATATTCCAGCATATATAAACATGTGAAGCATAAACATCTCATCAACTGTCCTCATACTATCATGTGATACTAATGCATAGCTCTCAACCCAACTTCATAAACCGTTAGGAAGGAGAGCAGGTTTCCCTACTGGTTACCCAGTCGGGGGGTCTTTCAGTTTAACTATTTATGAAACCGATCAAAGAGTCATCCAATGCCTTGGATGAACATTACTAAAGTCAAACATAAGACTCCTCAACAACAGCATCTGAACATCAGTAACACATCTATATCTGACACTGTACCAACACTAGGCAAGCAGATAAATTCAGCAAGTATAAGGTTTAGCGGTCAGCTTAAGACATAACCTATATACCAAAACATTCAGCAAGTAAGAAGGTTCAGCGGTCAACTTAAGACATAACCTAGTTACCAAAAACATTCAGCAAACAAGGACTCAGAGTCCAGCTTAAGGCATGGACCTGCCAATCAGCAAGACACTAGACTCAGCGGCCAACTTAAGGCATAGACTAGCATCCAAAAGTAAAGGACTCAGAGGCCAGCTTAAGGCATGTCCCTTAACTGCATCACAAGATACTAAACTCAGAGGCCAGCTTAAGGCATGTTCTAGCATCAAACATCTGCACTCCGGGTGAGGCGTTACGACCTAAATGCCCCGTTGTGCAGCTGCTCTACTCGTCAGACTCAGAGGCCAACTTAAGGCATGTTCCAACGCGATCATCACAAACATGTCTGGACTCAGAGGCCAGCTTAAGGCATGTCCCAGACACGACAAACATACACATATACGGCTCAAAGGCCAGCTTAAGGCATATCCCCATATATGACAAATAGCTCACGTATTAAGTTCAGAGGCCAGCTTAAGGAATAACTTACTACGCATCAATACAATATCATACAAAGTCTATGAACTAATCTATAGTTCTACTTTTCTTAACCTCTAGTCAACACTTAATTGACCCCGGGAACTAAGTTGAGGGAGAGCCGGTTTCCCTTTCGGTTACCCTACGGGGGGTCTCTATCCTCTCTCCATTCCCGAACCCAATATAGTGTCGCCCATCCTCCGGGGACCTCAAACACATGTCAAAGACACAAGGAACGAGTTTCAATCAAAACCGATCAACCGTTTAAAAGTTACGATTTAATTACAAATCCAAAAATAGCCTACAGGGGCCCCCAGCCGGTCGGCAGGCAGCCGTTCGGCCGGCTGGTGGTCCTTTCAGCCTCTCTTGTCTTTAAAACCAAACCACACAAAGGGACTCCCAGCCGGTCGGCAGGCAGCCGGTCGGCCGGCTGGGAACCCCATTCCCTAGCCTTCACAAATCGCAACCATACCCAAATGCACTCCCAGCCGGCTGGCCGGCGGCCGGTCTGCCGGCTGGGCTCCCTTCTACCTATGTTCTCGTATAAAACACAAGACAACACAAGAGACTACCAGCCGGTCGGCAGGCAACCGGTCGGCCGGCTGGCAGTCCAGGTCTAATTTCTTCACAAATTCGCGAAACACACAAGGAGACACTCCCAGCCGGTCGACCGGCGGCCGGTCGGTCGACCGGCTCAGAGAGCCTGATCAGAAAACGGGTTTTTCCAGTGACATCAAAATCTCATGAAATCGATACAAATCCTCGAGAATCGCTACAAGCAAAGTTTACTCAACGTTATAAATATCCAATACTACTATCCTATCAGCATACAAATCCCATAACAATCCTCAAATGATTATATCAAGTATCCGTCGCAAAATGTGTAAATTTCAGAAAAACAACATATGAGCATAAGAACACCAACAAGCATAAATTCATCACAAATAAACATTTCTAATCATGTTACTAAGTCCTTTAAACATTATACTTTAACAAAATCAGAAACTAATCGTAAGAACACATCAAACTTGCTAATATACACATAAAGGCCGAGTTTCTCATTATCGTCACCTTTCAAGCGATTCCGGCTAAAGATCCTCCTCTACCAAGTAGCTATCAACCTCTGGATTGTCTAAGCCCTCACCTACAAACATAAAAAACGGGTTTTAGGACTCAAAAACGGAACTTAAGGAAAACAGCCCCATTTTCGAAGTTAAGGATTTGCAAAATGAAAGTGATAGATGGCTTGGAAATCGAATGAGGATTCCGAAAATGTTATTGTTACCTCGATTTGATTAACGGATGATGGAGAAAAACTCAAAAGAAGATGTTAACAATGGAGGTTTTTGTGAGAATTGTTTTACAGTGAAATGTTTGAGGATGGAGGACAATTGTGTCGATGGAAGGGTTTTAAGGGGGGTTTTATGGGTTGTCCTTTCTGAGTCAATTAAACGGGTCGGACACTTGAACGGATATTTAAAGATATGAGTTTAAGTTTACCAAGTTCGTATTCTTCTTAAGGACTTAAGCTTCTTAAGACGGATCTTACTAATTAAATTAAAACCTTTCACAATAAATTATTAAATTATTATTTTATTACTTAAAATAATTTAAAACGCCAAAAATAGATTTTACGAAAATACGGGATGTTACAATCACCCAATCTTCAAAAAGTTTCGTCCTCGAAACTCGAAAGTAGAAGTAGGTACAAAAACAACTCTAACGTTCAGAATATATCAAGCGGGTTATGATAACCCAAAACTTTATCTTGCAAAAAGGTTTCAAGAAACAAAAAGGTTTCAAGGCACAAGTCTTGTCAATGGATATCGGGATTCTCGTTACGTATTCAAGAGTCCATCATTCCAAATCTGAGACAAGTCCCAAAATTAAATCAGCCAAAATTCGAAATTTAGGTCGATTCGGTGTCGATGGGCACAGTACGGGTTATCAGACGTCTCCAATAACACGTTCTAGTGGCAATCAATGCTGAAGTCTGCCAAATTGTAAAATATCATGTTCTTCAAAATCAAGTTCTCTTCCAAATTAACCTTTATTTCTCAAATTTTTAAAGAGTACAATGGTAACCATGACTAAAAGTTGCTTCTAACGGAAGAGAAAGCAGTTTCAACTTTTTAAAACAATTAAGCTTTTTCCAAAAACAATGGATTTAAAGTCAACAATTGGGAAACAAGTTCCAAAACAGACGTTCGAGAGCGCGGAAACAGTCGCAGAGCTTATTTTTGATAAGAAGGATTAGGGGTTCCAAGCCTCGCGGCTGTAAGGACTCAAAAAGAAGGGTTGAAGGAACGGAACGATTAAGTCGAAGGTTAAAGAAGACGGTAACTTTTGCCAAACATGGGTGCACTAACCGCTCAATTCACAATCAAAACATCCTTCCAACGATCCCTAGTATATCCCAAAAGGCGATTCCAGTAACCTCAATGCTCACAATGGGTTCACGGTTCCTATTTCCCCTATCTCATCCACAAAACAGGGCATTCCTCAACAAGAAGGTTTCCAAAACTCTGAATCGAAACTCTATTACCAAAACAATGAATCCTCAAAACTCAAGATATAGCATTCATTACCCTCTAACCTTGAATTCTGACCGTTCGATCCTGGCAACCACCTCGCAAGGTTCAATATCTTAAATTCCCAAATTGTAATCATGATGAACATTCAAAACAAGATCTCATTAAGGTAACAACTTCCAAGTTAGGCACGTCTATGACGGGTCTTCGTGACTAGTTCCTCAAGACGATTCGAATCTCAAGGTTCCTTGAAGTCTAAAGCCACATTATCCTTTCAATGATTTATTCCTCAAAAGTTGAGATAACTCATCTCAGATAGTTCCCAAATGACGATTCAACCAAACTCTCAGACTACTCAACTCATGTGATATATCTACTAGACTTGTATCACAACCCACAATAACCATACTCAATTCAACGCGCATCTGGACTTACATCCCTCAACAAATCACTCATTCTCAACTGATGATGCATCCTAAATTTTCCTTTGAGTCTTTTATTAGGATAAATGCTAAGATCCATTAAGTAACTTAAGATCAACCACTCAGTCAATTCCACAAGTTCTTGTAAATGTCCTAATGTTCGCACACCGTTACTAACAACTCTCGTTTCCTCAAGTTCAAATAGCATTAGCTTAACTCATTCAATTATTAGGCAACGACAGTACCTTCATCAAATTCCTCAAAATCAATCTTCACTCTAAGTTCCTCGAGATCCTCAAGTGGACATACCAAACTCACAATTACCCATGAGTCAGCTAGATTCTCGCATCTAAGTTCCATCAAAGGCCGTGTATAACACTCTACCTAGCACAATTATTTCATCATTCACTTACTCTTCAAATTAGTAACATAACAATTCTAGGGTCACCAAACTATATCCCATAAAGCTTCCTGGTTTTCCTCAAATAACAACACTCTCCAAATCACGGTCTATGGTTAACCTCAAGAAATTTCCCAAGTCTGTCTATGGTAGGTTACCGCACAATGTGTTTCAGGGAAGCAAGTTATCAGGTTGAGTCAAAAGGAAATGAGGACAGATTCCAAAGAAGATTAACAGGAATCTAAGGGAGGAGATTAAGATCTTAACGGTCACAAGCATGTCAACCATAAATAAAACAGTAGGCATGAACATACCAGTAGGTGGGTCAGGATGAACTCCAGTCTCAGCTTGGTCCTGAACAGCTCTGGCTCCTCTGGTCTCAGCCTCTAGGTCAGTAGTAACAGCTCTGTCAACAGCGGTATTCCTCTCGGGGCACTCGAAGAAGCGATGCCCGGACTTCTTGCAGGCATGGCAAGGATAAGGGTTACCGTGGCAGTCAACTCCGGGATGAAGGGTTTTGCGACACTTGAAACATCTCAGGGGTGCTTCTGTCGAGGGTCCCATGTCTTGATTCCGGGAAGTCTCAGGGTCAATAGCGATAGCTCGGTTGACGGCGCCATTCCCTACGCGGCACTCGAAAGAGCGATGTCCAAATCCCTCGCAGGTAAAGCATTGATGCGGGTTGCCATGGCAGTCAAGTCCAAGATGGAGATCCTTGTGGCACTTGAAGCACTTAAGGGGAACGTCCGATGGGAGGCCCAAGCTCCGGATTTGGGAAGTCTTAACTCTCTGGGACTTCTTGTTCTTCTGGGGGCACTTCCTCTTTCCAAGAGGAGAGGAGGCAAGAGGGCTACGAGGTCTCCCGCTTTGGCATCTATGCAAAGGCGGTGGAGGAGGAAAGAAGGCTCTAGATCCTTCACAATAAATCTGGTAAGGGTCCTCCGCTCGCAAGACACCGTAGTAACTCTGGAAGTAAGAAGTCGGGTCGCCACTGGCTACACTCCTAGTCTCAGCATTAAGCTTGCTCCGAAACAGATAGGCATTGTCTTCCTCTCTCTCAACTAGTTGTGGGACAAAGTGGATTAGCTCCTCAAATCGATTGGTGAAGGCTTGAACAGAAAGGGTTCCTTGGCGAAGGTTCATGAACTCGGTCATCTTATCTTGGCGGGTGTCCCTATGGTAAAACCTCATGCCAAAAAGAGTCTTGAAACGACTCCAAGTTAAAGTAGGGTCAAGAGTAGCAGGGGCACTGATCGTCGACCACCAACTCCTAGCCTCACGAACTAAGAACTGTGATGCTACTCGGGTCTGATCCTCGGGACGAACACCATAAATCATGAAATTCCTTTCCATGTCAAAGAACCAAGTGGTGAGGGTCGCAGCACTGGTCTCTCCGTCAAATGTCTTAGCTGCATTCCTCCACATCTGGGTGATAATCCAAGCCAATCCACCAGGTTGGTTACTTCCCGAGGTTTGGGATGAAGAAGAAGGCATAGACGATCTAGCTATGCACTCCTGAAGAGTTTGAATGAGGGCTTGCGTCTCAGCATTCTCATCATTGGTTAGCTCTGTCTTTCTTCAATAATAAGAGAGTAAACCGTTAGACGTATTCTTAACAAGGCACAAACAGACTACAACATAAATCCTTAGATCTACCCCATCTCTCATTCATTATTTGTTTATTTGGTCAAGTTAAGGTTGGGGGTCACATGAGTGCGTCGGGAGCAATAATGCTCTGATACCAACTGTAAAACCCCTCGCGGAAGCGGAAATATAAACATACAAAAATACCAAAAATGCAGCGGAATTAAAACTTTTTAAAGATAAACAACATGCGAGAAGAATTAAACTGAAACGGAAACTGAAACAAAATAGATAAGTAACAGTTTTAAGTATCAAAACTAAATATGTACAACAGCCTGGGATGGAACATCCCTTCAGGCACCAACCAAAAGCTGTATCAAAAGAAACTAAGAGTCTAGCTAAACGATAACGGGTATGTCATATGATGAAAACAGGATCATCACTCGCTAGCTCTCGTGTGAACCCCGCTCCAACCTACATGTACCTACATACATGAAAACATGTACGCCACAATCAGTGGGGAGTGACTAGAGTTCTCCTAGCCACCTTTTGTGACAACACGTAACACATAAAGCAATACAGAATATTCAAGCATATATAAACATGTGAAGCATAAACATCTCATCAACTGTCCTCATACTATCATGTGATACTAATGCATAGCTCTCAACCCAACTTCATAAACCGTTAGGAAGGAGAGCCGGATTCCCTACTGGTTACCCAGTCGGGGGGTCTTTCAGTCCAACTATTTATGAAACCGATCAAAGAGTCATCCAATGCCTTGGATGAACATTACTAAAGTCAAACATAAGACTCCTCAACAACAGCATCTGAACATCAGTAACACATCTATATCTGACACTGTACCAACACTAGGCAAGCAGATAAATTCAGCAAGTATAAGGTTCAGCGGTCAGCTTAAGACATAACCTATATACCAAAACATTCAGCAAGTAAGAAGGATCAGCGGTCAACTTAAGACATAACCTAGTTACCAAAAACATTCAGCAAGCAAGGATTTAGAGGCCAGCTTAAGGCATGCACCTTGTTACCAAAAACATTCAGCAAGCAAGGACTCAGAGGCCAGCTTAAGGCATGGACCTGCCAATCACCAAGACACTAGACTCAGCGGCCAACTTAAGGCATAGACTAGCATCCAAAAGTATAGGACTCAGAGGCCAGCTTAAGGCATGTCCCTTCACTGCATCACAAGATACTAAACTCAGAGGCCAGCTTAAGGCATGTTCTAGCATCAAACATCTGCACTCCGGGTGAGGCGTTACGACCTAAATGCCCCGTTGTGCAGCTGCTCTACTCGTCAGACTCAGAGGCCAACTTAAGGCATGTTCCAACGCGATCATCACAAACATGTCTGGACTCAGAGGCCAGCTTAAGGCATGTCCCAGACACGACAAACATACACATATAGGGCTCAGAGGCCAGCTTAAGGCATATCCCCATATATGACAAACAGCTCACGTATTAAGTTCAGAGGCCAGCTTAAGGAATAACTTAATACGCATCAATACAATATCATACAAAGTCTATGAACTAATCTATAGTTCTACTTTTCTTAACCTCTAGTCAACACTTAATTGACCCCGGGAACTAAGTTGAGGGAGAGCCGGTTTCCCTTCGGTTACCCGACCGGGAGGTCTCTATCCTCTCTCCATTCCCGAACCCAATATAGTGTCGCCCATCCTCCGGGGACCTCAAACACATGTCAAAGACACAAGGAACGAGTTTCAATCAAAACCGATCAACCGTTTAAAAGTTACGATTTAATTACAAATCCAAAAATAGCCTACAGGGGCCCCCAGCCGGTCGGCAGGCAGCCGGTCGGCCGGCTGGTGGTCCTTTCAGCCTCTCTTCTCTTTAAAACCAAACCACACAAAGGGACTCAAAAATTTTCAAAAAAATCGGACTCAAAAATTTTCAAAAAATCCGGAAGACATTTGACTTTACCGGTATGCTATAAACCAGTTTCGGCTGAAAATCAGATAACCATGTAAAAGTTATTTGTAGTTGTTTATAGGGTTTAGAATCGAATAAGATACCTCATGATGCGATTTCGGACACGTGGTAGAAAAACAAGCTGAAAAATAAAAATGGCCGCTCCGACCACCTGAAACAGCTCGAATTGTAGCATATATAATACACGTTTTTTAGGCTTCTGAACTCCTATAACAAAAATTACCGAAAATCGCATGGATGGTTAATCGAGTCAGATAAAGCAGGCACAAAATTTTGCAAAAACATCAGAAGACACTTGACGCTACCGGTATCATATAAACCAATTTCGGCCGAAAATGGGATAACCGTGTAAAAGTGATTTATAAGGTCTAGGATCGAATAAGATATCTCATGATGCAATTTCGGACACATGGTAGAAAAACAGGTTGAAAAACAACAATGGCCGCTCCGACCACCCGAAACAGCTCAAACAGAAGGATTTATAATACACGTTTTTTAGGCCTCTGAACTTCTGAAAAAAATTACCGAAAATCGCACGGATGGTTAATCGAGTCAGATGAAGCGGGCACAAAAAATTTCAAAAACATCAGAAGACATTTGATGTTACCGGTATGCTTTAAACCAGTTTCGGTCGAAAATCAGATTACCGTGTAAAAGTGATTTATAATTGTTTATAGGGTCTAGAATCGAAAAAGATACCTCATGATACGATTTCGTACACGTGGTAAAAATCAGGCTGAAATTAAAAATGGTCGCTCCGACCACCTGAAACGGCTCGAATTGAAGGGTATATAACACAAATTTTTTAGGCCTCTGAGCTCCCGAAACGAAAATTATCGGAAATTGCAAGAATGGTTAATCAAGTCAGAAAAAGCGGGCACAAAAATTTGCAAAAACATCAGAAGACATATGACGTTATAGGTATGCTATAAACCAATTTCGGCTGAAAATCGAATAACCATGTAAAAGTGATTTATAGTTGTTTAAAGGGTCTAGAATCGAATAAGATATCTCATGATGCGATTTCGGACACGTGGTAGAAAAACACGCTGAAAAATAACAATGGCCGCTCCGACCACCCGAAACAGCTCGAACTGAAGGATATATAATACACGTTTTTTAGGCCTCTGAATTCCTGAAACAAAAATTACCGAAAATCGCACGGATTGTTAATCGAGTCAGATAAAGCGGGCACTAAAATTTGCAGAAACATCAGAAGACATTTAACGTTTAACGGTATGCGATAAACCAGTTTCGGCCGAAAATCGGATAACCGTGTAAAAGTGATTTATAGTTTTTTTATGGCCTGGAATCGAATAAGATATCCCATGATGCAATTTCGGACATGTGGTAGAAAAACAGGCTGAAAAATAACAATGGCCGCTCCGACCACCCGAAACGGCTCGAATTGATGGGTAATACACGTTTTTTAGGTCTGTGAGCTCCCCGGAACGAAAATGTCCGAAAATCGCATTGATTGTTAATGGGGTTAGATAAAGCGGACTCAAAAATTTTCAAAAAATCCGGAAGACATTTGACTTTACCGGTATGCTATAAACCAGTTTCGGCCGAAAATCGGATAACCATGTAAAAGTTATTTGTAGTTGTTTATAGGGTTTAGAATCGAATAAGATACCTCATGATGCGATTTCAGTCACGTGGTAGAAAAACAAGCTGAAAAATAAAAATGGCCGCTCCGACCACCTGAAACAGCTCGAATTGTAGCATATATAATACACGTTTTTTAGGCTTCTGAACTCCTATAACAAAAATTACCGAAAATCGCATGGATGGTTAATCGAGTCAGATAAAGCAGGCACAAAATTTTGCAAAAACATCAGAAGACACTTGACGCTACCGGTATCATATAAACCAATTTCGGCCGAAAATGGGATAACCGTGTAAAAGTGATTTATAAGGTCTAGGATCGAATAAGATATCTCATGATGCAATTTCGGACACATGGTAGAAAAACAGGTTGAAAAACAACAATGGCCGCTCCGACCACCCGAAACAGCTCAAACAGAAGGATTTATAATACACGTTTTTTAGGCCTCTGAACTTCTGAAAAAAATTACCGAAAATCGCACGGATGGTTAATCGAGTCAGATGAAGCGGGCACAAAAAATTTCAAAAACATCAGAAGACATTTGATGTTACCGGTATGCTTTAAACCAGTTTCGGTCGAAAATCAGATTACCGTGTAAAAGTGATTTATAATTGTTTATAGGGTCTAGAATCGAAAAAGATACCTCATGATACGATTTCGTACACGTGGTAAAAATCAGGCTGAAATTAAAAATGGTCGCTCCGACCACCTGAAACGGCTCGAATTGAAGGGTATATAACACAAATTTTTTAGGCCTCTGAGCTCCCGAAACGAAAATTATCGGAAATTGCAAGAATGGTTAATCAAGTCAGAAAAAGCGGGCACAAAAATTTGCAAAAACATCAGAAGACATATGACGTTATAGGTATGCTATAAACCAATTTCGGCTGAAAATCGAATAACCATGTAAAAGTGATTTATAGTTGTTTAAAGGGTCTAGAATCGAATAAGATATCTCATGATGCGATTTCGGACACGTGGTAGAAAAACACGCTGAAAAATAACAATGGCCGCTCCGACCACCCGAAACAGCTCGAACTGAAGGATATATAATACACGTTTTTTAGGCCTCTGAATTCCTGAAACAAAAATTACCGAAAATCGCACGGATTGTTAATCGAGTCAGATAAAGCGGGCACTAAAATTTGCAGAAACATCAGAAGACATTTAACGTTTAACGGTATGCGATAAACCAGTTTCGGCCGAAAATCGGATAACCGTGTAAAAGTGATTTATAGTTTTTTTATGGCCTGGAATCGAATAAGATATCCCATGATGCAATTTCGGACATGTGGTAGAAAAACAGGCTGAAAAATAACAATGGCCGCTCCGACCACCCGAAACGGCTCGAATTGATGGGTAATACACGTTTTTTAGGTCTGTGAGCTCCCCGGAACGAAAATGTCCGAAAATCGCATTGATTGTTAATGGGGTTAGATAAAGCGGACTCAAAAATTTTCAAAAAATCCGGAAGACATTTGACTTTACCGGTATGCTATAAACCAGTTTCGGCCGAAAATCGGATAACCATGTAAAAGTTATTTGTAGTTGTTTATAGGGTTTAGAATCGAATAAGATACCTCATGATGCGATTTCAGTCACGTGGTAGAAAAACAAGCTGAAAAATAAAAATGGCCGCTCCGACCACCTGAAACAGCTCGAATTGTAGCATATATAATACACGTTTTTTAGGCTTCTGATCTCCTATAACAAAAATTACCGAAAATCGCATGGATGGTTAATCGAGTCAGATAAAGCGGGCACAAATTTTTTTTAAAAACATCAGAAGACACTTGACGCTACCGGTATCGTATAAACCAATTTCGGCCGAAAATGGGATAACCGTGTAAAAGTGATTTATAGGGTCTAGGATCGAATAAGATATCTCATGATGCAATTTCGGACACATGGTAGAAAAACAGGTTGAAAAACAACAATGGCCGCTCCGACCACCCGAAACAGATCAAACAGAAGGATTTATAATACACGTTTTTTAGGCCTCTGAGCTTCTAAAAAAAATTACCGAAAATCGCACGGATGGTTAATCGAGTCAGATGAAGCGGGCACAAAAAATTTCAAAAACATCAGAAGACATTTGATGTTACCGGTATGCTTTAAACTAGTTTCGGTCGAAAATCGGATTACCGTGTAAAAGTTATTTATAATTGTTTATAAGGTCTAGAATCGAAAAAGATACCTCATGATACGATTTCGTACACGTGGTAAAAATCAGGCTGAAATTAAAAATGGTCGCTCCGACCACCTGAAACGGCTCGAATTGAAGGTGTAACACCCCCATTTATTTAAGGGCCTGTACTAGGACTCCTCAGATAAATAAGGGTGTTACCATCTCGGTTTCCCGAGGCAGTAGATACAAAGGAAGATAAACAGTACTTTAAATAGAATTTAACTCAAGACATGTTCTTACATCCGTATCCAAAAGTCTTAACAAAACAAATAAAGTACAACTCGTATTAAACTGACTAAGGTGATCTAGACATCTAATCTGGTCCGGATCCAAGCTCTTCCTCCCATAGCTCCCCCTTAGTCTCAGCCACCTGTCAATCTGCTCCCCAATAATTGGTTCATCACAGGTGATCACGAATACACAGGGTCAACCACGAGGTTGAGTAGGGAAAAGATTAATATAACAATATAATAAACTCCGCACCGATCCAACGCCAAATAAACACCGCACCGATCCAACGCCATATATACTCCGCACCGATCCAACGCCATATATACTCCGCACCGATCCAACACCATATATACTCCGCACCGATCCATCACCATATCACAAGACCCAATATATATATTCACATTGTAACGATATCTCAGAATAATATAGATAACACAATATAACGATCACATCATATTATATCACAAACATGCTTAATGATAAATAAGAACAGTTTACACAACATCATATACAGTATTTTCCCCTACCTGGAATAGCAGGAACGCAAATAATCCAAGGCTTGCTAGAAATGTTCCACGCGAAACCCGCTACCTATACACATATACGTAACGAATAAATAACCTTCCCAAACCCCTTAACAACTATGCTTACTATAAATAGAAACTTTCCATAAGTGGAAAGTTTCCAAAAGTAGAAACCTTCCAGTTATAGAAACTTCCCAAAATATACAACTCCCAAAGAAAATAGAACTCCCATAACTTAAATAATTTCCCGACTCGCATCATTAATTAGCACGACCCAAAGCCGTAGCATGTCAACGAAATATTAATACAAGCCTAATACCATAATATTATTACTTAACATTAAAACATAAATAATAATAATAATAATAATAATAATAATAATAATAATAATAATAATAATAATAATAATAATACTAATAATAACCAAGAGTTTAGAAATAAAACAAAATAAATAAAACTAGGCTACCTCCTAAAACAGCCCGACTCAAGAACACCTTAAACGCTACCCTCCTACCACGGCCACAACACCACCACAGCCACCAACCACCGTCAGCCCACAAACCCTGCACCACCTACGACCCCGGCGACCACTGACACCCAGGTCGCCGGCCACTGGTGAAGAGAACCAGCCACCATAAACCTGCTGGAACTCCACCCCACACGTGACCAGCCTCCCTTACAGCCCCCTGTCGACAGCCACCCCGAACAGCCAACCACCCAAAACCGACACCCACACGAACCCCTGACACCGGTCCTCTAAACCACGGTGGAACCACCGTGTCGACCTCCCCCGAGTCAACGGTGGTACCACCCCCAACACAACCTCTGAACCCGACATTAGCATATTAAAAGAAACAGAGAACGACCAGGCTACAAACCACCATCACAGCCGCTAACCTAGCCTCCTATACTGGACACACCACCCACCAAGACGCACCTCTGACAACCACCAACCCAAAACGAAAACCCTGACTCGAGAAACCAACCCAAAACAAACTCGAATACACCCCCACAAAACCACACAGGTAACCATCGACTGCAACTGAAACAGCCGGGTTGTTTCAAACGACAAAACCACCATAATTGGTGGTTCCTGGTGACCAACGACCATCCCCTTGCTAGACCATACCCTTCCCCTAGCGTCACAGATCAAGGTTTAAACACTGACTCGATTCACCACTTATGAAAACACCCTCGAAAACAGAAGAAAACAACAAGGAAACGAAAGGAGAAACAGAAACGTGTTGTCACACTAAGTTTACCTCTAAAACGACCACCGTTAGGCTGCCTAGTAACCACCGTGAGCACTGCCTACCCAAACTTTGTCGTGACGGCTGAGAGTGTATGGTGATAGAATGATAGATTAGGGTAACTTAGGTCTTAGAATTATGTTAAAAGGGTGACGGTAGGGAGTAGTATTAGTAGGGTTTGAGTTAAATTCCACAAAACAGCCGTGTGGGCTTGGGTGTAGCACGACTTACGAGGCCCAAATCACCGAGTCTAGAGGTTCAGGGATCGATCCCTCATAACCACACCACCGTGTGCCAAAGATATAGGGATCGAATCCTCATAAAAGCATAACCACTTGCTTAGCTTGGAAACTTAAACATAGGTGTTCAACAAATAAAACATATATCGACACAATTAAAAGCTTAATTATCGAGTCTAAAATTTTGAGGTATTACAGTCTTCCCCCCTTAAAATGAACTTCGTCCCGAAGTTCGTCCCCACTTAGGTGACAAAACAACCAACTCAACGCACTTGGAACACAAAACATCACACAACAGTCTGCATAAACTGACTTACATCATAGAATGTCACATTCCACCCCCCTTAGAGAAAAGTTACGTCCGCGTAACTTACCTCAATCGAACAAATGCGGATGACGCTGCCTCATGGATGACTCAGGCTCCCATGTAGCCTCCTCCTGGTTATGATTTGTCCACAGGACCTTCACCAAGATCGTCTCTCCATTGCGAGTATTCCGCACCTTTCTGTCTAGAATTTCTTTCGGAGTCTCAATGTATGACAACTGCTCATCTACCTCAATCACCTCGTGCTGAAGTACATGTGATGGGTCACTCACATATTTCCTCAACTGGGACACATGGAACACATTATGGACCTTGGATAGGGTTGGAGGTAAAGCTAAGCGATATGCCACCTCTCCAACTCTGTCCAAGATCTCAAATGGTCCAATAAATTTCTGACTCAGTTTGCCACGCTTGCCGAATCTCATCACACCCTTCATCGGAGAGACTTTCAGTAGTACTTTCTCCCCGGCCTCAAATGAAATATCGCTCCTCTTCAGATCGGCATAGCTCTTCTGTCTATCTTGAGCGGCCCTCATCCTCTGTCGAATAATCTGAACCTGCTCCACCATCTCCTGGATCATATCTGGCCCCAATGTCACAACATCAGCTCGATCATCCCAACACACAGGGCTCCGACACTTCCTCCCGTATAGAGCCTCGAAAGGGGCCATGCCTATGCTTGCATGATAGCTGTTATTATAAGAAAACTCGATCAACCCCAGTCGATCTTCCCAAGATCCTCCGAACTCAAGTACACAAGCCCTCAACATATCCTCAAGGGTCTGAATCGTTCTCTCCGTCTGACCGTCAGTAGCTGGGTGGAAGGCAGTACTCATCTTCAATTGGGTACCCAATGCTGTCTGTAACTCCTGCCAAAATCTGGATATAAACCTCGAGTCTCGATCTGAAACAATATCCTTGGGTACGCCATGCAGTTTGACCACATTCTGAACATATGACTTAGCCAACTCGGCTTTACTCCAGGTATCTTTCATTGGAATAAAGTGAGCTGACTTAGTCAAACGATCCACAATCACCCAAATCATGTTGTTGCCCCTCTGAGTCCGAGGCAACCCCACGATAAAGTCCATCGAAATGTTCTCCCACTTCCACTATGGTACATCCAACGGTTGAACTTTCCCTTGAGGTCTCTTATGCTCCCCTTTCACTCTCTGACAAGTCAAACACCTCGACACAAATTCTGCGACTTCCTTCTTCATGTTAGGCCACCAGAACGTCTTCTTAAGATCTTTATACAGCTTATCACCCCCTGGGTGAACGGAATACGGAGTAGCATGAGCTTCAGTTAGGATCTTCTTCTTTAGCCCCTCCACATCCGGAACACACCATCGCCCACTGAACCTCAAACTACCATCAGTATGAATACTGAACTTGGATGCAGACTCTCCAGCGTCACTCTCCACCATCCTGCGCCACTTCTGGATTCTCGCATCATTACCTTGCAACTCCCGAACCTCACCATACAACTCAGGCTCTACGGTCAAGTCACTAAGGGTATCCCCTTGCCGGATCATAAATATTCCCATCTCCCTTAGTTCACCATGCAACCTCACTCTCGACCTGGCACAACCCAAAGCATGGACAGATTTCCTACTTAGGGCGTCAGCTACCACATTTGCCTTGCCTTCGTGGTAGACAATCTGCATATCATAATCTCCGATTAACTCTATCCATCTCCTCTGCCGCATGTTCAACTCTTTCTGGGTGTAGATATACTTCAGGCTCTTATGATCAGAAAAAACCTTAAAAGTGGCTCCATAAAGGTTATGGCGCCACAATTTAAGTGCGAAAACGACTGCGCCCAATTCCAAATCATGAGTCGGATAATTTTCTTCATAGGTCTTCAATTGGCGAGAAGCATACGCGATCACCCTTCCATTCTGCATTAGCACACATCCCAATCCATGCTTCGAAGCGTCAGTATACACCTCGAAGTTATCACTCCCAACTGGCAAAGCAAGGATAGGAGCTGTTATCAGGCGTTCCTTAAGGGTTAGGAATGCCTTCTCACAACTCTCATCCCAGACAAAACGGTTCTCTTTCCTCATTAACGACGTCAACGGCTTCGCTATCTTTGAAAAATCTTTGACAAATCTCCGATAATATCCAGCTAATCCCAGAAAGCTTCGAATCTCACTCACATTCTTCGGACTTTGCCACTTAGTCACAGCCTCAATCTTACTAGGGTCGACAGACACTCCCTCCTTTGAAATTACATGCCCCAAAAACGCCACTCTCTCCAACCAGAACTCACACTTACTCAACTTGGCATTGAGTTTATGTTCTTCCAAGGTCTGAAGTACTTTCCTCAAATGGTCCTCGTGCTCTTCTGTATTCTTGGAGTATACCAGGATATCATCTATGAATACCACCACAAACTTCTCCAGATATGGGCTGAAGACTCGGTTCATCAAGTCCATGAACACAGCTGGAGCATTAGTCAATCCAAAGGGCATAACCACAAATTCATAGTGGCCATACCTCGTTCGGAAAGCGGTCTTTGGAATATCTTCATCCTTTATTCTCAACTGATGATACCCGGATCTCAAATCAATCTTGGAGAAAACCCCAGCTCCACTTAACTGATCGAACAAGTCGTCAATTCTCGGCAAAGGATAACGGTTCTTGATGGTCACATTGTTCAGCTCTCGATAGTCAACACAAAGTCTCAAACTACCATCCTTCTTCTTCACAAACAAAACGGGTGCTCCCCAGGGCGACACACTGGGTCGGATGAACCCTTTCTCAGCTAGTTCATCCAACTGCTTCTTCAACTCCTCCATCTCCTTCGGTCCCATACGGTACGGTGATTTAGATATTGGTCCCGCCCCTGGTTTTAGGTCGATGGAGAATTCCACTTCCCTCCTTGGCGGTAACCCCGGAACGTCGTCACGAAAAACTCCCTCAAACTCCCGTACCACAGGTATCTCACTAGTCTTGGGGGTCTCAGCCTCACAATCCCACATTTGGCATAGGATCAGGCTCTCTCCTTTCCTCAAGCTAGACTTCAGGGTGTTGACAGAAATGAATTTGATTTTTGGTTTGATTCGATATCCCTTGTAAGAGACACCCTCACCCCCTTAGGTCCCTTCAAGGAAATTTTCTTTTGATAGCAGTCGATAAAAGCCCTATACTTCCCCAACCAGTCCATCCCTAGGATCACCTCAAAACCCCCCAGAGGAAACTCTATGAGGTCACAATAGAAAATTGTTTCCCCGATTTTGATGGGTACACTACCGTATACTCTATTACAAACTATCGACTCGCCCGAAGGTATGGTCACTGAATCCGCGACCCAGTCGAATCTCTCAAGTCCCAAAGCCTTAACATGATCTCTAGACACAAACGAATGGGTGGCACCGGAATCGAAAAGTACGAAAGTAGGTTTAGAGTTCACAAGAAAGGTACCGGTTACCACATGCGCATCCTCCTGAGCTGCCTGCTTTCCCATGGCAAAGAGCTTGCCACTGGACTTGACTCCACTCTGACTGGCACCAGATGTCCCAGCCTGCTGATTCCCATCTGCTCCCGCCTTTTGGTTGCTTCCACCTCCATTGTATTGATTCTGGTATGAGCGGCTCTGATAATTGTTATAGCTCCTCTGGTAATTACTGCCCCCTCCAGACTTCGCACCCCCACCATAGTTGGGCATGGGTGTGCGATAGCCACCGCTACCATAAGACTGGGTGCGAGATCCCTGGTATCCGGATGTAGGTGTACGATAACCCCCGGACTGATTCCCTCCAGAAGAGCGACACACTGCCTGCCTATGTCCTCTCTTCCCACAGCCGAAACAAACTATTCCTGCTGAGCCACCGCCAGAAACTCCACTCATGTGACTGCCCCCACCATGGTTTCTCCCACCACCTGAGGCACTATTCCTAAAATATCCACTGAACTTATTAGTGCTTTGCTTTTTCGATCCAGAACCCTCGGTTACTGATTCCGCCTTCCTCTTTTCTGTCTTGGACTTCTTGTCCTCCTTAATCATCTCGGAAAGCCTCTCCGCCGCCCCAGCCCTTAAGTAAATATCACGGACTGTGGTGGGCGGAGCTGCGATCAATCTCTTCTTGATGGCGATTGATAACCCTCTCTCAAATTTCATTGCCAGCATGGCATCATCGAAACCAATGTCTCCCACGTAGTTCGCCAACTGGATGAATTTCCTGTAGTAAGCCTCTACAGTCATGTCCTCCGACATCTTGAATGTATCGAACTCCTCCCTCAGCTTGCTCTTTTGGAATTCTGGTAGAAACACCTCGTACAAGATCCTCTTGAATGCGTCCCAAGCAACAAACTCGGTCTCATCCTCTCTAGCTGCTTCCCGGATCTCTCCCTTGTTCCCGGTCCACCAATCTGCGGCCATACCCCTCAGATAGTGGGCTGCTTGGTCAACCCTCAATTCTTCAGGGCATCCCACCAACTCGAATAGATTAGTGAATTCCCGACACCATGCCCCTAGCAGATGAGGTTCCCCCTCCCCAGTGAATTGGGTAGGGTGATGCCTCGCGATTATTGTGCTCATTTTTGCCGAGTCCATGCGTTGGGCCTTTAGGGCCTCGTTCTCAGCTAGTAACCGGTCTAACTCCTCTTGTGTGATGTTCGCAGCATTGGCTCTTCGCGGAGGCATACTATAGTACAACAGAAAATGAAATGAGTCCCGACTCATGTGGGTACCAATTTAGATTAGGGTTATGTTCCCTAAACATTAAAGTCTATAAACACTTAGACTATAAGTAGTCCTTTCTATAACATGGCTCAGGGATCACATAACCGCATATCTCTAGACATGATGAGAGAAAAAAAAAAAAAAAAAAATTACTAACATGTTTCACTTCACATAGCCATATTAGTATGCACTTCTTTATTCAAACAGTTAAAGATTCTTTCATGTTCATGCCCCTTCCGGCTTTTCCAACTGTCACTTATACTCGGAATTCTCATAAAATACTTATCACAGTATACCATAACTTCCATCTTTTCCTAACTTACCCTTTTCTCTCATATTTTCACTCTGGGTTCCCGGGTAAAACTGATAGGGCCAATGGTTCTGTGTGAGGGGGCCCCAGACTCATACTTCCCCTTTCGTGTGCTCCTAACAGTCCTATCCCGGGGTTCATTTTATTTAGACTCTCCTACATTCATTGGATTCATTAGGTTAGGCCTGAGGATCGTTCGCTCTGATACCACTTTGTAACACCCTCATTTATTTAAGGGCCTGTACTAGGACTCCTCAGATAAATAAGGGTGTTACCATCTCGGTTTCCCGAGGCAGTAGATACAAAGGAAGATAAACAGTACTTTAAATAGAATTTAACTCAAGACATGTTCTTACATCCGTATCCAAAAGTCTTAACAAAACAAATAAAGTACAACTCGTATTAAACTGACTAAGGTGATCTAGACATCTAATCTGGTCCGGATCCAAGCTCTTCCTCCCATAGCTCCCCCTTAGTCTCAGCCACCTGTCAATCTGCTCCCCAATAATTGGTTCATCACAGGTGATCACGAATACACAGGGTCAACCACGAGGTTGAGTAGGGAAAAGATTAATATAACAATATAATAAACTCCGCACCGATCCAACGCCAAATAAACTCCGCACCGATCCAACGCCATATATACTCCGCACCGATCCAACGCCATATATACTCCGCACCGATCCAACCCCATATATACTCCGCACCGAGCCATCACCATATCACAAGACCCAATATATATATTCACATTGTAACGATATCTCAGAATAATATAGATAACACAATATAACGATCACATCATATTATATCACAAACATGCTTAATGATAAATAAGAACAGTTTACACAACATCATATACAGTATTTTCCCCTACCTGGAATAGCAGGAACGCAAATAATCCAAGGCTTGCTAGAAATGTTCCACGCGAAACCCGCTACCTATACACATATACGTAACGAATAAATAACCTTCCCAAACCCCTTAACAACTATGCTTACTATAAATAGAAACTTTCCATAAGTGGAATGTTTCCAAAAGTAGAAACCTTCCAGTTATAGAAACTTCCCAAAATATACAACTCCCAAAGAAAATAGAACTCCCATAACTTAAATAATTTCCCGACTCGCATCATTAATTAGCACGACCCAAAGCCGTAGCATGTCAACGAAATATTAATACAAGCCTAATACCATAATATTATTACTTAACATTAAAACATAAATAATAATAATAATAATAATAATAATAATAATAATAATAATAATAATAATAATAATAATAATAATAATAATAATAATAATAATAACCAAGAGTTTAGAAATAAAACAAAATAAATAAAACGAGGCTACCTCCAAAAACAGCCCGACTCAAGACCACCTTAAACGCTACCCTCCTACCACGGCCACAACACCACCACAGCCACCAACCACCGTCAGCCCACAAACGCTGCACCACCTACGACCCCGGCGACCACTAACACCCAGGTCGCCGGCCACTGGTGAAGAGAACCAGCCACCATAAACCTGCTGGAACTCCACCCCACACGTGACCAGCCTCCCTTACAGCCCCCTGTCGACAGCCACCCCGAACAGCCAACCACCCAAAACCGACACCCACACGAACCCCTGACACCGGTCCTCTAAACCACGGTGGTACCACCGTGTCGACCTCCCCCGAGTCAACGGTGGTACCACCCCCAACACAACCTCTGAACCCGACATTAGCATATTAAAAGAAACAGAGAACGACCAGGCTAGAAACCACCATCACAGCCGCTAACCTAGCCTCCTATACTGGACACGCCACCCACCAAGACGCACCTCTGACAACCACCAACCCAAAACGAAAACCCTGACTCGAGAAACCAACCCAAAACAGACTCGAATACACCCCCACAAAACCACACAGGTAACCATCGACTTCAACTGAAACAGCCGGGTTGTTTCAGACGACAAAACCACCATAATTGGTGGTTCCTGGTGACCAACGACCATCCCCTTGCTAGACCATACCCTTCCCCTAGCGTCACAGATCAAGGTTTAAACACTGACTCGATTCACCACTTATGAAAACACCCTCGAAAACAGAAGAAAACAACAAGGAAACGAAAGGAGAAACAGAAACGTGTTGTCACACTAAGTTTACCTCTAAAACGACCACCGTTAGGCTGCCTAGTAACCACCGTGAGCACTGCCTACCCAAGCTTTGTCGTGACGGCTGAGAGTGTATGGTGATAGAATGATAGATTAGGGTAACTTAGGTCTTAGAATTATGTTAAAAGGGTGACGGTAGGGAGTAGTATTAGTAGGGTTTGAGTTAAATTCCACAAAACAGCCGTGTGGGCTTGGGTGTAGCACGACTTACGAGGCCCAAATCACCGAGTCTAGAGGTTCAGGGATCGATCCCTCATAACCACACCACCGTGTGCCAAAGATATAGGGATCGAATCCTCATAAAAGCATAACCACTTGCTTAGCTTGGAAACTTAAACATAGGTGTTCAACAAATAAAACATATATCGACACAATTAAAACCTTAATTATCGAGTCTAAAATTTTGAGGTATTACAGAAGGGTATATAACAAACATTTTTTAGCCCTCTGAGCTCCCGAAACGAAAATTATCGGAAATTGCAAGAATGGTTAATCAAGTCAGAAAAAGCGGGCACAAAAATTTGCAAACACATCAGAAGACATATGACGTTATCGGTATGCTATAAACCAATTTCGGCTGAAAATCGGATAACCGTGTAAAAGTGATTTATAGTTGTTTATAGGGTCTAGAATCAAATAAGATATCTCATGATGCGATTTCGGACACGTGGTATAAAAGACGCTGAAAAATAACAATGGCCGCTCCGACCACCTGAAACAGCTCGAACTGAAGTATATATAATACACGTTTTTTAGGCCCATGAATTTCTGAAACAAAAATTACCGAAAATCGCACGGATTGTTAATCGAGTCAGATAAAGCGGGCACTAAAATTTGCAGAAACATCAGAAGACATTTAACGTTTAACGGTATGCGATAAACCAGTTTCGGCCGAAAATCGGATAACCGTGTAAAAGTGATTTATAGTTTTTTTTATGGCCTGGAATCGAATAAGATATCCCATGATGCAATTTCGGACACGTGGTAGAAAAACAGGCTGAAAAATAACAATGGCCGCTCCGACCACCCGAAACGGCTCGAATTGATGGGTAATACACGTTTTTTAGGTCTGTGAGCTCGCCGGAACGAAAATGTCCGAAAATCGCATTGATTGTTAATGGAGTTAGAAAAAGCGGACTCAAAAATTTTCAAAAAATCCGGAAGACATTTGACTTTACCGGTATGCTATAAACCAGTTTCGGCAGAAAATCGGATAACCATGTAAAAGTTATTTGTAGTTGTTTATAGGGTTTAGAATCGAATAAGATACCTCATGATGCGATTTCGGACACGTGGTAGAAAAACAAGCTGAAAAATAAAAATGGCCGCTCCGACCACCTGAAACAACTCGAATTGTAGCATATATAATACACGTTTTTTAGGCTTCTGAACTCCTATAACAAAAATTACCGAAAATCGCATGGATGGTTAATCGAGTCAGATAAAGCGGGCACAAAATTTTGCAAAAACATCAGAAGACACTTGACGCTACCGGTATCGTATAAACCAATTTCGGCCGAAAATGGGATAACCGTGTAAAAGTGATTTATAGGGTCTAGGATCGAATTAGATATCTCATGATGCAATTTCGGACACATGGTAGAAAAACAGGTTGAAAAACAACAATGGCCGCTCCGACCACCCGAAACAGCTCAAACAGAAGGATTTATAATACACGTTTTTCAGGCCTCTTCACTTCTGAAAAAAATGACCGAAAATCGCATGGATGGTTAATCGAGTCAGATGAAGCGGGCACAAAAAATTTCAAAAACATCAGAAGACATTTGATGTTACCGGTATGCTTTAAACCAGTTTCGGTCGAAAATCGGATTACCGTGTAAAAGTGATTTATAATTGTTTATAGGGTCTAGAATCGAAAAAGATACCTCATGATACGATTTCGTACACGTGGTAAAAATCAGGCTGAAATTAAAAATGGTCGCTCCGACCACCTGAAACGGCTCGAATTGAAGGGTATATAGCACACATTTTTTAGCCCTTCGAGCTCCCGAAACGAAAATTATCGGAAATTGCAAGAATGGTTAATCAAGTCAGAAAAAGCGGGCACAAAAAATTGCAAAAACATCAGAAGACATATGACGTTATCGGTATGCTATAAACCAATTTCGGCTGAAAATCGGATAACCGTGTAAAAGTGATTTATAGTTGTTTATAGGGTCTAGAATCAAATAAGATATCTCATGATGCGATTTCGGACACGTGGTATAAAAACACGCTGAAAAATAACAATGGCCGCTCCGACCACCCGAAACAGCTCGAACTGAAGTATATATAATACACGTTTTTTAGGCCCATGAATTTCTGAAACAAAAATTACCGAAAATCGCACGGATTGTTAATCGAGTCAGATAAAGCGGGCACTAAAATTTGCAGAAACATCAGAAGACATTTAACGTTTAACGGTATGCGATAAACCAGTTTCGGCCGAAAATCGGATAACCGTGTAAAAGTGATTTATAGTTTTTTTTATGGCCTGGAATCGAATAAGATATCCCATGATGCAATTTCGGACACGTGGTAGAAAAACAGGCTGAAAAATAACAATGGCCGCTCCGACCACCCGAAACGGCTCGAATTGATGGGTAATACACGTTTTTTAGGTCTGTGAGCTCGCCGGAACGAAAATGTCCGAAAATCGCATTGATTGTTAATGGAGTTAGAAAAAGCGGACTCAAAAATTTTCAAAAAATCCGGAAGACATTTGACTTTACCGGTTTGCTATAAACCAGTTTCGGCAGAAAATCGGATAACCATGTAAAAGTTATTTGTAGTTGTTTATAGGGTTTAGAATCGAATAAGATACCTCATGATGCGATTTCGGACACGTGGTAGAAAAACAAGCTGAAAAATAAAAATGGCCGCTCCGACCACCTGAAATAACTCGAATTGTAGCATATATAATACACGTTTTTTAGGCTTCTGAACTCCTATAACAAAAATTACCGAAAATCGCATGGATGGTTAATCGAGTCAGATAAAGCGGGCACAAAATTTTGCAAAAACATCAGAAGACACTTGACGCTACCGGTATCGTATAAACCAATTTCGGCCGAAAATGGGATAACCGTGTAAAAGTGATTTATAGGGTCTAGGATCGAATTAGATATCTCATGATGCAATTTCGGACACATGGTAGAAAAACAGGTTGAAAAACAACAATGGCCGCTCCGACCACCCGAAACAGCTCAAACAGAAGGATTTATAATACACGTTTTTCAGGCCTCTTCACTTCTGAAAAAAATGACCGAAAATCGCATGGATGGTTAATCGAGTCAGATGAAGCGGGCACAAAAAATTTCAAAAACATCAGAAGACATTTGATGTTACCGGTATGCTTTAAACCAGTTTCGGTCGAAAATCGGATTACCGTGTAAAAGTGATTTATAATTGTTTATAGGGTCTAGAATCGAAAAAGATACCTCATGATACGATTTCGTACACGTGGTAAAAATCAGGCTGAAATTAAAAATGGTCGCTCCGACCACCTGAAACGGCTCGAATTGAAGGGTATATAGCACACATTTTTTAGCCCTTCGAGCTCCCGAAACGAAAATTATCGGAAATTGCAAGAATGGTTAATCAAGTCAGAAAAAGCGGGCACAAAAATTTGCAAAAACATCAGAAGACATATGACGTTATCGGTATGCTATAAACCAATTTCGGCTGAAAATCGGATAACCGTGTAAAAGTGATTTATAGTTGTTTATAGGGTCTAGAATCAAATAAGATATCTCATGATGCGATTTCGGACACGTGGTATAAAAACACGCTGAAAAATAACAATGGCCGCTCCGACCACCCGAAACAGCTCGAACTGAAGTATATATAATACACGTTTTTTAGGCCCATGAATTTCTGAAACAAAAATTACCGAAAATCGCACGGATTGTTAATCGAGTCAGATAAAGCGGGCACTAAAATTTGCAGAAACATCAGAAGACATTTAACGTTTAACGGTATGCGATAAACCAGTTTCGGCCGAAAATCGGATAACCGTGTAAAAGTGATTTATAGTTTTTTTTATGGCCTGGAATCGAATAAGATATCCCATGATGCAATTTCGGACACGTGGTAGAAAAACAGGCTGAAAAATAACAATGGCCGCTCCGACCACCCGAAACGGCTCGAATTGATGGGTAATACACGTTTTTTAGGTCTGTGAGCTCGCCGGAACGAAAATGTCCGAAAATCGCATTGATTGTTAATGGAGTTAGAAAAAGCGGACTCAAAAATTTTCAAAAAATCCGGAAGACATTTGACTTTACCGGTTTGCTATAAACCAGTTTCGGCAGAAAATCGGATAACCATGTAAAAGTTATTTGTAGTTGTTTATAGGGTTTAGAATCGAATAAGATACCTCATGATGCGATTTCGGACACGTGGTAGAAAAACAAGCTGAAAAATAAAAATGGCCGCTCCGACCACCTGAAATAACTCGAATTGTAGCATATATAATACACGTTTTTTAGGCTTCTGAACTCCTATAACAAAAATTACCGAAAATCGCATGGATGGTTAATCGAGTCAGATAAAGCGGGCACAAAATTTTGCAAAAACATCAGAAGACACTTGACGCTACCGGTATCGTATAAACCAATTTCGGCCGAAAATGGGATAACCGTGTAAAAGTGATTTATAGGGTCTAGGATCGAATTAGATATCTCATGATGCAATTTCGGACACATGGTAGAAAAACAGGTTGAAAAACAACAATGGCCGCTCCGACCACCCGAAACAGCTCAAACAGAAGGATTTATAATACACGTTTTTCAGGCCTCTTCACTTCTGAAAAAAATGACCGAAAATCGCATGGATGGTTAATCGAGTCAGATGAAGCGGGCACAAAAAATTTCAAAAACATCAGAAGACATTTGATGTTACCGGTATGCTTTAAACCAGTTTCGGTCGAAAATCGGATTACCGTGTAAAAGTGATTTATAATTGTTTATAGGGTCTAGAATCGAAAAAGATACCTCATGATACGATTTCGTACACGTGGTAAAAATCAGGCTGAAATTAAAAATGGTCGCTCCGACCACCTGAAACGGCTCGAATTGAAGGGTATATAGCACACATTTTTTAGCCCTTCGAGCTCCCGAAACGAAAATTATCGGAAATTGCAAGAATGGTTAATCAAGTCAGAAAAAGCGGGCACAAAAATTTGCAAAAACATCAGAAGACATATGACGTTATCGGTATGCTATAAACCAATTTCGGCTGAAAATCGGATAACCGTGTAAAAGTGATTTATAGTTGTTTATAGGGTCTAGAATCAAATAAGATATCTCATGATGCGATTTCGGACACGTGGTATAAAAACACGCTGAAAAATAACAATGGCCGCTCCGACCACCCGAAACAGCTCGAACTGAAGTATATATAATACACGTTTTTTAGGCCCATGAATTTCTGAAACAAAAATTACCGAAAATCGCACGGATTGTTAATCGAGTCAGATAAAGCGGGCACTAAAATTTGCAGAAACATCAGAAGACATTTAACGTTTAACGGTATGCGATAAACCAGTTTCGGCCGAAAATCGGATAACCGTGTAAAAGTGATTTATAGTTTTTTTTATGGCCTGGAATCGAATAAGATATCCCATGATGCAATTTCGGACACGTGGTAGAAAAACAGGCTGAAAAATAACAATGGCCGCTCCGACCACCCGAAACGGCTCGAATTGATGGGTAATACACGTTTTTTAGGTCTGTGAGCTCGCCGGAACGAAAATGTCCGAAAATCGCATTGATTGTTAATGGAGTTAGAAAAAGCGGACTCAAAAATTTTCAAAAAATCCGGAAGACATTTGACTTTACCGGTTTGCTATAAACCAGTTTCGGCAGAAAATCGGATAACCATGTAAAAGTTATTTGTAGTTGTTTATAGGGTTTAGAATCGAATAAGATACCTCATGATACGATTTCGGACACGTGGTAGAAAAACAAGCTGAAAAATAAAAATGGCCGCTCCGACCACCTGAAATAACTCGAATTGTAGCATATATAATACACGTTTTTTAGGCTTCTGAACTCCTATAACAAAAATTACCGAAAATCGCATGGATGGTTAATCGAGTCAGATAAAGCGGGCACAAAATTTTGCAAAAACATCAGAAGACACTTGACGCTACCGGTATCGTATAAACCAATTTCGGCCGAAAATGGGATAACCGTGTAAAAGTGATTTATAGGGTCTAGGATCGAATTAGATATCTCATGATGCAATTTCGGACACATGGTAGAAAAACAGGTTGAAAAACAACAATGGCCGCTCCGACCACCCGAAACAGCTCAAACAGAAGGATTTATAATACACGTTTTTCAGGCCTCTTCACTTCTGAAAAAAATGACCGAAAATCGCATGGATGGTTAATCGAGTCAGATGAAGCGGGCACAAAAAATTTCAAAAACATCAGAAGACATTTGATGTTACCGGTATGCTTTAAACCAGTTTCGGTCGAAAATCGGATTACCGTGTAAAAGTGATTTATAATTGTTTATAGGGTCTAGAATCGAAAAAGATACCTCATGATACGATTTCGTACACGTGGTAAAAATCAGGCTGAAATTAAAAATGGTCGCTCCGACCACCTGAAACGGCTCGAATTGAAGGGTATATAGCACACATTTTTTAGCCCTTCGAGCTCCCGAAACGAAAATTATCGGAAATTGCAAGAATGGTTAATCAAGTCAGAAAAAGCGGGCACAAAAATTTGCAAAAACATCAGAAGACATATGACGTTATCGGTATGCTATAAACCAATTTCGGCTGAAAATCGGATAACCGTGTAAAAGTGATTTATAGTTGTTTATAGGGTCTAGAATCAAATAAGATATCTCATGATGCGATTTCGGACACGTGGTATAAAAACACGCTGAAAAATAACAATGGCCGCTCCGACCACCCGAAACAGCTCGAACTGAAGTATATATAATACACGTTTTTTAGGCCCATGAATTTCTGAAACAAAAATTACCGAAAATCGCACGGATTGTTAATCGAGTCAGATAAAGCGGGCACTAAAATTTGCAGAAACATCAGAAGACATTTAACGTTTAACGGTATGCGATAAACCAGTTTCGGCCGAAAATCGGATAACCGTGTAAAAGTGATTTATAGTTTTTTTTATGGCCTGGAATCGAATAAGATATCCCATGATGCAATTTCGGACACGTGGTAGAAAAACAGGCTGAAAAATAACAATGGCCGCTCCGACCACCCGAAACGGCTCGAATTGATGGGTAATACACGTTTTTTAGGTCTGTGAGCTCGCCGGAACGAAAATGTCCGAAAATCGCATTGATTGTTAATGGAGTTAGAAAAAGCGGACTCAAAAATTTTCAAAAAATCCGGAAGACATTTGACTTTACCGGTATGCTATAAACCAGTTTCGGCAGAAAATCGGATAACCATGTAAAAGTTATTTGTAGTTGTTTATAGGGTTTAGAATCGAATAAGATACCTCATGATGCGATTTCGGACACGTGGTAGAAAAACAAGCTGAAAAATAAAAATGGCCGCTCCGACCACCTGAAACAACTCGAATTGTAGCATATATAATACACGTTTTTTAGGCTTCTGAACTCCTATAACAAAAATTACCGAAAATCGCATGGATGGTTAATCGAGTCAGATAAAGCGGGCACAAAATTTTGCAAAAACATCAGAAGACACTTGACGCTACCGGTATCGTATAAACCAATTTCGGCCGAAAATGGGATAACCGTGTAAAAGTGATTTATAGGGTCTAGGATCGAATTAGATATCTCATGATGCAATTTCGGACACATGGTAGAAAAACAGGTTGAAAAACAACAATGGCCGCTCCGACCACCCGAAACAGCTCAAACAGAAGGATTTATAATACACGTTTTTCAGGCCTCTTCACTTCTGAAAAAAATGACCGAAAATCGCATGGATGGTTAATCGAGTCAGATGAAGCGGGCACAAAAAATTTCAAAAACATCAGAAGACATTTGATGTTACCGGTATGCTTTAAACCAGTTTCGGTCGAAAATCGGATTACCGTGTAAAAGTGATTTATAATTGTTTATAGGGTCTAGAATCGAAAAAGATACCTCATGATACGATTTCGTACACGTGGTAAAAATCAGGCTGAAATTAAAAATGGTCGCTCCGACCACCTGAAACGGCTCGAATTGAAGGGTATATAGCACACATTTTTTAGCCCTTCGAGCTCCCGAAACGAAAATTATCGGAAATTGCAAGAATGGTTAATCAAGTCAGAAAAAGCGGGCACAAAAAATTGCAAAAACATCAGAAGACATATGACGTTATCGGTATGCTATAAACCAATTTCGGCTGAAAATCGGATAACCGTGTAAAAGTGATTTATAGTTGTTTATAGGGTCTAGAATCAAATAAGATATCTCATGATGCGATTTCGGACACGTGGTATAAAAACACGCTGAAAAATAACAATGGCCGCTCCGACCACCCGAAACAGCTCGAACTGAAGTATATATAATACACGTTTTTTAGGCCCATGAATTTCTGAAACAAAAATTACCGAAAATCGCACGGATTGTTAATCGAGTCAGATAAAGCGGGCACTAAAATTTGCAGAAACATCAGAAGACATTTAACGTTTAACGGTATGCGATAAACCAGTTTCGGCCGAAAATCGGATAACCGTGTAAAAGTGATTTATAGTTTTTTTTATGGCCTGGAATCGAATAAGATATCCCATGATGCAATTTCGGACACGTGGTAGAAAAACAGGCTGAAAAATAACAATGGCCGCTCCGACCACCCGAAACGGCTCGAATTGATGGGTAATACACGTTTTTTAGGTCTGTGAGCTCGCCGGAACGAAAATGTCCGAAAATCGCATTGATTGTTAATGGAGTTAGAAAAAGCGGACTCAAAAATTTTCAAAAAATCCGGAAGACATTTGACTTTACCGGTTTGCTATAAACCAGTTTCGGCAGAAAATCGGATAACCATGTAAAAGTTATTTGTAGTTGTTTATAGGGTTTAGAATCGAATAAGATACCTCATGATGCGATTTCGGACACGTGGTAGAAAAACAAGCTGAAAAATAAAAATGGCCGCTCCGACCACCTGAAATAACTCGAATTGTAGCATATATAATACACGTTTTTTAGGCTTCTGAACTCCTATAACAAAAATTACCGAAAATCGCATGGATGGTTAATCGAGTCAGATAAAGCGGGCACAAAATTTTGCAAAAACATCAGAAGACACTTGACGCTACCGGTATCGTATAAACCAATTTCGGCCGAAAATGGGATAACCGTGTAAAAGTGATTTATAGGGTCTAGGATCGAATTAGATATCTCATGATGCAATTTCGGACACATGGTAGAAAAACAGGTTGAAAAACAACAATGGCCGCTCCGACCACCCGAAACAGCTCAAACAGAAGGATTTATAATACACGTTTTTCAGGCCTCTTCACTTCTGAAAAAAATGACCGAAAATCGCATGGATGGTTAATCGAGTCAGATGAAGCGGGCACAAAAAATTTCAAAAACATCAGAAGACATTTGATGTTACCGGTATGCTTTAAACCAGTTTCGGTCGAAAATCGGATTACCGTGTAAAAGTGATTTATAATTGTTTATAGGGTCTAGAATCGAAAAAGATACCTCATGATACGATTTCGTACACGTGGTAAAAATCAGGCTGAAATTAAAAATGGTCGCTCCGACCACCTGAAACGGCTCGAATTGAAGGGTATATAGCACACATTTTTTAGCCCTTCGAGCTCCCGAAACGAAAATTATCGGAAATTGCAAGAATGGTTAATCAAGTCAGAAAAAGCGGGCACAAAAATTTGCAAAAACATCAGAAGACATATGACGTTATCGGTATGCTATAAACCAATTTCGGCTGAAAATCGGATAACCGTGTAAAAGTGATTTATAGTTGTTTATAGGGTCTAGAATCAAATAAGATATCTCATGATGCGATTTCGGACACGTGGTATAAAAACACGCTGAAAAATAACAATGGCCGCTCCGACCACCCGAAACAGCTCGAACTGAAGTATATATAATACACGTTTTTTAGGCCCATGAATTTCTGAAACAAAAATTACCGAAAATCGCACGGATTGTTAATCGAGTCAGATAAAGCGGGCACTAAAATTTGCAGAAACATCAGAAGACATTTAACGTTTAACGGTATGCGATAAACCAGTTTCGGCCGAAAATCGGATAACCGTGTAAAAGTGATTTATAGTTTTTTTTATGGCCTGGAATCGAATAAGATATCCCATGATGCAATTTCGGACACGTGGTAGAAAAACAGGCTGAAAAATAACAATGGCCGCTCCGACCACCCGAAACGGCTCGAATTGATGGGTAATACACGTTTTTTAGGTCTGTGAGCTCGCCGGAACGAAAATGTCCGAAAATCGCATTGATTGTTAATGGAGTTAGAAAAAGCGGACTCAAAAATTTTCAAAAAATCCGGAAGACATTTGACTTTACCGGTATGCTATAAACCAGTTTCGGCAGAAAATCGAATAACCATGTAAAAGTTATTTGTAGTTGTTTATAGGGTTTAGAATCGAATAAGATACCTCATGATGCGATTTCGGACACGTGGTAGAAAAACAAGCTGAAAAATAAAAATGGCCGCTCCGACCACCTGAAATAGCTCGAATTGTAGCATATATAATACACGTTTTTTAGGCTTCTGAACTCCTATAACAAAAATTACCGAAAATCGCATGGATGGTTAATCGAGTCAGATAAAGCGGGCACAAAATTTTGCAAAAACATCAGAAGACACTTGACGCTACCGGTATCATATAAACCAATTTCGGCCGAAAATGGGATAACCGTGTAAAAGTGATTTATAGGGTCTAGGATCGAATAAGATATCTCATGATGCAATTTCGGACACATGGTAGAAAAACAGGTTGAAAAACAACAATGGCCGCTCCGACCACCCGAAACAGCTCAAACAGAAGGATTTATAATACACGTTTTTTAGGCCTCTGAACTTCTGAAAAAAATGACCGAAAATCGCACGGATGGTTAATCGAGTCAGATGAAGCGGGCACAAAAAATTTCAAAAACATCAGAAGACATTTGATGTTACCGGTATGCTTTAAACCAGTTTCGGTCGAAAATCGGATTACTGTGTAAAAGTGATTTATAATTGTTTATAGGGTCTAGAATCGAAAAAGATACCTCATGATACGATTTCGTACACGTGGTAAAAATCAGGCTGAAATTAAAAATGGTCGCTCCGACCACCTGAAACGGCTCGAATTGAAGGGTATATAACACACATTTTTTAGCCCTCTGAGCTCCCGAAACAAAAATTATCGCAAATTGCAAGAATGGTTGCCAAGCCCTCTCATCTTCTTAGGAAGGGTTGCCAAGCCTTCCTGTGTGTTGTTACAGCTGCTAAACCATCGCTACCGAAGCTTGAAGATGTAGCCATTGTTCGTGAGTATCCAGACGTGTTCCCAGATGATTTGCCAGGGATACCGCCAGAGAGAGATGTGGAGTTCACTATTGAACTTGTTCCAGGTACAGGACCGATTTCTAAAGCTCCTTACCGTATGGCTCCACCAGAGTTGAAAGAGTTGAAGCAGCAATTGGAAGAGATGATCGAGAAGGGTTTCATTAGACCTAGTGCTTCTCCGTGGGGTGCTCCCGTTTTGTTCGTTAAGAAGAAAGATGGTTCCATGAGACTGTGTATCGACTATAGAGAGCTGAACCGAGTGACCGTGAAGAACAGATATCCTTTGCCTAGGATAGATGATTTGTTTGATCAGTTGAGAGGTGCTTCTAGGTTTTCTAAGATTGATCTTCGATCGGGTTATCATCAGATTCCAGTGAGAGAGGCGGATATTGCGAAGACTGCTTTTCGTACCAGATACGGGCATTTTGAGTTCGTGGTTATGCCATTTGGGTTGACTAATGCACCGGCTATTTTTATGGATCAGATGAACCGTACCTTCAGTGAGTATCTTGATACGTGTGTTGTGGTTTTCATTGATGACATCTTGATATATTCGAAGACCGATGAGGAACATGCTGAGCATCTTCGATTGATTCTAGGGATTCTGCGCAGACAGAAATGGTTCGCAAAGTTTTCGAAGTGTGAATTTTGGCTCTCGAAAGTTGTCTTTTTAGGACATGTGATATCCAGCGAGGGTGTGATGGTAGATCCCGCGAAGATAGAGGCTGTGGTTGATTGGGAGAGTCCCAAAGATGTTGGGGAGATCCGTAGTTTCCTTGGATTGGCTGGTTATTATCGTAGATTCGTTGAGGATTTCTCTAGACTAGCTCGCCCGATGACTCAGTTGCTGAAGAAAGAAGCCAAATTTGTGTGGACCGACAAGTGTGAGAGTTCTTTTCAGGAGTTGAAGACCAGATTGACTTCCGCCCCCGTGTTAGCTTTGCCAGAGATCGGAGTGGATTTTGCTGTGTATTGTGATGCTTCGATGTTAGGACTTGGATGCGTACTGATGCAGAGTGGTAAGGTGATAGCCTACTCATCTAGACAGTTGAGAGTTCATGAGGTGAACTATCCGACACATGATTTGGAGTTGGCCGCAGTTGTTCATGCCTTGAAGATGTGGCGACATTACCTGATGGGATCTCATTGCCGTATTTTCACAGATCACAAGAGCCTTAAGTACATTTTCACTCAGAAAGACCTTAACATGAGACAGAGACGTTGGCTAGAGTTGGTAAAAGATTACGACATCGAGTTGTTATATCATGAGGGAAAAGCCAATGTAGTTGCAGATGCGCTTAGTCGCAAGACTTCTCACTCGATGAGTGCCATGAGAGTATTGCCCGATGAGTTGTGTTCCGAGTTCCGGAAGCTGAGATTAGAGATGGTGGGTAGTGGTTTTGATTGGTTAGCTGCTATGATTGCCGAACCGTCGTTATATTGGGAGATTCGCCGGAGTTTGCCTTCAGATGCCGATTTCAAGAAGTTCGAGGCTAAGATTTCGAGTGGTGTTGCACCTGACTTGGTGATTGATGCTGATGGTTTCCTTAAGTTCTGTGGTAGGATGTATGTTCCTGATGTGCCAGATTTGAGGAAGAAGGTTCTTGATGAGGCTCATTTGTCACCGTACTCCGATTATCCAGGAGGAGAGAAGATGCACAAGGATTTGAGGCTTATGTTTTGGTGGCCTGGTATGAAGAAGGAGATCTTGGATTATGTTAGTAGGTGCTTGACTTGTCAACAAGTCAAGATAGAGCATAGGAGACCTGGTGGTTTGCTACAGCCGCTTCCCGTTCCTCAGTGGAAGTGGGAGTGTATATCTATGGATTTTGTGACAGCTTTGCCTAAGACCGTGGGAGGCAAAGATGCGATTTGGGTTATTGTCGATCGTCTAACTAAGTGTGCCAGATTCGTGCCGATCAGAGAGACATGGGATATGGACCGTTTAGCCAGGGCTTATATTGCTGAGATAGTCCGATATCATGGCGTGCCGAGAGAGATAGTTTCAGATCGTGATCCTCGTTTTTGTTCCAGGTTATGGAAGGCTTTGCAGGAGGCTATGGGTAGCCGTTTGTTGATGAGCACCGCATTTCATGCCGCGACCGATGGTCAGTCCGAGAGGACCATACAGACACTTGAGGATTTGCTCCGCGCTTGTGCCCTCGACTTTCAGAGTTCTTGGGAGCAGTGTTTGCCGTTGGTAGAGTTTTCTTACAACAACAGTTATCATGCTTCCATTGGTATGGCTCCGTACGAGGCTCTTTATGGTAGGAAGTGCCGTAGTCCGATTTGTTGGGACCAGGCTAGTGACGTTCGTGACCTAGGACCGGACCAGTTAGCTGTTACTATCGATCAGGTCCAGCTTATCAGAGGTAGGATGAAAGCCGCTCAGGACCGACAGAAGTCCTATGCAGATGTCCGTCGTAGACCCTTAGAGTTTGAAGTGGGTGATCGAGTTTTCTTGAGAGTTTCTCCGATGAAAGGTGTTAAGAGATTCGGAGTTAAGGGCAAGCTAAGCCCTAAGTACATTGGACCTTTTGTGATCGCGAAGAAGATTGGCGCCGTAGCTTATCGTTTGGACTTGCCTCCTGGTTTGGGCAAAGTTCATAGCGTTTTCCACGTTTCCCAGCTCCGCAGATACATTAGTGACCCGATTCATGTTTTGCCTAGAGAGATTGAGAACTTGGAGCCGAGTCTTGCTTTTGAGGAGCGTCCCGTGAAGATCCTTGACCGTCAGGAGAGGAAGCTTAGGAGCAAGGTGGTGCCCTTGGTGAAGATCCTTTGGCGTTGCGGTGATGTCGAGGAGCAGACTTGGGAGACTGAGACTTCGATGCGTGCTGCGCATCCTTTCTTATTCGATTGAGGTATAGTATATAGATTTATATCCGTTCGAGTTTCGAGGACGAAACTTTTTGAAGTCGGGGTGATTGTAACATTCCGTATTTTCGTAAAATCCAATTTAATCGTTTTTAATTATTTTACGTAATAAAATAATATTTTAATAATTTAATTCGGAAAATTTTAATGAAATAAGTCAGATCCGTCTTAAGAACCTCAAGTTCTTAAGACGAATACAACTTGGCATCATTTAATATCCGACTCAAATAACCGTGTAAATATCCAACCCATCTTATTTACTCGGAAAGGACAGTCCTTAAATCCCCCTAAACCCCTAATGTGTCGACATTCAACCTCCTTCAACATTTCATTTCACTGTAAC
This sequence comes from Silene conica, assembly GCA_029255685.2. Taxonomy (NCBI): domain Eukaryota; kingdom Viridiplantae; phylum Streptophyta; class Magnoliopsida; order Caryophyllales; family Caryophyllaceae; genus Silene; species Silene conica. The sequence goes on along the minus strand of CM055312.2, from coordinate 45,986,610 downwards.
TTAACATCCTCAAAACCTCCTTAAAACCTTCCTTTCTTTTGTGAAATTCTTCTTCATCCGTTCTTCAAATCACAAAAGTAAGTACATTTTCGGAATCCTCGTTCAATTTCCAAGTCATCCGTCACTTCGGTTTCTCAATTCCATCACTTCGAAAATTCAGCCTGTTTTGCATAATTCCGTTTTTATGTTCCTAAACTGGTTTTTCCGTGTTGTAGGTGAAGGACTTGACAACCCGGACGTTGATAGCTTCATACTCGAGGAAGATATTTAGCCGGATAAGCTTAAGAGGTGACGATAATGAGAAACTCGGCCTTTATGTGTATATTAGCATATTTGTTGCGATTCTTGTGTGGTTTCTGTTTTTGTTGTTAAAGGTTGATCAAAGGACTTAGTAATATGTTTAGGATGATGTTATGATGTTGAATTCATGCTTGAATCGATTGTTATGTGTTCTTAAACATATTTTCAGTTTTTCTCATTTTGCGACGGATACTAGTTGATTCCGTTTGAGGATTGTTATGGGACTTGCTTGCTGGTAGATTAGTGGTAATTGATGTTTAATATTGTTTTTTTTTTTTGGTAAAGGTAAAAAATATTATTAAGTAACCAACAAAGAAGGTAGAAAACCTTCCTTACAAAAAAGATTACATCATCAAGCTATCTAGCCAGACCTTGTCTCTGCAATGGTTCTGGTCATTACAACGATCTTTAAGTTTACTCAACATCTCATCTTTAATCATATTGAACACCCTACTAGGTCTAAGGAGTTTGAATTCAACCCTTGCTTTGTTCCTTTGATTCCATATATGATAGATTAAAGCATTTAGTATGCTATTGATCACCCCTCTCTTCATTTTCGAGCCTCTTCTTCTTAATCTCCATTCTGTGATATTACCAGTTGGGATATTCAGTCTGAGCCACTGATTAATATGCTCCAGTACTTTAGTACTGTATATGCAGTGAAAGAACAGATGGGAACTCATCTCTGGTGCAGCCCCACACAAACAGCAGGTATCAGTATCTGCTATCCCATATCTCATGAGCTTGTCTCTTGTACTCAATGCATCATGATGATACAACCAGTTCACAAATGAATGCTTCCTAGTTGGCCATCCATTCCAGACCAGGAGAGGCCAATTTGGAGTAGTAATGTCTGGTCTCAACAGGGAGTAGGTTGCCTGGATAGAGTAGGCAGTAGAAGTCCCAAAGAAGTTACTGTCAACTGTAAGTAAGGCATTCTTCATCTTGCAAATGTTCTTCCAAGTCCAAGCCACATCCAGGGGAGGATTGTAATGCTCCCATTCAATCCCTTTCAGGTATGTATGATTAATCCACTGAACCCAAAGTTTATCTGGCTTAGCATGAACCCACCAAGCCAGTTTCCCCACTGCTGCCTTGTTCCAGGTACTGGCATTTCTGATTCCCAGTCCCCCTTCTTTTACAGTCCTACAAGCCTTATCCCATGAAACAGGAGGCACTCGTTTAAACTCAGGCCCCCCATCCCATAGATAGTTCCTGCATAAGGACTCCAATTTATGTATAACAGCAGAGGGTAGAATAAAGATTTTTGCCCAATATCTATGTAAAGTTTGAAGCACAGATTTAACTAGAACTAACCTCCCAGCATAGGACAGTTTTTTGACCCCCATAGTTCTAATTCTTTCCATAACCTTATCAATAATAGGATAGCAATCCCTTTCATTCAGCTTAGTGGGCTTAATAGGCACCCCTAAGTATCTAAAAGGGAGAGTTCCTTCCATACAGCCTGCTACCTGTAGAATATCAGTCTTGATGTTGTTATGAACCCCATTGAAATAAACATTGGTTTTACCTGGACTCATTTTTAAACCAGAGGCAGCAGAGAAGCTAGCAAAAGTTCTTAACATGACCATAATTGACTGGATATCTCCCTTACTGAAAAGCAAGAGGTCGTCTGCAAACATCAGGTGGGTGAGCTTCATTGGACTACACAGAGGATGGTACTTGAAAGGCATAGTTTGAGTAGTGTGAGCCAGAAGTTTAGATAAGTACTCCATACATATAGTGAACAAAAGAGGTGACAAGGGATCCCCTTGTCTGAGGCCTCTTTTCCCCTTAAAGAACCCAAAATTGTCCCCATTAAGACATAGAGAAAAGGAAGTAGTGCTAACACATTCCTTGATCAGATTGATGTATTGGTGAGGGAAATCAAGAGCAATCAGCATCTGGAACACAAAGTCCCACTCTGTAGTGTCATAGGCTTTTTGTAAGTCTATCTTGAACATACACCTGGGTGACACTGTTTTCCTTTCATACAGCCTGATAAGGTCCTGGCAAATGAGAATATTCTCAAGGATACTTCTACCCTTAATGAACCCACCCTGTGTAGGTGAAATGATATCTGGGAGGACTCTTGCTAATCTGTTGCACAGGAGTTTAGAAATGACTTTGTACACCACATTGCAACAAGATATAGGTCTGAATTGTGTACCATTCTGAGGATTGGCTACTTTGGGAATAAGAGTGACAGTTGTGGCATTTAGTTGCTTCAAAAGTTGGCCAGTTGTAAAGAACTCATGTATAGCCTCACAAACATCCTCCTGGACATGTTCCCAACTTGCTTTGAAAAACTTGCTAGTGAAACCATCTGGGCCTGGGGATTTCTCATCTGGAATACTGAAGAGAGTCTCTCTGATTTCTGCATTACTAATTGGTTGAAGTAAGATTTCTTTGTGAATATTGGTACAAGTGTTGCCCTTCTGGACAATATCTTTGGACACTGCTGTATTTGGAACACTACTACCTAGTAAATGTTCATAGAACTTTAGGAAGCTTGTCTGTATGGCCTCAGTAGCAGTATGATTAATTCCTTCTGTGTCTGTGATCTGGTAGATGTTATTCTGTTTCCTCCTGGCTCTCATTATACCATGAAAGAATGCAGTATTTGCATCCCCTTCCTGTAGCCATTGTGCCTTTGATTTCTGTTGCAGGTAAGTGATCAGGTGGGATTTGAGAGTAGTATATTTAGCATGTGCCTCATACTCCTCCCTCATGAGCTGCACATCCCCTGGTGTAGTAATGAGATTCTCCTGGCATACCTGCAGATGTTTCCTTGCCACTTCAGTGGCCACCTCAATATCAGCAAATCTCTGTTGATTGAGTTCTTTCAAAGGCTGCTTCATTGCTCTCATTTTATGTACCAAAATGTACATCCTTGTGCCATAAACTGAGCTATGCCAGCCCCTCTGGATGATTTGCTGATAATCCATAGCCTCACACCACATATTCATAAATTTGAAAGGTCTATTCCTTGTATCAACTTCCTGGCCATTGCTAATAATACAAGGATTATGGTCAAAATAACCCTCTGGCAGATAATGAGCCTGCATCTTAGGGAACTGACTATCCCATGCTACATTAGTAAACACCCTGTCAAGCTTAGTATAAACTCTATCCTCAGGTTTCTGCTTGTTGGTCCAGGTGTAGAAAGCTCCTTTCCGAGGACATTCAGCCAATTCACAGTACTCTATACATTCTTTGAAAGGAACTGCCTCAGCCATATTGAAACCCCCTCCTAATCTCTCTTCTAGTTGCATAACACAGTTGAAGTCACCCCCAACTGCCCAAGGTCCTTGCATCCCATCAGCTAACCTTGTAAGGTTATCCCACAGATCTTCCCTCTCAACCACTCCATTGAATGCATACACCATGGTGATGGTGCATTTCTTCTGACTTGGCTTGTAGAGAACTTGAAGATGGATATATTGAGGATGGTACTCCAAGAAATCCACTGTATATTCCTCTGGATTCCATCCTATCCAGATTCTGCCCCCTGGGTGAGTGTGAGTATTCGAACTTATGCTCCAGTTATTAAACATAGTCATAGCTTGATGATAATTCTTAGGTTTTATTTTTGTCTCTAATAAAGCAAATAATCCTACTTTATTCAGAAGTAAAAGTTTATTTATGTCCTTTTGTTTTTCAACCCTATTCATGCCCCTCACATTCCATATACCAATAATCATTGGGGTATAGAAGGCGATCGTGGCCTGCTCATTCCTCCAGACTTACCACTTCCTGTAACTACATGAGCATAGGAAGGACTCTGGCAATTATCATGAACATCTTGTGTAGCAAATTTGAAGGTTGTAGGTCGATTAATGGAGTTTTCATAAGTTGCGTTTTTGCAAAATTGTGTTACAGGCTCTCTGAGCCGGTCGACCGACCGGCCGCCGGTCGACCGGCTGAGAAAGCATTTGGGTGTTTTTCGTAAAATTTAGGAGAATGGCCTTGGGACTGCCAGCCGGCCGACCGGCTGCCTGCCGACCGGCTGGTGGTCATTTTTCCCTTGTATTGTATGTTTTCGCAATGAACATAGGATAGGAGGGAGCCCAGCCGGTAGACCGGCCGCCTGCCAGCTTGCTGGGAGTGCACTTGGGGAAGGGTTACGAGTTTTGTGAAGGCTGAGAGGTCACCAGCCGGCCGACCGGCTGCCTGCCGACCGGCTGGGAACCCTTTCTTGTATGTCTCGGTTTTCAAGGAAGAAGAAGGCTGAGAGGTCACCAGCCGGCCGACCGACTGCCTGCCGACCGGCTGGGGACCCCTGAAGGTTTTCTATTGTTTTTCGATCGTAACTTTTAAGTGCTTAATCGGTTTTGATTGAAACTCGTTTTGTGTACCTGTGGCGTACATTTGAGGTCCCCGGTGTACGGGCAACATTTTATTGGGTTCGGGAATGCAGTTAGGATAGAGACCCCCCGGTCGGGTAACCGAAAGGGAAACCGGCTCTCCCTCGTTTTAGTTTCCGGGATCAATTAAGTGTTGATTAGAAGTTTAAGAAGTTAGAACTATAGGTTAGTTTCTACCTTTGGATGTTAGTTGTTACAATGGTTGTCGCGTGGTGGGATATGTGTTGAGTTCACCTCTGGACCCACTACGTGTTTATATGTCGCGTGACGGGATATGTGTTAAGTTCACCTCTGGACCCGTTACGTGTTTTGCTTGGGCGTGTCAGGATATGTGTTAAGCTCACCTCTGGACCTGACACGTGATCGGTTGTCGTACACGGGATATGTGTTAAGTTCACCTCTGGACCCGTTGTGCGATGACTGCGTATTGGGATATGTGTTAAGTTCACCTCTGGACCCAATACATGTTTGTAGCATCGGGATATGTGTTAAGTTCACCTCTGGACCCTTTGCTTTTGGATGATTAGGGATATGTGTTAAGTTCACCTCTGGACCCTCTTCATGGTTGTAAGTTTAGGGATATGTGTTAAGTTCACCTCTGGACCCTTTACTTGATTAGATGTTGGGATATGTGTTAAGTTCACCTCTGGACCCGACATAGTGTAGTAATGGGATATGTGTTAAGTTCACCTCTGGACCCGTTGCTAGAGTTATGAATGTGTATCTGCTTGCCTAGGTGATGGTACAGTGTCAGATATGCATGATGAGTTACGGGTGTGTAACACCCCCATTTATTTAAGAGCCTTAGCAAGACATTCTCAAACAAATAGAGCTGTTACCATCTCGGAATGTTCGAGATAGTGAATAACAAAGTAAAACAACCAAAGTACTTTATATTAAACTGATAAAATTTAAACTCGGATTGTTACAGTTATTACATCGTAGAAAACAAAATACAACTGATGACTCTTCTAGATGTGATATAATCCTAAGTCGGTCCAAAGTATGCATCTCACATTCCTGCCCCAGCTCCTAGCTCATCTGTCTCCGACCTGTAGAATCTACTCCCCATTCCGGATCATCGTAGGTGTACACGAATACACTGTCAACCTCGCGGTTGAGTAGGATAACACAATAATTATAATGCAACAATTATGATATGCAAATGCAATGATATGCTCGAGCTCAATCTCATTCTCAATCACAATCTCAATCTCAAACCCGTGACACCCAGCCAAACCGAACCTCCCGGCAGACTATAATCGGCCGTCGCCGAACACCAGCATAACAGCTGAGGTCACCAGGTCTAGTCCTGCAGAACTAGCCTGGGCCCAATAATATCTCATCATCCCAAATCCGTATCCAATGCACATGTCATGCTCGTGAATGCAACAATACTCTAAATCAATCATGCGATTAAATAATGCAATGTGCGTACCAATAATATATAGTAAACAACACTTATTCCAACCGACACCGTTCTCATATAAATCATGCTCAACATCCATAACACGCAATCCAACATTCATTCATAACACATCATAGAGTATAAGGTCAATGTATCCTACCTGGATAGCAATATAATCCAATCATGCAGCTAACATCCAATCAGTAGCATCACTCCATCACATACTCAACACCTAATACAATAATATACTTAATTACTAATTAATACAATTACGCAACCAACACAATATATCAATCATTCCAATTAATTATCTAAATAGTATATTACGCATAACGAGGCCGTATTAAACATTATTATTTCAATTAACTTAAACAACTCGTTCTTATTACTTTTATAACTAACTTCAATTAAATAACCGAACATAGAAAATATAATCGGATTATTGACAACCGTCACATTCTTATATGAAATTTACATAACAACTTATATACATAAGTATTATAAACAATATTTACTAATAATAATTAACTACCACACTATAACAACTATAACAATAATAACATTAATAATAATAATATAATACGTCGACAACGATAACAACAACGAATAATACTAATAACAACTAAAACAATAATACTTATAACAATAATAATATAATACTAATAATAGTAGTATACGTACAAACCACCTTAACCTATACTAATAATATAGTATTAATATTAATAATAATATAATAGTAATAATAATAATGCATGATAAAACTATATCCTACGCTTAACTCAATTAAATGACCCAAATACGAAAATAACACACTTCGACCACCAAACAACCTTCAACCACCAAACACCACCATGGCAGTGCCCTAACCGTCGACCCGACCACCCTAACCTAACCCACTGAGCCTAGTTTCGAGTAAGGTCTGGAAAGATTGGAATACGAGTTTTGTACTACGCTTTAAATACCTTATTTTGCGTCCCTGCCTACAACCACCATGTACTCCGCTTTCAGCAGTCACCCATAACCACCATGACGGTCGACTAAACCCCGTCGACCACCCCCTTGCACCCAAGGTCTGTTGGTTAGCTCCGACAAGCCCAGAACACGACACAACTCCCCTGTACAATCCCGTGTCACCGCGTCTTTCGAAACCAACCACCACCACAGTGGTCCAACATAGCCACGAGCAGGTCAGGGTGTCACCCACAGTCCTATCCTAGCCGAGTCCATGGTCTGGTTAGTCGAAACCCATCTAGTCTAGGTTTAGGTCGAATTAAGACTATGCGATAACGAAGTAAACCATAATCGAATTTAAATGATAAAAGCCATATATAATCGTACTAACTATTAAACCAAAACACGATCGAAAGAAATGTAGACTTACGATGATGATGAAGAAGACATACTATCCGTGTTGATAAAAATCCGGCGATGAAAGAGATAGGTTAGTTGTGAGTATGAAAGCGTGACGAAGTCGAAGGAACGAAATGAAGGAGGTTGAGGCGGTGGACATGATTATATGGGTTTAGGGTTTGAAAAAGAATGGCCCATAATTGGTGGGTTTGAGTTGAGCGTACTCCAACTTACATGGAACATAGTAATATATTATAATGTAACGTAATATTATAATAATAATAACAACGTAGTTTGTGCGTACGGAATATAATAATAATGTGTTACTACTACTAGTATTATTATTGTGCGTACGGAAAATACGGAGTATTATGAAAGAACGTATTATTATAACTATAAAATACGGAGTATTACAGTCTTCCCTCCTTAAAATGAACTTCGTCCCGAAGTTTGCCACCCCAAAACGATAAAGACAACATCTAACAAGCATGAAACGGACACAAGTAGCACTTATAAAGTCTTCGAAACACGAAACGTATTCCATGCTCCTTATGAAAACTTTGTCCCCAAAGTTTAACATACGACAGAAACACAGGACACTTAAAGAAGAACCACACATTGACCAAAACATAATAAATTAATCAGGAGACTCCGTGTATGGTAAATCTCAGTCAAATCAATCATGATATATATCATCTAGCCAGATAGCAATTCATCAAGATTTTACAATCCTATCCTCCTTAAGACATGGTTACGTCCCCGTAACCCCATTTTAAAATGTCACACCCAAAGCTCAAGATGATCACCGAAACAATAGTCACAAATCATCTGATACGTTAATTACTCGATACTTGGACAGCTAGCATCCGACTTTTAAAGTAACAACTATACTTATCAGTTTCATGCTACGCAGTAAAAAGAAAAATCAAGGTAACTAACACTTATATACCCTTGGAAATATATATATATATATAAATATATATATATATATATATATATATATATATATATATATATATTTAAACACAACTTAACACATTTACACCAATGTAGAAAATCAGCTAACTCATAGTTCATACTTGACAAATTAAAACATTTCAGGCGCATAATCAAATTATGGAGACAAAATCTTGTTTATTCACATAAGAGAAAATGACATTAGGCCAAATTTCATCAACACGTAGTTATTGATTCTGTCATATTGCAAAACAATTACCATAATCGTCAACACATCCGTTTTATCATTAATTATCACCTTGAGAACATTTGAAACTTTCAAAACAACGAAGTTGTAATTAATGGCAATTTATAAACTTGAATCAACGGACGGTTTTACAAGCTACATACGAAAGCAAGACTACACGGAGACAATCTAACTCTTCTTCACTATAGCGTTATTCCTGTAAATTGTAACTCATGTAGTATAAAAAAAAAAATTTAGCGATGAAAGAAAACGAATTCACAAGACTAGCGCGCCTATAATACACATGTCAACCAAATTACTAACTCAAAATATTGTGATCAGATTTGAACATAACAATATGTAATTCACCTTGTGGCATAACATTAGTGTCGGTATAAATGAAACTAACTTTATATAGACTTACCAAAAATACTTAAGGTTATATTATTATATAATAAAGTTCATATTCATATCATATGCCTACTGTTCATGAATCATGCTACTACTGTCATATCAGAATATTATATGGTTACATCACATAATTCATATTTGATTAAACTTTTATATTTAAAGATTACTATTTCAACAATCATACATCACGTAGCAACTTCCATAAATCATAATTAAATAACTGCTTAGCTATTTTGCGAGCTATTATAGTTTTAGAAAATATAATGAATTAATTAATCATAGAGAGAAGAATCAAATGCAAAGCTTAAGGTAATTATTTATAACAAATTTTACAACTCAGTTGGTCTGAACAAAAACTTTACAGCTCTTAGACAAAAATTTGGACAACTTGCAAAAAAAAAAAAAAAAAAAAAAAAAAAATCACTATTAAATAACGACTCGTTAAGATTTTACGTGGCTTATCATTTTGAAACATTGAAATCACATTGCACCATATTAACATGTAACTGCCATCTGGAAAATGGTAAAGATTGTGAATCCGAAAATAAAATCAACTAAATAACTCAATAATCATGTATGTATAGACAATGCATTAGTTTATACCATCCTAACAATCAAAACTTAATTAAATACAAAAATATACCCCAGAGATCACTAAGGTGCCACTTATTGGATACTAACTCTATAACTAGATTAAATGTATATAATTAGACGTAAAAATCGGCATGAAATTTTTGAACACGTAACTATATAACATTCATGGCTTAGGACAACACATTCCCTCATATCACTAGACATGGATTGCTAAGGCAATTAGTAAAATAATAACAATCTTAAATCTCAAAATCCGATCACATTTGTCTAGTAAGCCAAACAGTAAATTCTTGCAAAATTCTTGAAAAGAATAAAACATTCAGATAAGAAGTATATACACACTCAGAATAGCAACAAAACAATTATCAACAGACACGACATCCGTTTCGGTCTACTAGCTTTACACACAGGACTTAACTTGATTCTGCATCCTGTAACAACATTGCCTGACTGGCTCTATTAACCATTCCAGTCAATCATGGTCATATCTCTCCTACATCTAACCTCCTAGGTAGCTATAGCTTATGGTGCTTCTATCATCAATTCATTGCACACATCATTATACAATATCTCTACCTAAGGGTTCAGGGATCATATAGCCGCATGCATATTACCACACAAGTCAAACTCATATCTCAACTCATACACTCATACTCATATTCTCAAAACTTGGAAGTCATATATTTCAACCAACATTCAATATCATTATCATGCTTCACAATACAGATCTCAAACCATGTTTCACATCATAACTTTACCTCATTCCGCTCCTGCAAAGCTGTTAGTACAATATAGGCAATATAGGCAAGTTCTGATCTTTTATCTTGTTACTACCCACTCTCTACATCACTCAAGGGTTACCAGGTTAGACTAGAAGGGCCAGTGGCTTGGTTTGAGGGGGCCCCTAACTCATCCCAATCCTGGGGCTCCTACCAGTTACTAGCCTGGGTTCATTTTATTAGACTCTTCCTACATTCATTATTATTCATTTGGTTTAGGCCTAAGGATCGTTCTCTCTGATACCACTTTGTAACACCCCCATTTATTTAAGAGCCTTAGCAAGACATTCTCAAACAAATAGAGCTGTTACCATCTCGGAATGTTCGAGATAGTGAATAACAAAGTAAAACAACCAAAGTACTTTATATTAAACTGATAAAATTTAAACTCGGATTGTTACAGTTATTACATCGTAGAAAACAAAATACAACTGATGACTCTTCTAGATGTGATATAATCCTAAGTCGGTCCAAAGTATGCATCTCACATTCCTGCCCCAGCTCCTAGCTCATCTGTCTCCGACCTGTAGAATCTACTCCCCATTCCGGATCATCGTAGGTGTACACGAATACACTGTCAACCTCGCGGTTGAGTAGGATAACACAATAATTATAATGCAACAATTATGATATGCAAATGCAATGATATGCTCGAGCTCAATCTCATTCTCAATCACAATCTCAATCTCAAACCCGTGACACCCAGCCAAACCGAACCTCCCGGCAGACTATAATCGGCCGTCGCCGAACACCAGCATAACAGCTGAGGTCACCAGGTCTAGTCCTGCAGAACTAGCCTGGGCCCAATAATATCTCATCATCCCAAATCCGTATCCAATGCACATGTCATGCTCGTGAATGCAACAATACTCTAAATCAATCATGCGATTAAATAATGCAATGTGCGTACCAATAATATATAGTAAACAACACTTATTCCAACCGACACCGTTCTCATATAAATCATGCTCAACATCCATAACACGCAATCCAACATTCATTCATAACACATCATAGAGTATAAGGTCAATGTATCCTACCTGGATAGCAATATAATCCAATCATGCAGCTAACATCCAATCAGTAGCATCACTCCATCACATACTCAACACCTAATACAATAATATACTTAATTACTAATTAATACAATTACGCAACCAACACAATATATCAATCATTCCAATTAATTATCTAAATAGTATATTACGCATAACGAGGCCGTATTAAACATTATTATTTCAATTAACTTAAACAACTCGTTCTTATTACTTTTATAACTAACTTCAATTAAATAACCGAACATAGAAAATATAATCGGATTATTGACAACCGTCACATTCTTATATGAAATTTACATAACAACTTATATACATAAGTATTATAAACAATATTTACTAATAATAATTAACTACCACACTATAACAACTATAACAATAATAACATTAATAATAATAATATAATACGTCGACAACGATAACAACAACGAATAATACTAATAACAACTAAAACAATAATACTTATAACAATAATAATATAATACTAATAATAGTAGTATACGTACAAACCACCTTAACCTATACTAATAATATAGTATTAATATTAATAATAATATAATAGTAATAATAATAATGCATGATAAAACTATATCCTACGCTTAACTCAATTAAATGACCCAAATACGAAAATAACACACTTCGACCACCAAACAACCTTCAACCACCAAACACCACCATGGCAGTGCCCTAACCGTCGACCCGACCACCCTAACCTAACCCACTGAGCCTAGTTTCGAGTAAGGTCTGGAAAGATTGGAATACGAGTTTTGTACTACGCTTTAAATACCTTATTTTGCGTCCCTGCCTACAACCACCATGTACTCCGCTTTCAGCAGTCACCCATAACCACCATGACGGTCGACTAAACCCCGTCGACCACCCCCTTGCACCCAAGGTCTGTTGGTTAGCTCCGACAAGCCCAGAACACGACACAACTCCCCTGTACAATCCCGTGTCACCGCGTCTTTCGAAACCAACCACCACCACAGTGGTCCAACATAGCCACGAGCAGGTCAGGGTGTCACCCACAGTCCTATCCTAGCCGAGTCCATGGTCTGGTTAGTCGAAACCCATCTAGTCTAGGTTTAGGTCGAATTAAGACTATGCGATAACGAAGTAAACCATAATCGAATTTAAATGATAAAAGCCATATATAATCGTACTAACTATTAAACCAAAACACGATCGAAAGAAATGTAGACTTACGATGATGATGAAGAAGACATACTATCCGTGTTGATAAAAATCCGGCGATGAAAGAGATAGGTTAGTTGTGAGTATGAAAGCGTGACGAAGTCGAAGGAACGAAATGAAGGAGGTTGAGGCGGTGGACATGATTATATGGGTTTAGGGTTTGAAAAAGAATGGCCCATAATTGGTGGGTTTGAGTTGAGCGTACTCCAACTTACATGGAACATAGTAATATATTATAATGTAACGTAATATTATAATAATAATAACAACGTAGTTTGTGCGTACGGAATATAATAATAATGTGTTACTACTACTAGTATTATTATTGTGCGTACGGAAAATACGGAGTATTATGAAAGAACGTATTATTATAACTATAAAATACGGAGTATTACAGGTGTGTATCTTCTTGCCTAGATGATGGTACAGTGTCAGATATGCATGTCGAGTTACTGATGTTTAGTTAAGTGAGGTTAAATCATCCAAGGCATTGGATGACTCTTAGTTCGGTTTCATAAATAATTGGATTGAAAGACCCCCCGACTGGGTAACCAGTAGGGAGACCGGCTCTCCTTCCTATTTGTTTATGAAGTTAGTTGAGAGCCGTGCATGGTATTCGCATGATAGTAAAAGATCAGATGATGAGTTGTTTATACTTCACATGTTGTTATATGCTGGAGTATTCTGTTTTGTTTTATATGTTACGTGTTGTCACAAAAGGTGGCTAGGAGAACTCTAGTCACTCCCCACTGATTGTGGCGTACATGTTTTCATGTATGTAGGTACATGCTGGTTGGAGCAGGGGTTCACGAGAGCTAGCGAGCGATGATCCGTTCATCATGACTTACCTTATGTCGTTTAGCTGGACTCGTAGTTTGTTACTTTTGTTTGGCGCCTGTAGGGATGTTCCATCCCAGGCTGTGTATATATTTTATGTTTCTGTTTGATACTTAGAACTGCTACTTATCTATTTGTGGTTTATATCAGTTCTGTTTCCAGTTTTCAGTTTAAGACTTCTCGCATGTTGTTTCTTTAAAAAGTTTTAAATTCCGCTGCATTTTTAGTACTTTTGTGTGTTTATATTTCCGCTTTCGCGAGGGGTTTTACATTTGATGTTACCGGTATGCTTTAAACCAGTTTCGGTCGAAAATCGGATTACCGTGTAAAAGTGATTTATAATTGTTTATAGGGTCTAGAATCGAAAAAGATACCTCATGATACGATTTCGTACACGTGGTAAAAATCAGGCTGAAATTAAAAATGGTCGCTCCGACCACCTGAAACGGCTCGAATTGAAGGGTATATAACACACATTTTTTAGCCCTCTGAGCTCCCGAAACGAAAATTATCGGAAATTGCAAGAATGGTTAATCAAGTCAGAAAAAGCGGGCACAAAAATTTGCAAAAACATCAGAAGACATATGACGTTATCGGTATGCTATAAACCAATTTCGGCTGAAAATCGGATAACCGTGTAAAAGTGATTTATAGTTGTTTATAGGGTCTAGAATCAAATAAGATATCTCATGATGCGATTTCGGACACGTGGTATAAAAACACGCTGAAAAATAACAATGGCCGCTCCGACCACCCGAAACAGCTCGAACTGAAGTATATATAATACACGTTTTTTAGGCCCATGAATTTCTGAAACAAAAATTACCGAAAATCGCACGGATTGTTAATCGAGTCAGATAAAGCGGGCACTAAAATTTGCAGAAACATCAGAAGACATTTAACGTTTAACGGTATGCGATAAACCAGTTTCGGCCGAAAATCGGATAACCGTGTAAAAGTGATTTATAGTTTTTTTTTATGGCCTGGAATCGAATAAGATATCCCATGATGCAATTTCGGACACGTGGTAGAAAAACAGGCTGAAAAATAACAATGGCCGCTCCGACCACCCGAAACGGCTCGAATTGATGGGTAATACACGTTTTTTAGGTCTGTGAGCTCGCCGGAACGAAAATGTCCGAAAATCGCATTGATTGTTAATGGAGTTAGAAAAAGAGGACTCAAAAATTTTCAAAAAATCCGGAAGACATTTGACTTTACCGGTATGCTATAAACCAGTTTCGGCCGAAAATCGGATAACCATGTAAAAGTTATTTGTAGTTGTTTATAGGGTTTAGAATCGAATAAGATACCTCATGATGCGATTTCGGACACGTGGTAGAAAAACAAGCTGAAAAATAAAAATGGCCGCTCCGACCACCTGAAACAGCTCGAATTGTAGCATATATAATACACGTTTTTTAGGCTTTTGAACTCCTATAACAAAAATTACCGAAAATCGCATGGATGGTTAATCGAGTCAGATAAAGCGGGCACAAAATTTTGCAAAAACATCAGAAGACACTTGACGCTACCGGTATCGTATAAACCAATTTCGGCCGAAAATGGGATAACCGTGTAAAAGTGATTTATAGGGTCTAGGATCGAATAAGATATCTCACGATGCAATTTCGGACACATGGTAGAAAAACAGGTTGAAAAACAACAATGGCCGCTCCGACCACCCGAAACAGCTCAAACAGAAAGATTTATAATACACGTTTTTTAGGCCTCTGAACTTCTGAAAAAAATTACCTAAAATCGCACGGATGGTTAATCGAGTCAGATGAAGCGGGCACAAAAAATTTCAAAAACATCAGAAGACATTTGATGTTACCGGTATGCTTTAAACCAGTTTCGGTCGAAAATCGGATTACCGTGTAAAAGTGATTTATAATTGTTTATAGCGTCTAGAATCGAAAAAGATACCTCATGATACGATTTCGTACACGTGGTAAAAATCAGGCTGAAATTAAAAATGGTCGCTCCGACCACCTGAAACGGCTCGAATTGAAGGGTATATAACACACATTTTTTAGCCCTCTGAGCTCCCGAAACGAAAATTATCGGAAATTGAAGAATGGTTAATCAAGTCAGAAAAAGCGGGCACAAAAATTTGCAAAAACATCAGAAGACATATGACGTTATCGGTATGCTATAAACCAATTTCGGCTGAAAATCGGATAACCGTGTAAAAGTGATTTATAGTTGTTTATAGGGTCTAGAATCAAATAAGATATCTCATGATGCGATTTCGGACACGTGGTATAAAAACACGCTGAAAAATAACAATGGCCGCTCCGACCACCCGAAACAGCTCGAACTGAAGTATATATAATACACGTTTTTTAGGCCCATGAATTTCTGAAACAAAAATTACCGAAAATCGCACGGATTTTTAATCGAGTCAGATAAAGCGGGCACTAAAATTTGCAGAAACATCAGAAGACATTTAACGTTTAATGGTATGCGATAAACCAGTTTCGGCCGAAAATCGGATAACCGTGTAAAAGTGATTTATAGTTTTTTTTTATGGCCTGGAATCGAATAAGATATCCCATGATGCAATTTCGGACACGTGGTAGAAAAACAGGCTGAAAAATAACAATGGCCGCTCCGACCACCCGAAACGGCTCGAATTGATGGGTAATACACGTTTTTTAGGTCTGTGAGCTCGCCGGAACGAAAATGTCCGAAAATCGCATTGATTGTTAATGGAGTTAGAAAAAGAGGACTCAAAAATTTTCAAAAAATCCGGAAGACATTTGACTTTACCGGTATGCTATAAACCAGTTTCGGCCGAAAATCGGATAACCATGTAAAAGTTATTTGTAGTTGTTTATAGGGTTTAGAATCGAATAAGATACCTCATGATGCGATTTCGGACACGTGGTAGAAAAACAAGCTGAAAAATAAAAATGGCCGCTCCGACCACCTGAAACAGCTCGAATTGTAGCATATATAATACACGTTTTTTAGGCTTTTGAACTCCTATAACAAAAATTACCGAAAATCGCATGGATGGTTAATCGAGTCAGATAAAGCGGGCACAAAATTTTGCAAAAACATCAGAAGACACTTGACGCTACCGGTATCGTATAAACCAATTTCGGCCGAAAATGGGATAACCGTGTAAAAGTGATTTATAGGGTCTAGGATCGAATAAGATATCTCACGATGCATTTCGGACACATGGTAGAAAAACAGGTTGAAAAACAACAATGGCCGCTCCGACCACCCGAAACAGCTCAAACAGAAAGATTTATAATACACGTTTTTTAGGCCTCTGAACTTCTGAAAAAAATTACCTAAAATCGCACGGATGGTTAATCGAGTCAGATGAAGCGGGCACAAAAAATTTCAAAAACATCAGAAGACATTTGATGTTACCGGTATGCTTTAAACCAGTTTCGGTCGAAAATCGGATTACCGTGTAATAGTGATTTATAATTGTTTATAGGGTCTAGAATCGAAAAAGATACCTCATGATACGATTTCGTACACGTGGTAAAAATCAGGCTGAAATTAAAAATGGTCGCTCCGACCACCTGAAACGGCTCGAATTGAAGGGTATATAACACACATTTTTTAGCCCTCTGAGCTCCCGAAACGAAAATTATCGGAAATTGCAAGAATGGTTAATCAAGTCAGAAAAAGCGGGCACAAAAATTTGCAAAAACATCAGAAGACATATGACGTTATCGGTATGCTATAAACCAATTTCGGCTGAAAATCGGATAACCGTGTAAAAGTGATTTATAGTTGTTTATAGGGTCTAGAATCAAATAAGATATCTCATGATGCGATTTCGGACACGTGGTATAAAAACACGCTGAAAAATAACAATGGCCGCTCCGACCACCCGAAACAGCTCGAACTGAAGTATATATAATACACGTTTTTTAGGCCCATGAATTTCTGAAACAAAAATTACCGAAAATCGCACGGATTTTTAATCGAGTCAGATAAAGCGGGCACTAATATTTGCAGAAACATCAGAAGACATTTAACGTTTAACGGTATGCGATAAACCAGTTTCGGCCGAAAATCGGATAACCTTGTAAAAGTGATTTATAGTTGTTTTTATGGCCTGGAATCCAATAAGATATCCCATGATGCAATTTCGGACACGTGGTAGAAAAACTGTTGGGAAATGTGTCCTCAACAATAGTGCGATCACGTAATTAAATCTCATGACGAGAATGCACAAGGGATGATACGAATTATTAGTCAACTGACCAACATTAATCGGTAATGATTGGCTAGCTAGAGTATGACATTACTGTCGTATGACGGTGGTGGTCAGTTGATCCCTTTAGGTCACACCTTTAGGACAATTCCCTTAATCGATAAAAGTGATCAAATGTATATTGATACGATTTGCTCATATTCCTTAAACTCGTATATCGAGAAATTAGAGATTAAATCTTATTGTAAGATTTATGTTTAAAATTGAAACGTGTCAATTGTTAAACATTAAACGATATTTTATTATATCGTTATCAGAATGAATTGGGTTATAATTATTACAAGAGTTGTATATCGTATTGACGATAAATTATGAATGACCATTTTACTAATAGTAATTTCGAATTACTAGTCAACTTTATAAATATGATTTATTAATTTATGAATAATATTTACTTGTTAAATATGTATGATTAAATTAAAACAATTGCTACTTTATAACATTGTGACATATTTCAAGTGACACAATTAACAATTGTGAAGTTGACAAAATCACCAAATGGACCATTTGTAATTTGGTAGCCGGTTTTATGTAGGTTAGTTAAGGGTATGTTTTGTGTTTATTAGTGTATAAAACACAATCATTAAAACTTACCTAGAGAACACTAACCTAGAGCCACCCTCCTTCCCCATGCCCATGCTTAAGTTAATTGTTATCTTAATAAGATGCATGCTAAATATATATAAGATATATAAGCTTCATTCTACCTCTTCTTCTTACCCTAGCCGAAAACTTGACTAAGTAAGAAGAGAATACATAAACCTCTAAATTGATGTTATAAGATAATATATACATACTACTTGTAGTATTCAAATAATATTCTAATAAGAGAGATTAGAATAATTTAAGGAAAACCGGTTTTGTGTTAGCTTGTTCAAGATCTCGGTTGGTTAAGGGATAGTCTTGGTGCATCCAAAGGAGGTATTCTAATTTGGGTACTTGGAGGATCATCCTTGCTAAATATTTGGACCGTGTGTAAGGGTTCGAATACTCTCTTATTTCCGCATTTTAGCATGCTTAAGATCACTTATAATATGTTATTTAAAGGGTTAAATAAAAGATTATTTTAGTATGGCTAACGATTAGTTCATGAGTAACTAATAAAACCCAACAATTGGTATCAGAGCAATAGGTTGTTTGCATGCTTTCCGTTTACGTTTTTACGGAGTTATAGTGATAACAAAATAAAATTTGAATTTTCGTTTAATATATGATATGCACGAAATAATTTTAGCATGAATACCTACTGTTTTCTAAAATTTTTTAGAATATTTGGAATATATTTTGCATGAATATTGATTAATGGTATATTAAATCTCGGTTTTTATAAAGTTTTAATGGTTAAAGTCGTTTATTTTGGGAAAAATAGCAAAAATCTTCTTTTGGCCGAGATTTTTCAGTATGTTATCACATGTATTTTCTATAATATGAATATGAATTTTCG
Organism: Silene conica; assembly: GCA_029255685.2. NCBI lineage: Eukaryota > Viridiplantae > Streptophyta > Magnoliopsida > Caryophyllales > Caryophyllaceae > Silene > Silene conica. The sequence goes on along the minus strand of CM055312.2, from coordinate 45,967,439 downwards.
TAAATTATGGACTTATAAAACGTGTGATATGAATTTTAAGGGTTAAAATGCAATAAGATGAATAAAAATGGGTTAAAATAGTTATATTGTGGATTTGACTATAAATATTTATGAGGATGTCACATGCAATATTTAAAATTTATGTTGAATTTTCCAGAAATTTATCTCAAATATTGCAATATTATAGATTTTTAATGTAAAAATCGGGTAATTAGTGACATAATTTCGACTTTAATAGTTTAAGTTGGAATTTGGCCATAAAATTTTAACACGATGTCATATATATTATTTCCAGCATGTATAAAATTTTCGAGAATTTTATCTTATTTTATGCTTGAGAAATAATTTTAAAGGTTAAAATCGTACGATATATGACGAAAATCGTTAAAATTTGCAATAGTTGTTAAAATGGCCGAAATATGTAACCCATATCAGTCATATATGATATGTTCATCTTGAAAATATTCTTGAGAGCCAAAAGTTTCTGTTTTAATTTAATTTTAATTGTTGAAAAGTTGCATTTAAAATTAAAATAATAAGAGTTTAAATTAAAATTTCGGCTCTTGGGCAGTGTGTAATTTATTTTTATGTCCATTTTGTGTTCTTAAAGTGTTTTGGAAAGTGTAAAAATTTTATTGGTATTTTTTTTGCATTTATGGAACTAATTATTGAATTTTCCGACTTAAAAATGCTCGTTTTACGTATTATTTTCGAAATAATGTTAAAACCGTATAAATACTAATATTTTTAAGGTTCTGAAATTTTAAGAACATTCTGGAGTTTTTCAAAATTTGAATTTTGAATTTTCGAAATTTTTATGACTCTTTTGGATTTTTATATTATTTTTCCCGTAAAACCGAGTAATACCGATCAATATTGAAATATATTAAGTTAAGTCATGTTCAAAGTTTGAGTAAGACTAAATTTTGAATCCTATGCGAGTTAGGATGATTAACTTAAGGATGAAAACCGTTTCATATAATGCATAGTGTTGTTAATCGTTAAAACACGCGATTCCAAAAACCGAGGTTTGCGATAACTATTTAAATAAGTGTTTTAAATAGGACGATTTGGCTTAGGAGTTGCATGTTAATTCATATTTACATAAGCATTGCATATTATATTATGAATGTCATGATTTATTTTGACGTAATTTTGGGAATTATGTAATTTACTTAGTATTGCCTTAGTTTAAAATCGGTATTTCCCGTAATGTAAGGGGTTACCGATTGGGTTGTAATTTTGTGATCTCGTATCCACCAATTGTAATTTATTTCTATTTTATAATGTATAAAGTAGACTAGAAAAGTTGTAATTTTTATAAAATCCGGAGTTCCTTGAAGACGGTGCCATTCGGAAAGGAGTTCCGACAAGACGGTGTGTACCTCGAAGTGCGTGCCGCGTGAAGTTCAAGGGACCAAAGGAGTTGGTTTCCGAATTTGTACTTTGTTATTTCTTTTCTAGAAAAGGCCATACTAGGGTTTATTTTATGCTTTTATTTTGCTTTTATATGTTTGCATGCATAGCCAAATCGTCATACATCGTATCATGCATTTTTCGACCTAGTCGACCTAGTCATTTATTTTACCGATTATTCACCGACTTAGTTCACTTAAAGGGAGATAGATAATGATTGACTAGATCTCTGACATATAAATATTGAGACTTAGCCTTACCAAGGAGTATGGACCCATGAATCCCTTCTTCACAAGAATGTAGGCTCGGCTACACCGGGGTACTAAAATTGTCACGTTGGGTAAGTGGGGTAATAAGATTACACCTTGAAATTTGGTTGATCTCAACGAAAGTATTCGTAACCGTAGTTGCAATAAGTTCGGGCTAAAGATAATTTTAAGAAAATTGTCGACCGAGAGTTCTAAGAGTAGAACCGATTAAAGGGTTAATCCACCAAATTATATCGATACGGGTTGAATCGGCTACACCGTGCCCGGATTAGTATGGGTTTGGGTCTCGGGATTGTTTACTTAATTGGGTAAGAGATCATTAAGTAAATATATAACTAAACTTGTTAAAGTTTCTAGTTTAAATTAAGAATTTTAAAATGATGTTGTTTTTCCTTTTATTATTGTAGTTTAATTTTCAACAACATCAATGGCAACAAACGCTCCACCTCTCACTAACGTATCATGGCTTCGATCCTTTATGGATCGTTGTAAACTCGATAAGCATGGTTCAAACTTTAAAGATTGGGATGCGCAATTACTTTGGGCCGCTCAAGGTGACGATAAGAGTCGTTACCTATCCGAAGCCGCTCCTCCCGCTCCAACCGCTCGTTCCGCGGTCGGAACTCGTGAGGCCTATGAAGCCTACATGAAAGAGTCCTCCGCTCTTAAAAATGTGCTCATCTTCTCCATGGAGCCGGATCTCCAAAGGAGTATGATAAAGTTGACCACATCGTATGAAATATACACCAAACTTGTGACCATGTTTTCGCAAACTCCAAGGGTGATTCAATATGAGGCGGCTTCCGCCTTCTTTGACATTACATTCAAGGAAGGGCAAAAGATAAGCCCTCATGTGCTCAAACTCGTTGAGCTCGCAGAGACTCTAAAAGCTCAAAATGTTGATGTTCCCGACTCTCTAATTATTGACCGAGTTCTTCACTCGCTCAATAAGGTTAAGGCGTATGCTCAATTCCGGGTGAATTTCAATATGCGAAACCAAGAGACCACGTTGGAAGAATTGCATAAGATGCTCGTCCAAGCCGAAAGGGACATGGGACTTCATGAAAGTTCCACCAAGGATGTTTTGAACATCGAAAAGAAAGGGAAAACGAGCTTCAAAAGGAATGCCTCTAAAGGCAAGGGCAAGAAAACGTTCAAGCCCAAGGCGACCAAAGAAAAGACCTTTTCGAAAGGCGCTTCCACCTCGTCTTCAAAAGAGCAAGACAAGTGCCATTATTGCACGAGGATTGGTCATTGGAAGAGAAATTGCCCCAAATACTTAAGCGATCTCAAAAATGGGAAGGCAACCGCCGTAGGTAATAATTCTCGTTTAAATTCATGTCATTTATCAACTTATGTATAAAGATACAAATGTGTTGATATTTACCCTTTTTAATTGTTTTAAAGGGACGCCTCCTAATAATGATAAGGGCAAGGAGAAGGAAGCTTGAAGTTCCTTACTTGGATGGCTATGGTAGCATCCAAATTGATCGAAGACTTGAAGAGCTAGCCTCTAATTTTCATATCGTCTTCTTTCATATTTTGCATTTATTTATGGAAAAATTTATTTTCTTGTAAGACAAGGATTAAAATCCTAAAACAATGGTTGTAATTTTGGATATTGGTGACTTGGTTTTCAACCCGAGTCACTACTTTTGTTCTTAATCAATGTTTTGATTTATCAAATAAATTGCATGCCTTGTTAAAATATGAATAATAGTGATCTAATCACGCAATAAATATTGATACGATCAAGTACAATATAATCAAAAAGTTGATTAAAACGGAGAACTACACCCCATGAGATACTTTCAATCAAAATGAGACAATATTAGTTCATTATAAGATTTTCATTTTAAGTGAAAATGAGAATGTTTTCATCACACCTATAAAACTTCAAACATTCATATGCATTGGTTACTCGAAATAGCTATCCTTATACGAATAAAGGTTATCGTTAGAAGGATAGAGTGGGAGAAAATATTTCGCCCGCAAACCAATAAAGGATCTTAGAGAAGATTCCTACATGGGAGTATTTCGCCCGCAAACCAATAAAAGATCTTAGAGAAGATTCCTACATGGGAGTCTTAAGAAGAGCCCTAAATGAATGAATTGAAGAAACTACGGGAGGACACTCGAAGAAAGGTTCTTTATGTTCATTGTTTCATAGAGAGGAGACATGAAACCCCATATGAGATAATGATTTTTTAAAGATTATAAGATAATAGAGGAGAAATCATCTATCCATACGGGAGAAAAGACCGGTTCCTTAAATAATGATTTTTCTAAGTTTATAAGGTAAAAGAGAAGAAATCATCTCAATTCTCTCAATGTAGTGATAAGGAAATTATCATGTCATATTCGTCTCGAGGAAACGAAGACATGATAATAGGGTGATGATTGATTGAAAGGAAAATAGATCACTATAGGGATAGTGATGGTGATAATGACTCAAGATATAAATAAAAGATTTACATGCGAGAAATGAAAAGTTCATTTAAGAGATCGAGAAATATTGATTTCAGTGGGAGCGATGTTCATTAAAGAATTGAAACCTACCATTTAGAGAGAATGGGTGATTCTTTAAGAGTAAAAAATAAGAGGTACTCAATTTAGATGAATAAAATAATTTATATCATATGATGATGGAGTTTTAAAGGGAAGGTTTATTATATGGAAAATAAAAGGTCGCCCATTAAGAATTTAAAATGGTTAGATACGTTATTCATAATGATGAACAAAACCATTATCAAATAGCCAAGATGAGTGAAAATTATTAATGATGAAATCATAAATAGACTACAATGTAGATTTCAGTACATAAGTGACTAAAGAGAGTGATTCTTTAATCCCTCTAGTATATCGATACGTCACAAGTTATAAGATATCAGTGGGAGCTTTCCTCCGGAATGGAAACTCAAAATCTAGAAAGAGTTCTAGATATGTACTCAAATAAAATCATATTATACGGGATAATATGAGAATGAAGGAGACCAAAATTTGTAAAGTTTTGCAATCATGAATAAAGGTTATTCGCAAAACACTATTACAAATAGATGATTGTGCATCAAATGCAATGTAATAGTATTGACTATTGTTTCATGACAACATCATTTGAGTTATAATTAACTCAAAGTAAAAGATACTTTGTCAGAATCCAAATGGGTTATAAGAGACAATATTGAACCCCTTAAGTGAACTGGATTGACTTAGTATGTCCCCTAGCCGCTTACATGAGGTGACATCTCAAAGCGACTAGAGTGTGAGGCGATTGATGGCAAGTTCAAGTGCCATAGAGTCATATGTGATGACTAGTCGATCACATAGGCAGACTGTAAGAGACACTCTGTCGGGCAATGTGACCGCTTATAGAGTTCTGGAAATTTTATAGCCGGGTCGTGGCGAGAGCTGCTATAGTATTCTTGTGAGTCAATTCTTAGAATAAAGACTACTCTCCCAAGATGGTACAGTTTAGGCATAACCTTGATCCATTCTCTACGACTTTTCGTAACTGGAGTCACATGGGATTGTTTTGGGTCATGACTAACTGTGACTAGTTGAAGGAAGTAGTGCGATAGAAATTGTCCACCCCTTGTCAAGGTTGTTCAAATCTCAGGGCCACTCGAGGAGAAGTTAACTGGAAATGCGTGGCCACGCTCGGAAGGTATCTATGGTAGATAATTCCGGTCAAACAGTTATTCTCCAGATCGAGGAAACCACTCATGATATGATCGAATACAAGTACGACCTCAAAGAGACATCTTGCATTGAGTGAGAGATTGTAATAGGACAAGAGAATTGGTGACGCACACTTGTCGAGGACAAGTGGGAGATTGTTGGGAAATGTGTCCTCAACAATAGTGCGATCACGTAATTAAATCTCATGACGAGAATGCGCAAGGGATGATACGAATTATTAGTCAACTGACCAACATTAATCGGTAATGATTGGCTAGCTAGAGTTTGACATTACTGTCGTATGACGGTGGTGGTCAGTTGTTCCCTTTAGGTCACACCTTTAGGACAATTCCCTTAATCGATAAAAGTGATCAAATGTATATTGATACGATTTGCTCATATTCCTTAAACTCGTATATCGAGAAATTAGAGGTTAAATCTTATTGTAAGATTTATGTTTAAAATTGAAACGTGTCAATTCTTAAACATTAAACGATATTTTATTATATCGTTATCAGAATGAATTGGGTTATAATTATTACAAGAGTTGTATATCGTATTGACGATAAATTATGAATGACCATTTTACTAATAGTAATTTCGAATTACTAGTCAACTTTATAAATATGATTTATTAATTTATGAATAATATTTACTTGTTAAATATGTATGATTAAATTAAAACAATTGTTACTTTATTACATTGTGACATATTTCATGTGACACAATTAACAATTGTGAAGTTGACAAAATCATAAAATGGACCATTTGTAATTTGGTAGCCGGTTTTATGTAGGTTAGTTAAGGGTATGTTTTGTGTTTATTAGTGTATAAAACACAATCATTAAAACTTACCTAGAGAACACTAACCTAGAGCCACCCTAGTGTCTTGAGAAGTCAAGATGTTCCCCATTGTGGTTCCCTAAGGCCGGCTAGCCTCCTTCCCCATGCCCATGCTTAAGTTAATTGTTATCTTAATAAGATGCATGCTAAATATATATAAGATATATAAGCCTCATTCTACCTCTTCTTCTTACCCTAGCCGAAAACTTGACTAAGTAAGAAGAGAATACATAAACCTCTAAATTGAAGTTATAAGATAATATATACATACTATTTGTAGTATTCAAATAATATTCTAATAAGAGAGATTAGAATAATTTAAGGAAAACCGGTTTTGTGCTAGCTTGTTCAAGATCTCGATTGGTTAAGGGATAGTCTTGGTGCATCCAAAGGAGGTATTCTAATTTGGGTACTTGGAGGATCATCCTTGCTAAATATTTGGACCGTGTGTATGGGTTCGAATACTCTCTTATTTCCGCATTTTAGCATGCTTAAGATCACTTATAATATGTTATTTAAAGGGTTAAATAAAAGAATATGTTAGTATGGCTAAAGATTAGTTCATGAGTAACTAATAAAACCCAACCAAAACAGGCTGAAAAATAACAATGGCCGCTCCGACCACCCGAAACGACTCAAATTGATGGGTAATACACGTTTTTTAGGTCTGTGAGCTCCCCGGAACGAAAATGTCCGAAAATCGCATTGATTGTTAATCGAGTCAGATAAAGCGGACTCAAAAATTTTCAAAAAAGCCGGAAGACATTTGACTTTACCGGTATGCTATAAACCACTTTCGGCCGAAAATCAGATAACCATGTAAAAGTTATTTGTAGTTGTTTATAGGGTTTAGAATCGAATAAGATACCTCATGATGCGATTTCGGACACGTGGTAGAAAAAAAAGCTGAAAAATAAAAATGGCCGCTCCGACCACCTGAAACAGCTCGAATTGTAGCATATATAATACACGTTTTTTAGGCTTCTGAACTCCTATAACAAAAATTACCAAAAATCGCATGGATGGTTAATCGAGTCAGATAAAGCGGGCACAAAATTTTGCAAAAACATAAGAAGACACTTGAGGCTACCGGTATCGTATAAACCAATTTCGGCCGAAAATGGGATAACCATGTAAAAGTGATTTATAGGGTCTAGAATCGAATAAGATATCTCATGATGCAATTTCGAACACTTGGTAGAAAAACAGGCTGAAAAATAAAAATGGCCGCTCCGACCACCCGAAACAGCTCAAACAGAACGATATATAATACACGTATTTTAGGCCTCTGAACGCCTGAAACAAAAATTACCGAAAATCGCACGGATGGTTAATCGAGTCAGATGAGTGGGCATAAAAATTTTCAAAAACATCAGAAGACATTTGATGTTACAGGTATGCTTTTAACCAGTGTCGGTCGAAAATCGGATAACCGTGTAAAAGTGATTTATAATTGTTTATAGGGTCTAGAATCGAAAAAGATACCTCATGATACGATTTCGTACATGTGGTAAAAATCGGGCTGAAATTAAAAATGATCGCTCCGACCACCTGAAACGGCTCGAATTGAAGGGTATATAACACACGTATTTTAGGCCTCTGAGCTCCCGAAACGAAAATTATCGAAAATTGCAAGAATAGTTAATCAAGTCAAAAAAACGGGGCACAAAAATTTGAAAAAACATCAGAAGACATATGACGTTATCGGTATGTTATAATCCAATTACGGTTGAAAATCGGATGACCATGTAAAACTGACTTATAGTTGTTTATAGGGTCTAGAATCGAATAAGATATCTCATGATGCGATTTCGGACAGGTGGTAGACAAACACGCTGAAAAATAACAATGACCTCTCCGATCACCCGAAACAGCTCGAACTGAAGGATATATAATACACGTTTTTTTGGCATCTAAATTTCTGAAACAAAAATTACCGAAAATCGCCCGGATTGTTAATCGAGTCAGATAAAGAAGGCACAAAAATTTGCAGAAACATCAGAAGACATTTAACGTTTAACGGTATGCGATAAACCAGTTTCGGCCGAAAATCGGATAACCGTGGAAAAGTAATTTATAGTTGTTTTTATGGTCTGGAATCGAATAAGATATCCCATGATGCAATTTCGGACACGTGGTAGAAAAACAGGCTGAAAAATAACAATGGCCGCTCCGACCACCTGAAACAACTCGAATTGTAGCATATATAATACACGTTTTCTAGGCTTCTGAACTCCTGTAACAAAAATTACCGAAAATCGCACGGATGGTTAATCGAGTCAGATGAAGCGGGAACAAAAAATTTCATAAACATCAGAAGAAATTTGATGTTACCGGTATGCTTTAAACCAGTTTCGGTCGAAAATCGGATAACCGTGTAAAAGTGATTTATAATTGTTTATAGGGTCTAGAATCGAAAAAGATACCTCATGATACGATTTCGTACACGTGGTAAAAATCAGGCTGAAATTAAAAATGGTCGCTCCGACCACCTGAAACGGCTCGAATTGAAGGGTATATAACACATGTTTTTTAGGCCTCTGAGCTCCCGAAACGAAAATTATCGAAAATTGCAGGAATGGTTAATCAAGTCAGAAAAAGCGGGCACAAAAATATCCAAAAACATCAGAAGACATATGATGTTATCGGTATGCTATAAACCAATTTCGGCTGAAAATCGGATAACCATGTAAAAGTGATTTATAGTTGTTTATAGGGTCTAGAATCAAATAAGATATCTCATGATGCGATTTCGAACACGTGGTATAAAAACACGCTGAAAAATAACAATGGCCGCTCCGACCACCCGAAACAGCTCGAACTGAAGGATATATAATACACGTTTTTTAAGCCTCTGAATTCCTGAAACAAAAATTACCGAAAATCGCACGGATTGTTAATCGAGTCAGATAAAGCGGGCACTAAAATTTGCAGAAACATAAGAAGACATTTAACGTTTAACGGTATGCGATAAACCAATTTCGGCCAAAAATCGGATAACCGTGTAAAAGTGATTTATAGTTGTTTTTATGGCCTGGAATCAAATAAGATATCCCATGATGCAATTTCGGACACGTGGTAGAAAAACAGGCTGAAAAATAACAATGGCCGCTCCGACCACCCGAAACGGCTCGAATTGATGGGTAATACACGTTTTTTAGGTCTGTGAGCTCCCCGGAACGAAAATGTCCGAAAATCGCATTGATTGTTAATCGAGTCAGATAAAGCGGACTCAAAAATTTTCAAAAAAGCCGGAAGACATTTGACTTTACCGGTATGCTATAAACCAGTTTCGGCCGAAAATCGGATAACCATGTAAAAGTTATTTGTAGTTGTTTATAGGGTTTAGAATCGAATAAGATACCGCATGATGCGATTTCGGAAACGTGGTAGAAAAACAAGCTGAAAAATAAAAATGGCCGCTCCGACCACATGAAACAGCTCGAATTGTAGCATATATAATACACGTTTTTTAGGCTTCTGAACTCCTATACCAAAAATTACCGAAAATCGCATGGATGGTTAATCGAGTCAGATAAAGCGGGCACAAAATTTTGCAAAAACATCAGAAGACACTTGACGCTACCGGTATTGTATATACCAATTTCGGCCGAAAATGGGATAACCGTGTAAAAGTGATTTATAGGGTCTAGAATCGAATAAGATATCTCATGATGCAATTTCGGACACTTGGTAGAAAAACAGGCTGAAAAATAAAAATGGCCGCTCAGACCACCCAAAACAGCTCAAACAGAACGATATATAATACACGTATTTTAGGCCTCTGAACTCCTGAAACAAAAATTACCGAAAATCGCACGGATGGTTAATCAAGTCAGATGAGTGGGCATAAAAATTTTCAAAAACATCAGAAGACATTTGATGTTACAGGTATGCTTTTAACCAGTGTCGGTCGAAAATCGGATAACCGTGTAAAAGTGATTTATAATTGTTTATAGGGTCTAGAATCGAAAAAGATACCTCATGATACGATTTCGTACATGTGGTAAAAATCGGGCTGAAATTAAAAATGATCGCTCCGACCACCTGAAACAGCTCGAATTGAAGGGTATATAACACACGTATTTTAGGCCTCTGTGCTCCCGAAACGAAAATTATCAAAAATTGCAAGAATAGTTAATCAAGTCAGAAAAAGGGGGCACAAAAATTTGCAAAAACATCAGAAGACATATGATGTTATCGGTATGCTATAAACCAATTTCGGCTGAAAATCGGATAACCATGTAAAAGTGATTTATAGTTGTTTATAGGGTCTAGAATCAAATAAGATATCTCATGATGCGATTTCGAACACGTGGTATAAAAACACGCTGAAAAATAACAATGGCCGCTCCGACCACCCGAAACAGCTCGAACTGAAGGATATATAATACACGTTTTTTAAGCCTCTGAATTCCTGAAACAAAAATTACCGAAAATCGCACGGATTGTTAATCGAGTCAGATAAAGCGGGCACTAAAATTTGCAGAAACATAAGAAGACATTTAACGTTTAACGGTATGCGATAAACCAATTTCGGCCAAAAATCGGATAACCGTGTAAAAGTGATTTATAGTTGTTTTTATGGCCTGGAATCGAATAAGATATCCCATGATGCAATTTCGGACACGTGGTAGAAAAACAGGCTGAAAAATAACAATGGCCGCTCCGACCACCCGAAACGGCTCGAATTGATGGGTAATACACGTTTTTTAGGTCTGTGAGCTCCCCGGAACGAAAATGTCCGAAAATCGCATTGATTGTTAATCGAGTCAGATAAAGCGGACTCAAAAATTTTCAAAAAAGCCGGAAGACATTTGACTTTACCGGTATGCTATAAACCAGTTTCGGCCGAAAATCGGATAACCATTTAAAAGTTATTTGTAGTTGTTTATAGGGTTTAGAATCGAATAAGATACCGCATGATGCGATTTCGGAAACGTGGTAGAAAAACAAGCTGAAAAATAAAAATGGCCGCTCCGACCACATGAAACAGCTCGAATTGTAGCATATATAATACACGTTTTTTAGGCTTCTGAACTCCTATACCAAAAATTACCGAAAATCGCATGGATGGTTAATCGAGTCAGATAAAGCGGGCACAAAATTTTGCAAAAACATCAGAAGACACTTGACGCTACCGGTATTGTATATACCAATTTCGGCCGAAAATGGGATAACCGTGTAAAAGTGATTTATAGGGTCTAGAATCGAATAAGATATCTCATGATGCAATTTCGGACACTTGGTAGAAAAACAGGCTGAAAAATAAAAATGGCCGCTCAGACCACCCAAAACAGCTCAAACAGAACGATATATAATACACGTATTTTAGGCCTCTGAACTCCTGAAACAAAAATTACCGAAAATCGCACGGATGGTTAATCAAGTCAGATGAGTGGGCATAAAAATTTTCAAAAACATCAGAAGACATTTGATGTTACAGGTATGCTTTTAACCAGTGTCGGTCGAAAATCGGATAACCGTGTAAAAGTGATTTATAATTGTTTATAGGGTCTAGAATCGAAAAAGATACCTCATGATACGATTTCGTACATGTGGTAAAAATCGGGCTGAAATTAAAAATGATCGCTCCGACCACCTGAAACGGCTCGAATTGAAGGGTATATAACACACGTATTTTAGGCCTCTGTGCTCCCGAAACGAAAATTATCAAAAATTGCAAGAATAGTTAATCAAGTCAGAAAAAGGGGGCACAAAAATTTGCAAAAACATCAGAAGACATATGACGTTATCGATATGCTATAAACCAATTTCGGTTGAAAATCGGATGACCATGTAAAAGTGATTTATAGTTGTTTATAGGGTCTAGAATCGAATAAGATATCTCATGATGCGATTTCGGACACGTGGTAGAAAAAAACGCTGAAAAATAACAATGACCTCTCCGACCACCGGAAACAGCTCGAACTGAAGGATATATAATACACGTTTTTTTGGCCTCTAAATTCCTGAAACAAAAATTATCGAAAATCGCACAGATTTTTAATCGAGTCAGATAAAGAAGGCACAAAAATTTGCAGAAACATCAGAAGACATTTAACGTTTAACGGTATGCGATAAACCAGTTTAGGCCGAAAATCGGATAACCGTGTAAAAGTGATTTATAGTTGTTTTTATGTTCTGGAATCGAATAAGATATCCCATGATGCAATTTCGGACACGTGGTAGAAAAACAGGCTGAAAAATAACAATGGCCGCTCCGACCACCTGAAACAACTCGAATTGTAGCATATATAATACACGTTTTCTAGGCTTCTGAACTCCTGTAACAAAAATTACCGAAAATCGCACGGATGGTTAATCGAGTCAGATGAAGCGGGAACAAAAATTTTCATAAACATCAGAAGAAATTTGATGTTACCGGTATGCTTTAAACCAGTTTCGGTCGAAAATCGGATAACCGTGTAAAAGTGATTTATAATTGTTTATAGGGTCTAGAATCGAAAAAGATACCTCATGATACGATTTCGTACACGTGGTAAAAATCAGGCTGAAATTAAAAATGGTCGCTCCGACCAACTAAAACGGCTGGAATTGAAGGGTATATAACACACTTTTTTTAGGCCTCTGAGCTCCCGAAACGAAAATTATCGAAAATTGCAGGAATGGTTAATCAAGTCAGAAAAAGAGGGCACAAAAATATCCAAAAACATCAGAAGACATATGATGTTATCGTTATGCTATAAACCAATTTCGGCTGAAAATCGGATAACCATGTAAAAGTGATTTATAGTTGTTTATAGGGTCTAGAATCAAATAAGATATCTCATGATGCGATTTCGGACACGTGGTATAAAAACACGCTGAAAAATATTAATGGCCGCTCCGACCACCCGAAACAGCTCGAACTGAAGGATATATAATACACGTTTTTTAGGCCTCTGAATTCTTGAAACAAAAATTACCGAAAATCGCACGGATTGTTAATCGAGTCAGATAAAGCGGGCACTAAAATTTCCAGAAACATCAGAAGACATTTAACGTTTAACAGTATGCGATAAACGAATTTCGGCCGAAAATCGGATAACCGTGTAAAAGTGATTTATAGTTGTTTTTATGGTCTAGAATCGAATAAGATATCTTATGATGCAATTTCGGACACGTGGTAGAAAAACAGGCTGAAAAATAATAATGGCCGCTCGGACCACCTGGAACAGCTCGAATTGTAGCATATATATAATACACGTTTTTTAGGCTTCTGAACTCTTGTAAAAAAAATTACCGAAAATCGCATGGATGGTTAATCGAGTCAGATAAAGCGGGCACAAAATTTTGCAAAAACATCAGCAGACACTTGACACTACTGGTATCGTATAAACCAATTTCGGCCGAAAATGGGATAACCGTGTGAGAGTGATTTATAAGGTGTAGAATCGAATAAGATATCTCATGATGCAATTTCGGACACATGGTAGAAAAACAGGCTGAATAATAACAATGGCCGCTCCGACCACCTGAAACAGGCTGAAAAATAATAATAATAAGATATCTCATGATGCAATTTTCACAATCTAAGCATGATTCTCAAGATTAAGCTCCACAGAAGACTACGTATACAACTCAACCTTCAAGCAAGTACCCTAACACACACTTTCACTCTCCCAATTGGATAGACAATGACACCCGTCGTTGAGGGGTGCCAAAGATAAGATTTATAAAACCTCAGCTTAAACTTAGATAGGATAAGTCAAGGGTCGAACCACAGAGAGACAAGGTTAATTATGTTTGTGAATTTAAAGTCTATTGCAAGTATCCAAAAAGGGGGGGGGGGGTTGATTTGAGATTTAAACTAATAACTAAAAGGACAAAATAAACAAGAGAAATAAAATAAGGGAAAAAGGAGATTAGGAACTTTGGTTCCCCATGGTTAAAACAAGTCAAGGAAGGGTAAAATAATCAAATAACACAATCCCAAGGAACAAAGAATGAACCTTTAGGTCAATATTCTACCCAATCCTTACGGTCTTAGGGTTCCTACAAAAGCACTAAACTTTCGTTCATATGGCAATCCCAAAGTTGTTGTTAAACTAATCCTAATAATCTTTCAATCCTAAGGATTAGTTCACCAACAACAATGGGGGATTGGTAATTCAATCATTAAACTTATCAAAATCAAATCTTTACCATGGTTCCCCTAATTCCTAATCACAAGAATTAGCTATGCATACTCTTAATTATGAAACTAACAATAACTAAGAACATTAAAGGAATTAACATAATTAAAGATGACAATAAAAGGGAAAACATGAATTAAAGAACAACAATAAGATGAACAACAAGATTAAATTAAAAGGAAAGATTAATTGTAGCAAACTTACAACTTAATTGGAATTCAAGAACAAAGATAAAAACTTGGAATTAAATCTCTTTCTAAAACTACGGAGTTCTTCTAATATGAAATTGCTTGCTAAAAACTTGTCTAACATAAAGTGCTTGTCAATAAAAATTACTTGACCTAATTGAAGAGTTTAGGTTTCCTTAAATAAGAATAATTACAAGATAAGGAAAGTAGAAACACGAAACAAAAGTCCCGGGTCAGCTTCTGGTCGGTCGACCTCTGATGCGGGTCGGTCGACCGCTTCAGGCGCTGCTGGGCTTTTACGCGAATTGGGCTTCGGTCGGTCGACCTCTCTGATGGGTCGGTCGACCGCTTCTTGTTCGTTCCAGCTTTAATCTGGCCCAATAACAACACTCGGACGTGCAATCCGGATCCTTGGTCCGCATTAGTACTCAAAACAGCTTCCGAAAGGCAAATAAGGTTCAGTTTTGCTCATTTCCGCGTATTCCTACATATAAAACATAGAAATGCCAAAGTAAACCGTTTCTGGAGAAATAGCAACTAAAAGTCACGAAAATGTAAGAAAATACGTGCCAAAAGAATAAATAAAATGCATAAAATAGGCACGTATCAAACTCCCCAAACCAAACCTTGCTTGTCCTCAAGCAAGTACTAAGACTCAAAAGAAAAGAAAAACTTCTAATGGAACGGATTTCACACTTTTTACAACCAAACACAACACTATGCCTAACCAATTTAATCCAACCTTCAAATATAATCAAGCATAATGTCAAGAGCAAAACGAATTGGACATGTTGGAATAGCATGCTAAAATTTTAACCTTGCAAGACTCATTCTAATTTGACTCTCGCGGTACGCTCGAGGCACTCATGAAAGCAAAAAGGTCAAATGTATATGTGAAAGATAAGAAGATAAATAAAAGTAAAGACTCTCACCTATCTGCGACCCGTAAGAACATGCCTGCAATCTAACATGAATAAAATCTCTACAACCGTACATATGCATTCCCACACTAGATAACCATGACACATGCCGAGGCAATTTTGGGATTGTGAGGCTAAGGGTAAGAAGGGGTTAAAATAAGTTATGGGAAGAGGGGTTAAACCGAGCTAACAACCGTCTATCCATACTATAAGATCACTTCTTATTATTTTTCCATACATGCCAATGCTCAAAGTTTTGGAGCAAAAATCACAATTTTTCCAATTTTTCTCTTTTTTTTTTCTTTTTTTTTTTTTTTCAGAAATATCCTGTTCAATGGTCCTGGTCGACCGACCAGCCTTGAAAACAGGCTGTTTCGTTTTTTCTTCTTCTTTTTTTTTTCATTTCTTTTCTTATCATTTTTTTCTCGATATATTTTTTTCTTCTCATTTTTTTTTCTTTTTTTTTTTTTTCTATCATTCTCACAAAATCACGAGTTATCAATGAAGCACAACCAAAGGATAACTAAAACAGTCCCATCACTATATTACTAGCTCGGCTAGGGTAGGAAATTTTTGGATGTAGCAAATGGGTAAAAAGGATTCAATTTGGCTATGTGAGGATAATGGGGTAAAATGAGAAAGAAGGACCTCTACCACATGTGTCAACAAACCACAAATCCGAATGCATACAGGTATTAAGTAGACAAAATTCATGTTTATGCACATTGATGTGACATGCCTCAAGAGGAGAAACTACTCACAAACCTACATGAGATCGGTCATGGATGTCACCGATTTATTAAGCTCTAATCCTTAGAATATGTAGTAGCTTGCCAAGAAGAGAGTCAAGTCTAATAATTTAGCATGAAATCAACAAAAACTCGTAGATAATGCAAAAGACTAGCTTGAAAATTTTTGAAAAATGTAAGGCAAGGCAATATGTGATATGTGAGGCATAAATTGTATTTGTCCGTTCCGACTCGACCTAAAAACCTAAGACAGAGAAGAACGCGCGACAGGGAAGAACACGCGACAGGAGAGGATGAAAACAAGAAAAACACCTAAAGGAATGAAAAACAAAAGACACAAAGACAATTGCATACTCACAAAGGAGTATGCAAACACCCTCCCCAAACCAAAACGCACAATGCCCCCATTGTGCTCATCAGCATACAACCACAGCAGAGGGATGGGGATAGGCGGAAAAGAAACAAACAAAGAAAGCAAAAGGAAAAAGACTAGAAATTACAAAAAGAGTCTATGGAGAAAGAAGAGGAAAACTGGAAATCTAGAGGGAAAAACTGGAAATCTAAGGGAAAAACTGGAAATCGAAAGGGAAAATAAAAGAAAAACTACTTACAAGATGGAGGGACCTCCCCAAACCGAACCCCAAAGAGGGTAAGGTCAAGCATGTCCCTATCCCTCTGAGTCGAAGTCCGGCTCAGAGTCCTCTCCTCCTTCCTCCTCCTCGTCCTCCTCTTCAGAACCTATGCCTCTTCCTGAGGCAGAGCCTGAAGCTTCACCGTGGACACGACCGCCTGCGAGAGGTGTGTACCAGGTGGGGTGAGTCCATGGGCCGGTTGGGAGCCTACCCTGAGTGGCATACTCCTTGTAAACCGGATATTGGCAAAGACTATCGTTCAACTGTTTTTGGTTGAACTGTCTGCAAAGGCCTGCCATCATTTGTGGCAGAGATCTGTCATCAACATAAGGAGGAACATAAACATTAGGAGCAGCAGTAAAATCAGATGGGTACCCCGTCCCAGATGTGGTATGGTGGCCACCGGGAGCAGGGACCCTATGGCCTCTAAAGGCGCCTCCCCTAAGTGGGAGGCGGTAAGACGGGAGTAGTGGTCGGGGCTCCCCTACAACAGTAAAAAGGGGTAGCATAGGGGGAGCCATGGTGATGGGGATGCGATCACTGAGGTAGGTGTCTACCTTCCAATAATCTCTCTTGTCCACCCAATGCACGGACCTGACATAAGCCATGTCCATGAACCGGGAGGGAGTGTCAATCGCATCCTCATAGCGAGGGAACTGGGGGACAAGGGAGCGGGCTAATCGAGTGACTAGCCCGCCACAGACAATAGTAGTCAAGGAAGTTCCCTCGCCCACCGACATGACGTGAGAGGCGACCAAAAATGCAGTGTTATAAAACTACTGACCCGTACGTCTGATGTTAAGATAACCAGACAAAATGGAGAGCTCAATGTTGTTAACATTTTGAGACTCTTTTCGGCCGAAAACAGTGTTGGCCAACAGACGCAAATAATAACGGGGGGCCGGAAGGTGAACGGTACTGTTTTTCTTCTTCCCATCGATGGAATCAGAAAGACAGGACCACAAATCAGTATACGACCCCGTGGGGTCATCAGTAAGACCCGTAGAAGATAAGCCTAAAAACTGAGCAAATTGGTTTAAAGTTAAAGAAAAAGTTTCATTGAACAAACGAAAAGAAATCCAAACATTATCATAGCCGGGGTGATATGCTCTAATATTAAAATTAAAGGAAGAAAAAAACTCAAGAGTAAGCAAGGAATAGGTGAACTCATCCATAGTGACGAGTCCTGAAAAACCCGTCCCATCTAGCAAGGACACCACCTCATCATGACATCCCAAGGCTTGCAAGGTTGGGACACATAGGAACCGGGTCGCCACTACCAAGCAATAAGCGGTGAGATGGAGGAATCGGGCTTTCTGAGCCGGAGTGCTGAAAGTGATTTGCGGATATTTGGGTAGACTATCCGTGTCTTGCACCGTCAAACCTCTCGACCTAGGAACACGGCCTCTGGAGGTGCTTGCACCCGAAGTGCGGGAGCGCTTCCCACCTTGATCACGGCTAGACATTTGTAGATCTGAAAAGTTCAATAAAAATATAAGTCTTGTGTGAATATGAAAACATTTCTTTAACAAATTTAGGAACGAAAATTGCAAAAACAGAAACTCCTGTAATAGACATGGGTCGGCCGACTTCACGGTTAAGTCGGTCGACCATTTTCGCGAGATAAAACAGAATTCCTGTAGCATAACAGGTCGGCCGACCGCAAACCTAGGTCGGTCGACCAACTATCGAAAGAAAATTCAAAATCTGCAAAAAGGAAACTCAGGAAAAACACAGTTTTGGTCGGCCGACCTCAGTTTTGGGTCGGTCGACTGACTATCGGAAGAAAAATGCAGAATCTGTAAATTACGAAACCCAGGAAATTCAAATTTTGGTCGGCCGACCTCCGTTTTGGGTCGGTCGACCGTGAACAGTGTCAGAGTCGGAATTCCGGGGCTGAAATCGTGCGGAAAATGGCATAAAAATTGAAAGGAAGAATTAAACTAGCCCTAACAGCACGAAATCACACACAAATTACAGATCTAGGCATATAAAATCAAAAGGAAGAAGAAAACTAAGAGAAAAACACATAAACAAGCATGGAAACAAAATTTAAGAGCAAAATTGAACTAAAAAAGACAAACTAATACTACCTAGAACGAAATTAAGATGATATAAAACGAAAAAGAAAGAAAGAAAACTAAGAAAAACATACCTTGAAGGAGGAAATTGAAAGAAAGCAAGTAAATTGGTGAAGGATGAAGAAGGTGGGTGTTTTTTAGGGTTTTAAGAGAGAAAAAGGGATGCAGAAAGTGTGAGCAAATGAAGGCAAATATTGTGTTTTCAAAACACAAAACACCCGTGACTTTGACTGTAAAAAAAAAACCGGAAAAAAAACACGCGCGGTCGGTCGACCGAAATTATCGGTCGGTCGACCTCCGTCCTTCCTACCTGTTCTGCAAATTTTACTTAACCTGTCAGAAAATATTTAAAGCTGCCTGCTGGTCGGTCGACCTAGTAGTTGGGTCGATCGACCGCCTTTCTGACGAATTCCTCTATTTTTCCTGCAGAAACTTAAAATTTCATCAAGGATAAAACGGACATAAAAAACAAAAAGAAACGTAAACTTAAGCTAGAGCACGGGTTGCCTCCCATGTAGTGCTGGTTTAAGAGGTCCCGCACGACCTTTTTACCTATCGAGGAGCATCCTAAAAGGGGTCAAAGTAAGAAACTTCGACCTTTCCGACAAATTCACTTTCCCCTCGGAAGTGCTTCACATATTGGCCATTGACCTTGAACCTCTCACCAGATGAGGTTTCTAATTCGATTGACCCGAATTTTGAGACAACTGTGATGGTGTAGGGTCCGCTCCACCTGGATTTCAGCTTACCAGGAAAAAGACGAATACGAGCATTAAAAAGCAACACCCTATCACCTACCTGAAAATCACGCCTAATGATTCTCTTGTCATGCCAGCGCTTTGTTTTCTCCTTGTAAATCCTGACATTGTCATAGGCTAACAACCTGAATTCTTCTAACTCATTGAGCTGCAACAAACGTTTCTCACGGGAAAGATTAGGGTCTAAATTAAGATCACATATAGCCCACCAAGACTTACGTTCTAACTCTACTGGTAAATGACAAGTCTTACCATAAATCAATCGGAATGGTGACATTCCTATTGGGGTTTTGAACGCGGTTCTATAGGCCCATAAAACATCATCAAGTTTTAGGCTCCAATCTTTCCTAGACTTATAAACTACTTTGGCTAGGGTCTCCTTGAGTTCTCTATTAGAGATCTCAACTTGACCACTAGTCTGAGGGTGGTAAGCTAAACCCCTACGGTGTTGGACACCGAATTTATTTAACAAGTCACCTAAGCGTTTCTCCTTAAAATGCATACCTCCATCACTTATGACAACCCTAGGGACACCAAAACGAGGAAATATGATTTTTTTAAACATCTTAATAACAGCCTTTGCATCACAATGGGGAGTAGCAATAGCTTCTACCCACTTAGACACATAATCAACAGCCACAAGAATATACCTGTTACCTTGACTACTAGGAAAAGGTCCTTGATAATCAATGCCCCAGACATCAAAAATCTCTACCTCTAAAATACCAACCTGCGGCATCTCATGTCTTTTTGAGACATTCCCAGTTCTTTGACAAGCATCACATTTACCTACAAAATTCCTACAGTCAGCATGCAAAGTAGGCCAATAAAAACCAGACTGTAATACCTTGGCCACGGTCCTAGATGGACCGTGGTGACCACCATATGCAGAAGAGTGACATGCTTCCAGAATGTCCTTCACCTCCCATTGGGGGACGCATCTCCGGATAAGTCCGTCTCCGCATTCTTTAAAAACATAAGGGTCATCCCAAAAATACTGTTTTGCATCGAACATAAATCTCTTCTTTTGTTGCCATGACAACTCAGGAGGGATTTTACCTGTGACAGCAAAGTTAGCAAAATCAGCATACCAAGGAGGGGGATAAGAACCTGAACTATTAAAGATAAATAAACTCTCATCAGGAAATGAATCATCAATAGGTAAAGAATCTTCCCCATCAGTCAACTGTAGGCGAGATAGGTGGTCAGCTACCACATTTTCCGCGCCTTTCCTGTCCCTAATCTCATTGTCAAACTCTTGGAGAAGGAGTTGTTGGGAAATGTGTCCTCAACAATTGTGCGATCACGACAGTGATAAAAATCATTGTCATAAATCTTATGAAATGAATATGCAAGGGACGATCCAATATTGATTTAGTCAACTGACCAACATTAATCGATAATGATTGGCTGACTAGAATTTAACATTACTGTCGTATGACGGTGGTAGTCAGTTGATCCCTTTAGGTCACACCTATAGGACAGACCCCTTAAATAATATATTGATTAATTGTATAGGATACAGATTGATCGATATTCTTAAAACCGTATATCAAGAAATCAGAGGTTGAATCTTAGGGTAAGATTTATATTTGAAATTGAAATGTGTCGACTGTCAAATATTAATCGATATTTATGAAATATCGAAATTAGTATAATGAGTGGTTCACCGTTATAACAAACGTTGTTAATATATCGTATCGACGATTATTACGATAACCATAAGTTGGGACAGTAATTTCGAAATACTTAATAATTTGTTAAATATGATTTAATTAATTTAGAAATATTATTTATGTGAAAAATTTATATTTTAAATTAATACAATTATTATGTCACATAAGATGTTACATATTAGTAAATTGTACAAATTATAAATCGTAAAATGAAGGTCCATTTTACGTTTATGTGTACCGTGCGAATTAATAATATTATATGTTGATTTATATGTGATATTTTATCAATATATGTAATTGTAATAATTAAGTCATATTATGATATGACAATACACCTTTAGCATGTGAGCATAAAAGAGATTAAAATCTCTTCCCATGCTTGTGTACACGGTTCACCAAAACCCACCCAACCCATGCATCACATCCTCTATATATATGTGATGACCATAAACCACTTAAAGCTAATCCTTATGCTAGTAATCTTCTAGTGTAAGAAAAGAAAACCAAAATCCTCTTAAATATTATTTACATAATATTTTAGCAAACTAGTAAAGAAATATTAGTTTACGGTTTTAAGATAACCTAATTCCGTCTCCTAGCTCGGGTTCGGTCTTCGGTGTTTAAGGGTAGGTCTTGGCTGAAACGTAAAGGAGGCAAGCTATTTTGGTTGCCTCGTGGAGGATCGTCCTAGCACTTATTTGGACCGTTTGTAAGGCCCTTTCCGTTATTGTTCCGCATATATTATTGCATGCATAAGATCTTGAGTATAAATTAATATGAGATTAATTAAAATGTAAAATAATTAGTAAGACTAGATTATTATGGTAAACAAGTATGAATCTCGTTTTCCATCAAGTGGTATCAGAGCATTAGGTTGCTTGCATGCAACTCGATTTATACGTTTTTGCGAGAAAATGCGATTTTAATTAAAAACGAAAATGAGTAGTACATATAGGATATGCACGAAAATGTTAATGCATGTATACTTTCTGGTCTTAAAATAGTTTTAAGTCATTTTGATGATTTATGGATTAATATTGTTCATCATTGTAATTAAAATGTTTAATTAGTGCCAAAAATCGGTTAAAAATGTTTTTATTTGGGAAAAATAGCTAAATAATGTTTCTGGCCATGAATTTTAAATATGTTCTCACATGCATTTAACATATTATGAATATATAATTTTCGAAATTATTGAAGGTTTTATGCATGGTTTATGATTTTTAATGGTTAAATAGTCATAAAATGAGTTAAATATGGGATAAATAGTTATATTATGAATTTAACTATAAATTTTTTTGTAGATGTCACATGCAATATATAAAATATATGATGAATTTTCCAGAAATTTTTCGTTAATATTGCATGAATATTGATTTTATCGTAAAAATCGTAATATTAGTGACATATTTTAGCTTAAGTAGTTTAAGTTCGAATTTGACCATAAAAATTTAATATAGTGTCACATATATTATTTCTAGCATGCATGTGAATTTTGAGCTTTTAATCTCGAATATTGCATGAGAAATGATTTTAATCGGTAAAATCGCGTAATATATGACACGAATTATTAAAAATAGTAAAGGTTACTTAAATGGTCCGAAAAATTCACCCATATTAGTCATATTATATATGATCATCAACATATTTTTATTTAGTGCCAAAAGTTTCTGATTTTTTAATTTTAATTTTTAAAAGTTAAAGTTGAGATTGAGTGTTGGAGGAGTCATAATTTTTTTTTTTCCGGATCTTAAACAGTGTGCATCTGATTTTTCATTGCATTTTCAGATACTTTGAGTGTCTAGGAAGATTTTAAAATTATATTGGTATTTTATTTCATAATTTTTGAAATAGTTTTGAATTTTTCGATTATTTTGCATGTACACGGCATATTTTACGAAATAAATAAGTATATTTCGAAAATATTTGAATTTTAAGGATCTGAAATTTTAGAAAATTTTCAGTATGTTCAAAATTTTGAATTTTGAATTTTCGAAATTTTTATGACTCGTTTGATTATTTTAATGCTATTTCCCGTAAAACCGATTAAAACCGAACAATATTAAAATAAAAGTTAAGTAATTTTCGAAATTTGAGTAAGACTAAATTTTGAATCCTAAAATGTGTTAGGAAACTTAACTAAATCGTGAATAATGATTCATAGAGTGATTAGTGATTTTAAAATTGTTTAAATCACGTTATTCCATAAAACCGTGTTATTACGAATAACGATATTTAAAATGTGTTTAAATAGGACGATTTGGCTTAGGATTTGCATTTTACATAAGCATTGCATATTTAATTATCATTTATGAATGTCATATTTTATTTACGTAATTTTGGAATTATGTAATTTACTTAGTATGGCCTTAGTTTTTTAATCGATATTTCCCGTAATGTAAGGGTTTATCGATTCGGTTGTAATTTAATGTGATCTGGTATCACTTTATTTTATTGTTTTATTTTATTTTATAATGTATAAAATAGATAGAAAGTTTGTAATTATTTGTAATTCCGGAGATCCTTGAAGACGGTGCCATTTCGGAAAGGAGTTCCGACCAAGACGAAGTTTGCCTTGGGATGCGTGCCGCGTGTGAAGTTCAAGGGACCAAAGGAGTTGGTTTCCGAATTTGTAATTTACTTTATTTTCTATTTTAGGAAAGGCCATACTAGGGTTTTATTTATGTTTTATTATTTATGCTTTTATTTATGCTTATCATGTTTGCATGCATAGCCAAATCGTCATCCAAACTCATGCATTTCATCGATTTTATCGACCGTGTCAATCAATTTATCGATAATTCACCGACTTAGTTCACTTAAAGGAGATAGATAATAAGTTGACAAGATCTCTTACGTTATTTAAAAATCGAGACATAGCCTTACCAAAAAGTAAAGGACCCACGAAGGATCTTCTTCATAAGGGAGTAGGCTCGGCTAAACCGGGGTGCAAACCTTATTACGTTGGTGAAGTGGGGTAATATGATTACTTATTCTTGAAATTTGGTTGATCTCGACGACGGTATTCGAGCCACCGTAGTGGTAATAAGTTCGGGCTAAGATAAGAATTAGTGTAATTTTATCGACCGAGAGTTCTAAAAGTAGAATTGATTAAGGAGTTAATCTACCGAGTCATATTAATGAGGGATGTATCGGCTAAACCGTGCCCAAGTTAGTATGTATTTGGGTCTCGGGATCATTTACTTAATTGGGTAAGAGATCATTAAGTAGATGCTTAACTTGTTTAAAATTTACAAGTTTATTTATTAGAACGATAATTGTGTTTTAATTTCTTTATTTTATTGTAGTTCTTTTTGACTTTCAATCATCAATGGCAAATAACGCTCCACCACTCCCACATCACGTTTCATGGCTTCGGTCTTTTATGGATATTTGCAAGCTTGAGAAGCATGGCGCCAATTTCAAAGATTGGGACGCCCAATTGGTATTGGCCGCACAAGCCGACGATAAGACTCGTTATCTTACCGTTGCCGCTCCTCCCTCTCCCGGTGCTCGTTCATCGGAAGCGACTCGTGAGGCCTATGAGGCCTACATGAAGGAGTCGCATTCTTTGAAGAACGTGCTTATATTTTTGATGGAGCCGGATATCCAAAGAAGAATGATTAAGCTAGCCACGGCTAATGAGATATACACTAGAGTTGCGACCATGTTTTCGCAAGCTCCTAGGGTGATCCAATATGAGGCGGCTTCCGCCTTCTTTGATTTGACCTTAAAGGAAGGTCAAAAGATTAGTCCTCATGTGCTCAAAATGGTTGAGCTAGCCGAAACCTTAAAGATACAAGGGGTGAATGTTCCCGACTCGCTTATTATTGACAAAATCCTTCACTCCCTCAACAAAGTGAAATCGTATGTTCAGTTTCGGGTAAATGATAACATGCGCAATCAAGAAACCTCCTTGGACGAGTTACATAAGATGTTGGTCCAAGCGGAGAGGGATATGGGACTTAATGAGAGTTCCACAAAGGATGTGCTTAATATCGATACAAAAAGCAAGAGGAAGTTTAAGCGCAAGGCTAACAAGGGTAAAATTGTTAAAGCTTTCAAACCCGCATCTCCTAAAGAGAAGACTTTTACGAAAGGTGCTTCTTCTTCGTCGTCATCAAAGGTTGATGACAAGTGCCTTTATTGCACTAAGATGGGGCATTGGAAGCGGAATTGCCCGAAGTATCTCCATGACCTCAAAGCCGGAAGGGTTCTTGCAGTAGGTATAAATTCTCGTCTAATTCATGTTATTTAATCAATTTTTATATATTGATACAAGTTATTGATTCTCACCCATTTATAAATTGTTTTAAAGGGGCTCCTACCAAAGACAAAGGCAAGGAGAAGGAGAAGGAAACTTGAAGTTCCTTCCATGGATGGCTAAGGTAGCATCCGAGATTGAAGACATGAAGAGCATGGCTCTAATTTTCATTTGATGTCTTCTTTCTTTTTGCATTTTAATTTAAGAACTTTGTATTTCTTGTACGACAAGAATCTTGTTGAAACAATGGTTGTAATAGTGGTGACTTGGTTTTCAACCCAAGTCATCCTTTTGTTCTAAATCAAACATGTTTGGTTGTTTTTAAAATGCTTATATATGATATATAACATGAGTAATATGATAGGATCATTATAAAAGTAATTCGACTTACTTAAAAACGAGAATTGCATCCCGTGAAATACTTCAAATTCAAACATAAGAACATCAGTTCGTTATAAGATGATTACCTTAAACGAATGATAGTATTAATGTCTCACTACTCAAATAATTCTTCATCCAATACATTGTTGTCGGGCGAAAATGCTATCCTTCCTAAAATACAGTTTATTTTAGAGGATAGAGTGGGAGAAATTCTACGCCCGCAAACCAATGAAATAAACATAGGATCTTAGAGAAGAGTCCTATAAGGAGTCCTTAAGAAGAACTCTAATTGATTGGATAGAAGAAACTACGAGAGGACACAGAAGAAACTACGCGAGGACACAAAAAGGAAATGTTCCATATGTTGTCATTAGTTTCCAGAGAGGACAAAGGGAACCGCGAGTATTAACGGAAGGAAATCGTTTCCATGATGTTAATGTTTCTGTTTTATAAAGATAATAGAGGAGAAATCATCTCCCGTTCTCGTGATAATAAGAGATTCTTTCCATGTATGGGAAGGAAAATGTAAAATGAAATGTTCATAGCGAGTTGAGAAAATGTTTGAAGTAAATCAAAATGAAATGTTCATTATGAGTTGAGAAGATGTTTGAAGATATTACCTAATCAGTGGGAGTTATTAAACTATAAGATAGTAATATGGAATTCAGTGGGAGAAAAGTTATTAAGGAAACGAAACCTACCATTTAGAGAGAATGGTGATTATTTAAAGGTAAAGAATATGAGGTTTCGATTCTAGTTGAATGTATGTTAAGAACATAAATCATAAGTGAGTTTATTATATGATAATGAAACGTCACCGATCAGTTAACAAGGTTTGGATTTGAATCCGAGATGTGAAAATGTTAATTCATATAACCTTGATCAAAATGCCATAAGTTGAAACAAAACCTTATTTCGATATAAGTTTCTCGAGGAGGACTATTGGATCGAATCTAGGTTAACTACGATATGAATTCTAGTACAATATGACTGTGTTCATATGGATGACATGTCATAAGTTTTATGAAAACAGTGGAAGCTTCCTTAAAGTAAGGAGACTCGAGTCGAGTATAAGGACTTGAAATGTACTTGAATAAGATCATATTATGCGAGATAATATGAGTCAAAAGGAAACCGGAATTTGTAGGTTTAAAAGATGTGAAGATAGGGTATATTCACATAGCAAACCATTAATAAAAATTAATGTATGATCATCAAAGATTGTTTATGTGGAGCAACAATATCGTATTGATTGTTCGCACATAACAATCACTCTTATCGTTTGAGTTATTATTATTATTAATATTAACTCACAATTTATACTTTGTGAAATCCAAATGGGTTGTAAGAGACAATTTGAACCCCATAAAGTAAACTGGATTAACTGAGTATAGCCCATAGTCGCTTGTATGAGGTGACGTCTCGAAGCGACTAGATTGTGAGGCGATTGATGGCAAGTTCAAATGTCATAGAGTCATATGGGATGACTAGTCGATCACATAGGCAGACTGCAAGAGGCACTTTGTCGGGCATTTAGTGACCGCTTATAGAGTTCTGGAAATTTTATAATTAGCCTGGTCGTGGCGAGAGCTACTATATTATTCACATAAGTCGATTCTTTGACTTGAGACTGTTCGCCCAAGGTGATACAGCCTCAGATTGACTTTGATTTTAGCTCTACGATCAACCGTTAAAGGGGGTCAAATGGGCTTCTTTTGGGTCATGATGGACTGTGTTAGCGAAGGGAATAGTAGGATAGAAATTGTCCAACCCCTTGTCAGGGTTGTCTTAAATCTCAAGGCCACTCGAGGAGAAGTTTAACTGGAAATGCGTGGCCACGCTCGGAAGGTATCTACGGTAGATAATTCCGGTCAAAGCAGTTAAATCTCCAGATCGAGAAAAACCGCTCAAGATATGATCAAATGCAAGTACGACGTGTAAGACACCTTGCATTGAGTGGGAGATGACGTAATAGGACAAGAGAATTGGTGACGCACACTTGTCGAGTACAAGTGGGAGATTGTTGGGAAATGTGTCCTCAACAATTGTGCGATCACGGCAGTGATAAAAATCATTGTCATAAATCTTATGAAATGAATATGCAAGGGACGATCCAATATTGATTTAGTCAACTGACCAACATTAATCGGTAATGATTGGCTGACTAGAGTTTAACATTATTGTCGTGTGACGGTGGTAGTCAGTTGATCCCTTTAGGTCACACCTATAGGACAGACCCCTTAAATAATATATTGATTAATTGTATAGGATACAGATTGATCGATATTCTTAAAACCGTATATCAAGAAATCAGAGGTTGAATCTTAGGGTAAGATTTATATTTGAAATTGAAATGTGTCGACTGTCAAATATTAATCGATATTTATGAAATATCGAAATTAGTATAATGAGTGGTTCACCGTTATAACAAACGTTGTTAATATATCGTATCGACGATTATTACGATAACCATAAGTTGGGACAGTAATTTCGAAATACTTAATAATTTGTTAAATATGATTTAATTAATTTAGAAATATTATTTATGTGATAAATTTATATTTTAAATTAATACAATTATTATGTCACATAAGATGTTACATATTAGTAAATTGTACAAATTATAAATCGTAAAATGAAGGTCCATTTTACGTTTATGTGTACCGTGCGAATTAATAATATTATATGTTGATTTATATGTGATATTTTATCAATATATGTAATTGTAATAATTAAGTCATATTATGATATGACAATACACCTTTAGCATGTGAGCATAAAAGAGATTAAAATCTCTTCCCATGCTTGTGTACACGGTTCACCAAAACCCACCCAACCCATGCATCACATCCTCTATATATATGTGATGACCATAAACCACTTAAAGCTAATCCTTATGCTAGTAATCTTCTAGTGTAAGAAAAGAAAACCAAAATCCTCTTAAATATTATTTACATAATATTTTAGCAAACTAGTAAAGAAATATTAGTTTACGGTTTTAAGATAACCTAATTCCGTCTCCTAGCTCGAGTTCGGTCTTCGGTGTTTAAGGGTAGGTCTTGGGTGCAACGTAAAGGAGGCAAGATATTTTGGTTGCTCCGTGGAGGATCGTCCTAGCACTTATTTGGACCGTTTGTAAGGCCCTTTCCGTTATTGTTCCGCATATATTATTGCATGCATAAGATCTTGAGTATAAATTAATATGAGATTAATTAAAATGTAAAATAATTAGTAAGACTAGATTATTATGGTAAACAAGTATGAATATCGTTTTCCATCAGGAGTATCCACCTTAAAAGCCTTGACTTTGAATCCTTCTTCTGCAAAAAGACCTTTCAAAGCTGCATGGTCAGTGTAAACAATTACCTTATTACCTACTAAATAGGACCTGAATTTTTCTAAGGCAAATATGACAGCTAGCATCTCCTTCTCAGTAGTGAAATAGTTGACTTGAGTCTCATCTAGGGTGCGGCTCACATAGTATATAGCATTAAGAGCCTTGTTCTTCCTTTGACCTAGCACAGCACCTACAGCGTAGTCACTAGCATCACACATGATCTCAAATGGGAGATCCCAATCTGGTGGCTGAATGATTGGTGCTGAGATCAAAGCTTCCTTCAACCTGTTAAAAGCTGAAAGGCACTCATCAGTAAAGTCAAAGATGGCATCTTTAAGAAGCAATTGTGTAAGCGGTTTAGCAATCTTAGAAAAGTCCTTAATGAAACGCCTGTAGAAACCTGCGTGTCCTAAGAAACTTCTCACCCCCTTAACATTAACAGGAGGGGGTAATTGCTCAATCACCTGCACCTTTGCTTTATCTACATGTATACCTTTATCAGAAATTAGATGCCCTAACACTACCCCTTCAGTAACCATAAAATGACACTTTTCCCAGTTTAAGACAAGGTTTACATCAATACATCGCTGCAAGACTTTATCAAGATTAGCTAAGCATTGATCAAAAGCATTACCATAAACAGAGAAATCATCCATAAATTGTTGGGAAATGTGTCCTCAACAATAAGTGCGATCACGTAATTAAATCTCATAACAAGAATGCGCAAGGGATGATACGAATTATTAGTCAACTGACCAACATTAATCGGTAATGATTGGCTAGCTAGAGTTTGACATTACTGTCGTATGACGGTGGTGGTCAGTTGATCCCTTTAGGTCACACCTTTAGGACAATTCCCTTAATTGATAAAGTGATCAAATGTATATTGATACGATTTGATCATATTCCTTAAACTCGTATATCGAGAAATTAGAGGTTAAATCTTAATGTAAGATTTTTGTTTAAAATTGAAACGTGTCAATTGTTAAACATTAAACGATATTTTAAGATATCGTAATTAGAATGAATTGGGTTGAAATTAATACAAAGGTTGTAAATCGTATTGACGATAAATGATCATTTTACATTTGTAATTTCGAATTACTTATTAATTAATAAATATGATTTATTTATGTATAATATTTATATGATAAATATTTATATGTTTTAAATGTACTAAAACATATTATATGACATATAGGATGTCACACTTTGTATAAATTATACATTTTACAAAGTTGTAAAATGAAATCCTTTTTAAGGATTAAAGGGGCCGGTTAAGTGGGGTTGGTTGTGTGGGTTTAATGTACAAAACACAATCATTAAAAGACCACCTTGAGAACACTAACCTAGATGCTTCCCTAGTGTCTTGAGAAGTGAATGTGTTCCCCTTTGTGGCATCCCAAAACCGGCAACCCCTTCCCCATATACCATGCTTATAGTTATTTGATTATCTAAATAAGCATGCTTGATATATAAAGATATGTTATATTCATTCACTACTTCTTGTTGTTGTTGTTGCCCTAGCCGAAACACTACACAAGAAGAGAGAAAATTTTCTACCTCTAAAATACATATTATAAGATAATAATTTATACTAAGAGTAGTATTAAAATATAATTCTAATAAGAGTGATTAGAATTAGTTTAAGGAAGAAAACCGATTCCAAGTCTAGCATACAAAGTTTCGGTTCTTTTGGGGCTTGTCTTGGTGCATCCGGAGGAGGTATTCTATATTGGGTACTCGGAGGATCATCCTTGCAATATATTTGGACCGAGTGTAAGAACACGGTTTTCTCCTCTTTCCGCATTTTATTAGCATGCATAAGATCATAATAAACGAGTTTATTATCTTGTTAATTAAAAGGTTTGTTAGTATGACTAAATTAGTTTATGAGCAACTACTTAAACCTAACAATTGGTATCAGAGCAAAATGGTTGTTTGCATGCTTTCCGTTTCGTTTTTACGGAGTTATTATGATAACAAAAATAAAACTTGAATTTTCGTATGATATAAGATATGGACGAAATTATTTTAGCATGATACCTACTGTTTTCTAATATGATTTAGAATATTTGGAATATATTTTGCATGAATATTGATCATTGGTATTTTTATTTCGGTTTTTAATGCGTTTTAATGGTTAAAAATGATTAATTTTGGGAAAAATAGTTAAAATTAACTTCTGGCCGAGATTTTTCAGTATGATATCACATGTATTTTCTATAATATGAATATGATTTTTCGTAAATTATGGGCTTATAAATCGTGTGATATGAATTTTAATGGTTAAAATGCAATAAGATGAATAAAAATGGGTTAAAATAGTTATATTATGAATTTGACTATAAAAATTTATGAGGATGTCACATGCAATATTTAAAATTTATGTTGAATTTTCCAGAAATTTATCTCAAATATTGCAATATTATAGATTTTTAATGTAAAAATCGGGTAATTAGTGACATAATTTCGACTTTAATAGTTTAAGTTGGAATTTGGCCATAAAAATTTAACACGATGTCATATATATTATTTCCAGCATGTATAAAATTTTCGAGAATTTTATCTTATTTTATGCTTGAGAAATAATTTTAAATGTTAAAATCGTACGATATATGACGTAAATCGTTAAAATTTGCAAATGTTGTTAAATATGGCCGAAAATATAACCCATTTTAGTCATATGTGATATGTTCATCATGAAAATATTCTTGGGTGCCTAAAGTTTCAGATTTGATTTGTTTTGATTTAATTTTGTTTTGTTAAAGGTAGCATTTAAAATTAAATTAAAAGGAGGCATGCTTTAAAATTTCGGCTATGGGGCAATGTGCCATTTAATTTTCTGTCCATCTTGTGTTCTTAAAAAGGTTTTGGAAGGTATAAAATAATTATTAGTATTTAATTTGCATTTATGAAGTTAATTATTGAATTTTCCGACTTAAATTGCTCGTTTTACGTGTTATTTTCGAAATAATAATAAAACCGTTTAAAATACTAATATTTTAACTTTCTGAAAATTTTAAGAACATTCTGGATTTTTCAAAATTTGAATTTTGAATTTTCGAAATTTTAAATGTCTCTTTTGAATTTTATATTGTTTTTCCCGAAAAACCGAGTAATACCGATCAATATTAAAATATATTAAGTTAATTCATGTTCAAAGTTTGAGTAAGACTAAATTTTGAATCCTATGCGAGTTAGGATGATTAACTTAAGGATGAAAACCGTTTCATTTAATGCATAGTGTTGTTAAACGTTAAAACACGCAATTCCATAAAAACCGAGGTTTACGATAACTATTTAAATAAGTGTTTTAAATAGGACGATTTGGCTTAGGATTTGCATGTTAATTCATATTTATTTAAGCATCGCATATTTATATTATGAATGTCATGATTTATTTTTACGTAATTTTGGGAATTATGTAATTTACTTAGTATGGCCTAGTTTTTAATCGGTATTTCCCGTAATGTAAGGGGTTACCGATTCGGTTGTAATTTTGTGATCTCGTATCACCCAATTGTAATTTATTTCTATTTTATAATGTATAAAGTAGACTAGAAAAGTTGTAATTTTGTAAAATCCGGAGTTCCTTGAAGACGGTGCCATTCGGAAAGGAGTTCCGATCAAGACGGTGTTTACCTCGAAGTGCGTGCCGCGTGAAGTTCAAGGGACCAAAGGAGTTGGTTTCCGAATTTGTACTTTGTTATTTATTTTCTAGGAAAGGCCATACTAGGGTTTATTTATGCTTTTATTTTGCTTTTTATATGTTTGCATGCATAGCCAAATCGTCATACATCGTATCATGCATGTTTCGACCTAGTCGACCTAGTCTTTTATTTTATCGATAATTCACCGACTTAGTTCACTTATACGGAGATAGATAATAATTTGACTAGATCTCTTACATATAAACATTGAGACTTAGCCTTACCAAAAAGTACGGACCCATGAATCCCTTCTTCACAAGGACGTAGGCTCGGCTACACCGGGGTACTAAAATTGTCACGTTGGGTAAGTGGGGTAATAAGATTACACCTTGAAATTTGGTTGATCTCAACGAAAGTATTCGTAACCGTAGTTGCAATAAGTTCGGGCTAAAGATAATTTTAAGAAAATTGTCGACCGAGAGTTCTAAGAGTAGAACCGATTAAAGAGTTAATCCACCAAATTATACCGATACGGGTTGAATCGGCTACACCGTGCCCGGATTAGTATGGGTTTGGGTCTCGGGATTGTTTACTTAATTGGGTAAGAGATCATTAAGTAAATACATAACTAAACTTAAAGTTTTTAGTTTAAATTATGAATTTAAAAATGATGTTGTTTTCCTTTTATTGTTGTAGTTTAATTTTCAACATCGACTATGGCAACCAACGCTCCACCTCTCACTAACGTATCATGGCTTCGATCCTTTATGGATCGTTGCAAACTCGATAAGCATGGTTCCAATTTTAAGGATTGGGATGCGCAATTACAATTGGCCGCTCAAGGTGACGATAAGAGTCGTTACCTATCCGAAGCCACTCCTCCCGCTCCGACCGCTTGTTCATCGGTCCAAACTCGTGAGGCCTATGAAGCCTACATGAAAGAGTCCTCCGCTCTTAAAAATGTGCTCATCTTCTCCATGGAGCCGGATCTCCAAAGGAGTATGATTAAGTTGACCACATCGTATGAAATATACACCAAGCTTGCGACCATGTTTTCGCAAACTCCAAGGGTGATTCAATACGAGGCGGCTTCCGCCTTCTTTGACATAACCTTCAAGGAAGGGCAAAAGATAAGCCCTCATGTTCTCAAACTAGTTGAGCTCGCGGAGACTCTAAAAGCTCAAAATGTTGATGTTCCCGACTCTCTTATAATTGACCGAGTTCTTCACTCGCTCAATAAGGTTAAAGCGTATGCTCAATTCCGGGTGAATTTCAATATGCGAAACCAAGAGACCTCGTTAGACGAGTTGCATAAGATGCTAGTCCAAGCCGAAAGGGACATGGGACTTCATGAAAGTTCCACCAAAGATGTTTTGAACATCGAAAAGAAGGGAAAAAACGAGCTTCAAGAGGAATGCCTCGAAAGGCAAGGGCAAGAAAACGTTCAAGCCCAAAGCGACCAAAGAAAAGACCTTTTCGAAAGGCGCTTCCACCTCGTCTTCGAAATCCGAAGACAAGTGCCATTATTGCACGAGGATCGGTCATTGGAAGAGAAATTGCCCCAAATTCTTAAGCGATCTCAAGCTGGAAAGGTTCTTGCGGTGGGTTATAATTCTCGTTTAAACTCATGTTATTTTGTCAACTTTTGTATGGCGATACAAGTTGTTGACTATCACCCCTTTTAAATTGTTTTAAAAGGGCGCCTTATGATGATAAGGGCAAGGAAAGGGAAGCGTTAAATTCCTTACTTGGATGGCTCCGGTAGCATCCAATTGATCGAAGACTTGAAGAGCTAGGCTCTAATTTTCATATCGTCTTCTTTCATATTTTGCATTTATTTATGGAACAATTTAAATTTCTTGTAAGACAAGGATTAAAATCCTAATACAATGGTTGTAATTTTGGATATTAGTGACTTGGTTTTCAACCCAAGTCACTACTTTTGTTCTTAATCAATGTTTTGATTTCTCAAATAAATTGCATGCATTATTTAAACATGAATGATAGTGATTTAGTCACGCAATAAATTTTGATACGATCAAGTATAAAAGAATCAAAGAGTTGATTAAAACGGAGAACTACACCCCATGAGATAGATTCAATCAAAATGAGACTATATCAGTTCATTATAAGATTTTCATTTTAAGTGAAAATGAGAATGTATTCATCACACCTATCAAACTTCAAACATTCAGATACATTGGTTAATCGAAATAGCTATCCTTAAACGAATAAAGGTTATTGTTAGAAGGATAGAGTGGGAGAATATATTTCGCTCACAAACCAATGATGAAAATAAAGGAAGGATCTTAGAGAAGATTCCTTACTTGGGAGTCTTAAGAAGAGCCCTAAATGATTTGAAGAAACTACGAGAGGACACTGAAGAAACTACGGGAGGACACTCGAAGAAAGGTTCTTTGTGTTCATTGTTTCATAGAGAGGAAACTTGAAACCCCGTATAAAATCGGAAGGAAAACGGTTCCTTAATAAATGATTCTTCTAAGTTTATAGGATAAAAGAGAAGAAATCATCTCAATCCTCTCAACGTAGTTATAAAGGAAATAATCATGTCATATTCGTCTCGAGGAAACGAAGACATGATAAGAGGGTGATGATTGATTGAATGGAAAATAGATCACTATAGGGATAGTGATAGTGATAATGATTCGAGTAATAGTTTAACATGCGAGAAATGAAAGGTTCATTTAAGATATCGAGAGATATTGATTTTAGTGGGAGCGATTTTCATAAAAAGAATTAAAGCCTACCATTTAGAGAGAATGGGTGATTCTTTAAAGAGTAAAGAATAAGAGGTTTTCAATTCTAGATGATCAAATACTTTATATCATAAGATGATGGAGCTTGATGGGAAGGTTTATTATATGGATAATAAAAGGTCGCCCACTTGAAGTTAGAATGGTTGGTTACATTATTCATAACGATGAATGAAACCATTACCAAATAGCCAAGATGAGTGAAAATTATTAAAATGATGAAATCATAAATAAACTACAATATAGATTTCAGTACATAAGTGACTGTAGAGAGTGATTTTTATCCCTCCAGTATATTGATACGTCACAAGTTATAAGATAACAGTGGGAGCTTTCCTCCGGAAAGGAAACTCAAAATCTAGAAAGAGTTCTAGAAATGTACTCAAATAGAATCATGTTATAAGGGATAATATGAGAATAAAGGAGACCAAAAGTTGTAAGTTTTGCTATTATGAATAAAGGTTATTCGCAAAACACTAATACAAATAGATGATTGTGCATCAAAATGCAATGTAATAGTGTTGACTATTGTTGCACGACAACATCATTTGAGTTATTAATAACTCAAAGTAAAAGATACTTTGTCAGAATCCAAATGGGTTGTATAAGACAATATTGAACCCCATAAGTGAACTGGATTGACTTAGTATAGCCCCTAGCCGCTTACATGAGGTGACGTCTCAAAGCGACTAGAATGTGAGGCGATTGATGGCAAGTTCAAATGCCATAGAGTCATATGTGATGACTAGTCGATCACACAGGCAGACTGTAAGAGACACTCTGTCGGGCAATGTGACCGCTTATAGAGTTCTGGAAATTTTATAGCCGGGTCGTGGCGAGAGCTGCTATAGTATTCTTGTGAGTCAATTCTTTGACTAAAGACTACTCTCCCAAGATGGTACAGTTTAGGCATAACTTTGATCCATTCTCTACGACTTTTCGTAACTGGAGTCAAATGGGATTGTTTTGGGTTGTGACTGACTATGACTGGTTGAAGGAAGTAGTGCGATAGAAATTGTCCACCCCTTGTCAGGGTTGTTCAAATCTCAGGGCCACTCGAGGAGTAATTAACTGGAAATGCGTGGCCACGCTCGGAAGGTGTCTATGGTAGATAATTCCGGTCAGACAGTTATTCTCCAGATCGAGGAAACCATTCATGATATGATCAAATGCAAGAACGACCAGAGAGAGACATCTTGCATTGAGTGGGAGATTGTAATAGGACAAGAGAATTGGTGACGCACACTTGTCGAGGACAAGTGGGAGATTGTTGGGAAATGTGTCCTCAACAATAAGTGCGATCACGTAATTAAATCTCATAACAAGAATGCGCAAGGGATGATACGAATTATTAGTCAACTGACCAACATTAATCGGTAATGATTGGCTAGCTAGAGTTTGACATTACTGTCGTATGACGGTGGTGGTCAGTTGATCCCTTTAGGTCACACCTTTAGGACAATTCCCTTAATTGATAAAGTGATCAAATGTATATTGATACGATTTGATCATATTCCTTAAACTCGTATATCGAGAAATTAGAGGTTAAATCTTAATGTAAGATTTTTGTTTAAAATTGAAACGTGTCAATTGTTAAACATTAAACGATATTTTAAGATATCGTAATTAGAATGAATTGGGTTGAAATTAATACAAAGGTTGTAAATCGTATTGACGATAAATGATCATTTTACATTTGTAATTTCGAATTACTTATTAATTAATAAATATGATTTATTTATGTATAATATTTATATGATAAATATTTATATGTTTTAAATGTACTAAAACATATTATATGACATATAGGATGTCACACTTTGTATAAATTATACATTTTACAAAGTTGTAAAATGAAATCCTTTTTAAGGATTAAAGGGGCCGGTTAAGTGGGGTTGGTTGTGTGGGTTTAATGTACAAAACACAATCATTAAAAGACCACCTTGAGAACACTAACCTAGATGCTTCCCTAGTGTCTTGAGAAGTGAATGTGTTCCCCTTTGTGGCATCCCAAAACCGGCAACCCCTTCCCCATATACCATGCTTATAGTTATTTGATTATCTAAATAAGCATGCTTGATATATAAAGATATGTTATATTCATTCACTACTTCTTGTTGTTGTTGTTGCCCTAGCCGAAACACTACACAAGAAGAGAGAAAATTTTCTACCTCTAAAATACATATTATAAGATAATAATTTATACTAAGAGTAGTATTAAAATATAATTCTAATAAGAGTGATTAGAATTAGTTTAAGGAAGAAAACCGATTCCAAGTCTAGCATACAAAGTTTCGGTTCTTTTGGGGCTTGTCTTGGTGCATCCGGAGGAGGTATTCTATATTGGGTACTCGGAGGATCATCCTTGCAATATATTTGGACCGAGTGTAAGAACACGGTTTTCTCCTCTTTCCGCATTTTATTAGCATGCATAAGATCATAATAAACGAGTTTATTATCTTGTTAATTAAAAGGTTTGTTAGTATGACTAAATTAGTTTATGAGCAACTACTTAAACCTAACATAAATACCTCCATAATGTTTTCTATAAAGTCAGAAAAGATACCCATCATACACCTTTGAAAGGTAGCAGGAGCATTGCATAATCCAAAAGGCATCCTGCGATAAGCAAAAACACCCTGTGGACATGTAAAAGTAGTCTTACTCTGATCATCAGGATGGATGCGAATCTGGAAAAAACCTGAATAACCATCTAGAAAACAGAAGAATTTATTAGAAGCCAGTCTTTCAGTCATTTGGTCAACAAAAGGAAGGGGGAAATGGTCTTTCTTGGTGGCGGCATTTAACTGTCTATAATCAATGCACATCCGCCACCCAGTTACAACTCTAGTTGGTATTAACTTATTCTTATCATTCTTAACCACTGTGGTTCCTCCTTTCTTAGGAACCACCTGAACTGGGCTAACCCACTTAGAGTTGCCAACTGAATAGATAATACCTGCATCAAGAAGTTTCATTACCTCAGCCATAACCACATCCTGCATCTTAGGATTCAACTTACGCTATCCCTGTCTATAAGGCTTATGCCCTTGCTCTAACTCTATTCTATGCATGCAAACATCAGGGCTTATGCCCTTAATATCATCCAAAGAATAACCTAGAGCTTTCCTATTCTTTTTGAGAACAGTCATTAAGGCAGAAAGTTGGTCAGGACTAAGTTTAGAACTAACAATCGCAGGGTACTATTCAGTATCATCGAAGAAAACATACTGGAGATTAGGTGGAAGTGGCTTACGCTCTGGTACCTTTACCTCAACTGCCTGAACAGAATCAGTACTAATAGAATAGCACATGTTTATCAGATTTGCATTAGCTAGGCTTATGAGCTTCTCATTCTCTTCTTCAGTGAACTCATACTCCTCTTCCTCTGCTTCTATTTCATCCAGCTCTTTAGCTTCTTCAGCTGGATTACCTGCACACTTATCCAAAATTGTTAGATCATCTAAGGGATCCTTGGTCAAGGATTCCCTCCAATTAAGGATAACATTCCTGTCTATAATATCAATGGAGCAACAAGTATCATCAGTAGGAATAGTTGCCTTATGGGCAAGACTAAACTCGATAGTGTCATCTCCAATCTCTAAGGTAATGGTCCCGCGTTTGACATCTATTACAGCCCCAGCTGTGTGTAAAAATGGTCTACCTAAAATAATAGGTATTTGACTATCCTTAGCAATGTCTAAAACAACGAAATCCACAGGAATAAAGAACTTTCCCACTCTTACTGGGACATCCTCCAAGACCCCTAATGGTCTTTGGGTTGATCTATCAGCCATCTGTACGGTAATATTGGTGACTTTAAGTCTACCTAAACCAAGTCTTTCACAAACAGAATAAGGTATAACACTGACACTAGCCCCTAGATCACAGAGGGCTTTCCCTATAACATGATTACGTATGGTACAAGGGATGGAAAAACTACCTGGGTCTTTTAACTTGGGTGCTATATTATCTTGTGAAAGAACATAACATTCTTCCACAAAAGCAACAACACCGTCGTCCTGAAAATTCCTCTTACGACTCAAAATATCGTTCATGAATTTAGCATAAGAAGGTACCTGGGTAATTAAATCAGTGAAAGGGATGGTTACCTCAAGATTCTTCACCATCTCCAAAAACTTACCAAATTTCCGATCCTCTTTTGAATTTTTCAGTCTTTCGGGATAAGGAACGGTGACATTAGCCATAGGATCAGCAACCTTTGGCTTTTTCAGCTGTAATATTTCGGTGAGGCCTTGAATGAAGGAGGAATCCGGCGATTCCGGAGTCAAAACAGCACTCTGCTTAGGAAAGTCGGTCGGTCGACCTACAGCAGCGGTCGGCCGACCAGACTCTGCTACGTCTGAAATTTTCTTTTCTCCAGAATTTGATCTCACGTCAGGAACCGAGGTCGGTCGACCTACAGTAGGGGTCGGTCGACCTCCTGTCCTGTTGACGGGATCAGATTCTTTGTTTTGAACTTCGGCAGAATCGTCTTTTTGGGTTGATCCTTCACAAACACGGCCACTCCTAATATTGATGGCGTTCAACGTCTCCATGGGTCCCTCACAACAAGCTGGAGAGCTAGTTATTCGGTTGGCTATGTTTATCAGGTGTTCTTCAAAAGCCTTTGAGGAAGCCATTTGAGCCTTTCCCATCTCTATAACCTGTTTTGTTAAAACATCAACAAGAGCTCTCAAGTTCTCAATCTCACCCGTGCTGTCAACCGTAGTAACTAGGTTCGCACTTTCAAGCTTCAGCTGGGTTGCCTGAAGCTTTTCAAAACGGGCTTCAACTGTTGTCTCAAGAGCCACTCTATTCATTTCCACATTCAGCCTCCGCGAATTCCCACGTGAACTCTTAAAAGCAGCCCTATGCACCGCCATGTCTTCAATAGTTTCCCAACCCTTCATATGGTTGGTGTTATTCTGAAATCTCCCATTGGCGGCCACATCAAGAATCATCTTATAATCATCGTAAAGTGCGTTGTAAAATTGGTTACACAGGTACCATTGTTCAAAGTTATGGTGAGGGATAGAACGGACCAATTTCTTGAACCGATCCCATGCTTCACAAAATCCTTCATCAGGTCCTTGTTGAAAGTTACGGATTTGGCTTCTCAAGTCTTCGGCTTTTGCAAGAGGAAAGTATTTCTTGTAAAAAGCCAATGCTAAGGAAGTCCAATCCGTAACCTTCTCAGCTGCCCTATCAAGGTAGCGGTACCAATCTCGCGCGGCATCTTTTAATGAGAACAGGAACATCATTGCCAGCACCTCATCTCTAGTCACCCCGTCAGGTATGGGTATGGCACAACAATAATCCGTGAAGGTTGTAACATGCTTCATTGGATCTTCGTCGGGTAGACCATAAAACTGACTCCGTTCCACCATAAAGATATTATTTGGGTGGAGCACAAAGGAGCCAGTGGTGGGGGTAGGCAAGGCGAATCCCTTCGGTAAATCTTGAGCCTTTGGCTGTAGGTGGTCATAAATAGAATCCATATCTAAACAAGAGAATACTCAAGCCTTCCTCTCAAAAACCTGTCTTCTAAAGCAAAACTAGAAGAAAAGGTAAGAAACGGTCTTAAGGAACCTAAGTTCCTTAAGACAAGAAAAATAAAATAAAAATTAACAAACAAAATTATACCGTCTCCCCGGCAACGGCGCCAAAATTTGACACCCGTCGTTGAGGGGTGCCAAAGATAAGATTTATAAAACCTCAGCTTAAACTTAGATAGGATAAGTCAAGGGTCGAACCACAGAGAGACAAGGTTAATTATGTTTGTGAATTTAAAGTCTATTGCAAATAACCAAAAAAAGGGGGGGGGGGGGGTTGATTTGAGATTTAAACTAATAACTAAAAGGACAAAATAAACAAGAGAAATAAAATAAGGGAAAAAGGAGATTAGGAACTTTGGTTCCCCATGGTTAAAACAAGTCAATGAAGGGTAAAATAATCAAATAACACAATCCCAAGGAACAAAGAATGAACCTTTAGGTCAATATTCTACCCAATCCTTACGGTCTTAGGGTTCCTACAAAAGCACTAAACTTTCGTTCATATGGCAATCCCAAAGTTGTTGTTAAACTAATCCTAATAATCTTTCAATCCTAAGGATTAGTTCACCAACAACAATGGGGGATTGGTAACTCAATCATTAAACTTATCAAAATCAAATCTTTACCATGGTTCCCCTAATTCCTAATCACAAGAATTAGCTATGCATACTCTTAATTATGAAACTAACAATAACTAAGAACATTAAAGGAATTAACATAATTAAAGATGACAATAAAAGGGAAAACATGAATTAAAGAACAACAATAAGATGAACAACAAGATTAAATTAAAAGGAAAGATTAATTGTAGCAAACTTACAACTTAATTGGAATTCAAGAACAAAGATAAAAACTTGGAATTAAATCTCTTTCTAAAACTACGGAGTTCTTCTAATATGAAATTGCTTGCTAAAAACTTGTCTAACATAAAGTGCTTGTCAATAAAAATTACTTGACCTAATTGAAGAGTTTAGGTCTCCTTAAATAAGAATAATTACAAGATAAGGAAAGTAGAAACACGAAACAAAAGTCCCGGGTCAGCTTCTGGTCGGTCGACCTCTGATGCGGGTCGGTCGACCGCTTCAGGCGCTGCTGGGCTTTTACGCGAATTGGGCTTCGGTCGGTCGACCTCTCTGATGGGTCGGTCGACCGCTTCTTGTTCGTTCCAGCTTTAATCTCGCCCAATAACAACACTCGGACGTGCAATCCGGATCCTTGCTCCGCATTAGTACTCAAAACAGCTTGCGAAAGGCAAATAAGGTTCAGTTTTGCTCACTTCCGCGTATTCCTACATATAAAACATAGAAATGCCAAAGTAAACCGTTTCGGGAGAAATAGCAACTAAAAGTCACGAAAATGTAAGAAAATACGTGCCAAAAGAATAAATAAAATGCATAAAATAGGCACGTATCAGACAACTAGACACTTGGATCAC
Organism: Silene conica; assembly: GCA_029255685.2. NCBI lineage: Eukaryota > Viridiplantae > Streptophyta > Magnoliopsida > Caryophyllales > Caryophyllaceae > Silene > Silene conica. The sequence continues at coordinate 45,924,689 of CM055312.2, read as the reverse complement.
CAAAACGTGTCTCTCGATACCTCTTAAGTTATTCCTCAAATAACAACGTTTCTTGGAACACCGCTCACGGTTATCCTAAAACTAGTTCCTCCAAACCCAAAAAAAGGGGAGATTACTTAGAGGACACCTTAAGAAAGCAAGCAACAAGGTTAAGCTGAAAAGATGTGAAGATCTGTTCAAGTAAGATAGACAATTATTCTAAAAGAAGGATGTGCATCCGGACTTATCAAAGAAGGTGGTGCACAAAGAAAGAGGAGTATCTTCAAGGCACATAAGCATTCTCCAACAGTAGCACGGACCTTCTATCTTCGGTAGACACTCCGGTCTTGATCGCCAAATGGATAAGCTCACGGTTCGTCGATTGGAAGGTTTAAAAGTAGAATCAATGACAATCAAAAAACACTTTAGAATCTAATAAAAGCAATCACAAAACAGGCTACAATATAAGTCCTTAAATCTACCCCATCTCTCATTCATTATTCAATTATATGGTCAAGTTAAGGTTGGGGGTTACATGAGTGCGTCGGGAGCGATAACGCTCTGATACCAACTGTAAAACCCCTCGTCGCAGCGGAAAAATAAAACATACAACATGCCAAAATTTACGCGGAATTTAAACTTTAACATGCATAAAAACGAGGTGAATTAAAAATTAAACTGAAACAACTAATATAAACAGAAACATAGATAAGTATAAGTCTATGTACTGAAAGTAAATATATACAAACTGTGGGGAATAAAGCATGTATTCGCCCTAAAATGTGAAGGATTATAACGAATTTTACAATTGAGATTATTGTCATAAGTTAATAAAAACATGAAAAGAATACAACCTTGAGTCCTTGCGCAAAAGGCCTAAGAACAGGAATTAAAGTAAATTCCCTCCTATAACTTGCACCCAAGACTTTGTTTAAGACGATGCCGCGTGTGCTAGAAAGGCTCTCCAATTGCCTTGCAATATGGGGAGAGGTTTTGTGAGGTTTTTGATGTGAGATCTGAGTTTTGGGAAAATCATGTTCTCAAAACCCTAATTCTCAGAATAGTAATCAACCAGTGTCTTACAAAAGGAGAATAACTCTCCTATTTGTAACCCTTGGGTCGGCCGAACGGGTTTATGGTGAGAGTGGGCTTTCTCCACTCTTACTTTATTCCTTTGCGTGATTCGACCCGTTTTGCTAAATATTATTTGCGGGATTTTAATTATAAATCGCATACATGTTATCAGATATTAATGCAGTCGATGTATTAATAATGGTCTGATAAAAATTACGATATTGTATAATTACCCAAATTAATATAACTGTTTATATTAATACGCAAATACAATATTTAATTAAATATAACCGTTTATATTTAATTTACGAATTAATCATGTAATCCGTATTAGCTAAATATTATTTAATCGGTATTAAATAATAATCTCAACATCTTATTGACTAATTTAATAGTCAATACCTCTGACTAACTGTTTAGTCGTATCCGGCATAAATGTGACTGTATTTTCATACCTTCACATCTCTCAAACGTGTCCTATAGGTGTGACGTATAGGGACCAGTTGATCACCGCCATCCGTATGATAATAACGTCAAACTTATCTAGCAAGCCAACCGTTATTGATAAACGTGGATCAACTGATAATAATACTGAAGTATTTCCTTGTGATCCTTAAAGAGATTTAATAAGTCATTGTACTTAATTGTCAAGGACACCAGCCCCAACAATCTCCCACTTGTCCGTACAAGGGTATGTGCAATGACGTTATCACACTACATGCGGAGGACACAAGCTCCAACAAACTCCCACTTGTCCGTACAAGTGTAGGTGCGATAACCGATTCTCATATCCTTTTAAAATTTCTCCCACTCAATGTAAGACAATTTGCAAATCCGCATTCGCAAAGGTCGTATCTCACAAGCGATCTGTAACAAGAGTGGTTTCCCCGACTAGAGAGTAACTTAACTGATAAAACGAATCTGTATTCGAGCATGGCTATGCATTTCAGTTACTACTCCTCGAGTGGCCCTGAGAAATGATAAAATCCTGATAAGGGTTTGGATATTTCCCTCAACTCGAATCCTGCCGATATCGCGCAGCATGAAATAACCCAGAAAAAATCCTCTTGGCCCCTGTTACGATGACCGTGGGAAAGAAACCAAAGTTACCCAAAATCTGCCTTAATCTCAAGAGACAGTTGAAAGTCAAAAGACTCGACTCTAAGGAACACTATGGAGGTCCTATCCACGACCTGGCACCCAATGTTTAAAAACATTTAGGACTCCATAACGTTGTCACGGGGTGTCCTACGAGATATCCGTATAACTCGCCTTTGTGATTGGTCAGTCAGCCGTGTGACTTATGGCTCGTTGAACCCACCATCAACCAACGTCACAAAATGATTACCTGAGTTATCATCTCAAGTGGGTAATCAAGGACTAAAACGATGTAATGTAATTCAGTTCACTTTGTGGTGTTCAAAATTGGCGTACAATTCCACATGAAAAACAAAACATTATATATCATAGCAATGAGGTTGAATAGAGTACACGAGAAAATGAATTATTACATGAATTCATAAAAGAGTACTACAACTTAGGAACACATCTAATTCCCATGGAATGAATGTGCCCTTCATGCTTATCACGTGGTAATGCTTTAGTGAGAGGATCAGCTATGTTGTCATCCATGGCGATCTTATCAATGAATATATCCTTTTACACGAACACAGTTGTAGAATCTGTTGTAACACTCTGTTTAGAACTTTTCCAGCTGTCAGCAGCGCCATTAAGAGTAAAAACGAATCCAGACTGAGATTTCGAGTCGTCTCGATCCGTTTGGAAGCTAGCATCTGTGTAACCCGTGGCGCAGAGCGTCGAGTCGCCTCCGTAAGTCAATCCCCAATCTTTAGTCCTCCGTAGGTACTTAAGAATGTTTTTCACGGCCATCCAGTGTTGTTCACCTGGATGAGCTTGGAATCGACTTGTCATACTCAATGCATATGCAACGTCTGGACGTGTGCATATCATGGCATACATGATCGATCCTATAGCCGAAGCATAAGGAATCCGACTCATGCGCTCCTTCTCTTCCAATGTCTTAGCTTCTTGAGTCTTGCTCAAGTGAAGCCCAGTAGTCATAGGAAGGAACTCTTTCTTGTAGTTCGTCATGCTGAATCTCTCTAGGATCTTATTTATGTAAGACTCCTGACTGAGAGACAAAATCCGTCGTGATCTATCCCTGTAGATACGGATGCCCAAAATTCTTTGTGCCTCTCCCAGATCTTTCATCTGGAAATGGTTTTTCAACCATGCTTTAACCCAAGAAAGGAGAGGTATGTCATTCCCAATCAAGAGTATGTCGTTGACATACAGTACTAGGAATACAATCTTGCTCCCACTCGACTTGATATAGAGACATGGTTCCTCGACTGATCGAATGAAACCATTCTCTTTTATCACTTGGTCGAAGCGATGATTCCAACTCCGTGATGCTTGCTTAAGTCCATAGATGGAACGCTTAAGCTTGCAAACCTTCTTAGGATGTACTGGATCAATAAAACCCTCGGGTTTTACCATGTACAACTCTTCCTCCAAATAACCGTTTAAGAAGGCGGTTTTAACGTCCATTTGCCATATTTCATAATCGTGAAATGCGGCGATCGCTAAGATAATCCGAATGGAACGTAGCATGACTACGGGTGCAAAAATCTCATCGTAGTGCAAGCCTGACAGTTGGGTGAAACCTTTAGCAACTAGCCTTGCCTTATGGATATCTTGTTTACCTTCCACGGCATGCTTTATTTTGTAAAGCCATTTGCATTGAAGGGGACGCACCTTTGCAGGTAGGTCCACAAGATCCCACACGTTGTTCTCATACATGAAGTCCATCTCGGATTGCATGGCTTCTAGCCATAGCTTTGAGTCAGAACTGGTCATGGCACCTTTATAGGTTGTGGGTTCATTACCCTCTAGGAGTAAGACGTCGTCTATATCATGTTCCTCGACCATACCAATGTATCTGTCCGGAGGAATAGAGACTCTTCCCGACCTCCTAGGTTCCTCAGGAATATCTACTGCAGCCTCGGTTGAAGGAACTGTTTCCTCCAATGGTTGCTCGGTAGTTGGTTCTTGAACCTCCGATAAATCGAAGGTTCTATTACTCGACTTGTTCTCGAGAAATTCTTTCTCTAAGAATGTCGCACTAGTCGCAACAAAAACACGTTGTTCGGTTGGCGAGTAGAAGTAATGACCAAAAGTTCCCTTTGGATAGCCTATAAAGTATGTCTTGACCGATCGCGGGCCGAGCTTATCCTCGTGTCTCCACTTGACATAAGCCTCGCAGCCCCAAACCCGAATAAAGGACAAGTTAGGGACCGTTCCCTTCCACAATTCGTATGGAGTCTTGTCAACAGCTTTAGACGGACTTCGGTCAAGTATTAGAGCGGCTGACAAAAGAGCATAGCCCCACAATGAATCAGGCACAACGGTGTGACTAATCATGGATCGAACCATATCGAGTAGAGTTTGATTTCTCCGTTCGGACACACCATTTAATTGTGGTGTTCTAGGTGGAGTCAACTTTAGCACGATGCCACAGTCTTTAAGGTGTTGATCAAACTCGTGTGAAAGATACTCACCACCACGATCAGAACGTAGTGTTTTAATCTTTCTTCCCAGCTGGTTCTGTACCCGATTCTAGTATTCTTTGAACTTGACAAAGGATTCACTTTTATGATTCATTAAGTAGACATAGCCATATCTACTCAAATCATTCGTGAAAGTGATGAAATACCTATAGCGTTCTCGTGCGTTGATCGACATAGGGCCACATACGTCCGTATGTATGAGTCCTAATAGATCGGCAGCGCGTATTCCAACACCTTTGAAGGAAATACGAGTCATCACTAGTACAAAAATAGCATACGGCCACGGTTAAAAAAACCATATGGCTACGGTTGTACAACCGTAGCAAATCAAGGGGTAGCCTTAAGTGGTAGAGAAATGGCTACGGTTGTGAACCGTAGCCATAAGTTCATTTAAGGCTACGGTTATGAATTAATAACCGTAGCCAAACGTTATTAACCGTAACCAAAAATATTAAAGGCTACAGTTGTTTATAATAAGAACCGTAGCCATTTCTAAACAAAAAAAATAAAAAAAAAAGGTTGCCTCGTGATTCATGAACATCCTCAACCAAAATTATTTAAATTAAAAAAAATATTAGTCTTTTTGGAGTTCTACAAATGACTATGCATCTAAATAATTTCATGACCAACACGCTAATACAATAATATCATCTGTAACCATCTATTCAAGCATCCAAGATAAATCTTTCTTGCTAAAATGATAAATTCCCTTCATCTGCTACACTAGAAGCATCACTGATGCCGTCATCATCATTGCCATTATCATCTTCATCATCAGATTCTTAAGCTGGTCTCTGACTGGCTTAAGTTTCAGCTTCGTGTGACACTTTGCTGAACAAATGGAGGAGTAAGATCAGAGGATATAAACTGAAAAGAGGACTAATTAATGGGGTGATCAATGCTCAACAGTATCATATATGGCGATAGCGTAACATTGGCAGAAAGGAGAATGTGATTTTGAAGAGGGTAAAACCAGACAGGGCTCTAGATACCTCTTTGTGGATCAATAAAATAGTTAAAACATTAACTTGTATATAATCAGACACTGGTTCTTTTATATATTTGATTTCAACAGTAAATCCCCTTCCCTGGAAGTTTAGTAGCAATGCATGGCATCTATTAAATAATCATAACCCCACCTCATAAAACTACGAAAATATTTTGAACCATAACATCCCAAGTAACAGGTAGCAACTGGGATAACATACCTCAACTGATAAGATATGGTAGGTTCTAAATTAGGCTCAATTTCCTTCCCAGAAGCTCCTTGCTTTTACATACTACATTAACAGATAAAGGTAAGGCATGTATGTTTGTGAATAAGATAAGATGCAATAGATCATACTTTTATTGTTGCAGATGAGATAATTACTTAATTAGGTGCAACAAAAAGACGCTCCTTTTACGGAAAAAGAGAGTGACAAGCAAATGAGATAGACTGTAATTAATAAAAACTTACCCATCAGCGCGGCCACATTTACCAGGGCAAGAAGAAATGCAAGACAACAAACGACCGCCACCAAATTGCTCTTCAATGTGAGAGTCTAATGTAAGGCCTTCTTGTTGCTTCTCTATCTTTCTAGCCACATGGTTGCTCTTCTTGGCCTCCTCGATAGCCTCGCTTCCTGATGAAGCAAAAGTGTAATGAGTTATACAAATTTCTAGAAAAAAATACAGCCAAGAAGTTAACTTCACAAGCAATGACACTTCTCAGCTACCAGACTATAAGACAAGAATTCTATAAACTGGACCACTTGGGTAAAGATGATTCAGGAATTCAATAACTGTGAATTTCTGCTTACTACACTAGAGATAGAACATAAACCTTTTATACAACATTAGACTAGGTAATGCAACAACTAAGCGTACATGACATATAACATAACACTTCATTACAAATAATCTGCCAAGAAGCCATAAATCATGTACACAAACAGAAAAAAGCTGCATTCAAAAGTGGTGACTATCATATCAATAAACCATGCATCTAATGAGCACGAATGAGACATATATCGAGTTATACCTTGCCTTCCTTCTTGGCAAAGGCAGCGATCGTCTTCTTACATCCTATTTCAACTACATAGTGCTGCAGGTACCACTGTATCAGGGGAAGAGAAAATAATTGTGCTCTTGGCAGTTCAAAGACATGAGGTACTTCAAAATCAAGATCATTTCGATCACCAGACATATTGCTCTTAGATAATGCTGATGAGGTGGATGTCTCCAATTTGTATGCCTGCTTAGAAGGTGAAAGAGGCACTAGTGAGCTAAACACATTTGATTTTGAAAGAGGTTATTCTAAGAGAATCAAGAAAAGTCATCAAAGCGACCCGGTTAAAACAATTGAGCAGAAGCGGAAACTATCTAAGGCTGATATTAATGGTGCAGTAATTGCTTCTCGAGATAAAAGCAGTGGAGTTTCAAGTGTACGAAAATATCGCTGTTGACCATTCAATTGTAAGAAAATATAGCTGAAAACTTGTCGCTTTAACAACTCATGAGGTTGCTATGTCGGATTTATTGTGGTTCATAGTCTGTGAGTTCAATTTTATTTACCTCTTGCGTTTTGAAACAGTCCTGTCTAAGTTTACCTCTGAAGACTGCTAAATCATCGTGTCCAGTGATTGTTTTAGTAAATGAATGAAAGCAATTAGTAATAGTTGCGAAGTATAAAAACAGCTGAACTAACCACTAGAAAAATTGAAACTGAAACGAGGAGAAGACTGAAAGCCATTCCGACAGATGATACCTGTGAAATGTTGCACCAGTAAAGTTAACTTTTAAGTCAGATATAAGAAAACTATGCTAAATGATTGCAAACCTTTTGACTACCTAAGGAAATTCAGAACTTACAATAAGTAGAACCCTTCGGCCAGCCTTATCCATCAGCCAAGTTGCGACGCAAGTAACGACCACCTGTTTAGTTTGTTACCATAGAGATGATGCTTTAGAATTAAAATCGTAAGATTCTGAACTAAGGCAACATAGTACTAGAGTCTCAAGTTTGATTACCCGAATGCTTCCAGGGCCAAATGTAGAGACTGCGCCAGAAGAGATTCCTGAAGTTCAACATTAGTCGAAATATACACGAGTCATTACCAGTTTAAAAACAACTGAACTGAAATCAATAAAGAATGATGTTATGGAAAGTATATAACCTGCACTTTCGAATATGGTGCTTGCATAGAACAAAATGGCATTGATTCCACTGAACTACTAAAGCACTAGTAACCTGATACCTAGCTGAAGTATGGAAACAGGCAACAAGAGAACACATTCAAAAGATTTTGTGAAGGTTAATAGCAGAAGTACAAAATAAAAAGCGAATAATCTCAGGACTTTCTTTGGGAAATTTTCAGTCAAAGATGAATTCACGCAACCTGCCTTTCAAATTCATTTAAATGAACGGAAGGAAGCCCTGACTCTTCGCCCTTTTTCTTAGGTAGTCTCTCTCGCTTCCTTCTTCTTCTAATACAATTCTGTAAACAAAGGAGAAAAGAAAGGAGAATGATCGAACAAGTACCAAAAACGTTAGCCAGATTGATTCACTCACTCCGATTAAGGAAAACAAACCTCTTTTTCAAGTTGTGGGTGAAGAAAAGAAGGCTCTAATCACTTCGAGATTGTGGACATGCCTATGAAAGAGTCACCGACCGATCCACTCTTAGCAGGTACGCTTGACTTAAGTGCTTTCTGATGAGGGACTCTCTTTTTCTATACTATTCTTGATCCACGCGCTCTAATCCCAGAATTCTTCTTCGACAGATCTGGGGCTGTAAAGAATCGAGCCTAGAATTAGTTAGTTTTGGCTCGTCGGCGTCTGGTTGATATAAAATTTATGATGGCCTCATTCAGTCCTAAACAAACTGGTTTACCATTAAGGGGAAAGCAAGAGCCTCTCGGTTATGCATGAACAAAGCCAAATCTGAAGCAATTTTAATCACCATAATCTCCCAGTTTCTAAAATTAATCTACTTCAATTTCATTAAAACCCATTAATTTCAGTAGTATAAATAATCAAGACTTAACTAGTTAAATTAAACTTACAATTCTAAACAGAAATAATTGAAGCAAATTAATACTCTAGTATCACAGACGAGGATATCTAAATCGACTATAAACAGAAATAATTCAAGCAATATAAATAATACGGACTATAATTCAAGCAACAACAGCGTGAGATTGTCACAATATAAATAATACGGACTATGAACTGAAATATAAATAAGAAAAGAGGAAATTACCTATAAACAGAAAAGGAGACAAGCAGCACAAGTCAATTGGAGCCGACGACAACAGCGTGAGACTGTCGCAGGTGACGTCGATGAAGGTGCGTTGGCCGGAGATTGTCGCAGGCGAAATTTCAAGTTTTGATGAATTAGGGTTTCAATTTTGATGAATTAGGGTTTCAATTTTGATAAATATGGGAGATTGTCGAAGGAGATTGAGTTTTGATTGAATAGTTATTTGTTTGGTTTCCAATTTTGATATGAACACGGTTTCATATCTAATTATTATTATATATTTTTTATTTTTATTTGGAGGGAAGGAAAATGTATTTTGCGGGTTATTAAAAATTTCGTGTAGATATACATCGATGGATTTTTAAAAATTTAAAAGATACTTCCTCCATTTTTATCCAAATACCATATTTGGTTTTTGTACACTATTCACAAATCAACCTTTAATCTCAATTTTCTCTCAATAAATAAGAAAAAATATATTCATGTGAGGTCTTGTTTAATTCGTCTTTACGAGTACATTGAAAATAGATAACTTTTATAATTTTTACAAATACGTAGCTAAAGATATAAGGCACGTAAAACGTGCGTTAGCAAACGTGAAAAAGGTAAATATGGTATTTGGATAAAAATGGAGGAAGTATATGGCTACGGTTTTAAATATCAACCGTCGCCTTTTGTTTTTATAAATAGTTTTGGCTACGGTTATTATCTAGTACCGTAGTTTTTTACTTTTTCTAAAATAGTTTTGCCTACGGTTATTGCCCACAACAGTAGCTTTTTATTTTTCTAAAATTGTTTTGGCTACGGTTATTGCCCACAACTGTAGCGTTTTTACGTTTTGGCCACGGTTGCTTGAAAACATCCGTAGCCATTGTAAAAGCCTATTCTCAAATTTTTTAGGGCTACGGTTATTAACTACAACCGTAGCCATAAGTGCTTGCCAAATGTCATTTTTCTACTAGTGCATCTTACCGATGAGACATGATTCACACGTGCCATATGATTCGAAATCAAAGGCCGAGATAGCTCCATTCTGTATGAGCTGTTTTACGCGTTTCTCATTTATGTGTCCCATACGACAATGCCATAGGTAAGTTTGATCTTTGTCACCTACCTTTAATCTCTTATTATTCACATGTAATATTTCAGTGGTTTGATCTAAAACATAAATTTCATTCATGGAAACTGCCTTGCCATAAATCATATTTTGTAATGAGAAAATACAACTGTTATTTTCTATTACAAATGAAAAATCAAGTTTGTCAAGTGCAGAAACTGAAATAATGTTTTTGGATAAACAAGGAACATAATAAAAGTTATATAAAGATAACTCGAATCCACTTGGAAGCTGGATCACGTATGTTCCCCTCGAGACTGCAGCAACACGTGCTCCATTCCCGACACGCAGGTCAACCTCACCCTTGATGAGGGGTTCTTGGTTTCGGAGGCCCTGCACATGATTACATAGATGAGAACCACAACCAGTATCTAGTACCCAAGTTCCGTAACTTGCATGGTTAATCTCAATCATGTGAATAAAAGAAGAAGAAGACATACCAACAGGAGTAACGCGTCCTGCCTTAATATCCTCACGATACACGGGGCATGAGCGCCTCCAATGCCCAGTCTTGTGGCAATGGTGGCATTCCATGCTAGTATCCTTGCTCTTTGTTTATCCCTCTGAGTTGCTCGACTCACCTGGCCCACTCTTAGTAAATCCTGACTTCTTAAACTTTGGCTTGCCTACTGTTAGGTCGCCCTGAGCTTTAGCTTTTCCCTTACCCTTACTGGAAATCATGAGAACATCCTGCTTCACGCTCCCATTTAATTTCAGATCCTTCTCGGTCTGTACGAGAAGGGAGTGGAGCTCATGAGGAGTCTTCTTCATGTCGTTCATGTAATAGTTGGCCCTGAAGAGGGCGAACCCATCATGAAGCGAATGAAGCATTCGATCAACGATTATGTTCTCACTGATCTTGCAATTTAGGGCCTCCAGTTTCTCGATATTCTCAATCATGTTGAGAATATGTGGGCTAACCGCTTGGCCCTACTGGAGTTTCGCCTCAAAGAAGCGACAGGTATGCTCATAAGAAACGATTCTCCGAGCTTTTGAGAATTCGTTAGTGAGCGTGGTGAAAATCTTGTTTGCACCATGGGTTATGAAGCGTCTTTGCAAATTGGATTCCATTGCATAGATGAGTACGTTCTTTATCGCACCCGCTTATTCCATGACGAAGTCGCTATGGGCGCGAACTTCGTTAGCTCTAGCTCCAGTTCCTGGGTGTGCCGGAATGGGCTCAGTTAAGTACTTGAGCTTTCCGTCAGCAATGGCAGCATTCCGTAGTGCTGCCTCCCAGTCAGAGAAGTTCGACCCATCATTCCTCAATCTAGTAGACTGATTCATGGAGTCCATGAAGGCTTTTAGCCAGGATTCACGTGCTAGCTTGGCACTTGGCATTGGGTCTTCACCAGCCATTAGTAATACAGCAGTTTAATTGAACGTGTTCTACACTGAAAAGAAGATAAAAACAAAACCATATAAGCAACTCATCGTTGTGATTTAAGTCTATTTTAAATTGTATTTAAACTCCTAGACTCATGAATTTATATAATTGATCTCCCTCCAGAATTATATAAACGATCCCAAGACTCAATTTTCGTATATTGATAAGCCCACAGCTTGGCTAATTCCACCGTTGGAACTCTTGGTCGATAGATTTCCGTAAATCCTATCTATTAGTCCATCTCAGTCGCTAGATAGTATCGAGTGACCATGATGTTGAGATAAAATAAATCATCTGTTCCCACTTTCCCGACGTAGAAGGGGTCATATTATGCCTACCGACGAAGAAGGGATTCATGGGAGTCTGATTTATAAAGACTAGTCTCAATTTTTGGTTATACGAGGAAGACCCCATCAACTTATATTTATCCATTCTAAGTGAACTAATATCTAGCATATGCGTGAATGAATGAAATAAAGTGATGGCTTTGCAATTGACATGTGACATCTGTATTGTCACAGAAAACTAATGCGTAACCTCTACATGAGTCAGTTTTCAGGCATGTTATAGGTGGTTTGGTTTTAGGCGGAATATGATGCAAGCTATTATCGATGAAAGCATAAAATAAAAGCAATAAACGTAAATAAAAGTCCTAGTGTGGCCTATCCTACCAAAATAAACATAAAAACAACTTTGGAATCCACCGTTGGACCCTAGAAGCTTGTCTTGATGTTCCATCTTGGTCCTTGCGGCGGGAGTGAGCATCCGGTCTCCGTTTTTGGTCTTCACAAAATTACTAATTTAAATTACAAATATAAGCCTATTTACATTCTAATTTAAATACAAAAGTAATTACATGGCAAAAACCCAAAACGGAGATTCAAGATCTCAAAATTACAAGCAAGACTGTGTCCCATCATTACGGTGACACAATCTTCTAAGGCCACACTAAGTTACAACCGTTTGCAAAATTAAATACGTTATAGAAAGCATTCAATAGGCATTCAACAAGACGATAAATAAAATGCATCAACTAAAATTAAAATTCATGCATGACATAATACTGTTATTATGATTAACAAATTTTACCAAACCACCTTTACGGGATTAAAATTATGTGATTATACCGTTTTAACCACTTTAATTTTAATAAGTTTATAATCCATTATCTTAAAACGTTTTAAAATAATATGTATCAAACGATAGTGAACCGTTTCACAAAAATAATATACTATTTCCGTATACAGCATATTACTTTTGGCCAAGTGAAAATAAAAACAAGTTATTTTCGGAAAAATAAAACACGACTATTACAGGGAAGTGGTCTACCGACCTCAATATGGGGTCGACAGACCTACTGACGAAAAAAAAATTTCCTGTATCAGCAGAGAGGTCTACCGACCCATTAAACAGGTCGACCGACCTCCTGACGAAAAAAAAAAAATTTGTTTTTTTTGTTTTTGTTTTTTTTTTTTTTTTGTAACAGCAGAATGGTCGACCGACCTATTAACCAGGTCGACCGACCACAAAACAAGAAACCGAGTTTCTGAAAACGCAAAAGAGAAACTGCCGAAAAACAGAAACCCTACGCGGGTGTTCGTCGACCGACCACAATAATGGGTCGACCGACCCACACGCCGGCAGAAATCGATTTTCAAAATTTTAACCAAAACTTATCAAAAACACAAAAGTAAAATCTCGTGGCCTTGGCTCTAATACCACTTGTGGGGAATAAAGCATGTATTCGCCTTAAAACGTGAAGGATTATAACGAATTATACAATTGAGATTATTGTCATAAGTTAATAAAAACATGAAAAGAATACAACCTTGATTCCTTGCGCAAAAGGCCTAAGAACAGGAATTAAAGTAAATTCCCTCCTATAACTTGCACCCAAGACTTTGTTTAAGACGATGCCGTGTGTGCTAGAAAGGCTCTCCAATTGCCTTGCAATATGGGGAGAGGTTTTGTGATGTTTTGATGTGAGATCTGAGTTTTGGGAAAATCATGTTCTCAAAACCCTAATTATCAGAATAGTAATCAACCAGTGTCTTACAAAAGGAGAATAACTCTCCTATTTGTAACCCTTGGGTCAGCCGAACGGGTTTATGGTGAGAGTGGGCTTTCTCCACTCTTACTTTATTCCTTTGCGTGATTCGACCCGTTTTGCTAAATATTATTTGCGGGATTTTAATTATAAATGGCATACATGTTATCAGATATTAATGCAGTCGATGTATTAATAATGGTCTGATAAAAATTACGATATTGTATAATTACCCAAATTAATATAACTGTTTATATTAATACGCAAATACAATATTTAATTAAATATAACCGTTTATATTTAACTTACGAATTAATCATGTAATCCGTATTAGCTAAATATTATTTAATCCGTATTAAATAATAATCTCAACATCTTATTGACTAATTTAATAGTCAATACCTCTGACTAACTGTTTAGTCGTATCCGGCATAAATGTGACTGTATTTTCATACCTTCACATCTCTCAAACGTGTCCTATAGGTGTGACGTATAGGGACCAGTTGATCACCGCCATCCGTATGACAATAACGTCAAACTTATCTAGCAAGCCAACCGTTATTGATAAACGTGGATCAACTGATAATAATACTGAAGTATGCCCTTGTGATCCTTAAAGAGATTTAATAAGTCATTGTACTTAATTGTCAAGGACACCAGCCCCAACAATCTCCCACTTGTCCGTACAAGGGTATGTGCAATGACGTTATCACACTACATGCGGAGGACACAAGCTCCAACACAAACAGCCTGGGATGACACATCCCTACATGCACTCAAAACTGTAATGTAACTAGAGTCTAGCTAACGCAATGTGTAAGTCAAAATCGATGAATAGGATCACCGCTTGCTAGCTCCATGCAACCCTCTGCCAACCACCTGTCATGTACCTACATACATGTAAACATGTACGCCACAATCAGTGGGGAGTGACTAGAGTTCTCCTAGCCACCTTTTGTAACGACACGTAACACAGAAACATACAATATACTCCAACATATACATAACATGTGAAGCATATAAATCTCAATATCTGTATCTCATATCATCATGCAATTACTATGCAAGGCTCTTAACCAACTTTGGAAACTATTTGGAAGGAGAGCCGGTTTCCCTTTCGGTTGCTCGCCCGGGGGGTCTTTCAGTCCAAACCATTTACGAAACTAGCCAAAGAGTCATCCAATGCCTTGGATGAACAATTCTATAAATCAAAACACTATAGCCATCATAATCAATCAGCAAGTATAATGGTTCAGCGGTCAACTTAAGACATAACCTAAATACCAAAATATTCAGCAAGTATAAAGGTTCAGAGGCGACATCTTAACGCATAACCTAGATACCAAATTCACATTCACAAGCAAAGACTCAGAGGCCAACTTAAGGCATAGACCTGCTACTCAACAAGACACTAGACTCAGAGGCGACATCTCAACGCATGGACTAGCATCCAAAAAATAAAGAACTCAGAGGCCAACTTAAGGCATGTCCCTTTACTACATCACAAGACACTAGACTCAGAGGCCAGCTTAAGGCATGTCCTAGCATCAACATCTACACTCCGGGCAAGGCATTAACACCCTAGCTACCCCGTTGTGCAGCTGCTCTACTCGTCAGACTCAGAGGCCAACTTAAGGCATGTTCCGACGCGATCACAAATAAACATGTCTGGGCTCAGAGGCGACATTTCAACGCATACCCCGGACACGACAACCATACACATATAGGGCTCAGAGGCGACATCTCAACGCATACCCCTATATATGACAACTAGCTCACGTATTAAGCTCAGAGGCCAGCTTAAGGCATACCTTAATACGCATCAATACAATAACATCCGAATATAGTAACTAGATCCTTAGTTCTAATCTCTTATACTTCTAAACAACACTTAATTGATCCCGCGAACTAAATTGAGGGAGAGCCGGTTTCCCTTTCGGTTACCCGACCGGGGGGTCTCTATCCTCTCTCCATTCCCGAACCCAATATAGTGTCGCTCATCCTCTGTGGACCTCAAACATACATACAAGGTGCACGGAACGAGTTTCAACCAAAACTGATTAACCGATCAAAAGATAAAACAGTTTAAAGGTAAAAAGGCTCTCAGCCGGTCAGGGGCAGGCAACCGGCTGACCGTCTGGCAACCCTTTCCTCCTTACAGCCTTTAAATACGAAAACAAGATAAAGGGGCTCCCAGCCGGTCGACCATCCGCCGGCCACCCGGCTGGGGAACCATCCTCTTAGGTTCCTTCTTCCAAATACCAAAACAAAGACAAAGGGCTCCCAACCGGTCAGCAGGCAGCCGGCCTACCGGCTGGGCACCCATTCAGCCTAATTTCCATAACACGCAAGAAATACCAACAAGCACTCTCAGCCGGTCGACCGGTTGCCGGTCGGTAGATCGGCTCAGAGTTCCTGAGCGTGAAATCACATTTTACAATAATCTACAATTTCCACAAAATCGATACCGATCTTCAAAATTCGCAACAAGTATACACTACCTTGCATATATACCATATATAGGATGTAAAAGCAAGCAATAAACACAACACCAAAGTCATATTACGATCACACTTAGTATTCGTCTTAAGGATGAAATTTCTGAAAATCAACATATAACCATATGAACAACAACCTAAGCATATAAACATCATATATGAGCAATCCTAACATGTTTCTAAATCCAAACAACCACAATAATACCCAAAATCAGAAACTTCCACAACCAAAATCAAGAAAACTGCTATTATAACAATAAAGGCCGAGTTTCTCATTATCGTCACCTTTTAGCTTGTTAAGCTCCTAAATCTTCTTCAATAACGTAAGTATCAACCTCCGGGTCCTGTAATCGAACTCCTACAACAACAAAAACGAGAATTAAGAGCTTGAGACGAAATTTGGGTAAAACAGCCCATTTTTCGAAGTTGATAAAATTGAAATTGAAAGTGAAAGAGATAGAAAGGTTGCAAATCTCAAGAGGATTCCGAAAATATAAAATTTACCTCGATACGAGTTCGGGAAGGGGTCGAAATGTTGATTTTGAGCTTGAAGGAAAAGATGAAAATGGTGTGTGAATGAAACAGTGGAAATGTTTTGGGAAGAAGGTGAATGTCGACATAAGGCATTGGGTAGGGTTAAGTAGTGTCCTTTTTCTTAAATGAATTTGGTTACTTGTTTTGAAACGGGTTTTTAGCCGGGTTAGAGTTGCCAAGTATTTAACATCTTAAGAACTTAAGATTTCTTAAGACGAATCTTAACGGAAATCTTTAAATTAAATCTACGATTTATTATTAAAAAATTATTTTATTCCGTAAGTTGATTTAAAGCCTTTAAAATATTGTTTACGAAAATGCGGGATGTTACAGGTATGCTATAAACCAATTTCGGCCGAAAATCGGATAACCGTGTAAAAGTGATTTATAGTTGTTTATAGGGTCTAGAATCCGATATCTCATGATGCAATTTCGGACACATGGTAGAAAAACAGGATGAAAAATAACAATGGCCGCTCAGACCACCCGAAACAGCTCGAACTGAAGGATATATAATACACGTTTTTTAGGCCTCTGAATTCCTGAAACAAAAATTACCGAAAATCCCAGGATTGTTAATCGAGTCAGATAAAGCGGGCACAAAAATTTGCAGAAACATCAGAAGACATTTAACGTAACGGTATGCGATAAACCAATTTCGGCCGAAAATTGGTTAACCGTGTAAAAGTGATTTATAGTTGTTTTTAGGGTCTCGAATCGAATA
Organism: Silene conica; assembly: GCA_029255685.2. Classification (NCBI taxonomy): domain Eukaryota; kingdom Viridiplantae; phylum Streptophyta; class Magnoliopsida; order Caryophyllales; family Caryophyllaceae; genus Silene; species Silene conica. The sequence goes on along the minus strand of CM055312.2, from coordinate 45,907,495 downwards.
AGATATCACATGATGCAATTTCGGACACGTGGTAGAAAAACAGGTTGAAAAATAACAACGGCCGCTCCGACCACCCGAAACGGCTCGAATTGATGGGTAATACATGTTTTTTAGGCCTTTGAGCTCCCCGGAACGAAAATGTCCGAAAATCGCATTGATTGTTAATCGAGTCAGATAAAGTGGACTCAAAAAATTTCAAAAACTCCGGAAAACTTCTGACTTTACCGGTATGCTATAAACTAGTTTCAGCCGAAAATCGGATAACCATGGAAAAGTTATTTATAGTTGTTTATAGGGTTTAGAATCGAATAAGATACCTCATGATGCGATTTCGGACACGTAGTAGAAAAACAAGCTGGAAAATAAAAATGGCCGCTCCGACCACCCAAAACAGCTCGAATTGATGAGTAATACACGTTTTTTAGGCCTCTGAATTCATGAAACAAAAATTACCGAAAATCGCACGGATGGTTAATCGAGTTAGATGAAGCGGGCACAAAAATTTTCAAAAACATCAGACGACATTTAACGTTACCGGTATGCTTTAAACTAGTTTCGGTCGAAAATCGGATAACCGTGTAAAAGTGATTTATAATTGTTTATAGGGTCTAGAATCGAAAAAGATACCTCATGATACGATTTCGGACACGTGGAAAAAATCAGGCTGAAATTACAAATGTTCGCTCCGACCACCTGAAACGGCTCGAATTGAAGGGTATATAATACACGTTTTTTAGGCCTCTGAGCTCCCGAAATGAAAATTATCGAAAATTGCAAGAATGGTTAATCAAGTAAGAAAAAGCGGACACAAAAATTTGCAAAAATATCAGAAGACTTATGACGTTATCGGTATGCTATAAACCAATTTCGGCTGAAAATCGGATAACCATGTAAAAGTGATTTATAGTTGTTTATAGGGTCTAGAATCGAATAAGATATCTCATGATGCGATTTCGGACACGTGGTAGAAAAACACGCTGAAAAATAACAATGGCCGCTCCGACCACCCTAAACAGCTCGAACTGAAGGATATATAATACACGGTTTTTAAGCCTCTGAATTCCTGAAACAAAAATTACCGAAAATCGCACGGATTGTTAATCGACTCAGATAAAGCTGGCACAAAAATTTGCAGAAACATCAGAAGACATTTAACGTTTAACGGTATGCGAGAAACCAATTTCGGCCGAAAATCGGATAACCGTGTAAAAGTGATTTATAGTTGTTTTTATGGTCTAGAATCGAATAAGATATCTCATCATGCAATTTCGGACACGTGGTAGAAAACAGGATAAAAATAACAATGGCCCGCTCCGACCACCCGAAACGGCTCGAATTGATGAGTAATACACGTTTTTAGGCCTCTGAGCTCCCCGGAACGAAAATGTCCGAAAATCGCATGGATTGTTAATCGAGTCAGACAAAGCAGACTCAAAAAATTTCAAAAACTCCGGAAGACATTTGACTTTACTGGTATGCTATTAACCAGTATCGGCTGAAAATCGGATAACCATGTAAAACTTATTTATAGTTGTTTATAGGGTTTAGAATCGAATAAGATACCTCATGATGCGATTTCGGACACGTGATTGAAAAACAAGCTGAAAAATAAAAATGGCCGCTCCGACCACCCGAAACAGCTTGAATTGAAGGATATATAATACACGTTTTTTAGGCCTCTGAACTCCTGAAACAAAAATTACTGAAAATCGCACGGATGGTTAATCGAGTCAGATAAAGCGGGCACAAAATTTCCAAAAACATTAGAAGACATTTGACGTTACCGGTATGCTATATACCAATTTCGGCCGAAAATCGGAAAACCGTGTTAAAGTGATTTACAGATGTTTATAGGGTCTAGAATCGAATAAGATATCTCATGATGTAATTTCGGACACATGGTAGATAAACAGGCTGAAAAATAACAATGGCCGCTCCGACCACCCGAAATAGCTCGAACCGAAGGATATATAATACACGTTTTTTGGGCCTCTGAACTCCTGAAACAAAAATTACCGAAAATCGCACTGATGGTTAATCGAGTCAGATGAAGAGGGCACAAAAGTTCCAAAAACATTAGAAGACATTTGACGTTACCGGTATGCTATAAACCAATTTCGGCCGAACATCGGAATACCGTGTAAAAGTGATTTACAGATGTTTATAGGGTCTAGAATCGAATAAGATATCTCATGATGTAATTTCGAACACATGGTAGATAAACAGGCTGAAAAATAACAATGGCCGCTCCGACCACCCGAAACAGCTCGAACCGAAGGATATATAATACACGTTTTTTGGGCCTCTGAACTCCTGAAACAAAAATTACCGAAAATGGCACGGATGGTTAATCGAGTCAGATGAAGAGGGCACAAAAAAATGCAAAAAACATCAAAAGACATTTGACGTTACCGGTGATACGTGCCTATTTTATGCATTTTATTTATTCTTTTGGCACGTATTTTCTTATATTTTCGTGACTTTTAGTTGCTATTTCTCCCGAAACGGTTTACTTTGGCATTTCTATGTTTTAAATGTAGGAATACGCGGAAGTGAGCAAAACTGAACTTTAATCGTCCTCCGGAAGCTGTTTTGAGTAATAATGCGGAGCAAGGATCCGGATGCACATCCAAGTGTTGTTTATGGGCCAAATTCAAGCTGATACGTACAGGAAAAGGTCGACCGACCCACCAAAGGGGTCGACCGACCTAAGCCCAGAATACGGAAAAGCCCAGTGTCAACAGAAGCGGTCGACCGACCCGGAAAGGAGGTCGACCGACACAGAAATTGTGTCCGCGTCTTTTATTTCGTGTTTTACTTACCTAATCTTGTAATTAGAACTTATTTAAGGAGACCTAAGCACGAAAATTAGGTCAAGCACTCCATGTTATTCAAAACTCCATAGTTTTTTTTTTGGGAAAGGTAAAAAATATATTATGATAAAAAAGTAACCATTACAACCTCTAGTTTCTTATATCATGAAACCATATACTAACCAACACAAGCCAAACCAAAACATATATGTGTCAGATTACCCTTTTAGCTTATCAATCCACCTAACTTCATTCTCCTTGATTCTACCTTTGCTCTTATGCTCAATACGCAGCAAGGTGTCCTTTTTCACCATCTCGGCACATCTCCTAGGTATGATCAACACCTCTTCCAGCCTGCTTTTATTTCTTTGTTGCCACACATAGTATATTGTAGTACTGACAATGCTATCAATGATCCCTGCTTTGAGTCTAGTATATCTCTTAGTTCTTCTCCATTCAGCATAGTTCTCAGTAGGGAATTTAACCCCCGTCCATCTTGAAAGATGATCAAGAACCTGTTTTGTATACTGGCATCTGAAGAATAAGTGTTCATCTGTCTCAGTAGCTTGCGCACAAATGCAGCAGCTGGCATCAGTCACTATGCCCCAATTAGATAGTTTATCTCGAGTTAGGAGACCTTTGTGATAATGTAACCATGTGATGAAGGCATGTTTGGGAGTTGCCCATTTGTTCCAGATGTATCTGTGCCATTCTATTTTTGGTTGGATAGGTCTAAGCCATTCATAACCTTTGCTCACTGTGTACTGCTTGCTAGGTATATTACACCATTCCTCTTGAATAAATGCTGGCAACAGTTCATCTTTCATTTTGCATATTTTTGTCCAGGTCCAGCTAGTGTCTGCTGATGGCTGATACTCCATCCACTCAACTCCTTTCAGGTAGTTAGTGTGTATCCATTGCACCCAGAGTTTCGTAGGTTGACAATGTATCCACCATACTAACTTACCTATAGCTGCTTTGTTCATAATCAGATCATTCTTGAGCCCCAACCCTCCTTCATCCTTGTTGGTACAGACTTTGCTCCAGGCTAAGGGAGGAGATCTGATATATTCAGTGCTACCATCCCACAGGTAATTCCTGCACACTGCCTCCACTTTTTTCATAATAGCTTTGGGTAAAATGAAGATTGACGCCCAATATGAATGTAAGGTTTTGAGTACTGAAGTAACTAGAACCAGTCTCCCAGCATAGGACAACTTTCTAGTCCCCAACCCTCGAATCCTGTTTAGCAATTTATCAACTATAGGCTGACAGTCTTTTAGGGATAACTTAGCAGACTTAATAGGAACTCCCAAATACTTGAAAGGCATCTTACCTTCGACACATCCTGAGACCTGTATAATATCCTGTTTCACTCCTTGAGGAACCCCATTGAAATAGACATTGGATTTGTTTGGGCTCATCTTCAAACCAGATGCTTGAGAAAAGGTAGCAAAAGTATCTACCTTTGGGATCAAAGTAACATGGGTGGTATTGAGTTGCTTGAGTAGTTTTCCATTAGCAAAGAACTCTTTTATAGCTTGATTAACATCTGATCCCACTGTATCCCAGCAATTTTTTCTTGAATTCCAATTAAGTTTGTAAGTTTGATACAATTAATCTTTCCTTTTCAATTTAATCTTGTTGTTCATCTTATTGTTGTTTCTCAATTCATGTTTTCCCTTTTATTGTCATCTTTAATTATGTTGATTCCCTTAGTGTTCTTGGTTCTTGTTATTGTTAGTTTCATGATTAAAACTATGCATAGCTAATTATTGTGATTAGGAATTAGGGGAACCATGGTAAAGATTTGATTTTGATAGTTTAATGATTGAATTACCAATCCCCCATTGTTGTTGGTGAACTAATCTTTAAGATTGAAAGATTATTAGGATTAGTTTAACAACAACTTTGGGATTGCCATATGAACGAAAGTTTAGTGCTTTCCTAGGAACCCTAAGACCGTAAGGATTGGGTAGAATATTGACCTAAAGGTTTATTCTTTGTTCCTTGAGATTGTGTTATTTGATTATTTTACCTTTCATTGACTTGTTTTGACCATGGGGAACCAAATTTCCTAATCTCCTTTTTTATCTTATTTTAATTCTCTTGTTTATTTTGATCTCTTAGTTGTTAGTCCCAAATCTTAAATCAACCCCCCCTTTTGGTTACTTGTAATAGACTTTAAATTCGCAAACATAATTAACCTTGTCTCCTTGTGGTTCGACCCTTGACTTATCCTATCTAGTTTAAGCTGAGGTTTATAAATCTTATCTTTGGCACCCCTCAACGACGGGTGTCAAATTTTGGCGCCGTTGCCGGGGAGACGGTATAATTTTGTTTGTTAGTTTTTAGTTTATTTTTCTTGTCTTAAGGAACTTAGGTTCCTTAAGACCGTTACTTACCTTTCCTCTAGTGTTGTTTTTTTCGCATGCTAGAAGACAGGTTTTTGAGAGGAAGGCTTGAGTACTCTCTTGTTTAGACATGGATTCTATTTATGACCACCTACAGCCAAAGGCTCAAGATTTACCAAAAGGATTCGCCTTGCCTACTCCCACCACTGGTTCCTTTGAGCTCCACCCGAATAACATCATTATGGTGGAACGGAGTCAGTTTTCTGGTCTACCCAACGAGGATCCGTTGAAGCATGTTACAACATTCACGGATTATTGCTGTTCCATACGCATACCTGCCGGGGTGACTCGGGATGAGGTGCTGGCAATGATGTTCCTGTATTCATTAAAAGATGTCGCGCGAGATTGGTACCGTTACCTTGATAAGGCAGCTGAGAAGGTTACGGATTGGACTTCCTTGGCATTGGCTTTTTATAGGAAATACTTTCCCCTTGCAAAGGCGGATGACTTGAGAAGCCATATCACTAACTTTCAACAAGGGCCAGATGAAGGATTTTGTGAAGCATGGGATCGGTTCAAGAATTTGGTCCGTTCTATCCCTCACCATAACTTTCAACAATGGTACTTATGTAACCAATTTTACAACGCCCTTTACGATGACTATAAGGTGATTCTTGATGCGGCCGCCAATGGGAGATTCCAGAACAACACCAACCATATGCAGGGTTGGAAAACCATAGAAGACATGGCGGTGCATATGGCTGCCTTTAAGAGTTCACGTGGGAATTCGCAAAGGCTGAATGTGGAGATGAATAGAGTGATGGCTCTTGAGACAACTGTTGAAGCCCGTTTTGAGAAGCTTGAGGCGACCCAGCTGAAGCTTGAAAGCGCGAACCTAGTTACTACGGTTGACAACACGGGTGAGATTGTGGAATTGAGAGAGCTTGTTCGTGTTCTAACAAAACAGGTTATAGAGATGGGAAAGGCTCAAATTGCTTCCACGAAGACTTTTGAAGAACATTTGATAAACATAGCCAACCAAACAACTAACTCCCCAGGTAGTTGTGAAGGACCCATGGGGACGTTGAATGCCATAAATCTTAGGAGTGGTCGTGCTTGTGAAGGACCAGCCCAAAAGGATAATTCTGTTGAAGTTCAAAACAAAGAAACTGATCCCGTCAACAGGTCAGGAGGTCGACCGACCCCTACTGTAGGTCGACCGACCTCGATTCCTGATGTGAGATCGATTTCTGGAAAAAAAAAATTCTGATGATTCAGAGTCTGGTCGACCGACCCCTACTGTAGGTCGACCGACCAGTGTTCCTGAGCAGAATGCAGATTTAACTCCCGAATCGCTGGATCCCTCCCTCATTCAAGGCCTTACCGAGATATTACAGCTGAAAAACCCAAAGGTTGCTGATCCTATGGCTAATGTCACCGCTCCTTATCCCGAAAGACTGAAAAATTCAAAAGAGGATCGGAAGTTCGGTAAGTTTTTGGAGATGGTGAAGAAACTTGAGGTAACCATCCCTTTTACTGATTTAATTACCCAGGTACCTTCTTATGCTAAATTCACGAAAGATATTTTGAGTCGTAAGAGGAATTTTCAGGACGACGGTGCTGTTACTTTTGTGGAGGAATGTTATGTTCTTTCACAAAATAATATAGCACCCAAGTTAAAAGACCCAGGTAGTTTTTCTATCCCTTGTACCATAGGTAATCATATTATAGGGAAAGCCCTTTGTGATCTAGGGGCTAGTGTCAGTGTTATGCCTTATTCTGTTTGTGAAAGATTTAATTTAGGTAGACTTAAAGTCACCAATATTACCCTACAGATGGCCGATAGATCAACCCAAAGACCTTTAGGGGTCTTAGAGGATGTCCCAGTTAGAGTGGGAAAGTTCTTTATTCCTGTTGATTTCGTTGTTTTAGACATTGCTGAGGATAGTCAAATACCTATTATTTTAGGTAGACCATTTTTACACACGGATGGGGCTGTAATAGATGTCAAACGCGGGATCATTACTTTAGAGGTTGGAGATGACACTATCGATTTTAGTCTTGCCCATAAGGCAACTATTCCTACTGATGATACTTGTTGCTCCATTGATATTATAGACAGGAATGTTATCCTTAATTGGAGGGAATCCTTGACCAAGGATCCCTTAGATGATCTGACAGTTTTTGATAAGTGTACAGGTAATCTAGCGGAGGATGCTGAAGAGCTGGATGCGATAGAAGTAGAGGAAGAGGAGTATGAGTTTACTGAAGAAGAGAATGAGAAGCTCATAAGCCTGGCTAATGCAAATCTGGTAAACATGTGCTATTCTATTAGTACTGATTCTGTTCAGGCCGTTGAGGTAAAGGTACCAGAGCGTAAGCCACTTCCCCCTAATCTTAAGTATGTTTTCTTAGATGATACTGAACAGTACCCTGCAATTGTTAGTTCTAAACTTAATCCTGACCAACTTTCTGCCTTAATGACTGTTCTCAAAAAGAATAGGAAAGCTTTAGGTTATTCTTTGGATGATATTAAGGGCATAAGCCCTGATGTTTGCATGCACAGAATAGAGTTAGAGGAAGGGCATAAGCCATATAGACAAGGACAACGTAAGCTGAATCCTAAGATGCAGGATGTAGTTATGGCTGAGGTAATGAAACTTCTTGATGCCTATTATCTATTCAGTTGGCAACTCCAAGTGGGTTAGCCCAGTTCAGGTGGTTCCTAAGAAAGGAGGAACCACAGTGGTTAAAAATGACAAAAATGAGTTAATACCCACTAGAGTTGTAACTGGGTGGCGGATGTGCATTGATTATAGACAGTTAAATGCCGCCACCAAGAAAGACCATTTCCCCCTTCCTTTTGTTGACCAAATGACTGAAAGACTGGCTTCTAATAAATTCTTCTGTTTTCTAGATGGTTATTCGGGTTTTTTCCAGATTCCCATCCATCCTGACGATCAGAGTAAGACTACTTTTACTTGTCCACAGGGTGTTTTTGCTTATCGCAGGATGCCTTTTGGGTTATGTATTGCTCCTGCTACCTTTCAAAGGTGCATGATGGGTATCTTTTCTGACTTTATAGAAAACATTATGGAGGTATTTATGGATGATTTCTCTGTTTATGGTAATGCTTTTGATCAATGCTTAGCTAATCTTGATAAAGTCTTGCAGCGATGTATTGATGTAAACCTTGTCTTAAACTGGGAAAAGTGTCAGTTTATGGTTACTGAGGGGGTAGTGTTAGGGCATCGAATTTCTAATAAAGGTATACATGTAGATAAAGCAAAAGTACAGGTGATTGAGCAATTACCTCCTCCTGTTAATGTTAAGGGGGTGAGAAGTTTCTTAGGACACGCAGGTTTCTACAGGCGTTTTATTAAGGACTTTTCTAAAATTGCTAAACCACTTACACAATTGCTCCTTCAAGATGTTGTCTTTGATTTTACTGATGAGTGCCTTTCAGCTTTTAACAGGTTGAAGGAAGCTTTGATCTCAGCACCAATCATTCAGCCACCAGATTGGGATCTCCCCTTTGAGATCATGTGCGACGCTAGTGATTACGCTGTAGGTGCTGTGCTAGGTCAAAGGAAGAACATGGCTCTCAATGCTATATACTATGCGAGCCGCACCCTAGATGAGACTCAAGTCAACTATTTCACTACTGAGAAGGAGATGCTAGCTGTGATCTTTGCCTTAGAAAAATTCAGGTCCTATTTAGTAGGTAATAAGATAATTGTTTACACTGACCATGCAGCTTTGAAAGGTCTTTTTCGGAAGAAGGATTCAAAGCCAAGGCTTTTGAGGTGGATACTCCTTCTCCAAGAGTTTGACATTGAGATTAGGGACAAGAAAGGCGCGGAAAACGTGGTAGCTGACCACCTATCTCGCCTACAGCTGACTGATGGGGAAGATTCTTTACCTATTGATGATTCATTTCCTGATGAAAGTTTATTTATCATTAATAGTTCAGGTTCTTATCCCCCTCCTTGGTATGCTGATTTTGCTAATTTTGCTGTCACAGGTAAAATCCCTCCTGAGTTGTCATGGCAACAAAAGAAGAGATTTATGTTTGATGCAAAACAATATTTTTGGGATGACCCTTATGTTTTCAAGGAATGCGGAGATGGACTTATCCGGAGATGCGTCCCCCAATGGGAGGTGAAGGACATTCTGGAAGCATGTCACTCTTCTGCATATGGTGGTCACCACGGTCCATCTAGGACCGTGGCCAAGGTACTACAGTCTGGTTTTTATTGGCCTACTTTGCATGCTGACTGTAGGATTATTCTTGTGGCTGTGATGCCTGTCAAAGAACTGGGAATGTCTCAAAAAGACATGAGATGCCGCAGGTTGGTATTTTAGAAGTAGAGATCTTTGATGTCTGGGGCATTGACTATCAAGGACCTTTTCCCAGTAGTCAAGGTAACAGGTATATTCTTGTGGCTGTTGCTTATGTGTCTAAGTGGGTAGAAGCTATTGCTACTCCCCATTGTGATGCAAAGGCTGTTATTAAAATGTTTAAAAAAAATCATATTTCCTCGTTTTGGTGTCGCTAGGGTTGTCATAAGTGATGGAGGTATGCATTTTAAGGAGAAACGCTTAGGTGACTTGTTAAATAAATTCGGTGTCCAACATCGTAGGGGTTTAGCTTATCACCCTCAGACTAGTGGTCAAGTTGAGATCTCTAATAGGGAACTCAAGGAGACCCTAGCCAAAGTTGTTTCAAAGTCTAGGAAAGATTGGAGTCTAAAACTTGATGATGTTTTATGGGCCTATAGAACCGCGTTCAAAACCCCAATAGGAATGTCACCATTCCGGTTGATTTATGGTAAGACTTGTCATTTACCAGTAGAGTTAGAACGTAAGTCTTGGTGGGCTATATGTGATCTTAATTTAGACCCTAATCTTTCCCGTGAGAAACGTTTGTTGCAGCTCAATGAGCTAGAAGAGTTCAGGCTGTTAGCCTGTGACAATGCCAGGATTTACAAAGAGAAAACAAAGCGCTGGCATGACAAAAGAATCATTAGGCGTGATTTTCAGGTAGGTGATAGGGTGTTGCTTTTTAATGCTCGTATTCGTCTTTTTCCTGGTAAGCTGAAATCCAGGTGGAGCGGACCCTACTGTGGGGAATAAAGCATGTATTCACCCTAAACTTGCAGGATTATAATGAAAAATACAGTTGTGTTTATAGTCATAAGATTAAAAAAGGATAAGAAAAGGAATTCAACCTTTGGTCCTTTGTGCTTATGGCCTAAGAACAGGAATTAAAGTAAATTCCCTCCTATAACTTGCACCCAAGACTTGATTGAGATGATGCCGCGTGTGCTAGAAAATACTCTCCAATTGCCTTGCAATATGGGGAGAGTTTTTGTGAGGTTTTAGATGTGAGATCTGAGTTTTGGGAAAAAGATGTTCTCAAAACCCTAATTCTTGAGATTGTGATTCAACTAGTAACTGACATAAGGAGAAAAACTCTCCTTATGTAGTACCACATGGTCGGCCGAACGGGTAGGGTAGGAGTGGGGTTTTTCCACTCTTACCTTATACCTATGCGTGATTCGACCCGTTTAGCTTTAAGTTGTTCGCGGGTTTTATTTATAAATCGTAACATGTTATCAGATATTAATACAGTCGATATATTAATAATGGTCTGACAAAATACGATATTGTATAATTACCCAAATTAATATAACTGTTTATATTAATACGCGAATACAATATTTAATTAAATATAACCGTTTATATTTAATTTACGAATTAAACATGTAATCCGTATTAGCTAAAATTATTTAATCCGTATTAAATAATAATCTCAACATCTTATTGACTAATTTAATAGTCAATACCTCTGACTAACTGTTTAGTCTTATCCGGTCATAAATGTGACTGTATTTTCATACCTTCACATCTCTCAAACGTGTCCTATAGGTGTGACGTATAGGGACCAGTTGATCACCGCCATCCGTATGACAATAACGTCAAACTTATCTAGCAAGCCAACCGTTATTGATAAACGTGGATCAACTGGTAATAATACAAAAGTATGCCCTTGTGATCCTTAAAGAGATTTAATAAGTCATTGTACTTAATTGTCAAGGACACCAGCCCCAACACCTACACCATCACAGTTGTCTCAAAATTTGGGTCAATAGAGTTAGAAACCTCATCTGGTGAGAGGTTCAAAGTCAATGGTCAGTATGTGAAGCACTTCCGCGGAGAGAACGAATTCATCGGTAAGGTTGAAGTTTCTTACTTTGACCCTTTCTAGGATGCTTCTTGATAGGTAAAAAGGTCGTGCGGGACCTCTTAAACCAGCGCTACACGGGAGGCAACCCGTGTTCTAGCTTAATTTTACGTTTTTCTTCATTTCCGTTTTAATCCTTGATGAGATTTTGAGTTTCTGCAGGAAAATAAGAGAAATCGTCAGGACAGAGGTCGACCGACCCAATTACTAGGTCGACCGACCTTCTGAAAGCTTTAAATTCATTCTGACACATAAAGTAAAATCTGACAGAGCAGGTATGCAAGACGGGGGTCGACCGACCCAGATTTTCTGTCGACCGACCGCGGGTATTTTTCTATCCGGTTTTTTTGAGTTAGAGTCTTGGTCTTTGAGTGTTTTGAAAACACAATTATTGCTCACATTTGCTCACACTTTATGAACCCCTCTATCTCTCTTAAAAACCCTAACCACCCACCTTCTTCATCCTTCACTCATTTTCCTTGCTTTCTTTCAATTTTCTCCATCCAAGGTATGTTTTTCCTAGTTTTTTTCTTCTCCTTTTCGTTTCCTAGCATCTTTCTGTTCTAGGTAGTTTTAGTTTGTATTTTTCAGTTTATTTTGGCTCCTAATTTCGTTTTTATGCTTGTTTATGTGTTTCCTTTTAAATTTTCTTCTTCCTTTAGGTTTTATAGTCTCAGATCTGTAATTTGTGTGTGATTTTGTGCTGTTAGGGTTAGTATAATTCTTCCTTTCAATTTCTATGCCAATTTCTGCACGATTTCAAACCCGCGTTTTTGATTCTGACACTGTTCACAGTCGACCGACCCAAAACGGAGGTCGGCCGACCAAACAGTGATTTTCCTGAATTTCGTATTTTTGTTTGGTCGGTCGGTCGACTTAGTTTTGAGGTCGACCGAGCGCAGTGATTTTTTACAGGTTCTGATTTTTGCTGGTAGTTGTTCGACCGACCTCGGATTGCGGTCGGCCGACCTGTTTTGTTACAGGAACTCTGAATTTTTTCGCGAAAGTGGTCGACCGACCTCTCCTTGAAGTCGGCCGACCCAAATATTATTATAGAAGTTTCTGATTCGCGTTTTATTCCTATTTTTGCTCTACACTCAACAATGCATCCTTTCCACCAAAATGATTGTCGCCTTACTCACAAGCACCCAATCTCCCCGAGGGATAACCAAGGAGCAACGATTCTCAAAAGCCAAATTCCGACAAATCTATCATAGCCAAGTACTTCGAGAGGGACATTCGAGAGGGACATTCCGAGGGACATTCCGAGGGACAAGGGACAACCCGACTCAAGAAAATATCAGATTTGGCAATCGAGAAACGCGAAGGGATTAGGCATAGTGATCAAACAACGCTCATAACAACTTTATCGGGACGCAATGCCTACTCGTGGTCAGCGCATCATCGGCTTGGTCTTTGTGAATAACTCACTAGCAAGCGGATTTCTTCACTGATTACGCTCAACAATGCAGCCTTTCCGCTGAAAATGATTGTCGCCTTACACACTAGGCTACATCGTGATCAAACAACGCTCAAATATAGCTTTATCGGGACGCAATGCCTACTCGTGGTCAGCGCATCATCGGCCTGGTCTTGGTGAATAACTCACTAGCAAGCGGATTTCTTCACTGATTACGCTCAACAATGCATCCTTTCCACCAAAAATGATTGTCGCCTTACTCACTAAGCTACATCGTGATCAAACAACGCTCAAATATAGCTTTATCGGGACGCAATGCCTACTCGTGGTCAGCGCATCATCGGCCTGGTCTTGGTGAATAACTCACTAGCAAGCGGATATCTTCACTGATTACGCTCAACAATGCATCCTTTCCACCAAAAATGATTGTCGCCTTACTCACAAGCACCCAATCACCCCGAGGGATAACCAAGGAGCAACGATTCTCAAAAGCCAAATTCCGACAAATCCGTCATAACCGAGTTCTCCGTAAGGGTCTTACACGATGGCCTTGTGTACCCGTCACTCTAGCCATCGATGCCCAATACCGTCTATGACGGTTCCCCCGAGGCGTGGAGCCTCGTGGTTGATGGACTTACACGACGGCCATTACAGCCATCGATGCCGAAACCCGTGCACTAGCCACGGGCCCCCTTGACGGGAATGCATGGCGGAAAAAAAAAAAAAAAATTTGTCGATAGGGTCATTGCCATGCACCACGCCTCGGAGTGGGGCTCATTATGCCTACGCCAACATGCACCATGGTGCCCCAACCGCTCAAGCTCTCACTACCCCCTATAGAGGCTTTTTTTATAGTTTTGGTCTTGTAGCAGTGAACATTGATGTTGCAGAATAGCGATACGTTTTTGTATCGCCATTTTGGGGCAAAATCGCTCGGAAACGAAAATTGCCCACGGTGTT